>OZ022259.1:14680067-15345067 GCA_963978905.1 Trichostrongylus colubriformis | reverse complement strand
GAGCCAGCATGTCCCTTTAGAAAAGGTCTTAACTGGACCTCTTTATGGTTTTTCGATTATTTTTAGCTTCTATTTTGAGCATTTTGAAGTCCCACTGCGTTCCTGCCGCTTATTTTTGATGACCATGCAAAAGCTGTTGCACTTCAAACGGTTATAACTGCTCGAAGACAGTTTTAGGCAAAATTGACGAGATTCGAAAATTGCAGTAATTTCGATTTTCCGACAAGAGGTATTATTGTTGCAAAGCTAATACGGATAATTCTCCCCCAAATAGCATTCAGTGCATATCCTCGGTGCCATTTCTGGCGTCGGCATTTCTTAGTCTGGGATGCGCCACGCATAAATTTTCTTGTGTAATCCCAGTGTATCCGAATACGTTCCTGATTAAGACTCTGGTACAGGCGCGCCACCCTGTCTGTAGGTGGGTCAAATACGACCCCTGGAGGACTCCTCGACCCACGTTTTACCCTAACGTTTGAACGCAGCCTGAGACAACGTCCAGCACTCTTCCGGCTCTTATTGGTTTTTTTTTAGAAGACTAAAGTCCACTAGAAACTACACAAAAGGCTAAACCAGAGCCAGTTCCGTGCTGAATGAATTGACCACGTAGCCTTTTAGAGTGATCTCTGGAAGACTTGTACTACCTGCTAGGAAGATGGCCATGCAACTATTTAGTTTCCGGGAAGTGCGAAAGCAATTAAAGTAAAGAGCGGGGTTCTGAAAATTTCCAGGGCTGACCATTTTGTTTGCAATTTTTCGCATTTGATCCCCACAGTTCTTGCTTCGACCACGATTTCGGTAAATACGCCAGCACTCGAGGTTCGAGTATTCCCCGATTAGCGATTGACACTGGTGGGAGCTAATCCGTCGATAGTCTTAATCGCGATGATGAACAGCTCCTATGGAAAGACTCCCGTAATATTTTGCATCTCGAAGAATACTGTCAAAAACCAGTTTTCCTCCCATACCCCATTTTTGTACATTTACATTACACTGTAACTTCGATTTATTTCTTAACCACATACATATCGACATACCGCGTATCGAGGCATCTTTTCCTTTTTTGCCGGTAATCGATAGATTCTCATTTCCAATAGTGATATATTTTGCCCATCGAATCTCTGATTAAGTGATTCTGAGAACTTCGAACATAGAAATTTATGGGTGCAATGGATGCGATAGCTGGGTTGTCTGAGAGGAAAAATGTGTATATCGTGAATAAAGGCTAGCGTATGACCGCTGCACATCATAGATCCATTTGGTGTCGATTGGTACGCCAGTCATGTGCGTATCAATGGACACCAAATGTGACCATGTCAGCGATTAGAACAAACTGCTTTTGAACTAGGAGTTTCATAACTTGGGTGCTTGACCATTCCATTTTTTTCTTTTTTGCCGCAGTACTTGGCATTACGGTCGTAATTTTCAACGATGGCGATCGAGAGTTTCTTCTCCCCTGCTCTGAACAAATTTTTCAAAAATTGAAAGAAAAATTACTCTCTTCCGTGTGGCCATCCGTAATCAGCCGAATCCAGCAACCATTTGGATTACATAGCAAACTTGTGGATCCAGACTATTCGGGGGATGAGATCTATGGCACGGGCGCTGGATGGTAGGATATCCGTGTCCTGCAGGTCACACTCAAGTACTCTTGAAGATTACTGTTTGAAATTTGAAAAAAAATCTTTGAGAAAAAACTCTGAAAAAATCTCTTTGAAAAATGCCTTTTCGTGCTGCTCACTCTCACTGAGAATTCATAGTCGATGGTAGAGAACATCATTAAATCCTACATGGTTGATAGTCCTCTTTCCTAACAGACATCTTTGAAAATGTAGCAAATGATTTTTATGAATTTTTTTACATTCGAGGTAATTCATTCCTTTCCATAGAAAATCTCTGAGGATAATTTCGGCCGATTGGACTAAAGTAAAGTAGAAATGCTGAGCACTGTAATAGAAGAGAAAGGATTGAGTGAAACGGTGGAAATAGAAAGATGGACCTCCCCCTCGCGATTGAGGACGTGCTTTCGCGTTCTCTGCATCATTAAAGGGCGTGGTGCAGGCAGAGAGGGCAGCTGCAACAGTTTAAATGCATCGGAAGAAATAAAAGTATAAAGGATAAAGTTTTTGGCGTTGATCAATCCCTTCCTGGGATGCGCCGCACATTCTAGTTCCATTCAGAATCGGAAGAATTAAATTTGGCAAATTGTGGAATATGAAAGTAGGGGTGCTTGTAATAGTGGGGAATGAACGAAATGAAACGTCGAAGAAACCGAGAAATACGATTTGAAAACTCCTCTTCTTCCGCGCTACTATGCTTCACTAGTCTGGGGATAGATCGCAGACGGGCGAGGGGTCAAGTTGGCCGGCCACGAAAATCGTCCCTCCCTCACCGGCAACTCGTCCGGTTGATGAATTGCAGAACGACACGCTGGGATCGTAACGAAACTCTAAGCCGCGTTTTCAGTGCGAGTTTCGCCACACATAACCTTCCTGAAATGGAAGGTGTGATTCCAGAAACATGTCTTCCCAGTTCTCACTTTCTCATTACCCCTCCCGGTGCCTTTAAGGAGTAACTTGCAACTGCTACCTAGGGTGATTTTCAGTAGCTGGGTGCCGTTCGATTGTATGATTGGGTTTTTTTCTGGAAATCTTTTTGTTTGCTGTTCACCACCTCAATGAGCATGGACTAATCTCAACATCTGAGGTAAATCATTGAACAATGTATTTAATGGGCAGAGTTGACGCAATGTGCAAACAGTTGTTTTATTCATTTGCCTGGACTTTTTTCCCGTAAGACTTACGAGCCGGCTCGGGAACTTACAGGTGACTGGCAAGAATGAAAACTTATCAATTCTTCATCAAGTAAAAACATTGTTAAGATTGTGAGTTGTTAATTAGCTTGTGCATTTCGAGGTTTATTGGTGGAACATCTATTAAAATGGCCTAACCTTTTCGACTGAATCGTCGTCTTCGGAGGCCCTGAGGTTCCACCTATTGAGCGGAAAATCCGCTACCTCATTAATTCACCTACAATTGTTAAGATTTATATTCGGAAGTTTAAGGTCGCACTTCACCAGCATCTCAATCTGGACGCCGTGGATCACTCAGGCTAGACAAATGGATTGCCCATCTACTAAATGAAGGTGGGATTTCTTTTATTTGTTTAAGAAAAACGATAAGATAAGTCCCTATGTGGAATTCGTGAGTGAATCTTGGGTGACATTTCCTGAGTGGAAAGGTATGTACGATGAAAGAGAAAGCGGCAGAATGCGGCAAAAATGATGAATCGCCACAGCAAAACCCCAGCCCGAACACCTCTGTGATCGATGGCGCATTCCGAGCAATGTTTGCTGAAATTCATACAGCTTGGCGACTGGTGATTAGTGTGGTTCATTTTAGTCATCTGGGTCTTTCTTCAACGTCTTTTCGAGTGAGCACCGCGCTTTTAGGCCCCGTTAGTCTTCTCATAACGCACTATGAGGCTCCATTCAATATGTTACTCTACTCCTACACTAAAATTGGCGAGAGAACTGTTTAGCGCAACCCCTTTCCGAAGTCGTAATTTGAGCTCCATTTTCGCATAAATTCTACGAAATGCTTATGTAGTTCCGCGTGAAATCTTTTACGATAACCTTTTGATGTGAGGCTTCAGTGATGAATCTTCACATCGTACGGCGAGCATGTAATGTCACATGGGAATGAGTAACATATGGACTCATTTCCGATAACATAATAGCTCATTTGTCATCCACAAGACGCTTGTGGACTTATACTATTGTTCTATAACACTGAAAAAAGGCAGTACGATTTCTTGTTAATTTCCCGGTAATTTCCTCGAATTATTTTCTTGGGAATTCGCTAAGACTAAAGTAGACCATCAATTTAGGCTAGGTGAACCGCTCTTGACTGCGTTGTTGATAGGGTGTCAACCTACACCATTTGCCTTCGCACTGCGGCGTGCGTGCGTTGCGTGTGAGCTAGGGGCGCCTTAAGGATGTGGGTCCTAAAGCGATTACCCTGTCGTACATGTTCCCTCTTCTGAGCTCTAGAAATTTCCTATGCTTCAAAAGAGTCTCATGCACCCTTTTAGGGGGTGTGTCTTTACTTCAGCATTTCGCACCGCTGCGGGCGGCGTGCGACGCGATGCGTGTGAGTCAGGAACGTGATATCCAGTCACAACCCGAACTGACTTCCTCATTTTGTGCGTGAGACACGATATCATTTCGGGCATTACTATATAGATGCTGCGCGAAATTCTGACGTAGGGGAATGTAACCTCTTGGATCTCCACCTAATAATACTCGGGATGACTGGCCGGCCAAGCAAAGTGTCTATATGGGTGCTTCCGGTTCCAAAAGTGCGGGTGGCTTAGACTTGTGTGGTATTCCTGTTGGCTAGCTGTGCGTAATTCGTACTTTTGGAAGGATCACAGACATCGATCACTTTCAATCGCCGCCCCCCCCCCACTCCCTTCATTTTCACCTCTCTTTGCAGATTTGTATTTTTGCAAATGAAACCGTAAACTCATGTATCAAAGAGTTTGTAAAGCCTGAACTAACCAAAAAAAAGTAGGCGGGGTCTTGCAGAGGAATTACACTGAAGCCCCTGCTGGGTAATCTGAGGCGTTCATTTGGTGATCATTTCAAAGGGAGGGGGGGGGAGGGGAGGGACAGATGAGTGTAGTGGTCAGAGGAAGCCGACACCGACACACACACACAACGGTTTGCAGTTGCGATGTTCGGGAGGAGCCGGAGTGCAGCAATTGCCCGCTGCTGAACTCTATCCCTCCTTTCCCCACTCGCAGCACCCCAACACGCTGTAATATCCCTCCATCGCTATTGACCCCCCGCTCGACAAACCGCTAACCCCATCGAGCTTCATCCATCGTTACTGCTCATCAAATTCCCGGAACACACTAATTGCCTCTCCTACTTGTGTAACTACTGCCTCAGTCGTACTGCTGAACGACGACGGTCGGGATGCCAGGCATATTCTCATGGAAGAATCGTATTCTGGGCAGGAAAACACCGGAACCCGAAAGGGCTAAACATGTGACCCTCTCGAGGGAGCAGCCATTGGACCGGGATCTCCACAATCATACGCCCAGACGAAGTGTACGATTCAATGAGGATCGCAATGAATTCAGTCAGTATAAAGCACCTGAATGGCAGAACGAGTATGGAGAGGCCCGGGTGATCGGATCCGTCGGTCCTGCCTCTGTCAATGGTGAGTGTTGTGGAAAGATATTTCCTCTGCAATTTTTCAAAATGCCAAAAAACTTCGTTCTACCGCTGTCACTGAGGTACTTCATCCGCCGCCATTATCTCTTTTCCATTGTCCAACATTACACATTGGTGTCGCCGTGACTGCTGCTTTGTACGTGCTAATTAGCCCCAGAAAACGGTTCAAAATGTGGGGGGGGGGGGGAAATCTCGCTTTACTGCCATAATGAATGGCTACAGTTTCAGGCTTGGAAAAATGCGATCAGACACCGACGACCGATTGGCGATACGCCGATTCATCGTATCGAGTGACGATGGCCCCATTGGCGTCATCCGAAGTGGTTGACGATGAGCCGATGATACGGCGATTTGGCGGTGCTGGTGCTGGACCGGCCAACTCCTCCACTCGAGCCGGCTCAGTCCTTCAACATCTACGCGAGCAGGCTCGTCACAGTTCATTTCTTTGGTAGCGGTGCACTACGGCACCTATTGCTTGTGATTGTTCCGTTGAGGTCGAAATTGGTGTGCGTATTAATGCGGGGGGGGGGGGGGGGGTAGGGGGGTGGACAACTCGTTGTATTCAATAGAAAAATGCCTATACATGGCCGCTGCGTCAATAACGTACTGTCGATATTACTAAGTGCATGTCTAATCCACTAATCAAAACGCCATAAATTGCCCCCCCCCATCGTTAATAAAGCACCGGAACTATTTCGCTGTGATGTTAGATATATTAGGTTGTCGGGAAAGTTCTTTCGTTTTTTTAAACCTGCTTTTTGCCCTCAAAACTGCTTTCCAGAAATTTCTTTTGTACATATATATGTAGTACAAGTTCTCACGCATCTACAGGTATTGTTGTCTTCCATCTCCCTGATAACCTTTTTCGGCAAAATAAACATATCAAAGGTCAACCTCATTTTCAATACAAAAATTATAAAAAATTTTTTCTTTGAATGGCGTTAGACAGGGAAAGGAAAAGGTGATAATCCGATGGAGCAAGATCAGGGCTATAAGGTGGATGGGGTAGCAATTTTTATCCAAGCTCGAGAATTTTTTGGCAAGTCATTTTTTCAATAGTGGTAAAAAATTTTTTTGAATTTTTTTTTCAAAAAATTTTTGACCTTGGAAAAAATTGCTGCCTTATAGCCCTGATCTTGCTCCATCGGAATATCACCTTTTCCTTCCCCTGTCTAACGCCATTCAAAGAAAAAAAATTGGAATTGAAAATGAGGTGACTTTTGATATTTTTATTTTGCCGAAAAGGGTTACCCGGGAGATGGAAGACAACAATACCTATAGATGCGTGAGAACTTGTACTACATATATATGTACAAAAGAAATTTCTGGGAAGCAGTTTTGAGGGAAAAAAGCAAGTTTTTAAAAAACGAAAGAACTTTCCCGACAACCTAATATCTGTCGCTCACGATTTTGTGGATCGTTCAAAACTTTGTTTTGAGAACTTCTCCTCAAAGGGCACTGTTAGGGGTAATGAGAAACCAAAAGTGATAAGATATGTTTTTTTTTTTCAAATGAAAAGTCGACTTCCAAGGAAATGATTCTGGCAAATCTCCAGTTGGAAAGACACGCCTCGGGGTTTTTATGGAGGCCTTGTTTGTTTACATTTCGGTCATAAATCGTTTGACGGTCAACTAGCTGCGGAGAGCGGAGCACCGCTTATGGCTGACTAGCTTAAGTGACCTCGCCATCTGCATCACTCCTTTCAGTGATACAGAGAGCGCGAAAACACGTCCTCCATCATGGGAGTGAATCGCAGTCCTCGGGTTTTTGGCGGATTCTTTCCGTTCTATCTCTCCTTATGCTAACGAATCTATTTTTTTTTACTTCTGTTTTGACTATGTTTACATATAATTGGACAACCATCCCATTCATGTACGCCTTGTACATGTAATAATAAAAACACATCACTCCTTTCACATGCCGCAACGGGGTATGTGCCCTTATGACGAAAAATTGCTTCGCGGCGCCATCAGTACGACTTGCCGAATCGATTGCCCTTGGGAACCCGGCAGAGCGTGGCTGCGTCACCTTTGTACTTCCACCCATGCCACACTGCCACACTTGTAGGCTGCCATGCCCTGACATTGGTATCCGCACAAGGCGAGCCGCTCGTCGCGCGCGTCCGCGCGAAAATCTGTCATAAGTGCACACACCCGCCGCAACGAGCCAGTATTCCCTTCAACGATGTTTGAATTGCAACAGCTCCCAATTAAAAAAAAACCTCGAATTTTTAGGGTGATCATATTGAGACGTCGGAGCCGAGGCGACCGGCGTCCACTCTTCCATCGGTGGGATATCGACCCATCACACCGGTAAGAGGTCCACCACATCAATATGGTGGATCACCTGCGACGGTACCACGATGGGAGGCGTCGAACAGAAGTGGCGAGCATTTTTTGGAGCAAAATAACGACATGATGGGAGCACGGCAGCTTGAACAGATGAATGTGGTATTTCTCCAGGCTAATGATGAAGTCAAACGTGCTATTCTGCCACCAACGGTCAGTTGTTCCATACCCGATCAGGTTTCCTCTTGTCGTATGATTACTTACTACATAACAAATAACAAGATTCTGATCTATGAACCTGATTCAGGATCAAATTTCAGGTACACAGCCTTGATCAGGTGAAGATGGCTTTCGTGAGAGCTTTTCCGAACATTTCACGTCATTACATTGAACAGCCGTCTATCAAGATCTATATACAAGAGCCATCCAAAGGACAGCTGTTTTATGAACTCGACGATCCAAGGCATGCTTTCTTGCAATTTCTGCTGAAACCAATTCTGCTGTAGTTATAAGCGTAGTACCTAAAGAAATCATCCACGGAAATTCCAGGTTTCTATAGGGTTGGTGCATGATTAATGCGGCTTTCAGCAACGGTTTTTAATCGGTTTCCAGCTATTTCAATTAGCAAAACAACAAAAAAATTTAGCGAAAACTTGTCCAAATGATCATTTGAGAGTGTTTTTGCCATCGCAATCAAGAACTGCTTCCCATTTATTAGAGGTCAAAACGTCAATTTCCACTACAGAATACGTGACAATAAAAAGCCGCATTGATTATGCACCAACGTTTAATAATTCCCTTCAAAATCACTCTAATTGATGCAATACATAAACAGGAACACGAAGAGATCATAGGAATTTCTTTTATTTTAGTTCAAAATTTCGAAAAATTGAAGGAACTACAACCCGTTCGAATTCCCGCCGAGCAACAACTGAACAGCTGCCGGCGCGAAGAGCTCAATTAGGATTTTTGCGCTCCATGTTGACTTTCTTCTCACTGTGCTTCCCTGACCAAGCGACCGTCGCCTCTATGCTCTTACACTCAGAGCCGTCGCCATCCCGCCTCTACGGACAGCTCCACCTTGTCGGACGTTACTTTGGGAAGTTGTAACTCGGCCGGATTTTTGTTTTACCGCGTTAAACTTTGCATATGGTCCTTCAGTATGCTCTAGATGTAGGTGACAAACAAAATTTCGTGAACGACTTCTTCGAAACTGGACTGTTGGACCGAAAGCGAGGAAGATATGTGGCTCTCGACGGTATCCCCCTCAGCTTAGACGGCTGCAATTACATGCTGAAAGTCGGAGGCATGAACAGGTTCTCAAGCTGCGTAATTTTACGAAAAACGTTCGCCAGCAGTAATCTTCGAGAAAACACATGAGTTCCCATCTACTTGCACATTTACATCAATAAAAAAGGGTTCTAATAATTTGTAAAATTGAAAAATGGACAAAGCTGCAAATGTTTATCTGTTACATTCTGGAACATTCCTCGTGTTTTATTCATTGTTGTCGTGACATTTGAATACGATTTGATTTTCTCGATAGAGTGACTGTTTGGGAGAGAGATACAACTGATGCAGAGGTTTCCCATACAGGGAATACCCCTGATCACATAAAACAAGAGCATTCGGCTTTGCAGGGCAAGCCGATGCACAAAATAACCTTTTTATTCCTTTTAGACTAGTCATGTCACTTCTCCATCTCTGAAGAAATGGATGACTTGATGACTTGGACAACACTTCATTTAGAGCTCCATCCACAGACGATGTTAGTGGACCGGCGGAACTTACCACTACACCACCTCATCGTGCACTCTTTGAATCAGAACTTTTTTCTCAATGGCAATCATTACCTCATTCCCAATGAAGGAATCGTTCACGGAAAAATTCGTTTTTTTTACTCTTATATATATATGTTGTATTTGCCTGATAAGGGCCACATGCAAACTTCTACACGAGAAGTGAGAGTACGGCTAAGATACAGTTCTTGCCGGGTGGGCGGGACCTCCAAGCAAGTGCCCACCCTGTCGTCCGCCGCAGTTGGGAACGGAGAGTGGAACTATTTACGTAACTTTCTGCTCTTACAATGGTCCCCGACCGCGGCGAACGACGGGTGGGCAATCGCTCGGAGGTCCCGCCCGTCCGGCCAAGACTTTCTGGTACTGTATCTTAGCCGGATTCACTTTTTTCGCGTGGAACTTTGCGCGGCCCACATTAAGCAAATACAACATAAAAATATGGGTAACATAAAAACTCATTTTTCCGTGGACGATTCCTTAGAAATAATTTCTATGTCTCTTGGGCGCTATGTGGATACTGAAGGGGTGCAGAAGTGGAGTAAAACACAGGAGCTTCTCCTCTTTTTAGGCTTGTGTAAAATCTACACCCCCATGGCTCACAATTTTTTTCATCTTCTTCTTCCTCCTTTTTCTTCCTTCCCAGGTATAAAGAAGTAGAAGGGAAAATATGAGTAGTGAGAACTCCTGAAATGAGTAACCCAAATGAGAGCTACCGGTCCATGAAGACTATATACGGCGAAATCTCCGGTGGAGCAGCCCGACTCGCTTCGGAGTCAGCAGTGGGAAGGGGGTCTTATTTTCATGTTTTTGGCCGTACATTCCATTTTTTCGTCTCTTTCGTACTATAGTATACATCTGGACTTTCGTATTCAATGATCTTTTGATATACTAGCCCTAACTACCCCTACCACTGGTTTAGATGATGGATGCTGCAGCTAGCTCGGGCTGATTAATAAGATGTGGATTTATATTTCGTACAAAACGAATGAATTGGAGGAGATCCCCTCTTTTTCATCCGAGTGCACACATTTGCATTCCGTAATAGGAAAGGGGCTGCCCAAATAGGAGATTTCTGAATCGCGCTACATACACAATTCGGTTGGCTAACTCTTGTCAAACATTCGTTCCCTTCTTTTGCCTTCTATCTCCTTGAAATCCCTTCTTATAATGAACACAGAACGGTGTTCCATATCCCTTTGACTGAATATCATAAAACGTTGATCCAAGTGTGCGCTCTTGAAACAAACTGACTTACTTACAAAAAATATTAGCCTTAAATTGAAGACACCGGGAGGGGCAGTTCTAGCGTACTGTACCCGCTTGCAGTTCGGCAATTGCACACACGACGCTCTCCCGAGTCGTCGAGTGTGAATTCTTGGGTTATTTTCCATCATGAACGATTTTTTCGTATTTCTTCGCTTATTCCCCCTTTCACTTGTTGAACATAATCATAATGAAATCAGTTCCGCTTCTCTTCCCGCCTTCAGCACGCAACTCGACCAGTGAAGCGTGCAGTTCGAGGTAAAGCGCGCTAGGGCGATAGCGAGCGTGCTTCGCTACACATTATCTTTTCTGAGTTGGAATGTTCGTTCACAAAGAGTAGAGACTCCGGATAAGCTCTTCCTCCTCTCTCCCCCTTCCGGTGTCTTTGATTTCTCCCATGTGCTACGTTTAAATCGCGGCTTCTTTCTGTTCCGTTGACGATCCTGCAGAGGTATCTCAGCCTCTTCCCTGGGAACACCTTGAATTCATAATCATCTTTCCGTATCTACGTTATGCAACTTGTTCGCTTGACCCTAAAAACGATTTATAGCCATTCATGGAACTAGATATCACGGCTAAAAAATGAAATCAAATGTGGTCAACCACTTCGTACTCTCACGTGGAGACTTTTCCTAACAGTTAAACATTAAATTTCTTCGTCTGTAACGCACTTGCAAGCTGATCCACTTGACATATTTACATAATCCGGCGCAGGTAGCGTTGATTGGGAACATTTATTCCTCCGGAGAAGCTGTTTGCAGTGTTCAATATTCCACACTTTGTTGCACAAAATGCAGTGGGAACCATGATGAAGGATCTAAAACCTCAAAAAAGAATGGATGCGATTTTGTAGGTGGTCGAGACCGAGTATGAGTCCTGAAAAGGAAATCGGGGCTCAAAGACATCGGAAGTGGGTAATTTTGGAACAGAAGTAGTTCGGACGAGTTGAAGTAGGCGCCATTGCACAAACCCGCCAATTCTAGGTCTTGACATGGTGCCAAGAGGAGATGTTTTTATTGTAAAGCTGTTTTTTCCTTTTGCTTTTTCCTTTGTTCTTTCTTAAAATTGTTTCTAGATGTACTTACATGAATGCTAATGTAGTTGGGAATGGCCACTCCACTGCGTTGGGAGTCAGGTGCTACAACTAACGTTGGCCCGCAGTGCGTCTCCTGCAGCGGACAACTCGGAAAGTCAGTGTGTTGATGCGAATGGGATGCGAACACACCGCAGCGTCGCGCTTTTGAATCCGGGTTTTTTCACCGATTATCGCTTCTAACCTTGAGTGTTCGTTACAAAATGCTCATTTCTTTGCATGTTCCTCTTGTTTCGGACCCCTTTCGGTTCCTTCAAGAAGAGGGGGAGTCGCATTAAAGTCTTTGTGAGTTTTGAACAATGGAAGCAACATTCGGTCACCGCCACGGCATTGCGCTGCGCCTCCAAGTGTTGCAGAAACTCCGATGGCTTATGGTGGTGGGGACTGGTCGGTTTGGGTTGAGTACGTAATTAGTTGGCAGTGGTATAACCCAAATTTTCACAAATGAGGTGACTCCGGCCGATACCGATGTGGCGTCGAGAAAACACGTCCGCCAAGGAAGCCATTGTAGAGACAAAAATATTTACTACGGGACTCCAGCAGATGAATTCACACTCGACGTCTTGGCAAGGCGTCGTGTCCGCAATTGCGTCCAACTACGAACTGCAAGCGTTTACTGTAGGCCAAATTGCCGTCCCCCAGTGTCTTTTAAATGGAGGGTACATTGAATTACAATGAAATAGGTCTGCGGCGAAAATCAGCAGCTATCAAAAATCAAAAATATCGAAGTCAATATCTACTTAGGCTTTCATCTTCACTGTTCGAGGCCTATATTGGCCAACCGGCTCAACACCTTATGCGTGTGAGTGTTGATAAATCACGGTAAATACACCATTCAGAAGCTGAGTTAAGTTGTAAGGGGTGTCGATAGTGTGATGGATTAGCACATGTTGTTTAATCTACATCGTTGTTTAATTTCTGTTAACGGTCTGACGCGTCTATGCACGCATAAATAAATAAATAAATAAATTCCTGGAAAGCATGAAGTGTGGATTCGAGTTCCGCCTGAAACTGAAGCTTTTGCCCATAACGCAGCATACTTGTAAGGATGAAATCTGTTCATCCAGGTCAACTGAGAGCATTGCCTGTTCAAGTCTGCAATTTACAGACTTCCTTAAATGTGACGTAATGTTTTTTTGTTTTAACTGTGATTATAGAGTTTAAAGTGAGTATCAGAAATGGGATGTATTTAGTGGCAATGTATTGACGTAGTTTATAAATGTTTTGAAATGGGGTGAAAAGATCTACGAATATATAATTTTATTTCAGTGATATCCGAAACAAGTCAGTGCTGAAGCTTCGCGAGCATTCAACTACCGGCATGCAGTCGCCGGTTCGATTACTCGAGCAACCCGATTATTTGTCAGAAACGGAGAACGACGACGGCAGGCAGAGGTAAGCTACGTCATTTTCGAAACCACTAACCAGAGGAGGGTTTCAGCTTTTCATGGAACTTTGAAATGAAACCTAAGCGCATCCATAGGGTCTTGAGTGCTGATTACAACTATGAAAACCAAAACTGCAAAGTACAGCTCCAGAGCGAGTCAGGAGAGATCGGATTTGATTGCGATGACTCATGGGGAGGGGGTTCTTTGCTGAAGGAAAAGCATCATCGAGGCTATCCGTGTATCCAGCAACGGTCGCCGTGGGTCAATGGTAACATCATTGCTACAGAAGTGGTGAGCGGAGGGATTTCCACTTCGATTAGATCCTTTGATGAGTCACGCCAAGCAAGTACCCATCGATGAGTCATTGCCGGCAAATTTTGACCGCTCTAAACTAACTTCGTAACGACATTTCGCAGTGCGGTTTCCTGTATCTGTAATCGCCATTCCAGACCCTATCGAACAGACCAGGTTTTTTTTTTTCAAATTTCTATGAGATCTTATAGATCAACTGAGGGACTGTGTATTACTATCGTCAGCGGCAAGATGTTCGTCAGTTAAAGAAATCGTCCAAGGAAAAATCAGTTTTCATGTTACCCATATATTTATGCTGTATTTGCCTAATGTGGGCCACATGCAAAGTTTCACGCGAAAAAATGTGAATGAGACTAAGATATAACACCACAAAGTCTTGGCCGGATGGGCGGGGCCTCTGGGCAAGTGCCCGCCCCATCGTCCGCCGCGGTCGGAGACACATTGTAGCAACAGGAAGTTACGTAAACAGTCCCACCCTCCACTCCCAACCGCGATGGACGACGGCACGGGGATTTTACTCTTTAGCCCCGCCCACCGGCCAAGAATTTGGGGAGCTGTATCTAGGCCCATTTCTCGGTTTTTCGCCTGAAATTTTGCATGCGGCCTTCACTGGGCAAATACAACTAAATATAAGGGTAACATGAAAACTAATTTTTCTGTGAACGCTGCTCAAATCTTAGATTCAGAAGGAGCACAGTGTGATCCTTGACTACGTAAAACTGTACTGTTCTACTGTACTGTTCCGTGCTTCAGATTCGTCTCTTTGGCTCGCCCAGCATCAGCTATGGCTCACACGGACTATCGCAAATCGCGAAAGAACTACGACACCTACGACCCATACAGCAGCGATGCTAGCAGCCATGCAAGCAGCCATGACTCACGATCAGTGACAAGAAGTGGATCGGCGACACCGGTGATTGACCGAGAGTCGAGGTGAGAGGCACGCGCACACATTTCCTCCTTCGCCCGCACGTCCGATAGCTTTGAAGGACACCAGAACACCTTTGATGCGGCTATGTAGCTCACATAAGAACGCGCCGCGCCTTTATAACTCATTCGTTCGATCACGCCCCGGACACGTTCTGTAGAACGATCCACGGCCGTTCTCGTTTTTCATGCCATATCAGCTGGTCGGCGGTCATGGCCCGAATGTCCCATTAGTTTATGACAAATCGAGACCTCTCAACGCCCGCGGGTTCCGCATTCGTTGCGCCACTCATAGCGCGTTATCCTCAGCCTACCTTCCTTATCATGACCAGATTTAGAAGATTGCAGTAAGTTGTGTCGTTTAGAAAGCATGTTTCACAGTCCAGCTTGTTTTACAACATATTTAAAACGGTTGCACATCCTTTTCATCGCTTTCAGAGCTCGAATGGAGACGATGGAGCGTCAGTTGGCAGGATTGTCGAGCCTCGTTCATTCGGCATTAGTGAGCAAAGGAATGAGCGAAAGCAGTCGGAGGGATATGGCGGATCTTCGAAGAGAAGTACTTCCAGCAGTCGTCTGAAGTGGTACTTCTTCAATGGGCCTTTATTTACAGATCCTTGCCCTGCATCCTGACGCCGAACGAGCTGCCTCTGAAGAACCACCTTCATTACCGGACAGTCTATCATCGCATACCCAAACTCAACTGGATCATCTTCGGCAGAAGTTGCAGCAGGCCGGTACGGATATGAAACAACTACGTCGCATAGCTCAGGTTCGTCTTCATGGATTCCTCCGAGCGCACGGTAGATTCTCATAATTCCTTCAGGTGAACGCACAAAACGCCAGAAAATACATCAGTGAAGCAGCTGAAGAAATAACACGACTGGTCTCTCAAAAAATATTGGTTCCCATAACGAATACAGTAAGCGTCCTCCTCGTTTTTCTAAATGTTAGTGTCGTGTCAAAGTGAAAAGATTAACGTGATTTCAGCCGAACGGCGATGGCTCACGTTCAGCACAAAAACAAGACGAAATCATTGAGAGGAAAAAACATGAAGATCGATTGATTCGACTGCTCGAAGGTCTTACGTAAGTTGATGGTTTGATTTCAGGGGAGCTGGTGCTCGTCATCTTCATTGCTGATAATTTCAGAAGATTCGAGAACAATGTGGAAAGTGTACGAAGTAGTGTGCTGACCAGTAACCGAAAATTACGAATGTCCGAGGTTGAGTCGTTGACCGAAGGGCTTACCCAAATTGGTCGCGAAGCTGCCGCCCTCAAGAGTTAGTTGGCAATCTTTTCAGTTCACTACTTCTACTAATGAATATTCCGTGGGAAGAGGAAGCTATACATGAAGCGCTATCTAATATAGATAATATTACGGCTTTTTCAAGTAATTTTATATGACAAAAGCGAAGCACCCAATGGAATCGTCCATGAAAGCTCCATGTTTCGAATTCCTTTCAAAATCATTCTAGGAGATGCGGTACATGAACAGAAACACAAAAAAGACTGAGAAATTTCCTCCGTTCAAATTCAAAAATCGAAAAACTGGAAGAATAGCAATTTGCTTTAACTACTGCCGAGAAACATTTGAACAGCTGTCGGCGGGAAAAGCACCGCTCCAATTTTTGCGCCCAATGTTGATTTCCTTCCCACTCTGTGTCTCTGCTCACATGACCGTCGCCTCTTTCCCTCAAGCTTTCATGGCCCCGCCTCCACGTATGCCGCGCCCCGTCGGACGTCACTTTGAGGAGCTCTATTTAGGCCAAATTCTTTCGTTTTTTTTGTTCGTTTCTCAATTCGTTTTCTGCGTAAAACTTCGTATGTGGCCCGTAATATATAAATAGGGCATAGAAATATAAGGGTTAGAAGAGATCTCAAATTTCTACCTTGGACGATTCCTTCACCGAAGCCCAGCTTAATAAATATCAATTTCATATAACCTAGAGCCTAGAACAAAAAACAAGTGGACAAAATTATTTGTAAAAAGCATGCAAACCATCAAACACTGTGTTTTGTGACAAAAATAATGGTTTCCAACGAAAAAGAGGGGGCGTTAAACAGCTGCGATTTGTAATTATGCATCAACTTATCTGCTACATTCGAGATCTTGTCACTCAATATACAGAAACGCATAACCATGACTTCAATCACTTTTTGGAGATTTTTGGGAGCATATAGAACCATAGGACTCACTTCTGCCAACTCTTTTTCAAAATCATACTTTGAAAAGTCACTATTCCAAATGCATGCATATGACCTAGCTCATCCTCAAGCCGATTCAAGTGAACAGGGGCCGCAGTTTTCCAGCCACAATGAAATAGGTAGAAGATTAGTAGAGGGAAAACATTTTATTGAATGAGGTGGATATGAGCGCTGACGCACATCTGCCATTGTGTGCTGATAGGAAAAATGGCACCTCATCAGATTCGCAACGACTGCTATTACATTCGGTGAAAAGTGATATATTCAGCAGGACTGGTTAGTGGGTGATTTAACTGGTTTCTAGTGTAGGCAAGCCCGCTATAGCGTAGAATCAGTCATCAAATACCGTCGTAGTAATGGGATCCATTGGTCGAGTTTGGATCAATTCCTGCACTTTTTCGGGTGCTCTTCGCCAAATGCTTTTCATGGTTTGACCTATTCCTGCACGATCGTCAGAAAATGGTGAGAAAGACTTCAAAACGTTCCTCTAGACAGCACTAGGGGTGCTGGGTAGTGGAGAGATCCCTACAAGAAGTCACTCGCATGATAGTCCTGGGCCTAAGAAGGCTACCTGTGGCGAAATCCCAGTGAAAAAGCGCCCCTCCGAGCTGTAGAAACGCCGCAAAACACCGCAACCCCCATCTGTCCTGCCTCTTGATAAGTCGATCCCACCTCCGGATGACGTTATTCCCTATTGACTGGGGTGGGAGCGGCCAAGGAGATGCGGCAGGATCGAAGGTTTTGCGGCGCGCTTTCGCAGTTTTAGCTTGAGGCTCACTTTAAAAAATAGATGTTGTCGTATTTCCAAACATTCCCTTGTGTCTACTTGGCAACATGCCAATGGAAATCTAGATCACACTACCCACCTCTTGACGGATAGGTCGTCCGCGTCGAGAATCAACAGTGCAAAGGGGGTCCTGCTCGAGTTTTTCGCCAATTCCATCCGTTGTTTCTTCACTGTCCTGTTACTAGGCATCTCGACTTTCTCATTCTATACTTCTTTTATTACTTTTCGTCCGACTTTCCCCTAACGCTGCCTTTAATAATCGAACCACCAAAGGGCAGCCTATGTTGAATTTAATGACACCGTTAGGAGTCGATTCTGGCTGATTGCAGAATATGAAAGGAAATGTTGAGTATTGCAACAGAAAAGAAAGAACGGGATGAAAAAGTGAAAAACTCGTAAAAAGGAACTCTTTGAGAAGTCCACTCATTTCGCGCTTCGTCCTTGTTTTTTGTTTTGTCGCAGATGAACTTATCGGTTACTGCATATCACGTCATGTATACCAGATCCGCGCGACTGCAATCGATACGATAGGGTCACCACTCCGCCCACAACTGGAATCAACAGGCAGAATAACCCTTCCCTAACGTTCTCGATTTTAAGCCATTTTTTGGCTTTTGCACCTCTTTTTTCATATGTATTGGACAGACGCTCATATTGGCGTATACATGACTTCACTAGTGAATAGGGCCTTTCTTGAAAGCTGTTTTTCTTTTTTTAACACTGACGTTTACCTATCTTTGAATCTTTGAATTTTGCCATATTACAGCGGAATTCCCATCAATTCAAACGGGAATAGAAGCTCAAATCAAGGCTGACATGGAGCGAATTGTGCGTGAGGAGAAATATATTCGCGATCAAACGGCCGCCGTTGATCAGAGTCTCAGGAGGTATATAAATATTCCGATTATGGGCTTTCATTTGGCGATCTAAGAAAAATGATTTAGATGCAAAGCACTGGCTAATATTATGGTTACGATGAAAAAACTTGCAATGGTGCAAGATCCCACGATTCAACGAACTAAGAAGGTATGCAAAGACAGCTCATCCATTTCATTACAATAAATGAACCGTTCAGGAAGCTGGCTCATCCTCTTCGGCGGCGTCCAGTCCAGCACAGGCACCACCGCCCACACCGCCAGCTCCACCACCGCCACCCCCGCCACCGAAGCCCGACCATCCGCCGCCGAATTCGTCGAACGCTACGTTGCAGGGGAGTCAGAACCACGATACGAGGAATTCTTCTGGTCACTCGCAACAACTCACCAATGGCTACCATGGACCTCCTAACGAATTGGAAATCGCCGCGCCGTTTACTCCGAATATCTCGCGAAACGCGCCTGAACAGATCCCGCCCGTTCAGCAGCAGCCTTCCAATCAACCATCGCCTGCTGCCGAACTTGACGTCGTTTTAGAAGAGGTAACACGGGAGTTTTCTTTGACGATACCGTAGGGTGTGCGACAGGACACTAGAATTGAGTCAGATCCCGTGAGGAGGCCGCGGTCGTGCCCTCCAGTGCACGGCTAATCAGCAATGGGACCGGTAAGCCACGTGTCACGTGCAGTTACAAAACCCACCTGGTATGGTGACCCGGTTAGAGTGTCCTGTCGCGCACACATACCTCAGTAGCACCAGAACATTCGCGTGCACATTCTAGCAACAGTTTGTAAATCTTACACCTTTCGTGATCTTCTGCTTACTGGGCTTGCCACGGCCTACTGAAAAGTACGTCCTTCGTTGAGCTTTGGTTGTATCTCAGTTTTCTATCTAACCGTCCGAGCATTATCATTGCCAGCGACATTATGATTTTGAAAAGTCGAAGGGTACTGGAGGCAGTAGGAGCAACATTGGGTGCTTAAAGACACCGTAAGGGAGTAATTTTGACTTACGGTAGAACAGACGTAGTGTGGACGAGTTCAAGTGGCCGCCATTGCACAAACTCGCCAATTTGACGCCTTGGCATGGTGCCAAGAGTTTCCATTATAAAGTTGTTCATTCCTTTTACCTTCTCCTTTGTTCTTTCTTATGTTGATTCTAGATGTACTTACATGAGTGCTTGTGTAGTTGGGAATGGCCACTCCACTGCGCTGGGAGTCAGGTGCTACAATTAAAGTTGGCCCGCGGCCGTCTCCTACAGCGGACAACTCGGAAAGTCAGTGCGATGATGCGATTGAGGCGCGAATACACACCGCAGCGATACACTTTTGAATTCGGGTTTTTTCACCGATTATCGCTTCTAACCTTCTGCGCTCGTTACAAAATGCTCATTTCTTTGTATTTTTCTCTTGTTTCGAACCCCTTCCGGTTCCTTTAAAGACACTATTAGGGGTAATGTGGTAATGGAGAAATCAGTACAAGAAGTCACTCACATGGTAGTGCTGGCCCTCAGAAGGCTACCTGTGGCGAAATCCCAGTGAAAAAGCGCCTCTCCGAGCTGTAGAAACGCCGCAAAACGCCGCAACCGCCCATCTGTCCCGCCTCTTGATAAGTGGATCCCGCCTCCGGATGACGTAATCGCGATTGACTTAGGTGGGAGCGGCTAAGGGGATGAGGCAGGATCAAAAGTGTTGCAGCACGCTTACGCTGTTTTAGCTTGAAGCTCACTCCAAAAAATAGATGCGTATCTCCAAACATTCCCTTGTGTTTACTTGGCAAGACGCCAATGGAAATCTAGATCACACTACCCACCTCTTGACGGATAGGTCGTCCGCGTCGAGAATCAACAGTGCAAAGAGGGTCCTGCTCGGGTTTTTGACTAATTCCATCCGTTTTTTTCATTGTCTTGTTACTAGGCATCTCGACTTTCACATTCACTACTTCTTTTATTTTCGTCCGACTTTCCCCTAATGCTGCCTTCAAGTACGCGGGAAGTATTGTATGTGAAAGGAACTCAGGGGTCTAACTTAAGAGGCGATATTCAGGGCAGTTCGCGATTGCGTCTTCTGAGCCCTTTTTAAGGTCCCATACATCGGCAGACGCCGAGCTGCCATAAGCGAGCGCGTTCAGCTGCGTATCACTGCCACGTGCCACAGGCTGTCGTGGCTGAAAGCGGTACACAGTGATGCAGACGACAAAATGTGTCTGCAGCGAGATCTTTTGAGTGAATGAAGATCCAAATTGCCTGTCAAAAGAGCTTTCAACCGCTTCATTTTATTTTTACCCATTACAGTAGTACGTGGCACTTTTACCCGTATTTCTAAAGAGCGAACGAATTGTTGCTTCCACTGCTTGAAAACAAGTTTTTAGAGCTCTTTATTAGATATATGTTGCTTTCGGGAACTTCCCTGGTCTTCAGAGTTTCTAAATTGGAGCAGAATAAGTCAAGAAGAAATGCTCTCACTAACACTGCTTTAATTTTCATATTTTCTGAAGTAATTTAATGACAGCGGATTGCAGATGTCACCGACTGGGATCCCACCTCGCCCACCAAGCCGTTATTCTGTGCAGGATGTGCGAATGAAATTTCAAAAACCACCAGAACTTCCAGAACAAATTAAAAATCTCATGGAAGAAGTCGCGCGGCGAGGTTCTCCGGCTCCAGAAGCTAATGATCGAAGGTGAATTATTACCCTTTTCTATAGCAGTATCCACACAATTATGAGAACAATGGAAACAGTGGTCTGAGTTGCCGCGCCACGATGTGACAGCGTTCATACCCAGCCTAGTGACCGCAACAACCGCATGATCTGTCGCTGCCGTATCGTGCAATTCCTGCGATCAGCAGTTTCAAAGCTGCAGACCGAGCAGCGCATATGCAGACCTGAGAACACTTATGGGCAGCAATCAACTCCAAGCGCGTTTGCTTCCATCCACATTAGCCTAATCTCAGACTGCTCAGAATTGATGTCGGGCACCTGTAGTCCCATCAAGGGAATTGGCGCGGGCCAGTTTCGCTCGCTATTAGCTGCAAAGTATGAACGCGTTATAAGTGCTTGTCCTTCTTGAAGTAATCGTATAACCAAAATAGAATTCCATTTTCTCATGTGAAGGATTTCAGGTTAGAATTGGAGGAGCGACAAGAACGTCTGGCCGAGAAACAGCGTCAGTTGTTATCACAATTTCAGCAGCTACAACAAATGACACCATTACCGTGAAACATACCCCCTCTTTCTTTATTCTTCCGGTCATCCTCATCTATTTGTTCTTAATATCGCTCACACATTTGCCCTACAGCGATTGTCTGCAATTGACTCTGACAAAAACAATACCTTTTAATGAATAGTTTCTGCTTTACTATGAATACTGGGAGAGGGCTCGAAGCCACCAGCAAGCGCCTCACGACTATCAGCACCTCGTACTGCTTCGTTAGCAGTGGGGCTCACAACCGGTCATTCGTGATTTCTTCCAGTACTGATCGTCATTTGGAGACAGTGTTGTTCCGTATGAAAATAATAAACTAAAAGAAATAAACTATAATTTATATGCAATTCTACATAGGCACTATCTAGGGTTAAAAACAATGCGACAACTAACAAAATAACAAATGTAAACCTCGAATCAAGTCAGACACTTTCTAAACGAACATTATGGGCAAAAAGCCAGGGATATCTGGATCAGAGTTTTCGAGGAGTACCCTGAGTGATCACATCGTCAAGATCCTTTAGCGTTCTCTCAAACTCGTCGAGTTCTTTTTGAAGTTGATTCTTCTTGAACACCGAATAGTAGTTCACACCTGCATAAAAATTGGTTATAACGTATCAATAGTTGAAAAAACTGTAAAATAAATAATAACATGTGTTTCAAAGATAAGCAGTAACGAAACAGATGTGAGGCACATCATGTAGAATCTTCACAATTATCAGGAGGGCCACTATACTAGCGATTTTAAGAAAGATACTGTACCGGGCCGTGGTGGATAACAGAACGATGGCAAGTAATGAACCGCACAGTTACGGGGGACCTTGACCATTCGTGGAACACAAAGGTAAAAGTACGAAGGGGTGTAACAGTGAGAAAAAAAAAAACGGAATCGAACGGATACGGCGAGGGCAGCGAAACCAACCAACTGTAAACACTCCGCCGATCACGGCTACTTCGGCTATCTGAAGCCGTATGGAACGCACCTATAAGACGGCCGCGATGGAAAGCTAAAGCGCGTTTTACCCCGAATTCCGCCACAGATCATCCATTGAGTTGCATTTTATTATAAGGATCACGTCTTTCAGCCGTAAAGTGCTGACAGTATGAGCACAACGCTGTGATAACACTGTGACTCCTGTGGCGAAGGATAGCTCCAGAAAACATTACGATAAGGGATACAAAAAATGAGCAGTACGGGTCACGAAAGCTTAAACGATCTATTACATAGTGTAAAAGTATGGAATGTTCACGATCACTTTGTCATTCTGCATATCTTGACAAAATTTGTGACTTTTCAAAGAGTTTCGTCGAATTATTACATAGCTCATTATATCAGTAGTAAGGGAGTCCCACAAGCTGAGTTGGAAGCGATCTCACAGTGTTGCTGTAGGGACAATAGAAAATGTGGATCACTGTGGAAAGTATGTAGAGGTACAAGCATTTACAAGGATAGTAATTTTCGTTAAACATAAGAGCAGGACCATGAACTGTGCTATGTTATGTATGGAATTATAAGCTTCTATGGCAAAATGGCAGGATCTAAGTAATAACTAATGGTAAGTTGCTCAGAACCGTGTATCTGACTAAGTGAGCAACTATACTACTAAAGCGAAAAGCATACACACAAGTAAACATTCTGCAGCAGATGTATTTCAAGAGCAACGTTAATTCTCAACTTACGGGATCACCCTTTTTTGCACAAAAAATATCATCTCTCACGAAGGCTTTACTGCCATTGTTTGTAAAGATGTAAAGAATATCACATAACATACAAAATATTATGCATCCAAGTACGATTGAAGAAGAAGCTCTGCTCACCTCTAAATGAGAAATAAATTTTGAAGAGTTCGAAGCCAGCACCACCCGCGAATCCTGCGAGGAACAGACCCTCCCATCGCGCGGAGAGAGCAGACAAAAGGTGAGAAATGTTCATCTGAAAATAGTAGTTCAGCATTAGCCGAAAACTCACAACCTTCGGAAGGCCGAGTCACGAGCAACTTTGGAAAGTTATTTGGGTCTGCTGTAGCGTATATGCTTCCACGCATACTTCAAGCTGTATAACAACAATAACTGCTGATATAATACGGATATGGGTATTAGCATCAGAGTAAGTCGCTATTTCTCAGCATGTATGTGTTCCTTTAGGAAAATTAAAGGGTGAAAAAGAAGAATGAATGCATATGTCGCAATTCATATCGACAAAAGGGAGACTGGTTTACTTAGCGGAATCCCAAGCCTGAGGAGGAGAAGGATTCATTGTGACTGGACTACTGTCCTTGAAGAGAAGGGATTCTCAAACGGTAGGTGCGTTCAGCTCCCTTGTAGCTTCTTCTGCTGGTAGGCTGAGGCCTCTGCTGCTACCCTCCCCTCTCTTTCCGTTTAGATTTTCAAGTAAATGTGAACAGGGGAGCAAACAACTCTGCAACTCACTTTAAATTCACTTTGAAACCAGCACGATCTGCCTCAATCAGTTCACGTTCTAGCTGTTCACGTTCCTCTTGACGAAGCGGCCTTACAAATTTGTAGTATATTCCGGTATTTACAATACAGTATGAGGTACTGAACAGGATGAACCCAAGGATGGAGCGGATGAAAGCTGAAAATAAACAGAACTTATTTACAACTGATAGCAAACGAAAAGTAAGGTGTTCATCAGTGGAGCATGAAATGTACAAGTTTCAAAAAACCCCGGTTTTTCTGAGTTCTCAAGGCGACACTGGATAGGGTTAACGAAATGGACTTACTTTTATGAATGATATCCAAGCGCCGGTTCGTGAGTATCCGTCTGTACAAGGGCCTTCGGTCTTCACGCTTTCTTGCCACCCAATAGACTGGCGACAATAACATGCACTGAAAAAGAAGGTATTGCAGAAAAAAGCATCGATAAAGATACGGCATCGGAGCGATATTATGACTAAAATGAGGTGTTGTGCGTGCAAATAACAGCTCGGGAGCAGGATTTTACCATCCGGGAGCTCTTTCCCGCATTTCGCGCTGAGTTATGGTGCCCTCAATCACTCAAAAGGAAAGACAACACAAATTTGGCCGGAAGTTATTAATTCGGAGTCATTAACGGATTCAAGTCATAGATTTCATACTGATCAACAATAATAACGTATGTAGAAGAAGAACTTAAGAATACGCTCACTACGGCAATCAGTATGTATACTGGCTATGAAGAACGGCAAGAATCAAAACCTTTAGCTACACGCACAGCTGCTAAGAATGGAGTGCGGTACCTATATGTTGCAACCTCTCATGCTGGTCAACAATGGTAGAGGCAACGCCAGGCAAGGTTACCCTTATGTCTCGTATTCATCTCCAGCGCTGCAATACAACGAAGTACTGTGCGGGCACAGTTTCAGGATGATGCTCGTAAATGAATATTCCTTATAGTAACATTAAAAGCAAATAAGATTGTGTAGCATACGGACGACTTTGATGATGAGTGTTCTTTTTTAACGACCGAGACGGGAATCCCATTAAGGTAAGTTTTGGAATCATGCTGGATTTTCACAAAAAAATCCATGAATGGAAAATTGCAATGAGTGTTTGTCAATTGCAATTGAATTTTTGCCTTTCGCATCTTGATGAGAGCTATAGTACGAGTAACGTGCATGAAAACTTTATGTCATGTGGCCATGAGACTCAAGTGGGACTCAAACATTCGTTTTCACATTACCAACTATAGTTGTGAGTTTATGCTCCCATAATTATCACTGAGTCGTTCGCAAGCTTTCTTATAATGACATCAGAAACGCTCGGGGAGAGGGCAGACTTCTGAAGAAAACGAAACTGTGGGCCACTGGTAGAAGTTACACTAAAAACCTCGTGCGTCAAAACAAAGAACACTATCGACAAATAATGTCAAAGTTACAAGAAGAGATGAGACAATAACGACGTACATTTCTTTCAACAATCAGATCGGTCGTAGTGCATCGCCTTATAACGAGCTCACAATAAAAGCGATTCATTGGTCAGACAGAAGCTATTACGAGGCCGATAACGAAGCCAAATCAAATTTAGGAGTTCGAAAGTCATTTTTTCCCGACTAATGGCACTACTTTCATGAGTAGCACAAATCCATTTCACAAAACACATGTAAACAACAAAAAATTTCACATTTACCTAAAGTTAATGTGGAATAAAATGCACGCGTACACATGCACACGCCACACTCTGTGCTCCGTCGAAATGACCACCATTCTCGTAATGCGCAATTTTTATTATCATCTTAACTTTTTTGGTATCCTTTGCCTTCCTACCTGTCTTTCTACCTGTGCAACGGAAATGATGAAAAGCGGAGGTCTCGTAGAAATACACCAGTCACCCCTGTGGTTGCACACGTGGGCAACCGTTGTATTTGTGACATATTTCTACCGTGTAGTAATTCACCCACTACTTCAGTGGTGTCTAGTGAGAAGTATAATCGTTGGGATTCGTACTCAGTTTCAATTCAACCGAATGTTTGCATGACGTTTTTACTCTAATTTTATCAGGGATAACAGTGTAGGCATATTAATTGTCAAAATCAAAACCTTGCTGCAACTGTAGGCGCTATGTGGATATGGGGCTTGTGTTGAGCCATTGCATCATAACATCCAACACAACCATAAAATCAAATAAAGAAGGGAGGATACAAGGGAATGATTGTGAGTTAGTGTGCATTTCAACGTTGAATGAACCACTTCTCCCTCCATCCACATTTAACCTTGAGGGTATGCCTTGCTACCGGCTTGCAGTCCGCTTGCAGTTCGACCGAATATTAGGTGCGTATGGATCGGCGATTCTGCGATCCGCTGGAAGAGAACAGCGTTGCGGAAGAAAAATAGCACGCGCAAGTAATAGTGTGCAAGGCGACATTCGCGGTGCTGCGATTATGTCATCGTGCGTATGAAAGAATCGCGAGGTATAACCTCGCCCATATTGTGTTTTACCGCAATCATGCCACGCGTCCCTTTCGTGGCACATACTCTCCACTAGAAGATTTTCAGCTTCTTCTATGGTCATGTTTGCTTTTACTTGCCAGTAAAATACCCCTTTTACTGGCTCTGCTGTCGGGATTCGAGAAGGCCAGTAGCACATGCGTGCCTTTCTACGAAAAATGGTTATAGAAATCACTGGCAGGTGTGAACACCTTTTTTATCCTTTCCACCTTACGCTTAACATCCTTACAAGGAATAATAAGTTTATCTTCCCCATGTATGGGTCTCAGAAGTCTGAAATGAAACTCGCAGTCACCTTTCGAAAACGGTGGGGGAGGAGAACTTACAAGAAACTGTTGTCATCGCTCCTCTAGATTCGCTCCATTTTCTTAGTTTCCTTTTTGGAGCTTTCTTCTCTGAAGTATCCTTCGGTTTCGAAAGTTGCAATGCCACTTTTTTTATTACTCTTTCATCGCTTGTTTCCATTTTTTATGTTTTCCGTCTCGCCGCAAAAACTGACAGAGTGATGACGGTTAAATGGGTTTGCTATCTCCTCACTCCTTCCACATCTTGAAAAAGTGCGACTTTGCTCTGACCTGCATGCATAACTATATGTTGTCGTTTACAGCAGGAAGGAAACCCAGTTCATCCTTGATACGTTGGGGTCAAATCAAGTCGGGGGGGGGGGGGGGGGGAGACGCAACTTTGCGTCAACGTCGAAGCTCCTTTCCCTCCCTGGGCTTAGGTTAGAACTGATATCCTCTCCTTCCACATGAAAAAGCATCTATCAAAGCATAGGTTTCGTCTGCTTTAGTCTAAGCCTAGGGAGGGAAAGAAGCGTTGACGTCGGAGAAAATTTGACGCAAAGTTGCGTCTCCCCCCCCCCCCCTCCCCCGACTTGATTTGACCCATACGTTGACAAATACATCGTATACCTTATGAATTTGCAAGAACGATCACGCTTCAAATTCCTACGCTAGAACGCGCTCTGGAATGTTGCTCGAGTTGAAATCGGGCATAAGGATACGGTAATTGCCAGCGGCGTGCAGTTGCACAGGCGGCAGGGGTAATTTTTGCGAATCGTAGGTATAATACACGTAGTACAATTGCTTTTCTTCTATGGCGATTTATAAGTTGTCGATTTTGCTGTAACATCTAGAAGTCACCAGCAAATAATCGAATAATGCTCCCTGCACTGTATCTCTGGCATCTGATTGAACCCATCGTCTCAGAACCCTATAATGCTTCGCCTGTCCTTCGTTACCAGGCGGCTGTGCCAGCTTTCCAGTTACACGTTTTGAAGGACTTTTGTTTGTTAGCTGCAGTTTTAACTTAGTACACGGAAAGCTTAGAGACCAATCCGAATTTATCAAGACTGAAGTCTTACACAAGAAGCATTTATCTTTCTGACTTTTTATACTTACTTTTACCTCCTTCTTCCTTTTTCCTTCTCAGTGTACTCACTTCACGCTGTTTTCTTCTTCACTGCTGAAGAGTGTGGCATCCAGCTCATTGTGTTTCTATCACCTAACCTCAGTTTATCAGAGTGGTTTCCAAAGTTTTTTAGCCCATCACTCTCCATAAACCCGAGCACAAACGTGAATCTATGGCGAATTAATAACGCGCACAGATTTCTCGGTGCTACTGGAGTTCGGGGGGGCCACTGCAGTAGTGTCTCTGCGTCTCTAACGCACGGCTAGAGCGCAGAGAGGCCATAGCGCTAGCCGAATCGGTTTCGAATTCTGCATAAAAACCATTCTGTAAAGCAAATTTGTACTTTTTTTTCATCCTAACTTAGCCTAAGCCTTGGAGAAGGAGATTCCCTTCCCCTAGGCTTAGGTGAATACGCGTAAGTGGTTGTTTAGACTAGTTATGGCTAATTTTTCGTAATACACTTTTGCAAGAATAATTCAATTGGTTTTTTTTTAGTTAGTTAGCTGTATCTAGGCATAAAATAACCTTGAGAGTGCCTATAAGCTGAAATCAGGCGCGACTCTTGCTTTTGTCGAGTGGCCCCCCCCAACTCCAGTAGCGCCGATTTCTCTACTGTTTTCAAGGTTTTTTTAAAATTTGATCTGTTTTGTTGGTCTGTTTCACGATCATGTGCATCATTTCATTTTTTTTATTTATCGCTCTCTTTCACAGCATCCTCTTAATGTTTTTTTCACCTGACTATCATTATTCCATTACATGTTGTTGTTGCCAACTCCAATCATGAGGTTTTTTTTTTTAGAATCGAAGGTGCTTGTATACGTAATACATGCCTTATGGCTCAGGATAATTTATTCACCATGTACTTTCCTGGCTATGTTCTTTTGTGCTCTGGAATCCGCGAAAATGATGTCACATTAATTCAGAAAATCAGAGAATCGCAGAGCGGCGATTTTGTAAGGAATGCGGGTGCAACAAATTAATCAAAATCTGATCTTTTCGTGAATTCGGTAGATTCCGCTGTGGCACAATATCATGTGAACACAGCCAAGAGTGCATGATGACAAATACCCACAAAAACTTATGGCCGACCCTGTTGGTCATACGAACATTGAGTAGGCGTTATCATCAGGGTACATCGGAAGTCCAGGATTCCTTACAGGGGTCGAGTTTGACAGGACAGGAGGGGAGGTCGTATCTGCAGAGGTCAGCGATATGCGCTCGAATCTGAACTTTCAATAAATATGTACTTTTGCTTTAGGTAAGGATACATAGCAACATAACACAATTCGATTATATGATAATCCGGCAGCTTGTTCGATATTGTAGAGATAAAATAGGGGGTGGTCATATTTGGTCGCAGTAGGGTGGTCGCACTGAAGCGGCCATTTCCTCGATGCCTTGGAGCGCCCTGGCTGTCATGCGCTCACAAATTCGTAATGGGAATGCTGCCAAGCCTATAAAAATTGTCCTGTGTTCTCGGGGTGGGGTCCACGAGGTCGAATTTCCGCTTCGCGACGTTTCACTCGCGGCGCCCCCGTACGACTCGCCGTATCGATTGCCCTTGATCGGCCGGCTGAGCGTGACTGCGTCACGTCTGCGCTTTCCACCCATACCACACTGCCTCGCTTGAAGTCTGCCATGCCCTGCCACTGGCACTCGCACCCGCTGTGCCGCTCATCGCGCGCGGCCGCGCGGAAATTCGACCTCGTGGACCCCACCCGTGTTCTCGGATGCTGCTGAGAGACACGATGTCTTACGATAGAAGAAAAAACTTTCTTCAGGAGAGTTTCATTGATGAACTGCACACTTACAAGCACTACGAGACAAGTTAGTATTTAGGGTTCTGGCTCCGCGCTTTTAGTACTGTTTGGAATAGCTCTTCGGATGACAGGGCTTTAGGGAAGCCGTAGATGTGTTGCAGATGTCACGAAACTCTTCAGTGGCATATTTTTTTGGATACCAACATATTCCAAGTCCGTCACATCTACAGCATATGTGGGCTAATCTATTTCAGAAAAACATTTAGATGTATTATTTCCTTTAAATGCACCATAAGGGTAATTTTAGTTGATAGCGGTTATGAAAATCGACGGGGTATGTTTTGCAACAGTAGGGAAATTATTGATGAAATGGTAAAAACGCGAGAAGTAAAACTCTGTTCTCGCTCCTTCTTTTCCCCCTCCGCATCACTAACCACTGAAGGGCAGATGCAGAGAGATGAGGCACTATGCCAGCCAGTCACAAACGTTGCCCCGCCCTCGCATAAACTCGGCTAGTGAAGCACTGCTGCTTGCAGTAAATCGTGCGCTTTGCAATGCGAGTTTTGTCACAAATCGTCTCATCATAATGGCCCTTAGATCTACAGAGAACATCGTTCATGTTCCACTTTCCTCTACTGCTCCCTTCCGGTATCTTTTACACGTTGGCAACAATGCGGGCGGGATGCACTTTTCTGCCACGATCTGAATGCAGCTCAAAGAAAATACTTTCGCTCCTATATATAACGATGAAATCATTATCAGTCGTCTCTTGAGTATCTGATCACTCTCATCAGCAGCGTGCAGCGATAAGTTATATCCATAGCCTTTCACCACCACTATCGTACTGGGCTCATAAAAAGGGTAATTTATGATTTTGATTTCAAGAATGCCATGGTATCTTTCTGGTATCGGTCCCACTTGGTGCCAGCTGTCAAGGATCCTCCATTTACTCGTAGCAATGAGCTTATAACGATCGTAAAAGGAAAAAAATTGGAGTGTCGATTCATCGCTAGGAAACGAGCGTTGTATCGGGAGTTGGACCATGATTTTTCTATGGAACTAGATGCTGGTGGCGAATCTTCGTTTTGTCGTTTAGGTAATCGTCTGGTACCGTAGAAATAAAAAATGTTTTCTGTGACGAAATTTCCTCTCGTCGGGACCTATCGAGCGGTAGTGGACGGGGCGCACTGTCCCACATGGCAGACCGTAGAAAGTCGCATTGTCGTTGACGGACCAAATGTTGTAGTTTATATAAGAGGAGAGCTCGTTCGCGCTGCTCTGCTGGATGTAGAGCACTTGTTTGATGTGGATTTCACCAGATAAACTGCTGCTTGATGCGTGACAACGTTTCGATAACTTGCCATGGACGTTGTTGCTGCCAGTAAACACCTTCTGTCACTGCTTTCACTTCCGCTTAAAATGATGCCGATCACATGGTGAGCTTAAGCAGATACAAATGGGCGTAGACGCAGCAGGCAGGTGACTCGTGCGTGACTTTGTTTCGAAAGCAATGAGTGCGATCGTTTGGTGTCCCACTCATTGGTTCCGGCGCGGTGTGCTTTTCCGCGCGCCGCATCTCTGACGCATCGATCGGCGCAGCACGGACCTGTGTGGTCATACGCAACACTTGAGGCACTCGTTTGTGTCGTAGAATTTTTTGGTCACTTCTATGCGTCGAAACGGCCTCAAGACGCGGAACTTACAGTGTACATAGACATCTGGTATTTGTTGCGTGAATTCCCTACTACGCTAAATATTGCCCTCGTAGCAGTATTTGGGGTATTAGGGAATTTCCTAACTTTCGTTATTTTGAAAAAAAAGGATTCCAGCCCAGCATCAGCTTTTCACATCTGATAATAGTCAGTAACAAAAAACTGCTTATACGTCACGTGTACGTGTGTGCCGCATGGAGAATGTTGACGTCGATGTTGTTTTTGAGTACTTTTTGCACACATTGTCGTTCATCGGCCATCGGTATAGTATTACCTAAACGCAGCGTGCTGCGCAAGTGTGCGCCAAGCTGTGGCTTTGCCATGTAGACGGCAGGAAATGCGCATGTCTCTGGGGTTCAGTCGTATTCGCATGGCGCGGATGTTTGCTAATAGCGTAAGGCCGCTAGGTTCATACTCTGCGGTGCCGGCGACAGGGCGTGGTTGCGTGTCTCTGCGATTTCGCCTGTGCTACCCTGTCTCGTTGCTTGCGTCGCCTCTCCCTCGTGCCACTCAGCCGCGCTGCCTGTGAACGCAGCTACACTCTGCCTACGCAAAATATGTGAGACCTCTACTCAACTGTCCCCATGAAGTACCAAGAATCTCATTTTGGAAAAAAAACACACTATATCGTCACTTTCTGCAATGTTTTATGGCGCACGTAGTTTCAGTGACGTGGTTGTACAAATACCGTACTGTATGCTTAGCAAATAATGCCTTTTTGACTAATATCTGATAAAAGGATGTATTCATCTCCAATCTAAATCTTTTGACATTCATCAGTTTTTGAGAATAATTCAACCAATCAGCTTCTAATAAAAATTGTCGTCTGAGCGCTTACCTGGCCTATATACAGTTATTTAGAGGGAGAGGGAGGGTGGGGTGAGAGAAAGGTGATATTTGAATGCGGTGCGTCTATTCTTAGACTGTGGTAGTACCATTTGGTCGGAGACGTACGAATCTACCGCGAGATAGACCGACAGACCGGTAGACCTACCGACAAAACGACCCACAAAGTTGTTGGTTTATATAATAGAGGAATTTCTCTATGTATGTCACCGCAGCACTTATAGTACAGTTCGCGTTGTTATTGAAAAACAATGTCATGAGGACGTGATAACGAGTCTCAGTGCCTATTTGAATGTTATTTTCATTCAGGAAGGTGTTCAGTGTCTTGATAAGCCCGATCGAATTACGAGCCCCGTAAATCACGGTCCATCACTATCGACCACTAGAGTGTCGTACTGGATGTGCTTCTCTAATTTATACTGACAAAGTGGAATCCTCTACAGACTTCCACATTTCTTCAAATAGCTGAATTGATATTGAAACGCCTTGCGTAAGACGTTTCTGTGTCATCAGAGTTAGTATCTGTGTGTTCGAAAATATTTTGTTGTTACACATTTTTAACACACGCGAAGAAAATTGAAGTTTCCATGCCTCACCTTTTCGTTGCTAATATCCGTACTACAGGAAAGTGCGGCTGTTTTCCATTCTGCTAATTCCCATTGTTTCATTTGTGCCACACGAGTCTTTCAACCAAACATAAGATTCCCAATTCAAAAAATTTAGGCCAGTACCGAGCACACAGAATAGGTCGATAAAAAAATCCTTAGGAATCGCCAGGAGATTTCTCTGCAGAAAACCATTGATGCATGGATGAATTGTTTGTTGCATGTCTTCCGAAAAAAAACAAACAACCATTCGCCTTTATTTTTGAAACATCACCACAATATGTACGAGGATGGGTGCCACTGTAGAAGGGGGGGGGGGGGGGGGGAGGAGGAGGAGGGAGGGAGAGTTATACTCAATGTCGCGCTATCGTCTCTCACTCGAAACTTTTTCTATTTTCTATGTAAGCCTCACTTTAGGGTAGTAGGGGTTTCCCTCCCCCCCCCCCCCCCTCCGCAAACTGTTAGTTTAGCTAAAAACCGGCACTACCCAACTATCACTACCCCAGATACCGCGAGTTGATCAAAAAATAACTTTCACTGGAACTTTGCCGAGATTATTTGGGGTGCTGATCACGGATATAATATCCGTTTCAGGTGTTTGCGCCAATTTGGTCCAATTGCACCAAGTGCAACAACCCCTTTTTACCGGAATTTGAAAGTTTGCCCAAGGAGGTTATTCAGGGTGCTGATCACGAATACGGCATCCGTTTGGGGCGTTGGACTCGTTTAGTTCCATTACAGTGCTAATATAGTAGGGGCAGCACAGTGTTTCCCAATTTTCGCCTAAACCTAAAAAGGAGGAGAATCTTTCATTTACTCATTAAGGCTTAGACGTAAATATACACTTAGGTGTGCAATGATGACTGTAGGATAGTATCAGATTACAACGACTGCAGAAAGATGGTGCTCTTCAACTGTATAAGAACTGTAGCAAAAATGGACATGATTAGCAAAATCTCAAAGACGCTGAAACGGCGCTCGCGCTGAAAATCTGATCAGCGTTTTGAATAGCTCCTAGATGACCATTCCAAAACTGGTGAAAACAGTTGTTGCACCAATCTCCTGCAATGGCACCAAATTGGCGCCAACATCAGAAGCGGATGTCATATCCGTGATCAGCACCCCTTATAACTCCTACAGGCGAAGTTTCGGCGGCAATTATTTTTGATTAACTCCCCGTATCAGGGGAAGTGATAGTTGATTAGGACCCCAAAAAAACACAGGCAAGGATAGCCCTGGACGCTGAGCTCAGTGGAGTGGCCCCTTCCAACTACAGTAGCACCCGATGATGATTTAAAACTTAGCCAGTTGCGATTATGGGATGTTACAGTGTCGTGGTTTCGCGTGCGAAATAGCCTTATCGTAGAGTGAGTCGCAGAAAAGCGTAGAATATAGTCTTAGTCCATATAAGGTCGCCGCCAGACTTCACGGTTTTACGGTTTTGCGGTGTCGCGCTCCGCACACGAAGTTGCCACAATGCGAGATCTCATGGTCAAAAGTGCGACGTCGCAAAATCGCGAAGTCTGACGGCGGCCTGAGGCTGATGGCAAACCTGCTGGTTCCTTGAGTTTCTGCGCTGCTATAATTTGCAGGTGCATGCGACATCGCAAAATCGTGAAGTTTGAAGTCAGCCAGTGGTGCACGTTTCCTTTCGAACCGTTCCCCCAATGTAGTATTTTAACGCCCTTCAATGTTATATATGAATTTATAAAGTTCGATTCCGTTTGCTTATATTGCAGTGTGTTCGCCTTCGAATATTTGTCTTCGAAGATGTATGTGCTTTGTCTTTACATATATTGCTCTCATAGCTTGTCTCATTTCCTGATGTTGCCATTAACTGCAAGTTTCTGCATTTGCTCCGGATTTGACGCTTTGAAGTTCTGGCTGTGGTTTTGTGAGCTTTTCCACTCCATGATTGGCAGTCTGTGATAATGTTATCTGTCTTGACGCGCTCTTATTGTCTGTGGTTAATACCAACAAACATTTCATCTACATCCCTCCCTGCATTCATTTTGCTACCCTTTCATCAAATATGGACAGGGATTGATCTGTAGTGTCCTGTCAAATATCTTTCGCCACATCCATGTTAGGCCACGTTCATACTTTGCCAGCGCCGATGCCGCGGAGTGTGAACGTAATCTTACTCAGGTGCCGTAGTACAAGCTCTGTATCAGTTCCCAAGTACTGCATTCATAAATTGTAGTATTGATAATCTCTTGGGTTCCCTTTTTAATAAGTCATGTATCAATCGAAAAAAATCGTGCAATTTGCTTTTTTCATGGAAATGTGGAGTTGCGGTAGAGGATTAGATAGTATCGATTCCTACGCTCTGCCTAGTCGAGAGAAGTGGAGAAATGGTTCTACGATTCCACTTTTTCATTAAAAACAGATTGTACTGCTGTGAACGCTGCCACAGCAGATTCTGGGTGCTACTGGAGTTGGGGGGGGGGGGGCCAGCGCACTGTGCTCTGCGTCTCTAACGCAGGGATAGAGCGCAAAGAAGCCATAGGCTAGCCGAATCGGCTTCGAATACTGCATAGAAACGATTCTAATTAAGCAAATTCGTGCTTTTTTCCATCCTATGTTAGCCTAAGCCTTGGGGAAGGAGATTCCCTTTCCCTAGGCTTAGGCGAATATGCGTAAGTGGTTGTTTAGTCTAGTTGAAGTGAATTTCTCGTTATATTCTGATGGAGGATAGTTTGATTGTTTTTTCAGTTAGTTAGCTGTATCTAGGCATAAAATAACCTTGAGAGTGCCTATAAACAGAAATTGGGGGCAACTTATGCTTTTGTCGAGTGGCCCCCCCCCCAACTCCAGTAGCGCCAGATTCTGTTACCACAGCACCACTGGATCACGCGTTATTTCATTCCGAATGTTTTTTCGCCTCAGGATTAATTTTTTGCATCTCTCACCAGTTGCAGTAACAAAAAGACAAATAGTCTTTTCACAAGCTAACGTCATCCCTACTTGAAAGAGCGCGAACGCCATTCTTTCTCGAAAGAGCGCCGCCCCGTTGGGCATGCCTATGCAACTGTGCAATTCTCGTGTCATAGCTCAAAGCGATGACGGATAGCTTCCTCGTTACACGTCACTCGTCGTGTACATGCTCTATTTTTTGCTCTATGCATGTGACGAGCAGTTGCAGTGTTGGCAGTCTTATCATCCAAAAGTATCCTGAAGTAGAACGGGGAGCACTGGTTTCGCTTTTACTTTTCTGAATTGAATTTTGGAGGTGTGGCGTGCAGCAAGTTGTAAGATTTTAGGATTTTTCGGTTTTTTATTTGACCGATTATTTTGTTCCGTCTCTTTTATTTGGTGTTACATGGTACATCGTTTTTCATTTCCGTATTTATATGTACTACTTTCGCTACGTGTTGTTTGAGATATCCTTTCGGACTTTTTTTCATATCCGTGAGAGAAAACTTGCGCTTTTTTTAATAGAAGCCATCCACTTACTCGTTCTCATTTCCTCTGCAGCTTTTGATAGTGCACTCTAATTTCGCGGATCATTTGCTAACTCACGCAAAATCACACATTTTGTTGTAAAAAATCGATCAAAATGTTGAAGAATAGTTATGCCGATACACTGGCATAACTATTCTTCAACTTTCTTTACGAATCGATTTTCGCACTCGAGCAGATTTTGAGAGGGACGAATCATGAGCGCTTTGAATGAATCGTCCACGGACAAATGAGTTTTTCTGTTATCAATATATTTATGTTATCTGCCTAATGTGGGCCGCATGCAAAGTTTCACGCGGAAAAATGTGAATCCGGCTGAGATACAGCACCATAAAGTCTCGGCCGGGTGGGTGGGACATCCGAACAGGTGTCCGCCCCATCGTCCGCCGCGAACGGAGATGCATTGTAGGAGTAGAACGTTACTTGAGCAGTCTCACTCTCCGTTCCCAACCGCGATGGACGAGGGGATTGGGCTTTAACTCGGAGGCCCCGCCCACCTGGCCGATAATATGGGGGGCTATGTCTTAGCCGAATTCTCACTTTTTCACGTGAAACTTTGCATGCGGCCCATATTGGGCAAATACAACATAAATTTATGGGTAACAAAGAGACTTATTCTCATTTCTCATTTTGGACGATTCCTTTGAGGTAAGTTGTGAAGAGAGTACATGGAAAATGAGTGGTTCGAGAATTCTGTGGCTGTGGTTTTGCACATCAGATGGGTTGCGATGAGAAGATTTCTTCTTCCACAGAGACAGGCCTATCAGTACAGAGCGCTGGGCACGTGAACGGTTGTCCAGCGACTCACAGAACGATTACAGATTCGGTAATCAGCTAGAATACAGTTTTGCATGCATAATCCCACCGATAGCTTAAATGTAGCGGGGATAGTTCATGCGATCGGATCGGGTTTTCTTACCGAATCGCAGCCATAAGAAGCACGCGAATAAAAGTTGCCTCTGCACATTTGCAAACACAACAATTATGAATTTTGTGTTCGCATGCCTTACATCAGGATAAAGAGGGAAAGTCTGGCTGCCTTCTCACAAGCTGCGCTTACCAGTGTTCAGTGACAGCCATGACCAAAGTGGACTGATCAGTTGCTAGTTTTTCGTACTACCCTGATAAATCGTATAGATGTTAATCACTGTGTGCAACTATTAACAACGATATTTCATTCCATTTCAGTTGAATCTCACCTCACAGAAATTTTCAAAATCAGCATCACGGAAATGTTGTTTGTGCTCGCGATTTTATCCTGTCGGATCATTGCCATTTTCTTATCTCTCCTTCGGGTTCTCTCTCCATCTTTTTGGACTTTTATTTCTAAAGTTCAGGTATGCCAACAGCTAACGATATTTTTACTCCTATCGAAGAGCTGAGGATAACGGAGCCATCATATTTTACCATGCATTCAGCTATAACATCAGACGCTGCCGCAACATCATTTAGTCAGGTGCTTTTTTTTTTGCTGGACTGAAGATTAATGTCCGAAAATGATGTTTTATGAGCATTTTGTTGCAGAAGACCCCAGTTATGGCTCTTGACGAAGGATCTCGTCGTGTTTATGGGACTGGTCCTGAGTATCAACTCATTTCCGAGGTGAGGCTGACATGGAATACACTTCATCAAATCTCCGTTATTTTTTTTAAAAACTGTATCACAAGCCCATGTGTCAGCTACAGCAGCGGTGAATTTGGATTTTTTAATTTTTTTAAAAATTCTGTTGAACAGACAGTCTCTTCTGGTTTCCTCACTTTACTATGTTTATGAATGTAGCGAGAAGCAAGCTTTCAGTGCATGTGTATTAACAGGATCCAAACCATGGTTTTGGATATACCTGCCGCTTAATGGGTAGCTGTGTGACAGAATATGCTAAGACGAAAAAAGCGGCAAAACATCGGGCTGCCCGAGCTATGCTTCACGAAATTGTTAGAAAAGATCGCTACGATGATTTTGGTATACCAGGTCAATCTCAGGAAGAAGCCCATCGCGCAGTGTAAGCAAGATTTTTTTAAATCGATTTGCGCATATCTGAGAATTAAAGAGATCTGATCCAGAGATGCTCTCGTGATTGGTGACGTTCGAGGTGAAGCTTCTGGTGACGATCCGTCATCTCCGGGATGTCAAAATGAGAACTATTCTGGGAAATTGCTGCAATTGTCAGTTTGTTTCCTTCTAGTAATATGTCTTATGCATCTACTTGTATTTGAAGAGGTATCAATTCAGATGTCAAAGAAAGAAATTCGACATACCCAAGTATGATACCAGAGAAGAAGGTCCTCCGAATGACAGAACTTTCATTACGACATGTAAGGTCAGATCCTTATTTGCCTGTTTCTCATAAAGGAGAAAGTCGTAGAACGGCGGAAAATCATAAACAATGTGCGTGTCAAAATCAAGTGGTGATTGGGGCTCAATTTTCATTCCTAAATATGCGTTCATGACCAACACTAAACTTGGTGGCGTCACTGTTGTTCTGCTAGACTGATCGTTTGGCATCATGTATCACATTATTCTTGAAGACACCGGGAGAGGTAGGGATAAAAAGTGGAATGAGAGAAGATGTTCACCTTAAAGACAGTGTTCGGGATAATTCGGTTGTATCATTCATTCTAGTCTTTGATAATGACCGGTGGACGTTTCCACAACGAAAGCTGACACGTCAAGCACCACGTCATATCGATCAATACGGCTCTGGTACGATACCATAAGTATCATTCAACTATCACAGTCATTACTCTACACCTCAATCATTCTTCGGCAAAGTCGACCCTAGGGGGCGGGCTGCCCTAACCAAGGCGGCTTGCCCTCATGAGGCCGCCTCCGACACAGCTCTTGGAGGCTCCTTCCGCGGAGGATTTTGCCATACCTAGGCCTTTCAGACCCGTATATTTACAGTAAATAACTCTTTCTGGGATCCCTTATCACCCACATTATCCCGAACACTGTCTTTAAAGGAATCGTCCACGGGAAAATGAATTTTCTGTTACCTTTATATTGATGTTGCATTCGCCTAATAAGGGTCGCATACAAGGTTTCGAGCGGAAAGTGAGAATCTGGATAAGATACAGCACCACGAGATCTCGGCCGGGTGGGCGGGGCCTCCAAGCAAGTGCCCACGCCGTTGTCCGCCCCGATCGGGACGCACTGGAGGAATAGAAGGTTACGTAAACAGTCCTCCTTGTTCCCAACGGCGGCGGATGACGGAACAGGGCTTTTATTAGGAGGCCCCGCCCACCCGGCCGAGAATTTGGGAAGCTGTATCTTAGTCAAATTCTCGATTTTTCGCGTGGAACTTTGCATGCGACCCTTATTAGACAAATACAACATAAATATATGGGTAACAAAGAAATTCATTTTTCCGTGGACGATTCCTTAAAAAGGATTTTCCAGGTCAGAAGGGGTTATAGGAAGCGAAACTTGAGTTGGAAAGCGCGACGTTGTGGTCTTTATTAGTGATCCCCCGCACATATGCATTCTACACACATCACCTTTCAGAGTTGCTTGCTGTAAGAGATGGGGCACATGCTAACGTAATTGTGATTTGTAGTCGCGTAGAGCTCTTTTCATTCATGCACGTTGATGTGAAACAAGTGAAACAGCTGACAGCAACAAACAAGTGAAACAGTGAAAGGGGAAGTAAGCGAAAGAGGCAGGGTAAAAAGGTTAAGATATTACAAATTGCGTTTGATACGATAGCAAGCGTCGTGTGTGCTATTGCAATATCTTTTAACTGAGCCGCAGTAGTCCACCGTAAGCCAAGATAGACTCTTCCTGGCGTCTTTTAGAAAAGCTTCTTAGAACGCATCCAAGTTTTTGAAAACGCTCGCTCATACAGGTATACGTCATGTAATCATATGGGCTGTCCTGTTCTTTCCTACCGGATAATTCAATAGATCACGTTTACAGTCATTCGGCATGTTTCCTGTCTATTTCTCGGATGTGATTTTCTCTCTTCTGTAGAGGTCTGTCTAGAGAATCTTCACTTGGACATTCATTTTATTGCGTTGGAAATTCGACGAGTGAGCTTATGACTTTGCATGTGGCATTTCGAGTTCGAAGATTTAGGTTTGACTTTTACCTACGCTGCCGCAGCCTGTCTTCTGTCACTGCTGCTGTGGTAGCGACGCGTACTAGCTGATAGGTGGAAGTTACCTTATCAGGCCCCAATGTTTGTGCGTACAGCGAAGTAGAGAACCGCGATATTTTACAAACTTCACAAACGGAAGTTTCCTTACATATATCATATGAGGGTTGTGGAGGATTTCGTTTTTTTTCGTTTTCGTTTTCTACGTTTTTTTCTTTTTTCTTTTTTTTTCTACGTTTTCAGTCCTCCTAGGAAAGGCTTCACTTTCTGGAATGCCTTCCCAGCAGTAACATGTTTCGAGAAGGTTTTTTGGATTCATACTATATAGAACAAAAAATGCCTTCCATCGATAATGATTAATATTATTGAAAACATCGGCGGGGGCCATTATGGCTTGCGGTTATAATTGCAATTCGTTCATTTTCCCGCAGTTGCACACACGACGTCTTGCCAAGACGTTTAGTGTGAATTCGTTGGATTTTTTTATCATAAACACTTTTTTCTTGCCCTCTCGGTTATTCTCTCTTTCATTGTCTCACATGTTTGTTATTTCACTTCATCTCCACTTTTCTTCATCTCGAGTAGAATCGAATTTCACCCTACATCAAATGACAGTGGCGTCGAACTTCTCTGCCCGTCGCCAGCAGGCGGCTAAACCTCTGAAGCGTGTAGCTCGAGGGAAAGCTCGCCAGAATTGCAATAACGCCGCAAAGGCGCTTTTTTCCACGCTAGTTTCGCTACTAGTTATATCTTTCAGACTCAAATGTTCGTTTACAGAGAATAGTTTCCAGATACGCTTTCCTTCCTTGCCCGCCGGTGTTTTGTGAAGAGATGGAAAGGGGTAAATTTGGCAGATTGTTAACTATGATAGTACGGGAGGACAGCAGTGTAACACTAGAGAACGAACGAAATACGACAAAAAAAACTCGAGAACTAGGATTCCGAAACCTTCGTTCTTTCTCGCGACCCTCTGCGTCACTAGTCGCGGGTAGACTGCAAACTGAATAGCCGGCCGCGAATGTTGTTCCGCCCTCGCCGGCAACTCGCCCCGGTGATGCACAGCAGAACTATCCGGCGTGCTCCAGGATGGTGATAGGCTCCGAATCGTGTTTTTTTCCTAGCAGGAGGTCTCGAGAGTGGTCTTCTAGTTCGATAAAAGCACAATGGTGCATTATTTTTTCCATGGATTAATATGTTAATATGAGCCTATAAAGTGCGCTCAGTAGCACTTGCCCATGTAATTATTTACTTGCCCATGTGATTAGATATCACTCAACCACTTGAAATAATTTCCATGGGCTATACTTTCAGTAACTATGTACGCGTATGATGAATACATAATATAAGCGACGCTTTTGACAATTTTTGGTCAAATGAAGTCGGGGGGAGACGCAACTTCGCGTCGATGTCAAATCTCTTTTCCCTCCCCAGGCTTAGGCTAATATTGATATCTCTTTCTCCCACATGAAAAGGCATCTGAAGTATAGGTTTCATCTGCCTTAGCCTAAGCCTAGGGAGGGAAAGGAGCTTAGGCGCGGGTGAAAATTTCGCGTCTCCCCCCTCCCCCCTCCCCCGATTTTATTTGACCCCTTTCTTTCAGCACAACCCATTTTAGCCCCCGTGTTGAGGCTTCCTTCCGCTGAAATGCGCGCGAAGCGCGCGCAAGAGTCGCTCCTTTACTTTTGAGCTAATAGGCTGTTCTTTACATAATTCCTTCGTTGGATGCACTTGAGGTAAACAAAACAGGCCCAAAACTCTGAGAGAAAGGAAGGAGGCGTGTGTGGTGTGCCACGAAAACCTGATTACTGTAGGACTCAATTGTCAAAAGCGTGTGATTTGCTCACCTCGTAAAGGTGAAGTGTGACATGAAGTCGTATCACGCGGTCGTCAACATGTAAAAGTGAAACTCTGATTTCGAATAGGCAGTAGGGTTCACCACAGCAATGGAAGGAATTTCATTCCATTCGCCGATTTTTTCATCAAACGTGCTATTCGAATCAAATAGCTCTGCTTTCCTTTTCAAGCAGAACAGCGCAAAATTAATCACAAACATGAATATGAGCATAAACAGCCATGAAATTAGGAAATGGGTTGGTTTGAAATTTAAAGGGCGCATGGAAACGCAGTGTTTTCATTTGCCTTCACCCTTTCTCTTTGCCCATATCTCCCTTCAAGTTCTTTGAGATTTTGTGGGTGGTTATTTACATACATGTGCTTGACTGCGAAACTTTCGGTAAATGTCCTTAAAATAAGAGAAGCCTGAGGCGAAGAGCCTCGTTGAAGTTACACGTGGACGACAAATCCTGTACAGCTTGCTTCGAGATGCCTGACAATGATAAATAGCTTAAAGCAACGTCAAGATTTTGAGTATAATGTTCGCAAGACTGACATTTTCTTTAGGTTGTTGGTCAAGAAGTGAAGGGAGTGGCGAAAACAAAGAGATCATCGAAAAATATTGCTTCAAAAGAAATGCTCGCCATTCTGGAGAAAGGCCTTGCAGATATGAATGAGGAGCCTGATTTGGATCGAGGTATGTATGGTAATTTTACTTTTTTTGAGGTACTGCTCGACTACATACGAGTGGGACCGGATCTCTTTCTAAGTTGGTCATCCTGGTCATATAGTTTGCCTTACAATAGCATATCCTACCTTGAACTCATAGGAGAATGGAGAATCCGCTTCATTCAATGTACAGTGCGGTAAAGTAGCTGTTCAAGACGTTACGATGATTTCGTGGTTAGTCAGTGAGCGGCATGGGCGCTAGTGACCTGGATCCTAATCCTACCCGATGAATTCCTTGGCGGAATGAGAAGTGTGGCGTCTCAGCTTGGTGAAGAGGGGCGGGGGTTGGATGTTCGTGGCGATCGTATGTAGGTTATCTAATGATGTCTTTCCTTCCGTCTTTCATCGTCCTTCCCCTCCCTCTCCCCCTTAAGAACCTTTCGCCATACTATGATACTATCTTTAAAAGTGTAGTTCATAATAATTGGTTGTTAAAGTCTGATTCTGCCCCTTGTCGTTACTCCTTTGACAGTTTCATTTTCGCTAAGATAATTTTGTATAAAACTTTATCCTTTCCAATTTTGTATGGTTTTTTGGTTGAACTTGACAATTTCCTTTTTAGCTGTTAGTAAGTGTACTTTTTTGATCACTTATAATACATTCTCGAGAAATCCAGTGGTTATTTGATGAATAATACTGTACTGAACTGAATTATGCAGTCAAAATTGGATATAATCTCAAAATTTTGGATATCATTCTATCGCTTCCAATCAAAATTAGTCATAGAGATACATAAATCAATATAAGAATAGAAGGAGAAAAAGTAGAACTAGTCATAGCCACAATCTGAGGAGGGATTCGTTTCTAAACTGTTTGTCGAATAGCATCATCATGTGATCTTGGCTACGTATGCTGCTACCCTAGTCTCCCTTTCTTTCTTTTGAACGTCATCATCGATCTTTGTCAGTAAAGTCCTTACCTTGTTCTTCTCCATGAAAACAAATGTGTGCAAAATGAGTAATGGTTGTAATGCGCGAAATGATCTCTTTCCAATTATCCAACAAAAAAGTGAACCAATCCAGAAATTATCAGCTTCATGGTTCCGTACCCGTTCTACCCGTTGTGGCAAGTGACATTTGTTGCTCGGTGACACTGCTTCATCTCCTCCTTTATCACTTTTATAACCGTTTTCTTCAACAGCCTTTTGGTTTTTCTTCACCCTCTTATGTTTGCACAGTGGGGTGTCTTCGCTTCTCACCGGTATTTGACGTTTCCTTAACTTAACGTGCCATTTTTTGTAATAGTTCTGTCCACTTTCTTCTTCACACATGCTTCTCAGGCTGTTTTTAGTCTTTCGCTGCCGTTTCTTAATTATTTCTATTTGTTTATTCACCCTTCCTTTTTTATGTTTTTTTTTTGCTCCCTTAGTCTGCGTTTGCTCTTCTGTTAATTGAATGTTCACGGAATTTGTGAAAAGGATGATATATACTAATTTATCGGGGAATCTGAGAAAGAGAGCACGGTGAAATCTGCAAAAAGGACCTTGTGTGTACGGATATATTGGGTGGTTGAAAAAGTTTTTTCGTTTTTTTTAAATTCGCGCTTTTTCCCTTCAAATTGCTTTCCAGCAATCTCTTCTGTACATACACATGTAGTACAAGTCCACACGCATCTACAGGTATTATTCTCTTCCATCCCCCGGATAACCTTTTTCGGCAAAAAATAAATATATCAAAGAAGTACTTTCAGGGCCTTCTACTATATGATTTCAAATGTGGCCTCTCGGCAAACGAATCCAGTCGTCGTATAAACGCTGCATTTGGGAAGGGTTCAATGTCTGAACTTGTGGCACAACTTTGGTTCAAACGCTTTCGAGAGGGCAACTACAACGTCAAAGATTCTGACCGGTCCGGACCCCCATCGGAGGTCGACAATGAACGATTGCGGGTGGTGGCTTGCAACACAGACCTATACTGTCAGCAGCCGTATATTCTGGTCTCGAAAATACAGAGAAACGTCCGAACCATGACACGATTCTTTTCCTACACGATAGTGCTCGCCCACATATAGCAAAAGTGACTCGCTAAAAAATTCTCGAGCCTGGACGGGAAGTGCTGCCCCATCCATCATATAGCCCTGATCTTGCTGTATCGGATTAACATCTTTTCCTCCCCTATCTAACGCCATTCAAAAAAAAACCTTCGATAATGAAGATGACATGGAACGGTGCTTGTGCAACTTCTTCAAATCAAAGCTCGATCAGTTCTACTCGGATGGCAGAGCAAGTTTGCCTGAAAAGTGGCGAAGAGTGGTAGAACAAGATGGTGATTACCCTGCTTCATAGTATGCTCTGTGTTTTGTAATAAAGTGTAAAAATGAATTGCTCCAAAAAAAATTTCGACTACTCGATATGTATTTCTGAAATAAATGCTCTCCAAAAGAATGATCAGTCGTTGGGTCTGCAGTAAGGATCCACCCTTCACGCACTATAAACTGGTATTTTCATTGGGGTTTTATTTATTTCCGATGATATTCTCTTCTTCCTTCATGTGTTTCTCCCTACACTCAGCACCTCCACCTTTCAAGGTTCACATTTATTGTTGAGGTTTCTTGTTCTGATGGCTGAAGTGGGAACAGCTCTGAAAAGCCTGCGTGAGCCTTAGAAGGCTTTATAACATCTGGAACTCTGCAACTGTCCACCTTCCTCATACTCCTAGTGTTCTTTTCATTTTCAAGCGTTCCGTCTGAATCGATAGTAGCCCACTCACTCTTGCCCTTTTCGGGTCTGTGTCATAATCGTTTCTTTTTTGTTTATCAATGGTATGTGATGCTCCTTGTGTGGCACTTACATGTATGGGGGAAACCGTTTCGACTGCCTAACAGAGCGTGAAGGTATCTAAACCTATATGGTATCTAAAGCATATCTAAACCTTCTATGTGCAGATCATTTTTACTTGATTACCTGACGATTAAACTGTTTTTATTTCGATGCATGTCTTCGGGTCTTTGCATTCCAGTTTTTGCTCTTTTCTTCATAATAGTCTGAAGTGCGACCCCTACGAGCAGTTTTCAGAACGGACTTGGAAAAAGAAGAGGCGGAGGTGGTGTAGTGACAGGTGGCACGCACCCCACTCTCATGGTGCGGGGATCAAATCCCGCATCAACGCCCGCCCAGGCCAACCAAGCCTTCCATCCCTCCGGGGTCGGTAAATTGGTGCCAGACTTGTCTGGGAGGATAAAAGCACTGACTTGTACATCGGCTGGCCACCGCAAGTCATTGTATAGGCTACATCACATTCATCAGCCATCACGATTCCGAATGGAACTAGAATGTGCGGCGCATCCCACAGAAGGGATTGATTAACGCCAAAAACTTTATCCTTTTATCCTAAGTCTGAAGTAGTGGATTGTTGTGCTAGCGTCTACTGCGAGCGATCGAACGCTTCTATCTTTGCGGCTGATAACCTAAAACTATCACGTTCACCACTATACTACTGGATATATAATTGGAAAAACAGAGGCATGTGACTGCGTACAAATTGGGTCAGTCAAACTGATGACTTTGTTGCTGTTCTTTGAGACCATACAATAAGCATTTATTATACGAACGCTGACTGGTAGAATGCGGAAGGAATGGTCGATGTGGTGATAACATAACCATAAGAGGGACGATCTCATCGGGAAACGAATGGTGTCATCGAGCGCGCCCGAAATATTCCATGTATTTCAGTGATGGATGATGATGCGAACCAATCTGGAGCTAGTTCTCCGGTGGGCGATGCTCCAGTCACCGATGATGCTGTTGCGATGGTCACCGAAATTCTTTCCGACTCGAAGAGGTTTGAGGCTCCAACCCAAGAATACCGAATTCTCGACAATAAATGTGCTTTTGGTAAGTGGTTGCTTTTTGTAAAACTTACGGAGGAAGAATGTGAAGCGTCAGTTTCTGAAGAAAGCAGGCTATCTTTAGCACTTTGCTCAATCAACTGGGATATGTGTTCTTTGAATGCATATTCCAGAAAAATGCAATTGCGTAACCCATCAAAACTTATCTGAATACCTCAATGGAGACGACCTTGATGTGGTTCCAAAAATATTACCTAAGATTTTACGACATATAGTTAGTACTACCAGTCGGGTTGGCCGGCTGACGCCGGCCAACCCTCCTGGACTCGGATTGGCCGGCTTCGCCGGCCAATCCTCGTAGGGGCGGCTTCGCCGCCCCGGCAGGGTGGCTTTGGGGCTTTCTGCTTTGCAGCGAGGAGCGACTCTCGGCTCGCCGCTATCGCGGCGAGCCGACTTTCGCATGCGCGCTTCGCGCGCATTGCAGCAGAAATAGGCCCTGTGTATAGGGAGCGCACATTGCAGCAAGGAACGGATAATATGCGGCTTGTATATATTGTGAGCAAACCTCCAACGACCATCGGCTTTAGTTGAAACTAAGAGACACCACACCCATCTGTAACCCCCACTGAAGGCAAAACCCCTTTAAAGAAAGGCAGGATTCGATCCGAACACAAAAGTAGATTTGAAGCACTTAGTAGTACCAAAGTAAGGAAGATGGATCGAAACGGTCAAAAAATCCAAGAAAGAAGACCCCCTTCCCATCGTTGATCAAGTGTGTAAGGCACAATCGCAGAGGGGCGGCCACGCTAAAAGAAGCGGCAGCAGTTGGAGGTGTCTCATCGTGAGCGCTGAGGCGCTCCGTAGTAGTTGACTTTTGAGGATTAAAAGTTTCGAGAGGACGTGCATGTATCAGTTCTATAAGAAACATTGACCTTAACTGATTGCCGAGAGATACACCTGATAATAACACACCACTCCCTAATGGTAACCGAGAACAAACAGTCACTTTGTGAGTGTGGTACCAATATTGCAATTATGGCCGGGCTAGGCTTAGAACTTATGTACTCTATACACAGGGGGTTGACGTGTACAGAGTACATAAGTTTGGTGGGTTGACTCCTACCCAATCCTAACCTGCCCGACCTCCACACACTCGTACCCATTTTCGTCTGTCCCTATCCAGTTCTTACTCGCACGACCTGAGCAGTTCCATTCCTGACCTTCCCGATTTTCGGAACCCAAGCGATAGTTTATGAACTTGAGCACCCATCGGTTCCGGCGCAGGTCCCGCCCGTAATGGACGGAGCTAGACTCAGGACTTATGTGCTCCGTACACATGGCCTCTACCCAGTCGTAACCTGCCCGACTTCCACATGCCGGTACCTAACTTGCTTCTTGTGTGCTCCCAACACCTTGGTCAGTCCCTACCCAGTCCTCACACGCACGACCTCAACATACCCATTCCCGACCTTCCCGATTTTCGGAACCCAGGCGAGGACTAAATTTGAGCACCCATCGGTTTCAGCGCAGGTCCCGCCCATGGTGGGCGGAGCTAAGCTTGAAACTTATATGCTCCGTACACATGACCCCTACCCAATCCTAACCTGCATGACCTCCACAGGCCCGTGCCTTATCTGCTTGTTGTGTGCACCCTTCACTTTGGTCGGTCCCTCCCCAGTCCTTACATGCGCGACTTCAACAGACCCTTTCCTAACTTGTCCGATTTTCAGCACTTGAGCGAAGACCTGAATTCCTTTATTCATTGATTTCGGCGCAAGCCCCCCCATGGTGGGCGGAGCTAGGCTTAGAACTTATATGCTCCGTACACTTATGTTTTCCTCTACGCTATCCTAACTTGCCCTACCTCTACAGGCCCGTTCCTAATTTGCTTCTTGTGTGCTCCCTACATTTTGGTCTGTCCCTGTCCAGTCCTTACTCGCACGACTTCAACAACCCTTTCCTGACTTGTCCGATTTTCTGCACTTAAGCGAGGACCTAAATTCGTTTATTCATCGATTTCGGCCCAAGCCCAGCCCATGGTGGGCGGAGGTAGGCTTAGAACTTATGTGCTCCGTACACTTGTGTTTGCCCCTGCGCTATCCTAACTTGCCCTACCTCTACAGGCCCGTTCTGCTCCTTGTGTGCTCCCTACAATTTGATCAGTCTCTACCCACTCCTTACTCGCACGACCTGAGCAGTCCCATTCCTGACCGTCCCGATTTTCGGAACCCAGGCGAGGACTTAAATTAGAGCACCCATCGGTTTTGGCGCAGGCCCCCCCCATGGTGGGCGGAGTTAGGCTTAGAACCTATGTGCTCCGTACACTTGGTCCCTACCCAATACTAACCTGCCCGACCTCCACAGCCCGTGCCTAATTTGCTTGTTGTGTGTTCCCTTTACTTTGGTCAGTCCCTCCCCAGTCCTTACATGCGCGACTTCAACAGACTCTTTCCTAACTTGGCCGATTTCCAACACCTGAGCGAGGACCTAAATTCGTTTATTCATCGATTTCGGCCCAAGACCCGCCCATGGTGGGCGGAGCTAGGCTTAGTTCTTATATGCTCTGTACGCTTAGGTCAGCCCCTAACCACTCCTTACTCGCGCGACCCTCCAGGATACAGTTGAGATGAGGCCCTACCGAGTCTTAACTTGCCCGATCCCTACAGGCCCACTCTTGATTTAGCTAATTTTTTGAACCATTTCTGCGCAAGCCCCGCTCACGGTGGGCGGAGCTAGGCCTAGTCCTTAATGAGCTCCGCACACTTTGGTCAACCCCTACCCACTCCCAACTTGCCCGACCTCTCCACGTTGCAATTGAGTTGAGAGTAGATTATGTGACAAAAAACGGACACATGCACACACACACACACACACAAACACACCATTCTGGTTTTAGCTTGCCTCTCATGTGCTCCGTACATTTTGGCTTACCCCAACCCATCCCTAAATTGCCGGACCTCTACAGGTCCATTCCTAGCCTGCCTGATTTTTGGAACCTGAGCGTGGACTTAAATTTGAACACCGGCAGTTTCTGCGCAAGCCCCGCTCACAGTGGGCGGAGCTAGACTTAATTCTTATGTGCTCTGTGCGCTTAGGTCAGCATCTACCCAATTCTAACATGCCCGACCTTTCGAGACAGCAGTTCAGTTGAGAGATCATATCAATGAGATAGGGGTGTATGTGGTGCAGACAGGTTGTAAATGGTTGACGCTGGACTGTGGGAGTGACACTGGAGTACCCTCGGCGTATCCCTAGGTAATGCCTCCTTTCCTTACCGGCCCATCACAACACAGCTGCGTCGCCATTCGCCTTTCGAGGCTCCTTATCAGCCCTTATCAGTTGCTATCACATCCGTTCCCTCACCATTAATGTCCCCTTACCACCCCTACATTACCTTAAAAATTCAGGATCCCAGCTTTGCTGCGACGCGAGATATGTATTTCCCGCCACTCGCCTTTCGAGGCTCCTTATCAGCCCTTATCAGTTGCTATCACTTCCGTTCCTTCACCATTAATGTCCCCTTTCCACCCCTATATTATCTTAAAAATTCAGGGTCCCAGCTTTGCTGCGACGCGAGGTATGAATTTCCCGCCATTCGCCTTTCGGGGCTCCTTATCAGCCCTTATCAGTTGCTATCACTTCCGTTCCCTCACTATTAATGTCCCCTTTCCACCCCTATATTATCTTAAAAATTCAGGGTCCCAGCTTTGCTGCGACGCGAGATATGATTTCCCGCCATTCGCCTTTCGGGGCTCCTTATCAGCCCTTATCAGTGCTATCACTTCTGTTCCCTCACCATTGATGTCCCCTTAACACCCCTACATTACCTTTAAAATTCAGGATCCCAGCTTTGCTGCGACGCGAGATATTATGCGGTGAGCGGACAGACAGACAGACAGACACACAGACAGACAGACAGACAAACAAACACACCAAACTTCTGCTTTATATATAGAGTATGATAACGGGCCCATCTCAGCGTACCTGACCGCACTTGCACACATTTTCATGAGCTCCATGGCAGTTGGCGTCTTTACAAATGCATGGCGAGATTACACTGTTGCGATGGTCTCTGACGTCATTCTATGTAAAGCGACTTTTTTGAAACGCGCATAGGAAGTGCAAAGTTTTGTTTCTGTCAAGTGTAATCCACTGTTGCGGTTAAAACTGGTTCCTTCTGAACAGATCAACGAGTCGTACGAAAGTTACTTAAATCGAAGATCAAGGCTCCGTTATTGCCTGTGATTATGACGTAACGGTTTACATACAGTCTGCTGAATTTCCTCTTTCAATGGAGGTATTGTTGCTCATCGCTGCTCTTATTTATCCCGTTATACAGTAGCGGTCAAAAATATATGCGGTTTGGGATTTTGACCATAACTTTGTTCGGTGTTTGCATATCTCGCTCAATTTTTTTGTGTTTTGAAGGCAACTGTTACTCAATGAAATAAACTATCTCAGCCGAGTAGGATGCAGTGTGAAGGTTGAAAAAATTATTTAACTGAAACCACTGAAAATAGTCAACTCCGTGCCTCAGTGCTGTTAGGATTTGAAATAGCGTGCAACAAAGTCCCAGCCTCATTCCGTAATATTTTCTGCCCACCTGCCCGTTTCGATGAGTTATAAGCTTTTTATGGCCAATTGAATTTTTGAAAAGGTTTGGTATTTTTAGAGTTTTTACTTAAGTAAATTTTCCAATCTCAACACTACACCCTACTTTGCTTCACTGAGTACCAGTTGCCTTCAAAAAACAAAAAAAAAATTGAATAAGGAATGTAAACTTCGACAAAGTTATGGTTAGATCCAAAACCGGATATATTTTTGACCGCTACTGTAGCTCCACAAACAATTTTTTGATTTCTTCAACTCTTGTCCTCAACTTTTTTGACAATCTACAGAATTTTACTTTTTGTTTTCTTCCTCTTGAATTACTGCTACTTTTCTATATCTCCACAGTTTGCAAAGCGAATTTGGTCACAAGGATGTTGGGTTTAGTGCATATTGTTCAGTAGCGGATGGAACGCGAACCAGCATGTGTACTTTCCAAGCACAAGTGTTTGAGTCCTGTCCGACGCTCAATATTCTGGCGAGACTCAGCATCCTTGTGAAGGCTGCCGCCGTCGTATAAGCCGCTACTTCAAGGACTGACAATGAGGTGTTTTTTTTTCTGCGCAGTTATTTTTATTTACCGAAGCGTAAAATACTCGATGATCACCATTCCTGTAGAGGGATCCGCCGAAATTTAGGAGTGAATCATTGTATGAGGGGGGGGGGGGGGGAAGTCGGTGTTCGATTTAGGGTTTTGTTTCTCTAAACTCTTATATTCCCAATTCAACGACCCCATAGGAACGGCAGGCTTGGTTGCCCTGAGGGGCATCGATCTGGATCCCGAGTTGGTAATGGGTGCGGCACTCATTATGGTCTACGCCACCTCCACCCTCAACGTCTGCACCCATCTGCAAAATGAATATTCTACAGAGTGGGAATACCAAGTAGCATCGCGATACCAATGATCATATTACACGGATCCACTGAACCTTAACGGCAAATGTGTGAGATGGGTGGCGGAATTATTTGTGGGGGGGGGGGGCGAATTTTTCCGAGAAAGTGACTATTCCGTGCGAATTGTCGGATTACATGCCAGTGTAGGAGCACGAGTAATATGCAGCATAAGAAGAGTATGCTCTTTGTGAAGAATAGGGGCTATAAATTCAAAGAAGTTTATGGCAGAAGAACGCATCTCAGAAAGTGGTTCTGAAAAGATCAAATACGGCAAAGTAAACTGCGATAGAAGGTGTGAAATAAAAGAAATCTAGGATAAGAAAAAAAGTAATCCATTTTAAAGGCTAAGGGTTGCTTTTCCGTCAAAATGAAGGGTAGGGTAGATTCTCCATCGAGAACTTGAAAATGGGAGCAAGTAGAGAGGAGCATGCCGAACAGAGGCCGTGAGGGGCTTACTCCCTCTGTTTTTACACTGGCAGTCGTTTTCTTTTCCACTTACCACCAGCGTTCTACCGGTGGAATAAATAAACAAACAACTTGGCCGAGTGCGAGGATCGGTTCAACGCTATTGCCGGGTCACTCTTATCTGCCGTCTCTATCAAACGTTTGCGTATCAAAATCTACCTTGTTATTGACTGCACTAATATCAGCTACACTATAAAGCTCTCACTCTTGTCTAAAACTGGAGTTTAGATAGCTTATTGAGAGTTTTTTTTTTGCTTAATGAGTGTTTTTTTCTGCTCATTGACTGTTTTTTTTTGTTTCGAGGCATCGTTTGATTTGATGTGTGACCATAGCTCTCGCCTATTTACATATGTGAACCACTGGCCTCTACCCGCGAGCCCATGGTTTGGATCCTTTTAGTTCTATATCACAAGCCTAGCTTGGTTCCTAACGGAAAAAAAGTGAAAAATACGCTTCTTACCAATTTACGGTGCGTTTTTTTTTTGGCATGATAGCTCTGATGAGTGGTTTTACTTCATCCGCAATACTCATGTTCATTTACGCATCGGAAGTTCTTGCTTTGCAAATGCTTCATTGTTTGCAAGATGTTAGAATTCGGTTCTAATTGTAAGAGAATTTGGGGTGCCAGTCGTCAAAAGCCAGAGCATGCCCTACGGTTAGTCTTCGTCCTCTCATTGACCCCAATATACACCTAGGATGATCGCCAAGAGGGAGCAGGCAATGTAGCTTAGAGGAATCGTCCACGGAAAAATGAATTTTCATGTTACCCGTATATTTAGGTTGTATTTGCCGCATGGAAAAATTCACGCGAAACTTCAGTTTCTCGCGAAAAATGTGAATGCGGCGAAGATACAGCACCACAAAGTTTTGGCCCAATGGGCGGGGCCTCAAGGCAAGTGCCCACACCGTCGTCCGCCGCGGTGGGAGACGCATTGTATAAGTCGAAAGGTGCGTAAACAGTCCGTTCCCAAACCGCGGCGGTCGACGAGACGGGGCTTTTACTCGAAGGCCCCGCCCACTCAGCCAAGACTTTTGGAAGCTGTACCTTAGCCGAATCTTACTTTTTTTGCGTGAAGCTTTGCATGCGGACCTTAATAGGCAAGTAGTACGACATATATGGGTAATAAAGGGTATGGGTATGGGTAAATATGGGTAAATAGGGTAGGCCTATTTAGGCCTAAGAGGCCCAGGTGAGGGTACATAGTAAATAAATATATAGGCAATAAAGAAACTCACTCTTTGTGAACAATTCCTTTGAATTTTATCGACTACGACTCAACTACAAATACATACATCTCTCGTATCTGTGTGCCTGCATCAATGTTCTTCGTAAGATGCACTGCCGTGTTGTTTACCGTTCTGGTACATATTTCTGTGTGACTGGGACCATTCTATTCGGGGATGTAGATGCACCGCTTTGAAAAAGAAAGCGGTGCTGAAGTAGTGAATGGAGACACTGTCAAATGGGCCACGCTCACCATGTTTTTAAAGCGTTAACGTAGAAGGAATAGAACTGCCATTTACTCAGAAATTTATCGAACACCACTTTTGAACAGGTCATCTCAAAGGTTTACACAATCTCGCGCTTTCTTATCACTCAAGATGTAGGTCAGATTTCAAAGATCGCGCGCAGATGAGATCCATTCAGTGTTGATCATGTAAGTTAGTTCTATTGCTGCTAACTATTACAGATGTTCCATAAGTTCAGTTGTTATGCAAACAATTAATCTGCAATTCCGTGCCAGCTGTCATCTTCTGTCATTGATACAGGTCTTTTTCTAGGGTCGTCAATAATAAAGTGAGATGGGTCGTGTCGGCGCTTCCGTTTTTTTTCCTAGAGTGATTGCAAAAAATGCTCTCATTTCCTCGTTCCCTCAATTTACATCTTGTTTCCATGAAGAGTCTTCTATCCAATAGTTTTTTGTCTAAGGAATAGAACTCTCTAAAAATGGGTAGTGCCGTACAACGCCGCTATCTTGGCCATGATCGTCCGATTAATGACATCAGAAATGGCATTTCTTCCTACGTTATTAAAGTGCTTTCAGTTGCCGCCATTGCAGACACGACGCCTTGTCAAGACGTGTGATTACATTCGATTTTCAAACTATGAGCACGTTTTTCTTACTCTTTCGCTTATTCTTCCTTTCATAGTTTCTCGTTACGCATCATCATGAATGAATTACACTATACGAGATAACAAATGACTTATACTGCAGCGAGCAACTCGGAGTGACGTGTGCGGTTCGCAGTGATGCGCGTGAGATGCGAATTGAAACCGCAATGTCGCGCTTTTCAGTCCGAATTTCGCTACAAGTTACCCCTTCTGATGTTGAATATTCGTTCTGAAACGAGCATCTCTCTCCTTTTCCCTTTTTCTCCCTACCCCTCCCACTGCCTTCAAATCCTGAATCGGAATCAGTTCTCGTCTGGATCAATCTAGTCCAACTGGTCTGTCCTTCCAACTCATGAGTGTCTGGTAACTGGCACGAGGCTTATGTAATGAGACAGAAATGTTGATTTATACATAGGCTGGTTCATGCAGCTTATTATCTCGACAAATTCAATTGAAATACCTCTGGGACTTTTGAGGAGAACTAGGATGCATGGCCTATCCTAGTTGCTGATTAATGCGAGATTGGCGGCTGGCTTTCCACGTTTTTTCAGCACTGCGCAGTTTGCTAAATATAAGAGGCATATCTGCTTTGAATGGATTTTTTCTGAATTTCCACCCTTAGCTGTTTCAGGTTTGATCCAGTGCTTGCTGAAAATTACGTTTTCGAAGCCAGGAGAACAGCAACTTCGAACACCATATGTGTTCCCCGGGTCGCATTCAACGGAAGAAGGAGCTAAGCAGCAGGCAGCACGTGGAGCTGTTCTTTTCCTCAGTTTATAAATTTTTGCCTTTTATGCGGTCCTCCAAGCAGGGTCAAGCGTTGTTTTGAGGAACCCTTCGAGAGAGGCTCCACTTCCATCCCCGAACATACACTGCCGATACGATCTCACCCCCAGACGACTGATGTTGTCGGAATACTGGAAAGCGGTGGGGGTCGATTGGTCGAATTTTTGCGCGGCCACCCGCGGCGAGTGTGAGTCGTTTGCAGCTTTACCTGTTTACGCAACAACAACAACATAGGCAAACTTCCGAGGCTTCTGAACTCCAAACGACTCGTGCTGACTGCGACGCCGCGAAGCGGAAATTCGAATAATCGACCCATACCCACTGCAAAGTGGTCCTGAAAAAAGTCGTGGGATCGATTATCACAGTACCACTACTTTATCATGGGCCGTTTTTACCTACTTCGAAATCACAAAAAAAAGTAGTCTGTTGAGTATTCCTCGACTTTTTCCCAGTTCGAAAACATCCTCCTTTTCTCCTACACAAAATCGACCTTCCCACTCCTCAACCCATGGTTTTTACCTACTTCGAAAGCACAAAAAAAGTAGTCTGTTGAGTATTCCTCGACTTTTCCCCAGTTCGAAAACATCCTCCTTTTCTCCTACACAAAATCGACCTTCCCACTCCTCAACCCATGGTTTTTACCTACTTCGAAAGCACAAAAAAAAAGTAGTCTGCTGAGTATTCCTCGACTTTTCCCCAGTTCGAAAACATCCTCCTTTTCTCCTACACAAAATCGACCTTCCCACTCCTCAACCCATGCTTGACCCTGTTTATATGTACAGCCCCTATGAAGTATTTTGTGCAAAGGTGACTGTATTGGTGGCTTTTTCTCCAACTTTTACTCTTGTAATGTTTGTTTGAAACTCGAATTTATCACCGCTCAATCGATTTCGTGTCTGTGTTGTTGTAAAAGTTTAGTCGTGCATCATCCCGCTATGCTTTGCTTCATTCCCATTGCACATAGCGACCATCAATTCCCTCAGCTAACTTCTGTACATAGCCATCAGATGCTGTTGTACGCTGAAGCAATTCTTGTTTTTTTTCTTTCCATATTCCTCGTAGAGACTATTTGATGGCCGCCATCAGCGCTTTGTTAAAAATCTCGTTTTTTCTGGGAATTTTCTGCTTCACGAAGCGCAATTGAATATGCCTACCAGTAGTTTGGCGGACGTTGTTGTAAAGGTCAGGGACTCACTGAAGCCTCAGGGTGGCAGGGATTCTTATGTGGGGATTCACCTTCCGCAAGAAGTACATTCGTCATTTTTTTGCTGCTTTTCAGCGACTATGAGACAAAAAATATTTATTTCACATTTCGTCACACGGATTTGCGGTGAAATACCCTTCGCCTCTCATTTGTTTTTTGAAAGTTCAGTTTGGTGCTTATCGTGTTTATCGCGACCTTTGAAGGTACGATTCCCCTCCCCCTCCTAACTCGATGAAATACGCCCCCTGTCTAGCACTCCTCGCGAGGACGAAATACGCCCCCTGTTGAGGACTCTCGGTATACCCTGATGACAACTACTACATGTAATAATCGAATCGCGGTCAACTGTCTAATATTATCTCCGAGCAGCGATCCAAGGACTTCGAGTCAAGGTCAATGAGTAGAGCCCATAGTGGAAGGGAGGACGAGGAAGATACGGGTGGGCGATTTTTGGTGAGAAAAAAACTTACGAATCATCCTTTAGCCGTCTTAGCTGTCCTCTATCCCTACCTTTTGCAACATACGAATGCAGTAACGTTGTAATATAATGATAATGAAAGTCCTAGAATCCTTAAAAGAATCGTGCACGGAAAAATGAGTTTTTTTGTTACCCGTATATTTATGCTGTATTTGTCCAATAAGGGCTGCATGCAAAATTTCACGCGGGAAAGTGAGAATCCGGCCAAGATTCAACTCCTTACAGTGCTGGCCGAGGGGGCGGGGCCTTAAAGTAAATGCTCGCCCCGTTATCCGCCGTTGGGAACGGAAACTGGAATTGTTTAGGTGACTTTCTGTTCCCATTATACTTTTCCAACCACGGCGGACGACGGGGCGTACATTGACCCTGAACCTCCCCCCCCCCCTTCAGCCACCATTGTGAGTAGCTGTACCTTAGCCGGTTTCTCACTTTTTTGCAAGAGATTTCGCATGGGTCCCCTATTACGCAAATACAGCATTAATATATGGGTAACAGCGAACTCATATTTCCATGCACGATTCCTTTAGCGTTCCCTTCTTGATAGGGCTGCGCAAACCTGCTGTCCAGATTTCTTAGTGTTTTCATAAAATGTGTCCAATCCAGAGTGAAAATGCACGGCAATGCGCGTGCGGATATAATTAATCACCTCGCGCATGGTGATAGAAAACAGATGGTGGGGTAGGTGTGTGGCGTTCCGTTGTGTAGACTAGCTTATTCTTTGCTACTTCATTTTCTTGGACATCGCTCAGAGTTGGCGATTTTTCAGGCGAATAGGCAAAGTGAATGAGATGCACTGATTGGTGGCTTATTCGCCTAATCGCTCAGTTAGTACGTAGTTGATCCTTTTTCTTCAAAAAGCAGCTCTGAAAAATGTTTTCGAAACGACGATATCGGCTCGTTCGTAGGTGTGCGACTCGTTTGCCAGGGGTGTGCGTATTCATGGTGCATCCGTGTGGTGCGCATCTGGCATACGTGAGGTACACCCATTAGAGTAGATGTGTGGCGAATCAATTGCTTGGACGGCGAGGTCGCCGTATATAGTGGGCGAGGGTGGGCTGGTTCCCAGGTCATGTCTGTTAGTGTTCGCTAACTTCATTTTTAACTTTTTTTGAATATCTCAAGTATCTTTTGGCCTGTTGTAGAAAAGACATCGCTGGATTACAGTTCCCGTCTAACATTACGAAAGCGTCAGGCGGTCTGTGGATACGTGGGGTAGGGCAGACATAGCAAAACGAGCCACTTGATCACTCCTTATCATCAAACTGGATATTATTATTTTTTCCCTTACTTCTTCCATGGTTTGTCCTCCTTCGTACTCTTTATTTCTTAGACTTCGGTAACCATATCACCTTGTTCACAATGATTTCATGAAATCTCCGTTACCTTTGATTGTGCTGAAAGATGGATTTATTTTGTGCTGTGCCCTTCCCCCGTATGCTTAAGGCGATTCTGTGGACCTTCCATGTCACGTGATTTCTAACCGTCTGCAAAGCTTTTTTTCTTTTTTTTTTTTTTTGCCAGTGCTCGTTTCCTCTGGAAGGGGGCGCTGCCAATTTCATTCCCCATCTGTGAGCGCGTATCGATGAGGAGGTACGAAGCATAGGCGCGGCAGTAACGTTGGGGTATACTAACTTGTCTTTTTCATCAGGAAGCCTTGCCTCGCTCTTCTTTTCTTACGATGAGTTGTAGCTTAAAGCTTTTTACCTGCACATCAATTCTTGATTTTCGATTTTCCACTCGGGCTGCTTCATCATCCAATCGGACTGCTTTGCTATTGCACGAGATCCATTTCTTGTTCGGTTTCGGTTTTAACATGGATTGATTTTGAGTTTTGTCTTCTTCGTTGCTTCTATTGTAGGCAGCCCTCAGTGTTTTGTTATTGATTAAATCTAACTATCAATTATTAACTATCGGTATTATCGCCATATGTTATTAGGGTCATGATGTAATCTAAACGATACCGTCGAGTCTACCATTGTTCGCCCAGGCTTATGGACTTGGAAAAGCTATCCGCTTTTCACAGTTAGAAACAAGCATTATAAAGAGGCTGGATTCGTCGGTGTAATCCCTGGCAGAGGGTAAGAAGGGGGCTCTCACACTCTTTTCACTACTGATCTGCCTTTCTCACTGCAAAAAATCGTTGGCGAATTAGCCCCCTCCCCCCTCCCTCGCTAGACGGGGTGGACTACAACCACCATCGCTAACGCGTAGTTTTATTTACACGTTTTTCGAAATAGCCATAATACTAGAGAGCTGAGTTATGGACAAAAACTGAGTTAAGGTGAAAGTGGTCTCGGTGGTGTAATGGATTAGCACATATACCCAAGAAGCATGAAGTGCGCGTTTAAGCCCCGTCCGAGATCGAAGTTTTTGCCCACAACTCAGCACTCTTGCACCAAATTTCGCTCCGCGTGCTGTGACGAAAATCAGCAACTGACAATAATCAAAATTCGAATATTAGATGTAATAATGTTTTATAGGCAAGCAGTGGTGACAGTCACGTGTGTTATCTTTACAATGGAATTGTCACCAGTTCCATTACCCCATTAATGAACTCCCGTACTCTCAGTGTCTTTCCAAGGTGATGGGGGCTGCGGTGTACCTGCAACGAGGAAGTAGGTCATGCTGACGGGCACTTTCCCCGTCACGATACTTGACCCTAGTTCCTGGCAAGATACGTAGTGTGTGTGTTCTTTGATGCTGCTGAATTCAGGTGGAGGGCACTGTAATCGCATACAATACGCAATTACACACGCGAACGGTAAATGTCAAGCCCGGTAGTGTTGCATTCTAATTTTTCAATGTAACTCCTGAATTATCGAAGTATTTTCTTCTCTCGTGCTTTAGCAGGATTACCAACGGAACATCAGTGCTGTTTCTACCAGTAATTTTGCAAAATGGGTCTTGGGTTGTTGTCATTTTCTTGCTGTTTAAAGGATTTTTTTTATATGTGATCAGCTTCTGATATCCCAGTGATTTTATGGTACTGAGTGACCGTGATCCTTGTTACATGTACTTGTGTACGAATACCGCCGTACGATTATTAATGTGTTTTGTATAAACTTTTACAACGTGATTGATTATGCTACTTTCGAGCGGTTTTCGACCGTTGCTTATTATCACGAGTTTTGAAGAGGTTTGTAGTAATTTGTGTGATCGCGTTGATCGGCGTCAGGGTAGCAGCCTTGCTCCGTCGGGTGTCTCGCATTTTCTTGATCGATAGAACGTGGTCCGTCCTTTCGTCCTCTCTCGTCTATGTGGTGAGCGTAGGCATACTCAATGACGCTGTTCCCGCGCCGACGTATGCACCCTGATCGCTCGAAACATTTGTTCGGATCAGTCTTTGCTCTTTGTTTGCTCCATTTTGCTTCTGCTTTCCTTATCATTTTTTATTTCATTATCATTTGCGTAATCGCTCATTAATTTCCATTTTTAATCGTAAATGTGCCTGCCGACGTTGTTATTCGTTCGTTTATCTTTATAAGCACTTCAGGTATACCGACGGATCCATCATGTCACTCTCAAAGACGATTGCTCGAGGTGCCAACAAACTCATCGTCAGCAAGGTGCGGATGTTTTTTTTTCGGTACAATTGTCGTCACTAAGGTTGCATCCTATCACCACTAGTCGGTCGCAATCATATTCAGCCCGCTGTGCAAAAAGATAGTACTTTGAGTGTTCTCTGGTAAAAATGTCATCAGCGACCTTGACATCGTTTGTTTACTGAAATTCTTTCGCTTATGCTCCACAGATAGGAAACTAGTTCTCATCATTAATTTGTAAGTTGCAATTGATGAAAAAGTCGAGTGGATGCAGTGAATGTTTAATTGAAAACCTAATTTTAATCACTCCATGCATTCCAAGAAGATAAGGTTGGCGTCATGGCACACACAATCGATTACAATGTCTACGATTAATACATATTTTTAATATTTGCTTTTTTGGCTCACTAGTTTCTGCGACGTGTGGGTCGATTGTTAGCTATGACAAAATATTCGCAGTACGAGATCTATCCATTATGAATGGAATGATAGCTGAACAAGGGAATATTTTCTGGAATGCGGGATAAGGTTAACAGCTGATCAAGATTTTGCTCGTCAGATGCTAAAATAACTTTATTTATTTATTTATTTATTCATAGACGCAGAATATCTGCGTGGATATTACAATGAAGTGAAGTAGATTGCGATTGATGAACAATCCGACAGAGGAAATTCAAACATAGGTACGATTCTGAAGTGAATCGGATTAGGTACATCTGAACTTAAATATATATAGATCTAACTTGTGTAAAGTGGTAGAGATCAGCTGCAAATGATATGGGCCAACACTATGTCTTATACCAGAACCCAGCCTTCTGCAGAGGAGTATCGTATTTTGTGAGCATCGCTCATGTACCCGCTCGCTTCAATTTATCACCGGTTTTCTATCTTGAACCCTTGCTGAACCCTGGCTACATGCTGCATGCACCATTTCGAAAATGTTGATCTATTATTTTATTCATGGACAACATACCTCACATACTGAGTAATGATGCTGGGCTATAAAGTGATGTACTGATTGAAAAGCTGCTCGATGGTTCAATTTGATTGGGTGCTTCAGTTGAGATCAAAGCTACTTTTACATATTTACCTCCGTTCTATTTTTTCTCATCATGGAATCGTTGGCCTACAGATATCAGACTGTTGGGCTGGAGGCGTAGACTGGCATCGAGGCATGCAGTTTGTACCACAACACCGACTTTGTTTTCGGATGTTCGCAGCAACTGTTCCTTAAGTAATTAATTGTGGCTTCCGGCTACACCACATTTCGGTCGTTTTCTATTGGTCGATACTGCGGCAGAACTTTTTGTTAAAGACACCAGAAGGGGGTAATTTTGGCTTACGGTAGAACAGACGTAGTGTGGACGAGTTTAAGTGGCCGCCATTGCACAAACTCGCCAATTTGACGCCTTGGCATGGTGCCAAAAGAAGAATGTTTCTATTATAATTTTGTTTTTTCCTTTACTTTTTACTTTGTTCTTTCTTATATTGTTTCTAGATGCACTTACATGAATGCTAATGTAGTTGGGAATGGTCACTCCTCTGCGCTGGGAGTCAGTTGCTACAACTAACGGTGGCCCACGGCCCGTCTCCTACAGCGGGCAACTCGGAATGGATGCGCTGATGCGAATGGGATGCGAATACACACCGCAGCGTCGCGCTTTTGAGTCCGGGTTTCTTCGCCTATTATCGCTTCTAACCTTGAGTGTTCGTTACAAAATGCTCATTTCTTTGCATCTTCCTCTTGTTTCGCCCCCCCCCCCCCCCCTTCCGGTTCCTTTAATCCTTTAAGTGTTTGTAACAACGTGTTTTGTGTGAATGTTTCATATTTTTGACTTAACTTTTTTTATTATATAAGGCTTCGATTACGAAACTGTCTATTAGTATATACCTTCTATGTTCTTATTCTATCCGGTGCAGGTTTTTTTCTGTTACTTCAGAGAAGTGGAGTGCTCGGTGGTTAAGGTAGTTAAGTTGGGTCCGGAGACTAGTATGTATGTTGCAGCAGCTCTCCCATCCCTACCCCTCCCACGACCCCCACGCGTTTGCCCTTTCAGTAAACTGTGCATCAAAATGTGCTCTGAACCTTGTGCAAATGGTTAAAGAAAAAATAGCACGTGAAACGTCAAAAGCGTTGGAAGTGAAAGCGCTGGCCTGAAATGTATTGAGAGCACGTAATTCTATGTTTCGCAATAATAGCGGTATATTAATAGGAATGTTCAGCAGATTTTCGGTTGAGCCATATTTTCACGTTGTTGAGCAACTGTAGAGACGATGCAAAAGAAATAATAGTGAGGCAGAGGTATGGATTACACCTGAACCAGAAGGGTAAGAATCTCCAGTTGAACCACTTCTGTTCTCTCCCGTACCAGTATAGCGCGCGAAGTGCGTGGCGGTATTGAGATTTAATGTGATCGGCAATGATTGTTTGATTTAATGTGACACTGTTTGACGCCCGGTAACCCTTTTGTTTAAGGCAACCGTTGCTCCGGCATGTTCGACCGCTCACTTTGCCACCCAAACCGATCAGTCCACGAATCTGAAAGAAGTACTTGCCAAGAAAATCCCTGCTCATAATGCTAAAGTGAAGGAATTCCGCTCTCAGCATGGTGCTACCGTCGTACAAAATATCAGCGTTGACATGGTAAGATTTTAAAATTTGTTTTGTGCACGGCCAATTTCTAAAAACCTCATCAGTGTGGAATTAATGGAACGTTTGTGGTAATGGCTTGCTTCAGATCTACGGTGGAATGCGTTCTATGAAGGGAATGGTCACTGAAACTTCTGTCCTCGATCCTGAAGAAGGAATCCGATTCCGTGGATACTCTATTCCAGAATGCCAAAAGATGTTGCCAAAAGCTCCTGGAGGTGAAGAGCCAATCCCAGAAGGAATTTGGTGGCTTCTCTGCACTGGTGACATTCCTAATGAAAAGCAGGTAAGCTCTCTTGACCTGTAGAAGCAGGTTCTCTTAGCCATCGATTTAACTTATTATTAATTTTGTATTTGGCTGCATAATGTGTCGTTTTATAGACAGCAGCTATCACCAAGGAATGGAATGCTCGTGCTGATCTCCCAGCTCATGTCGCTCGCATGTTGGATAACTTCCCTGATAACCTTCATCCCATGGCTCAGTTTGTGGCAGCGATTGCCGCTCTGAACAATGAGAGCAAATTTGCGGCAGCTTATGCTCGTGGCGTTCCCAAGAATAGCTATTGGGAATATGCTTACGAGGTTTGTAACATAGATTCGCAAGTATTATCAAGAAGGGAGTCATCCATCATTTGCAGGACTCAATGGACCTCCTTGCAAAGTTGCCAACCCTTGCTGCAATTATTTATCGCAATTTGTATCGTGATGGATCAGCCGTAGGAGTGATCGACCCGAAAAAAGACTGGTAAGTCTCACTTCTGTTACCTCATTCGGTCTTGAAGCACTCCTTTTCATTTTAGGTCCGCCAATTTCTGCTCGATGTTGGGATATGATGACCCTCTCTTCTGCGAATTGATGAGACTGTACCTCGTCATTCATTCCGATCATGAAGGTGGTAATGTCTCTGCTCACACATCCCATCTCGTTGGTTCTGCACTTTCGGATCCGTACCTCTCGTTCTCTGCTGCAATGGCAGGTCTCGCTGGACCATTGCATGGACTTGCTAACCAGGAAGTGAGTTCTTGACGTTTTCGTTTATCTTTGCTTTTTTTCATTTTGTACTGAAGCTTATGTACGGGTATCCAGGTCCTGATATTCCTCAACAAGATTGTTAGCGAGCTTGGATTCAACTATACTGAAGAACAGTTGAAGGAGTGGGTGTGGAAGCATTTGAAGAGCGGTCAGGTATGGAAACAATGGGTGTTATTTATGTTGCATTTACTTTTATTCAGTTGGAGTTCAGGTCGTTCCCGGATATGGTCATGCTGTGCTACGCAAAACTGATCCTCGCTATGAATGCCAGCGTCAATTCGCTTTAAAACATCTCCCCAAGGATGATCTTTTCAAACTTGTGTCAAATCTTTACAAAGTGACTCCCGATATTTTGCTCGCCCAGGGCAAGGTATGTTTTCTATTTGCAGTACTATTTTTTTTAAATTCAAGACACCGTTAGAATGAGATGAACCGGAACTGGAAAGAGACGTTTCCTTTAAATGTTTGAACTACTTTGAAAGGGATCATCTATAGCGAAATGTGGGAATCGCCCCTTGGGCTCATTGTAGCCTCGTATGGGTGCGTTTTGCTGAGGTGGTTGCGACGGCTAAGTAGTAGTGAAGGGCCCGGCAACGCTAGCATAGCTTAGCTTAACCGTTTCGTTTTGTTCTTTTCTACTATTGCTGACTTTCCTACACTACCATCGGCTAGAGTCATCCCTAACGGTGTCATTGAACGGAATTTTTTTTTACTATGAATGCTGTATTCGCTGTATTATAATAAAGAGTTGTTCATGCCGCTTTGATGGTATGCTATTCAGGCAAAGAATCCATGGCCAAACGTGGACGCCCATTCTGGTGTGCTGCTGCAATACTTTGGCATGAATGAGATGTCGTTCTATACGGTGTTATTCGGAGTATCTCGTGCTCTCGGCTGCCTTTCTCAGCTAATTTGGTCTCGTGGAATGGGTCTGCCATTAGAAAGACCGAAGTCGCATTCAACAGAAGGACTCATGAAACTTGCTGCAGCTGCAGCTAAGAAGTAGTTCTCCTCTCCATCTATAATAATAGTTAATAGTGACTAATAGTTATAGATTTGGACATTTGAAATGTATATGGGTTGAATATTTTCGGTTTTCAGATTTTTCATTTGATTAGATTTTCGCTACTATGTTACGATTCGGATTGAGGACACTTGTTTTCATTTCAAATAATTTTCATGAGGCGTCGATCGGAATGCGACACTTCGTGCTGCTGCCTTTTTTGTTATAAATAAAGTGCTAATATGTAAAATTTGACCCCCATGTTTAGTAGTTTTCAAACAGTTGTACTTTGTCTAAGGTCCCTTGCCCATTGCCATCATCTTCACAAGAAGAAATGGTCTGGTCACTCAGAATCCTGTCCCTTCGCTAAAAGTACATATTTGTCTTATCATTGTTTTTCTCGTTAACTTTGCAATCGAGTAAACAACCTCCACTCTTTGATCGTGCCATTCTGCAGCGTTTATCGAAAAAATAATCAGTGTAGGGTTCTCTACCCTCTGTACTAGGGATTGAATGTACATATAATAATCTGATGGGATGGATTTGACGCTGGTTGAGAGGAACTGGTTCTTCCGATGCATAACATGCTTCTACGCGATGGAGTCTTCATGTTATCCGGGTGAGGATCATAAGAGATAACTTTATCGTACTTGCTCCGTTGGGAGGGGAGGAAGGTCGTAATCGGTGTGGTGGGCAGGAAGAGGTCCCCACAAATAGGAAATAGGATAAGACTCAATATTTTGAATATAAGTGCTTAATAGAAATTGTAAAGAGCTAGGCTGACCCCTTGGTCCTCTTGGAATTGTGGGCTGTGGACTAGGTGTCAAGCTTCTATAAGGAGCTCGCATAATTTATGCTATGGTGGGAGGTCGACACTTGATCCCTGGTTCACAGTTCGCAATTTTAGGACGACCATGGGATTAATGTACCTTTTACCTTGATGGATTGTCGATGGTAACCTCATGCATGGCGCGATCCACAACGAAGCTGGGCAACGCAAGTAGCCCTTTCGTTGGTTCGCTGGCGCCGAAATCACAGACAAAGCGGCCTCCGAACTTCATCGATTAGCCCTGGGGAGCAGTATCTATCCACGGGTAGCAGCGTGGATTAATACACATGAAACTATGGGATGAAAACGAAAAATCAGCTGATATGGGCTTCTTTCACATCTTACGACAGTGGCAAGCAGGCAGTTTGGTACTAGCGAGACACTATGCGGACTGGAAAAGCGTTTGCATTCACTAAAATTATGAGTGGGATTCTAATGCATGGCTCATCCCCCAGCCAAGCCCAATCACCTTCCCGTTGGTCTTCTGAGAGCAAACGATGTGTACTGGAGGCACAACAGCTTCAATGGATCAATTTGTTTCAAGGAGTGGTGGTAAGATCTCCCCACTTCGACAAAAAAATGTCCTTCGGTTGGCTTCATCTGGAGTAACTTCTTCCTTTCGAAGATGTGGTTAAAAAGCGGCAACCTCATGAATCTCGCATCGGAAATCCGCCTCATAATGTTAAGTTTGAAGGAAGCTACGTCCATTTGAAGTGGGGCACTTCGAAATTTTCCCTAATTTTTCTTTACTGGATTTCCATATAGAGGACTACGAAACCATTAGGGAAACCAGGCGGCCAATAGATCGGTGTGTGCGTCATCTCTATCGGTGACTTAACCAATTATCAGATCGGTTTCCGGCTATGATTTGAAGGCAGATCGTCTTGGGAACTTCGACAGATCGATTTTTATTGTTCGGATAACAAAAGCAGTGAATTCAGCCAAAAGCAGAAATCAAAACAGTCTGGTGTTCTAACGTACCAATCGCCTCAGGAATCTAAGAAGATTCGAGATATATCAACGTGTTTACTGTGTGGGCCGAATCCGGGTGAGGTTACTTACGCCAAAAAACCGCGTGGCCGGTGCCGGTGGCAGAGCGTAGCAGCCTTTAAGCGAGGCAGTGTGGCATGGGTGGAGGAGGCAGGGTGGCATGGGTGGAGGAGGCAGTGTGGGATGGGTGGAAGCGCTGGTGTAAGGCAGCCACGCTCTACCGGGCTCCCAAGTGCAATGATTCGCAAGTCGTGCTGCGAGTCGTAGTCGTACTGATTCGCTTCAGCGGCGCCGCAAGTGACGCCGCTGAAGCGATTTATTGGCGTAAGTAACCTCACCCGTCGAATCCTGTACAGAACGAAAGTACAATGCAATCACCTAGTTCACAGGAAATCTGCTTGCCGCAACATTGGTCATATGTCTCTTCTTGGGTGGTTTGCTGTGGCCTTTCTGGTCGGAGAGTTTGGTTGCTTGCCTGAAGATACACCAACACATATGCATATAGAGCATAATGTTTATTTTAGTGTAGAAAGTTCGAAGGACGAACACCCTTCAACAGCACGCCTCTATCCATCACCAAGATCAAGCATTCCGCAAAGGAAAATTTTTTAAGAAAACGACTCATCACCTTCCGCCCCTGGTACTGTGATCTTGGTATGCTAGAAAGTAGTTTTTGGCAAAAAGAGTCGTCGAATGACAGTTACATTTTGTACTACTGAAGGATTCCGCTCTTTAAATATGATCCCTTCTTTCGTGCAACGAGATCTCTCCCGTGAATATCACTCAGCTTTACTTTTCCTTGCCTTGCTATGCAAACTCAGCACCACAATTGGCGCCGTTTCGGCGGTTGCGCTTCGGTTTAGTTTGCTCATCAAAGGTTTGCTCTAATTTTGATATAAGGGTGGTCGAGCCACTTCAACTGGGTCATCACCCCACGTGATTCCAAGGTAGCGCGCGTCATGTACCTTCCTGGTCCCGTTGGAAATCAGTGCGTGCTAATGAACATGCTCGCCATCTACTGCTGTGACTGCCCCTGATAGAGTGTCTTGACGTTCACCCCTCCTTGGCGTCTCCACTGTTGTTTACGTCATAGAATAAGTGGTTTCAGGCATTTGCTGACTTAAAGACAGTGATGGGAGTAATGTAGGTGATGGGAACTCCTAAACTGGGTCACGCAAACGAAAGCTAGGGGTCTAGAAAGGGGTCATGCAAATGAAAATTAGGGGTCTAAAAAGACTATATGTGGCGAAATTCCCGATGAGAAAGAGTGCCTCCTTTATAAGAGCCGTCTTCTTCAACGTCTTCTTTCATGCCAGCCCGCCCCTTTTCCCGGGGCGACCCGCCCCTTCTGAGAGTAAACGGCGAGAGGGTCATATTCACCGCGTTCTTGACGGTTTCATTCGGTTATTTCTTCACTTCCGTACTATTGAGCACCTCGACCTTCATACTTAATAATCCTTCCATATTGGGCTCGACTTACCCCTATCACTACCTTTAACAGCCCACAATGCTGCAGCAAATTTCAATGAACGAAATTACGTGCTTTATGTGGAACTCTTCACTGGCTTTTCTATGAACGTATGTTTGGGGCGACCTATTCGTGTTGACGCTTTCAATAAAAATATGGCAAGGTTTGCCAATTAAAAATGACCGTGACCAGCATATTTATGAGAACAAGAAAGATGTTCATTAGCATGCTTATATCTGTTACACGTTGCGTGTTTCCTGGCGTTTAAGCGTGTTTTTGTTGTCAACGATGTCACGGCTACGAGAATCAGTCTGAAACAAGGCACCTTAGTAATCCGTATCAAGATTCAGTGCATATACAAGCTGAATCATAGTTTTAAGACCATATTCCGTGTTTTAGTGGAATCAAAATGCGGGTGTGGAACAGAACAGGAGGAACTTGAACGGAGAACGTCATGAAAAGACTGATTAGTTAGCTTTACTGAGAAGTCCAGAAGAGAGTTATAGAACGAAAAGAGGTGAAGCGCAGTAGAGTGAGAATGACACAAAAAGCGCGGATGCAGATAAGCACACCTCGCCTAAGATCTATGCCAAAAGCAGTCCCCGCACTAAAAAGGGTGTTCTATCCCGTTCAAGGACGACTAGGTTCGTCGGCAACCGTACATTGATCTTGGAAAGACGATTAATCACCAGGGCGCTATTGTCGCTCGAATGACGACTAGACGACTAACTACGGGTGTGTACCCTTATGTCAGGATTTTCACACCGCTGCATGTCACAAGCGAAGTAATGTGGACAAGCTGAAGGCGCCATGTTGTTGGGTCCCGAAGCGATTACGAGTCAACTGCGTATCGCACCACTAGCATTGCTGTGTTATCGTTTTAAGACCCAACTGCCGCGACGCACATAGCTCGCACACACTGCGTCGCACGCCGCTCGTAGACGTGCGAAATCCTGACATAAGGGTACACACCCACTAACTACACCTATGTGGGCTGCGTTTACTATAAACTATGGCAACCACGGATTTGAGTCCCTGTCGAGCGCGGCTATTAGAAGCAGTGGCAACCACGTAATATGCGTGCCTGTCACTAGTCTCTCTTCAACCTTCTGGCCTCTATTCTTGGCTGATTCCGTCATCAAGCCCTATCATTAATTTCTGCAAATGCGGACGATAAGAATGGCAAGGAAGAATCAAAAGGTATAAGCAGCTTCTTTTTTTATCGGCAGCTGTTCAGAGCCCTTGCTTCCATTATGGGACGCGAACACCCACTCAAGGGTGTGTGCAGATATGACAGCAAATCGCGTGGCCGTCCGCGGCGAGCGGCGCTGCGGGTGCGTGTGCCAGTGACAGGGCATGGCAGCTTTCGAGCGAGGGTGTGGCATGGGTGGAAGCGTAGATGTCACGCAGCCACGCTCTGCCGGGCTAAGAAGAGCAATCGATTCGCAAGTCGTACTGTTGGCGCCGCGAAGCGATTCGCTGTCATATCTGCACTCCCCCCCCCCCCCCCCCACTCAAGATTATCACGGGATATGGTTCTACGGCAGCCTCGCTGTTTTGATCTGACGTCAATCGTCTGTTGATCTTTGTTATCGAGATGATCAGTGAGATAGGATGAGTTTCCGTCAGAGAATTCATTCGAGGTTTGAAGACGCAGATTGAGAAGTTCCTCATGAAAGGCAGAGAACGAGTAATCAGTTGGCTGAAACTTGTTTGTAAAAGGAATAGTGCACAGAAAAGTGAACTCTATTACCCATATATTTATGTTGTATTTGTTCAATAAGGGCCGCATGCAAAGTTTCAATGAAAAAGATGAGAATCCGGCTCAGCTTCAGCTCCTCAAAGTGGCGGACATGGGGGGTCTCTTGGTGAGTACTCTCCCCGTCGTCCGCCGTGGCTGGAGACGCATAGTGGGAACAGAAAATTACGTAAACAGTCCCACCCTCCATTTCCAACCGCTGCAGACGACGGGTAGGCACTTACTCTGGTGTCAGGCTTGCGCCCTACTTTGAGGAACTACATCTAAACCGGATTCTTACTTTTTCGCATGAAACTTTGCATGCGGCTCTTTGAAGACAGCATTAGGCATAATGTGGCTATTGGGAGAGTTCCTAAAAAAATCACATGGGAACTAGAGGCTCAAAAAGATTATTTATGGTTGAATCCCCGTCGAACAGCTTATCTTCGAGCTGTAGGTGTCAGTGGTTGTATCGTCAATTGATTTCAGGTTGGCTACGATGAGAGCGGCCAAGGATGCGACAGGATCGAAGGTATTGCGGCGTGCTCTCGTAGTTCTAGGTTGGAGCTCACTCCAGAGGAAAGATGCTGTCGTATTTCCAAACATTCCTTTGTGTTTACTCGACAAGATGAGAAGGGAAGAGTAGTTCGGACTACCCGTCTCTTGACAGAAAAGGTCGTCCGCGTCGAGAGGCAACGTTGAGAAGGGGTTCCTATTCTCGGATCTTGGCCATTTCCTTTCGTTTTTTCTTCACCATCGTAATGCTAAGCACCTTGATTCATATTCACCGCATTTCTCACTGTTCGTCCGAATTTCCCATACCGCTGTCTTTAACTGTCTTTGAATACAACATATGTAGACATATGGGTAACAGAGAGCCATTCCTCCGTGCACGATTTTTCAAGAGCAAACCGAAGACGTACATCTCCAGAATCGGTATCACGACGTCTGTTCCTGTTGACTGCAGATGGATCCGATCCGGGTCGGATTGGTGCGCAAATACTGATCTAAATCAGATGTTCATCGTTAATGTCTGAAAAAAAAAACTCGGCACGACATATTTTACTCTCATTGTATTGCCTTGTCTTGTCAGTGAAATTCAGGGATTCTCTCTGTTCACAGAACAGGTTCCTTGCAGGACAATTCATTTGAGACTTACCGCTTTATTGGTTGTTTCCGTACCAGATCCCACGAAAACACCATTCTCCACATAATACTCCATGTGGAATGATTTATTGTTGGACTAAATAACACTTGTTTGAGGTCAGAAGTGTCGAAATTAGTTATGTGTACTTAGCCCTGTAACTCACTGTCTTGAATCTTGTTCCATCAGGTAGTTTTGTGATATCCTAAATTAATATAAGCGATACGTAACCAGCACTTTTGCTGGCATATAAAATGTATTAACCAACAACGACAGCAAAATCACTCTACGCCAGGGCTCAAACAACAGCATGGGTAAATGCGTCAGCCATATTCCATGTGATGTGCTGTGCCAGTGCTAACCCTGTCTTTATACTCTGCGGTGGTGCCGGCGGCAGGGCGTGGCGGCTTTGTCTGTCCTCGTTGCCACGCACTGCTGCGGGTACCGCAGGGTATAAAGGTGGCCTCACTTGACCTGTTTCCCTACGCCGGTGATTTTTTGCATTTTGCTTCCTTGCTTTCATGCTTCGCATGAAATTCATACCTAAGGCCCAAGCGGTAATCTTTAATGCGAATCGAGTCGTGTGAGCCCAGGCGCTTCACAGAGTACCTATCTGTGGCTGTGTTTCATCGTGTTTTTACTACTGGCAAACAATAAACTCACCAGGTTGGCAGGCGCGTGCGCCACTTTTCTAAAATGCATATCATTGTAAAATAGTGGTGCCTGTTAGTGGCTAAGTCGTCCTGAGAATAGTAGTTTACCTCTTCTGAACAGCAGTGGAGGTCTTGGTTTTCTTACGTTGTCTACGAGCTGACAGTCCAGAAGCAGTTCTCGCACTTCTTGCGCTTCTGCTACTTCTCTCACTTGTGGCACTTCTCTCACTTCTGCTACTTCTCTTGCTTCTGCCACTTCTCGCACTCCTTGACGATCTACTGCTTCGTGTTTGCTCTTGTTGTCGCAACTGCTGGCGCCTCGCAGCAGCCTGCTGCAACTGCTTTCGCCGTTTCTTAAAGTAACGTTAAAACACGGATCAAAATTGATGGCAATAGAAAAGGGTGTCGGTTTCACCTGGCGTAAGTGGCGCCTCACCACCCGAGGATGTGTTCGTTCCACTATGTCACACAGAGAGCCTGGATGCGATGCCAAGAGAGCCTAGATATCGTATCGTGATGGCTATGGGATTCCTTTTCATCTCGCAAAAACACCTTTTGACGGCACCGTTAGGGGTATTGCTATGAGATTGTGGAGTAATTGTGGAAAATTGAAATCGGGGTAATAATAACCCAAGAAATGGGAACCCGAAAGCTCTCCATCCCTCTTCTTCCCTTCGCCCCCTGTGATTCACTGACGGGTAAGGGTAGATTCAAACTTGCAGAGGTCTGAGTCAGCCAGCCGCGAAGGTTGCCCGTATCCCCTTGCAGCAAAACGGGCGGCGGATGCGAGGCAGCGTGCTTAGCAGCGCTGCGGAATCGCGGTAGGGACCCAAAAATGCACATTTTCTATAGGAGGTATGCCTTTTCTATAGGAGGTATTTTCTATATGCCTCAGGTTATCCTTTCTGCTTAGGATACTCGTTCGCAGGGGATGTTTCCCCAGTTCCCATTGTGTCCTACCCCTATCGGTGCCTTTGAATTACTGTGAAATATGCTCTTACAAGGGCAAGTATGATAAGGATAAGGTGGATGATCATAAGGAAACCGGCTGCTACAGTGCTGTGATGCGACAGTGGATCTTGGGTAGTGACACATGTTCTAGCTCTGAAGTGATGATAATTTAAAGTGCTCGTTGACATAAGTTGACTACCTTCCAACTTACCCAAACATAAATATGTTGCGACATTCGTCAGAATGTGGATTATAGAGCAGAAAGAAGCCAACTTGTAACAGATTCAAGAGAAACACAGCGACAAAGGCGACAAGTAAAAGTAAACGGAGGCCTGAAACAATATCGTTGCGGGGGTAACTCGTACGTCAGATGCCGGCTCTCATTACTCGTGTGTGTTGATATGCTTTCGAAATGAGTCTTACAGTTTTCGGCGCTCATGTGGTCTGGAACTCGCCTCAGAAAGGTATTTAACATCGCATTAGGACTTTAGATTGATTGCACCTCATTGAAAAAATATTTGATTGTCTAGTGATTAATGGTATACAATTCTTCAATAACCAGCGGGAGATAAATAAATAGAGTCAAAAATAACTCTGCAACCTTGGAACACGGGGGGGAGAGGGGTGTAGGGACAGGTGGCGCGCACCCCACTCTCATGGTGCGGGGATCAAATCCCGCATCAACGCCCGCCCAGGCCAACCAAGCCTTCCATCCCTCCGGGGTCGGTAAATTGGTACCAGACTCGTCTGGGAGGGTAAAAGCACTGACTTGTACATCGGCTGGCCACCGCAAGTCATTGTATAGGCCACATCACATTCACCAGCCACCACGATTCTGAATGGAACTAGAATGTGCGGCGCATCCCAAGAAGGGATTGATTAACGCCAAAAACTTTATCCTTTTTAAACTTTTTACCTTGGAACACCCAATAATGGGCTGGCATTAACAGCTAATTGCATTATAAACACATTTACGCCCGCGTGATTGCCGGGTATGCAGGCAAAAGCCTCCATTTCTCAAACATATTACCTATTTGTGCATCGACAGGTGTGCACATTGGTATTGCGATCACTAACAAGGTTTATCCACTATGTCTGTGGATATACGAGTTTTGTTCTTCATATGTGTGACATATGGCGTTATAAGGAACACCGAGTTGGTCGACATCTCCTGTTTTAACGATTTTATGAAATTTCGAAGTCACACAAGGGGTGCCCACAAATATAAGAGTCAAAGAGACTAGGCCTGGATTTACTTCATGGGATACTACTTACCATAAGCAGTTTGTAACATGCTTTCAAAATCAATTTACGCAATGATATTTCTACGTCGACATTGTCAAAGGAAACGTGCTTGGTTTTCTTCTTCAAAAGCTTAAAGAACTCCATGTTTCGCATCATGTCCTACTCTCGTGTGAGTCGAAAACCTTGTTTTGCTGAGTGAACGCTTTTGTAGATGCAGATTTGCTATCGGTGTCCAGAACTACGTTGAGGTTTGCTCAAATCCACACGGCAATATCGCGACGTATGCAGGCGCGCAATACGCAATATGCCACTGTTACATAAGTAACACGCGCTTAAAAGGGCAAGGGCATCAATGTGTTGAAGAAATGTCGGTGTCACACGTTAAAGACACCGGGAGGGTGCAATTTTGCCCTACGATACTCGCTTGTAGTTCGATAATTGCATACACGACGCCTGACCACGTCGTCAGGTGTGAATTCATTGGACATTTTCTATCATTTTTTCGCTTATTCTTCCTTTCAATGTTCTACCTGTTTGTTTCTGTTCGTTTCACTTGTTGTTCTCTGTCCGCCGCCAGCAGGCAACTCAGCTACTGAGTTCGAGGAGAAGCGCGCTAGGATCGCTACTGCAGCCCAAGGCGCGTTTTTGGACGCGAGTTTGGCTACACTCTATTTCTGCTAGGCCAAATCTTCGTTCACAGAGAGTAGAGTTTCCAAACAAGTTTTTTCTCCTAGTTCCTTACTGGTGCCTTGAATGACGCCATCACGTCATTATTCAATCGCTTTTATTCTGTGTTTCTGAGATTTGTTTTCATATTTATGATGCTTCCTTTGTATGGCGTGCTTAGTGATAACGATGTACGAAACTTGGTGTATAAAAATAATTGTGAGCCTCTGATGTGATTTTAACCTAGCCTGGAGAAGAAGCTATCTAGTAGGGGAAATAATTCTTTGCTGAAGAATAGAACTCCACACGTCTGCTGCTAAGTGTGATCCCCATAGCACATGAGCGCTCAGCTCAACATTCAGTCTGTTACGTGCAAATCTGGCATGTTATCTTCAGTTTCACTTGTTTAGCTACCCAGCGCCCATCCATCCGATCAATATTTTTGGCCGCCTCGATTTCCGCGCGATTCAAAGACATTTCGCGGGTACGTCGGCCGATCTCTCTCTGGCATTTCAAAGGTGTCTACGGGGTCCGCTACTTCAGTTTGTTTACTTCCGTTCTCCTCGAATTCGACGATGTTGTTATGATCATTCAACATCGGCCTATTCTTTCTAGCCCAAAGAACAATGAGTACTGTAAGCAATCACTGATTTATTACCGCTTAATTATATTGTTTTTGAGGGAAAGGCGCCGTCCAGTATTCCGTGCTGAATCTATGGTTTTTGAAGAACGCCTCCGCACTCTAAATGATTTTGCTCCTGCTGCAAAATTTTAAAGGTGTGGAAATTGTCAAGGCAAGCGGGGCCACTGTTCCGCACCTTCATAGCTTCTCGTCCATTGTTGTCGGACGATCACGACATGGAGTTGCGCATTATTTCAGTGGGGCTGAGTCGCAACGTTTTTTCTAACGAGTTTCGTAGACCTACCAAGATTTTCAAGTGCTATGACGCCAAGAACCAAAACGAGAAGACCAAGCTGAAATAGCGAGATAAGTATGAGCGACTTCCTCTAAAAGCGCTGACACCACAAGTGCTCTTGTAAAGCATGAGATATACACAGTGCCTCAGATGGGATATGAGTGGTTCTTACTTCGATTGCAAGCTGCGAAGCGTAGAACGTTGATTCTGAATCCATTCTTACTTCGAAGTATGTGAGAATTCCCAAAAAGCAGATCACCAACACGCAAATTGTCTGAATTTGAGAGCATTTGTCCTTGAAGAATATTTGCAATGCTCCAAGAAGGATATTTTACCTCCGCGGCAATTAATAGCGCCTTCACAAAGGAATAGGTATCTTGACGCCTCTTTGCACGGCGAACATCCCTCCTATAAAGGGACGATTATTCATTCGAAGCTTCCTTCATCTATGTGATCCAGCTCACGATATTATCAACAGATTAGGTCCTCTCTAGCCCTTCGACTGAAGGTGAGTGAAAGTATGGGAAGAGTTTGTAATCCTTAAGTATCTCATGGGAACATTGCTGAATAAATGTCGAAAAAGCAGGAATATATTTTTCTAAAAAGCGGGGATGCCTATTTATTTGAAAAATATCTCCGTAAGCTCTTGCGCACAAAAGTTACGAGTATGATGCCAGGTTCAGCTTAAGTGAATCAAATCCGATATGAAGCTTGCTCTGGAAAACCAGCCTACCCAGAAGATGATCATGGAGGGAACGATAGTATCTAATCCGGGATTGCTCTTGCTCGACAGCAGAGCTCGCGCACTCTATGCAGTGCATTTCATAATTACAGACGCACCCATAACACTGTACCCGAACTTTATAGAGGACTTTCATAAAAAGTCTTGTCACTACTAAAATCAGCATGCTCAAAAACCTCTGTAGAGAGCGACTTGAACAGAATAGATGGAAATTGGGCGTCTTTAGCATTTCGCTATCACAAATAACGATTCATGAGTATGAACGCACTTTGAAAATTTATTATAAAACAGAACAGGTTTGTAGAAAAAATTGTCGTTTCGAGACTGCAGTAAGTAGCGATGAGGGTTCTGGAACGTCCGTGAATGCCACGAGGTACTATATTGTAGGAAGCTGAGTAGGCTCAAATTCGCGCCCTGCACACGACAGGACTGAGCCCTGAACACGACAATCGCAAAATTGCTGCGCAACTATGGGGTTCTCCAAAAGTTGTCGATCGATTTTTGCGTGGTTCGGAATCGTACGGTCAGAAGAAGAAATCCGGCAGGTTAAGGAGGCTGACACTTAAGGAAGGTCGCCGGATTGGGCGACTTGTTTCAAATGCATCGATCAGCGTAAATGAAATAGGCGCCAGTCTACCATTTCCAAATCAACAGTCTGGAAAGCGAACATTGTCGACTGCGCTCAGCTCCACGACTCACCGTATCTCACAAAGAGGCTCGACGTGGTTTGCTTGGAGAAACATGCTTGGAGATTGGGCGAAGGTAGGCGTCCTTCTTGTGACGCTTACTGCGACGAAATTTCTTGTTAAAGTGATATTCTCTGACGAAAAGAACCTTGTTTGGGCGGTGGATACACTTATCACTAGAGACGTATGCACAAGGAGCCGAATTACTTCAGAGAGCATAATTTCGGTGGTGGCAGCGTCATGATTTGGGGAGGATTCTACCAACAAGGATGGCTGGAGCTCGCATTTGTGTCCGGTCGTGAACTCGAGACTACCAGAGCATCCTCAAACAACAGTTGCTCCTTTTCCTGACGAGTGACAGCGGAGGGTCCTTACTTTTCACAGGACAACGGTGCTATCCATGCGAGCAGGTCCACAATGTCGTGGTTAGAGGAAAGGAATGTGGTCATGGAGTGGCCTGCTTCTTTGCCTAATCTGAAAAGAATCCCCCGTTGAGAACATCTAGGGTTTTCTGGTCCGACAAAGTTACAGCCCATGAAGGACCTCCGCCAACTCCATCGATCTGGAGACAGCGATTACTGAGGCACGAAATTGGTTGGACCCAGCGGTTTGAGCTGATAGAATCGATGTAAAACCCCATTTTCGGACTCATGTCGAAACAAGAAAGACCTGTTGATCACTAGGAAATGTCAGTTTTTTTTTGTTGTCATAATAAAGTTTTTGAAAATTTAAAGTGCGTCTACATATTTGACACGGCTCATAAACATGTTGCATGCCTAATATGTCCGAATTTTTTCTATGAACATGAAAGGGGTGTAAACTATGATATTTCGGGCACTCGTATCTAGAATTATCGGAATCTTCCTTGAGCAATCTGTTGAAGCTCTTTGACGGCATATCTTAGGTGCGTCTTATGAAACGCACTGTATAGATATATGCAGTGTTAAAGTTAAATATGGGACCTGTGCGATCACATACGATTGGAAAGGTTTACTTCCTTTTATAGTTCGAACTTCATCTCATTTTTCTCCGCTTACTTTCTTATTCTATCCTCATCACAAGTTTTTCGTCTAAGTGCTGTCAGATTAAAATTTCGCCACTGGTTGGACATTTCCCAACAACATCAAGTACACTTCATTCGAACCCTATCTGCTATATGTGGTCCTCTACTGGATCATTAATCACAGTTTTTGCATGAGGAGTTAGATCATATGTATGTGTAATAGACTATATCTATCTGTCATATCTACCGTATCATTTCAAGCTACTGGACCACGAAATCACTTCAATATGCAATTGAGTCTCGTTATATACGATATTTCCGAGCCTTTCTTAGTCTTATCTTGCGTTTTGGCATACCTTAAAATGTTTTGGATCTCTTTCATGGTTGAATGTGGTGCCGGTATACTTAGAAGACTCGAGCGTGCTCGCGCAGATGTGTTCGTAAAAGCAGCGTTGAATCGCAGATCTTTTTTGCATTTGCAAGAGTATTGGGCAAGTGAGGTTGTATAATATTATCATGACAGAGTGGAAAAACCCGTTTTCTTCCTTTGGCCCACATGGACGCGTGATCAGTGTTTCAAAGCAGTAAAGCACTGCAATCGACATTGCTGTGTTCGGCCCCAATTGACACCTTTGGCCCATTCGACGTCATCATCACGCACCTTTTGCGTCGGGATAGTCTGTCGTCCACACTATCCATGGGGAACGTTTCATGGTCCCACAGAGAATGAAGAAATGCCTTTCCGGCATTCTAATACCACTCGTAATATTGCCAGTTGCTGTGCCTACACATTTAATCGCTGCTTTTTCTCGTTTTCTACAGTGAAACATACACTAGACCCGGGAGGAAACGTGCTGATTGAACAACAGCTGATAATGGAGGTAATTAGTTGATAGTACACTAGTAGCATACTCGTGTTTCGGAGTTCTGACGAATTCCTATGAAATGTGTGGCGTAAGGGCACCATGGCCGACTGCTACAGATATAATACGACGTACACTCACTAGTATAACTGTATTCGGCTTCTCTGCGACAACCGTGATTGTGAGCTACGTGAAACTGTGATGGAGCATGACCGAGCTTATTCCTTTCGGAACCTACACAGGCTCGACGGTTAATGTCCATAAGCACTGTGAAAGATATCGGCTGGATTTATTGCTTCGATACTGTGCGATTATCCGAGCTCTTTGGCAAAAGGTAGTTCGATGTGATTTTTGCCTGTTGTAAGTTGTTGCTTCTGTGTTCGGTCACGACCTACTTCCCCCTTGCTCTGTTTGGTATGGTGTCTGGGCGACAAGTACAAGTTCCCAGTGCTTCATCTACTGCATCGTGATTGTTTCTTCTCCTAATTTGAAAATATGTTGATCTGTACGTGATTCCTCGTTATACCTTGACATTCCTCTCACTTCTACTACAGCTTGTGTTAGGATGAGTCCTTCACGTTCTCTTGCCTTTCGTGCGATGCTTTGTAACTGATCCATATTCAATGTATATCTCTGAAATACTTCCAATGTATGTGATTAATTGTTGCTGACACATCTCCTTTGTTGTAGCATGATCTGTTCCAGGTGTAGGCCAGAATCCTCGAATTTGGTCACAGCGCCGCGCAAATAGCGTCACCCCACGAACAGTTCCTTGATGCTTCCTGCTGTTGTTATACCTTGAAAAATGGCGCCAACACGATTGCGCGATAGCGTGCGCGGTTGTGCGTATTCCACTTGAACGTGTTGTTTTCCCCGCAAACACGGCTCAAAAGGGAAAACAGGATGCTCAAGTGAGAAATGAACAGCACGCTACGACCTTAATTTTTTTTATTATCCGCGGCGATCTACTCTTCTAGGTAGAGAATGGTGGTATGGAACGTGGTTCCAGCCTGCATAGTATGTGAACGTAAGTATCGTCTTCTCAGTGATTGGACTTAGCCTTTCCCTTGAGTGTGGTCGGATCACCCGAATTTGTTTGACTACCCCGCATCTCACGCTACGCACTCTTCTCATGAGCGCCAACGGCACTCGTGAGAATGGTGCGTAGCGTGAAATTATCTGCACAGGAGTTACAGCGGTGTGGTATAGCAAAGCTAACGGATAACTTCTTTTAATGCGAGCTTATGCGAGGTGGCTCATCGACTGAAAGGAACCATTGGTCATGAATTGAAAGCTCTGCTACTGTACTTCCTTGACAGTGTAGCCCATTCATTCCGATTCGCTGCGCACAATCTGACGGCTAATCGCTCTGACAATAACTTGCTAGAAGGCTTGCAATCGCTTTCATGTACTCCATTTCCCGTTTTCGCTTTTAGCGATGCAGTGTAAGTCTGTGGAAGATATTCCTTTCACCTCTTGAGTTGGACAAAAGTAGTGCCAACGACTGGGATTCTTCACTTTGTCAACACTATTATCGTAATGAGGTCGCAACGCTGTTTCCTCTCAGCCCTCATATCCGCCTCGTGTGTGCTAGATGTGCTGACCTTCATACAAGTGGGAAGTGTTGTCGCAAAGATAACACAGCTTTAGATCAATACTTCAGCAGCATTTACTTCCTCCCCCATACTGACCGGTCGTTTTTCTCATCACCTCCTAGGAGTAGTCGCTTACTTACGCACTGGCAGTCGACAAAACGACATACAGACAGCCACCCAATGTTACTGGATTATATGATAGAATAGATGCTCGATGACTAATGTTTGATTCTCTGAGGTAAGAGGACGGCGCAAAGGGCAAGGCCGTAGTAATAGTGGGGCGTTGGTTCGGAGCTTGCATTTCACGCGATCAGGCGGGGTTAAAAATGAACAATCACCTTATCGCCTGATCGCCTATTACCGCAGGGGATGGCAAACTCTGAACACTGACTAATGTGAGTAATGAGGAGCTTCCTGTGTCCCATCTACATTAAAATCAGGAACTGAAGAAAACTATCTGTGGCGGACTTCCAGTGTAAGAGCCCGCCCTTGAGCTGTGGAGGACTCGTCCTTTCAGCCGCTGCCCCACTTTTTATCGCGGTCCGAACAGTGATTGAGGAATGAATGGGAGTGATACACTGATACTTATCGTGTGGTATCACTGTATAGGTCAGAAGTACGCGGAATCGAAATGGATGAATGGAAATGTTAGAACACTATAAGGCTTAGCACCATATGGCTGTTACTTCGCACTTGCACTTCTCTCTTCAACAGGCTGATTTGCATCAAGTTACTCATCACGATTATGATTTCAGAGCATTTCTCCTAACCACCACTGTCCGGCGCCGTAACTATCGAAGATGACGGCATGCGGCATGTGGCGTAGGATTCGTTGTCGCATCATTTCGTATCTTGTTCTATTTGGACAGTTTCCACTAACTCAAACAATCACTCACGCGACGTCCCATTCTTGCTGCTTTCTTTGACTTTTTGTCCAATCTTTAGTAGTAAAATCTTGGTCTGAATGGAGTTCGTGATTGCCAAAGACCTGCTTCGTATCTGAATTCTCTTACCTGATCAAACAGATAAATTTGTGATGAGCAACCACTTTACGCGGTGGTACTATACGAACGAATGAATCGAACTTCCTTTATCATTGTTTAGTATGCGCTGAATGGTACGATTTTATGTAACGGTCGATAAGTTTTAACTGGTACACTCACTGCTATTGCGAGAGTGATGGAATCCTTTGCTGTTGACAGTGGTACGCGCAATGTGATTACGTTTGTAATGAGATACATGCAACTTACTTTCGGACGTTTATCTCGAATCTGCTTTCCAAATCTGAGAAACTATCCTCTGAACAGAGCTACAGGGCGCTTATTCGACGAACATTGGCTCAAATACACAGAGAGACCTGACTGTCAGCAACTGCGTGGCTAAATGGTAAGTGTTACGCTCCACAAATAAAAATCGATGGTTTTTGTGGAGTTGCTGTTTTTGCATTTTGCTGAATTTCTCCGAGTGGCTATAGAAGACTCCTATATTTAAATGTTACCGCATTTTAATGCTTTTTTTTTGGCATAAGTCATGGTGAAAGGCTGAGCACGTTTCAACCATCATGCTCACCGATACTTTGAAATTGTTAGGTTTCAACACCACCACGAGTGATGTACCGTGCCTACCATTTGACAAGCGTTAAAAGTAGGACTATGTATATATGATGGTTAATTGACCGCAGTGAGATCATTTAAGATCAACGAGATTGAGATTTGAGATCAGTCTCATCATGAAAAGCAAGGGGAGCACATCGATGAAGAGGAAAAGGCAGATCTAGTAGTACTTATGTCTCGTTCATTTTATACTCGAGTACCACAATTGCTCATAAAATGTTGAGTTATCCTGATTCAGAAGGATAAAGTAAAGTCGGGCATGAAAGTTATTTAGCTATTGCTCAGGTTACCATTTGATCATTTCTTATGCCGAAAGAAGCATCAAAAATATCAAAATGGAAGTGTGTCACATATCGTGATCTTTGCTGTTGTATGATATTTGTTGATGCCATGACTATGTTATTTATAAGGTACATGTATAACGTCATAATATTTGTATTGTTATTTGTGCAAGTTATCTCTTATCTCTACTTTGTTGTTATGTTAATAATGCATTGCTTTACTGCTTTGAAATGTAGAGCCTTGAAGATAATCGATCGATGATCGGCTGACTTTTGGTAGTCGCAGGGCTTCTCGAAGCATGGGCGGGGCTACGAGCCTGGGAAAGGTCAGCTGCGGCCAATCACGCACTTCCGCGCCCGATGGGTGGGGCGGGGAGTCTAGAAGCGCGAGGTTGGCATAGCGGAGCGTCTTTGAGTATCTGTCTTGGTCCGAGGCAGCTGATTGTCGAATTAAGTAGTGACTGCTAGTCTTGGAGACTAGCAAAGCTCCAACCAGGGTAGAAGTAGCATCCCTATCCCTGAAGCCGAGCAGTAGCTCTTCTGTCGGACGCAAGGGTGCGGTGCGTACTCCTCCTCGACCGACGAAATCCATCCTCCAATCAATCCTGAGCCGTGTCCCCGTCGTATGTTGAGGCTACATAGGTTGCATCTCGCCACCACTACAGTATTACTGTTAAGAAGGATTTGAAGTAGAAAGATTAGTCCGTCTCCAATAATTACAAGAGAATACCTATCAGCATACCAAGTTAACTATGATGATCATAAGGCAGAGCTGCTATGCGGTCTGAAACTAGCTCGCGAACGTGAGCGCACCGAGCAATATCGTGCCGCAATGAAAAGTATCTGTGACAAGCGATGAAAGACCGAGAAAGTAAAGGTATTCCGGACGGGAGACAGGGTGTACATGAGAATACCAGCCGCGAAAGGGAAGTCATCCTAAATTAACGCGTGACTGGAGTGGACCAGGTACTGGAGGCAAGTACCAATTCGGCTCTAATCACAATGATTGGCGAAAATGACGAGCCGCTAAGAGTCCAATTCGATCATTTTGTCAAGGTACCCCCAAAAATTGATGAAACACCCGTCAAAGGAGCTGCAAACGACGAAAAGGGCGACCTAGGAGAATAAACTCGTGGCAGCTACGCTTGCCCCTCATGTGAAACTATTGCAAGAGTCACACATAAAACTTATTCATTTCAGTGACAAGCGGTCTTCCGCAGATGATCCGACAACCATTGACTTCCGTTGTCCGGGGCACTACATGCACCATAATCAACAGCTGTCATGTGCCTTCCCGAGACCGTGGAGAACGATCATCCCAAATGCTTCGATTCCCGAATTCGTTTCGAAGACCTATATGAACTCGGCAGAGCAATCACCATCGCAATGCAGACGCATGTTCCAGATGCAGCAAAACGTGATCTCATTCCTAATGATTCGTATGTAGCGTTGTCACCTACATGTTTAGCCATTTCGTATGGGTATTTTTGTGGAGCTTGTATGCACATTAGTCAGGCTGTTCGGTGCGCGCAGATAGAAGTAGGTTCGGCGCTCCTCATAGAAAGGAACGAGGGACTTCACGTGGATCGCGTCGTTTAGGAGGCAATGAAAACCTTCGTCTTGCTCAAACCGTGGATGGTACACAAGTGGTCTGCCATCGAATGTAAGCTCACTATTGTTCTTCCCGAAGGGTTTAAGGGTTACGCAGAACGGTTTTTAACGGACTGGCAGAGAGCTTATTCCTAGAGGACCCCAGGATATCAAACGACATTGGTTTGACGGCGAACTCTCCGCTATTGTGCTGTTTTCTCCCACGCATGACCACTTCGTGGAAGAGTGGATCACTAAATGGTAGACATGGTGCATTCAGTGACGCAGGGAGCAGATCTGTTCCTCCTTGCCGGACCACGACGATTATGACGATTATGAGTGAGGAGCAGGTGTGGACTTCATGAGAGATCTCGCTGAAGAAGCTGGACGACAACGATCGGCACTTCGACATCGTATTTTTGACTTTCTCCTCAGAAAGTCACAAGAAGGAGGCAGAGCTCCTCATAGAATCCTGGGTATCCGTCGTGGCGGAGGAACTCCTATGTGCACGCCGTCACAAGTGAAACGGTTCCTAAATGAAACCGTCAGCTGCCACGGTTTTCATCTGCGCCTGCATCCCTTTCGTCGTACGGGAGCGGCCGAGCGCCGCTTTCGATATCGAGCCAGGCAGGACCAACAGGACACGACAGGAAATGCTGTTTCAAGGGGCCCACCCCGTACGCGAGGGAGGGGACGTAGCTCATCGTTCCAGCATCATTACCGCGGATAGCGTAGTATGCAATCTAAAAATCGTCATCGGTTAAAGTGCGGTCAAAGTATCGGACCCCAGCGTAGTTTCCCACGTCGTCATACTCGTTAAGACCTCTTGACTGAGTGGGGCTGCCATTCTGGTGAGTGGGTGGGGGAGCATGTCGTGTATCGTGATATTTGTTGATGCCATGACTATGTTATTTATAAGGTACATGTTACAACGTCATGATATTTGTATTGTTCTTTGTGCAAGTTATCTCCTACCTCTACTTTGTTGTTATGTTAATAAGGCATTGCTTTACTGCTTTGAAATGAAGAGACTTGAAGATAGCCGATCGATCGGTTGACTTTGGTAGTCGCATAGGGCTTCTCGAAGCATGGGCAGAACCACGGGCCTGTTAAAGGTCAGCCATAGCCAAACACACACTTCCGCGCCCGATGGGTGGGCGGGGAGTCTATAAGCGTGAGGAGGTCATAGCGGAGCGTCTTTGAGTATCTGTCTTGGTCCGAGGCAGCTGATTGTCGACTTAAGTAATGACTGCCAGTCTTGGTGACTAGCAAAGCTCCAACCAGAGTAGAAGTAGCATCCCTATCTCTGGAGCGAAGCAGTAGCTCTTCTGTCGGACGCAAGGGTGCGGTGCGTACCCCTCCTCCAACAGCGGAATCCATCCTCCAATCAATCCTGAGCTTTGTCCCCGTTGTGCGTCGAGGCTACATAGGTTGCACCTCGCCACCACTACAGTATTACTGTTAAGAAGGATTTGAAATAAAAATATTAATCCAACGTATTTGGTTCGTTGTACCGGTCTGGAACCGTTCATATCTTGTCATTGTATAATTGCGGTTTTTGTCTTGCATTTGAGACTCGAAACTATAAATAATGTCAGCCAGTAGCAACGGTTTGCGGGTGCCCGCGAGACAAAGGATCGGGATGGACACCTTCGAACCGTCCGGGCCTAACAAGTGTTCTATAGCTAATAGAAGAAGTTGAACAAAGTGCAAGAATAGCGCTCTGTCGTGGTGTCTTTGAGCCGACGTTCTCTAAAAAATGCCCTGCAACTCTGTTCAGAGAATCATTTTGCAAATTTAGAAAGAGTTCGAGATCAGCGTTTGGAAGTACGTAAGGCGAAATGTATCCCATCACAAAAGTCCACTTTGACCTCGGGCCCTTTGTTCGTAAGTAGATTGCTAGGAACCAACTTAAGTAGATATTTGGAGTTACGGGATAGCAATCAATTGTGAGTTTTTTGACAAATCATTTAGGAGATTCTTTCTCGAACCAAAGATGGGCTCATGAACAGTCCTGCGATTGAGTCAGTCAAATGACAGGTCCCGATTACCATCGGGTTCGTCCATGAGGTTATGACCACCTTAGTCAAGTAAACTATCTACAACATATTGTCAACGCACCGACCTGTTCGATTCCCCGCCTGTGGAACTCCATAGCCTTGTGGTCGAAGAAGGACGGGATGACGATTTCGAAATTAACTCCAGATTTGTCTCTGAAATTGTGAGGAGAGCAGAAAGGTGGTCGTCCGCTCAGTAGAGGTTAGTGCTATACGATGGATAAGGGAGATATGCTTGAGCGGAAATTTTCGTTTTTCTGTGAACTTACTTTCAGCTGATAAACTGGCATTAACAAGCTGTTCACAGAAGAATTCTGCAAAGACAGAAATATCGGCCGGTAGAAGCTACGTGAACATCTCCTTCTCATTCTATCAACAATCCAAAATATCAGTCATTCGATGGGTTGGACTATGGCTGTTGAAATTTCCGACTCGTTTGAGCACGGTCTCTGCCGCCTGTGGACCGGTCTACGCGAAGTCTCCACTTTTTGTTGCCGGTGACTATGTTGGATAACTATAAGACTCAGGGAAAAGTCAGAAGGAATATGGCGTCGTGGAGTCGTAGATTGTGATGTGTTGCCTCGCAGCTGTCGTACATACAATACCGCTCCTAATTTCTGCTAAATGGACGGTTAGCGGTGGAAAAAGTGTGACGCGCACCGTCTTTTTGCCACCACTTCAGCAGAGGTGGTCAATTTCTTTATAAATAGATCAATGGCTAAAGCTTTCGAAGAGAAATCCGTGTATGTAAGAAGAGTCCATTTTTCTTTGCCGTATCATTCCGTTTTCAGTAAAATGGGAATTGACTCTTCAAGGCACAAGAAAGTACCTGGGGACATGGCGGCATCGTAAATCCACATCAGCTGAAAGTTTCAGTTTAGGCACTTTAAAACAAGAAATTCGACAGACAGAAAGAAAACAGAAATATTCGACAAGTTCATTATTTTGTGATCATTTTGATCCCATTCATTAAAGGCAGTGTTTGGGGAAATTCGGCAGAAAAGTAAAAGAAGTAGTGAATGTGAAAGTCGAGATGCCTAGTAACAGGATAGTGAAGAAAAAACGGATGGAAATGGCCAAAAACCCGAGAAATAGGACCCCTCCCCACCGTTGATCCTCAATGTGGAGCATTACCGTGAAGAGGCAGGTGGTCCGGACTAGTGTTCCATTGGCGTGTTACCATGTTGTAAACACGAAGAGATGTTCGAGAATGAGTGAGCATCCCTTTTCTGGAGTGCGCTTCGAGCCAAAACTGAGAAAGCGGGACGTCCTTCTATTCTCACTCCCGCCAATCAGTCGCTAGGAGGCGGACCGAGCACAGTAAGGCGGCTCGAGCAGAAAAGGCCGCCTCTGCCACAGCTTGGGGGCGCGCCCTTCGTGGGGGAATTTGTCGCAAATAGACTTTCCAAACCCGTAGTTTTCGAGTGAATGACTCCTCTTAGAGATTCTCATCACCTACATTACCCCCAGCACTGTCTTTAATGGTTTAAAGACAGCATTAGGGGTAATGTGGTAATGGAGAAATCTCTACAGGAGTTCACTCACATGGTAGTCCTGGACCTAGGAAGGCTACCTGTGGCGTAATCCCGGTGAAAAAGCGCCCCTTCGAGCTGTAGAAAAGCCGCAAAACGCCGCAACCATGCAGCGGTTCCGCCTCTTGGACACAGCGGTCCCTCCTCCCGATGACGTAATTCCCGACTGACTGGGGTGGGAGCGGCCAAGGAGATGCGGCAGGATCGAAGGTTTTGTGGCGCGCTTTCGCAGTTTTGGCGTGAAGCACACTCGAAAAAATAGATGCTATCGTATTTCCAAACATTCCCCTGTGTTTACTTGGCAACATGCCAATGGAAAACTAATCAGGCTACTCCCCTCTTGACGGACAGGTCATCCGCGTCGAGAATCAAGAGTGTAAAGGGGGTCCTATTTCTCGGGTTTTTGGCCAATTCCATCCGTTGTTTCTTCACTGTCCTATTACTAGGCATCTCGACTTTCCCATTGTCTACTTCTTTTACTTTTCGTCCGACTTTCCCCTGATGCTGCCTTTAACTTAATTTCAATCTGAAGGTGGCACTCCAGTGAAACTTTTTTCTAACATTTCACACCTCTTCAGAGACGCATTTTTTATGAAAAACGAACCTTTTTATCGTTCAGTAAAGCTGTTGATGAACTGTGAAGGGACTTTATAGGATTTTCCAACAAGTAGGTGGATCAAATGTTATTTGTCTCAAATCTTTCAAACGCTACTTGTTTAATCAGTCTTCTGCATAAGACCATAATTATACCTATGAATGTAAAAATTTCAACTGTACATCATAAGAAGTAGTCTCAATGCCGTTGATCCGAGAAAACTGTATGCGGTTCCCAACGACCTGAGTCTTGGAAATTTGAATTTCAGTGAAGTGCGTAATCTCAGTAGACATGTGTCACAAGTGATCGTGATTACCAACTTATTCAGAAACGTTCTCTGTCCCGATTAACAATGGGTTTATTACGCTTTCATCTTCTTGTCACTCGGCTAACGGTGGATCATCGTTGACCCCTCAGTAACGATCTTAGCTGGCTCATTGACTTGGCTATAGCCACATCCCTTTAGACATACATGACTATTCTGGTGCGACACTAAGATGTTCAGTAAATCGGCTGGACGAGAATTTATCCAATTTGATGGCTGGCAGATCCTTGTCCGAGGTTCATGGTTAACCTTTCAGAATCTTAGATAATTGCACCGCTGAGCGGCCTCCAGTCTCCTCACCAGAACTAGTGGGGGTCAATGTCACTATGAGGCAGCCGTATCAACGCAGAAGTGCACATTGCTCCAAAGCCCATTGATAAGAGTTCGACGTTTGCAAATGAAGAGCACCCTGAGGGACCTGAATCCTCCGGCATCCAAAACCGTGAGCGTTCGGAGGGAAACCACCGGCACTGCACTATTCGATCAATTGTTATTGTGAGTACGTTTGACGTTCTTGTGATAACGGGTGAGACTGGCTGCCTTAGCCAGCACTGCACCACTGTATTGATTGACCCTTTACACGTCAACTGATCGTATGCTGTATATCGTATATCTCATATCAGTTGTGAATGTTCATATCGAAAATATCATCCCTAGCGGGGTGCGCATTGCAGAGGTTACTCATGTCATGTGTATTGAATGTTTTGACCGCTGTGAATGTTTCTATGATCTGTTTGCAAAGCACTCTATACAGCATGCAATATGTTGACGTGTAAAGGGCCAATCAATACAGTGGTGCAGTGCTGGCTAAGGCAGCCAGTCTCACATTGACCGAATATTGCAGTGCCAGTGGTTTCACTCCGTACGCTCGCGGTTCTGGGTGCCGGAGGATTCAGATCCCTCAGGGTGCTTTTCATTTGCAAACGTCGAACTCTTATCAATGGGCTTTGGAGCAAAGTGCACTTCTGCGTCGATACGGCCGCCTCATAGCGCCATTGGCCCTCCCTAGCTCCGGTGAAGAGACTGGAGGCCGCTCAGCGGTGCAATTATCTAGGATTCTGAGAGGTTAACCATGAACCTCAGATGGACAAGGATCTGCGGGGAGGAGGGGGGAGGGGGTGCTTCATGGGCACGTACCCCTGTACGATGTTTGGAAAAGCTGCTATTGGGATAAGAGGATGGATTTACCAATGCTCTGCGGTGTTCGTCAATGCGTTTGTAGAGCGGTCTCACCATTTTCTGCACTACCGTCTTTGGCGAGGTGAGCCACGCCAAAAAGTCTTTGGACGGAGCCGTAAGCGAGTGGTATGCAACGTATATCATATAATTTAGCTATTCAGGCCTGAAGAACGTTAAACGCCGAAATATCGCCGAAATATTCTCAAAACTTCGTTACTTCCGAGGGGTCTTTTGAGTCTTTTAAATAAACCAATTTTGCTATGCACACTACTGTGCTGATTATTCATTATTTATTTACCTCAATTGGAATATGTAATGGGAAAATGGTCAATGTCACCTTTTTGCTGAGCACCTATTTTCTACATACAGGTGGTAGATCCGTATGCCAGTTATCGATGCTTACCGTTCTTGTAAACACGCACCACCATGGAATTTCACATAGTCTAGCGGTCGATACCCAGTATTGTTGCTGGCGTCGCGTGAGAAAATGAATCGCTTTCTTTGCCATCACAAATCTAGATCGTGTTGTGATCATCCACGTAGATCGCAGTATCATAAAACATGCACAATCATTTGGAGCGCTAGGCAATGTAGCGGTAGATACATCGGCAACTGATATCAGAATTCGAATGAAATTTGTTCACCCAATGGCATTAGGCGTCAGACGCATTTACTATAGCAGTCGTATAGTAATAGTAAGCGGTACCGGGTTTTATCCCTTACCCACATCCTAATGGCTCCTATAATATCAGTCCCTGTAAGCCAATAACACTTTCGAAAAGTCACCATTGAAGTCCCCATAGCCTATAATACGCGTGAGTGTGAACCTTCCACTGTTAGCCCGAAGAGCAAGACGGATTTGGCGACATTAGGCTTTTGACGCCCCTTATCGAATCTTATCCGCCGTTATCAGTTTGGATTACCGATCATTGATGTGGTCCCACCACTCAAAGCAACCATGAGTGTCGGTGCTCTAGGATCGACCCGAAAGGTGAAACGAATTAGGCGACGACGAAACGCCTTTCAAGGCTTCTTATCAGCCCTTATCAACTGTTATCAATCTGGATGACCCACCATTGATGTGCCCGTCCCACTCCCTGAAACATCTATGAGTGTCGGTGCTCTAGGATCAACCCAAATGAGAAAAAGGATTTAACGACATTAGTCTTTTGTCGCTCCTTATCGGATCTTATCAAGCGTTATCAGTTTGGATCACCTACCATCGATGTGCCCGATGCAGCCCTCAAAACACTTATGAGTGTGGGCGCTCTAGGATCGACCGAAAGGCGAAAGGGATTTGGCGACATTAGCCTTTCAAGGCTCCTTATCAGCTTCTATCACATTCGGTCCACCACCGCTGGGATCTCCTTACCACCCCCTATATCATATATAAAATTCAGGATCCCTCTTTGCCGCGACGCGAGATATGTATTCCGGCATATGGAGGCATAAGCAGCTTCGGAAGGCATATGTATGTCGCCAAATCCGTCTCGCCTTTCGCGTTGATACAAGAGCGCTAACACTCATAGATGTTGTGCGGGGTGGGACGGGGACATAAATGCTGGTTGACCCGCATTGATAACGGTTGATAAGATTCGAAAGGGCGTAAGGAGGCCAAAGTCGTCAGATCCGTTTCGCTTTTCGCATTGGTCCCGAAGCACTCATACTCACAGGTGTTTAGCAGAGTGGGTCAGAGACATTAATGGTGGGTGATCCTAACTGATAGTGGTTGATAAGATTTGATAAGGAGCATGAGAAGGCAAATGTCGTCAAATTCTTTTCGCCTGTGGCGTCGAGCCAAGAGCGCTGACACTCATAGGTGTTTGGCAGGGTGTGCCAGAGACATTAATGGTGGGTGATCCAAACTGATAGTGGTTGATAATATTCGATTACAAGCGTGAGAAGGGAAACGCCACCAAGGCCGGTTCGCTTGTGCGGCTAACAGTGGAATGTTCACATTCGCAGGTATTGTAGGGTACGGAGACCTCAATGGTATTAGTTTGTACAGAGGCCTCAGTGAAACTAATAACGGCTTACTGTGGCTGATAGGAACCGTTAGGAATTGGATGGGATAAAATCCTTTACACCCCTTGCTACCACTACACGACCGCTTTAGCATAAGCGTCTGATGCTCAGTGCCATTGGGTGAACATATTTTGTTTGGGTTCTGATATCACTGGCCGATGTACGACCGCTAAATTGCCTCTCTCTCTTGATACTGCGATCTACATTGATAATCATGATACAACCTATATTTGTGATAGCGAAGCAAGCGGTTCACTCGGAATCATTTTAATTCGGTATTGGCAGCAACACTGAGTATCGACCGCTAGACTATGTAAAATTCCAAATAGTGAAGCATGTTTGCGAAAACTATAAACATTGATAATCGGGATATGGATCTACCACCATCCATGTGTAGGAATTAGACGCTCAGCAAGTGAACGAATTGTTACCAATCGATGCAATGATAACCCAAACCAGCTGGCTGGCGCACACTACTGCGCTCGATTCATGTCCATGACGTGCAAAATGGGTTCGATGCAAAGGGACTGAAGTATATTAAGACCAAAATGCTTTTTTACCACGCCATCTTCACTGCTTCTGTCCAATTCAATAGCTGAGCTGGAAGCAGAGGAAAGGAGATTTCCGCTCAATTGCAAACACATTTGTGGTCGGGCTGATTGAACCCATTTTGCACAACATCGCCGTGAATCGCACACAGTAGTGTGCGCCCGCCAGCTGGTAAGAAATAAAGCCTCAGTGAAAGCATACCTTCCTCTTTAGAATTTTAAAAATTTGTTTAGAAGGTCCCTAGAAAAGTCACCCACGGTATGCATTCCTTTACACGCGGCGCGAGGAGCGATGCCCGTTACCACCGCCACAGCTCCCCAATGACAGTGAATCCACGAGGAAGATATGCTTTTCCGGTGTACTGTATGGTTAGCTGTATGGTTTGCAGTTTTGCGGCGTTTGTAGGCGGAACAGAGTACTCCAGTCAGAATGCATGCTCGTAATACCGTGGTTCGAAAGCTGTTCCTCTCCCTTCCCACACTGTTTGGGTTTAGGGCATGGGCGTCGCGTGTAGGTTCATTCTAGGAAGGATCTCACCCACTTCTTCAATTTTGTTTACACCACAGTGCACCTTACCCTACCTTCCACAACTTTGACAGGTGTGCATTGCTTGCTTTCTGATTTCTGATAAACAAGCCGTGTAAACATCATTCTATCATTTCATATCACCAAATCATATGAAATTGTGGAAGTAAGTTTCATTGTCTACATTACCCGACCACAGAAGAGTCACTAAAATCATTTGGTGGTACCTACTCGACCTCATCACTGAAGTGGGATCCGTTTGACCGCTAACATGTCGGAAAGATCCGGATCAGAACGACAGTCGAGGTTGGTTTTTGCAGAAACAGTTTAGACTACGCGATGCACTTCGTACGCCACACGACAGTGATGAAGTGTATACGTATGAGATAATGTTAGCAGAAGTTACTCAACGATGGGTTTAGTAAAGGTGGCGTGCAACTTTATTGAATCCACACTGATCCACGCATTCATCGGTGACACCCATTCGTCACAGAAATCCGAGTTGTGCGAGTGCGAACCCTACGGTGGGATCAACTATCCATCCCGGCGTTCTACGCGCATTATGATAGCTGCCTGATCCGACCATAGCGATCGTCTTGGTGCCATCGCAATGAGGTGGGGGGGGGGCATCCCACTCCTGAACCCTATTTTTACCTAAGCCAAGAAGGGGCATCCTTCCTCGTCTAAGGCTTAGGCAAAAGTATACAAGTGAATGTGCAGATTGACCCCTCAAGGATCTCTCCAAGATGCTTAGATAAGCAACTTTTCATAAGATGCCCCCCCCCCCCCTCATTGCGATAGCACCATCGTCTTCATTTGATTACCCACTCTTTAATCGGTTTTGGTCCAAAAGGTTCTGTTCCTTCGACAACCTGACATACCTGCAAGCCATCCACCTAGTGCGATGTCAGCACACCGCAGAATTACGCAAGAGTGCTTAAGAGGTGTTTATTAATGAAAGATGTAAATAGGTGTTAATTAATATGAGAGGGAGTTGCTATCACAAACCAAGATTGATACTGCGAGATCATTTAGCTGCTCACCTCCGTGTGTGGTTGTTTTTCTCTATCGAATCCTCATCTGCAGACGGACAGGCGATCTTACTGACATATCAGTATGCCAACAAACATATGTCGACATATGGTAATGTAGACAATGAAACTGGCACACGAAGTTACTGGCTTATATAATAGAGGGATCTCTGGGGTAGCCAGTTTTAACTACGCGATGTACCTCGTGCGCCGCTCGGCACTGCTAAGGAGCTAGCTACGCATAAGATAATCTGACCATAGGTTGCTCAGCGATGTGGTTTGATGAGCGCACTGTACAACTTGGTGCTATCGCTATGAGGAAGGAGGGGCATTCTTCTAGTGGACCCTATTTTTACCTAAGCCTAAAAGGGGAAAAGAGCCCTTTCCTTCCTCCTTGAAGGCTTAGGCAAAAGTATGCGCCTGAATGTGCAGATTGACCCTCACGGATCTCTCTAGGATGCTTAGATAAGCAACTTTTTAGAAGATGCCCCCCCTCATTGCGATAGCACCTACAACTTTATTGAGTGCCACTTATGCAAGAGTATCCATCAGTGCAACCTCACAGAGTCCGAAGTTTACGACTCTACTCCCTCACCGTGAGGGTGCAGCGGGAGCCGCAACAAAGATGCGCTCTAAACAGTTGTCCACGGGCCTACTTGCCGTAAGAAAGTAACGAAATCTGATTATCGCGTGAAGTGTTTTTGAAGAAAAAAAACAGCTTTTTTCACTGACAACGCCGCTGTGAATGAACAGCATCTGCCGGCTATAATGTCTGTTCCATATGGTAAAAGGCAAACTATGTCGATTTTAGCTAAGATGGGAAAAGTGGTGCTTTCATATATTCTTCAACATTCTACCAATAGCTATTTCAGTAGGTCTAGACGTTCACGGCATCGAAGGAGCCGACGAAGTGGGAGCGAGCGAGAAGAACCTTCGAGAAGAGTGAGTGCATTGAACGGTATTTACAAGCAGCTCCAGAGCAGAACCATAGGAGATATGCGTAATGACAACAGAATAGTGGAAGGAGCTCTCAGAGTTTTCTCAGAAGGTTGTCTAACCGGCGAACTGGTATGAAAACACCGTACTGAGAGGAGCACCAATGTCACAGTAAGTGTCAAAATATGTGAGATTGGATGGCAGGGATGCCTCCGAGGGCTCATGAAACTGCAAGTCACCATGGATGGTAATGATCGAAATAACAAACTTAAATCAGTTGTCTTTGGTGCTGTTCATTCCATACAGCGATTCGTCTTGAACCACTTCTAATAATGGAGTTGCACGAAGTCCCGACTAGGTATGTGGAGAAGCGACATGCGGCTGGCTGCCCTCGTGGTCGCTTCCGGCGTGCGTAGGTGGTGGAATTACGAACTGCATACAGAATCTGCAGTTCGAGAGGCGGAGGTGGTGTAGTGACAGGTGGCGCGCACCCCACTCTCATGGTGCAGGGATCAAATCCCGCATCAACGCCCGCCCAAGCCTTCCATCCCTCCGGGGTCGGTAAATTGGTACCAGACCCGTCTGGGAGGATAAAAGCACTGACTCGTACATCGGGTGGCTACCGCAAGTCATCACATCACTTTCACCAGCCATCACGATTCTGAATGGAACTAAACTGTGCGGCGCATCCCACAGAAGGGATTGATTAACGCCAAAAAAACATTATCCTTTTAAAAAAGCTTTATACAGAATCTAGGTCGTGTCCCCTGCGTTTTCTAAGCTCCATGTCCTTTCACTACAGGACACGGTGGTGTCCTCTCCAAGGTGATCCTTAGATAAGCGCGGTAAGACAATAACGACAGCAATAACAATGATCAAGTACTAGCTGGGACCTCTTGATCTGACTGTCTCAAGTAAAGGGAATATACAACTATGACAAAGCTGCACGGCTCAAATAGACGGAAAACATCCTTATGGTCGGTGTTCGCTTACATACCGACGTTTCACAGTTAACATCTGCAATTGTTGTCCATGCATCATGGTGAATGATGGAGGCTACTTATTACCATATAGTTAGCGCCTATCATCTTCCCCTGGCGCGAACAAAAGGAATCGTGATAGGGGTGCTGGGAGAGCACTTAGCACCCCCCCCCCAAAGCCATCGTGGTGTGCCCAAACGCGCTACACCTGAGGGCCGAAAAGAGCCTGCTGCCGTGCGTTCCCGTAAGCACAAGCTGTCCTGCCATAGTTCGGTTCGGCTAAGAGCATTGCTTCGGCGACAGTCGCCTATTTGCGCTGTGTTGACTACGCAGCATGAACGCCCGAGCTCCTTGTGCGTCCAAGTATTACGTTTACGTGGACAGGGAGGTTTTTGATTTCCCATGGAACTTTGAAGCGAGACCCATCGAATCAATAGTGTTTCGAATGCTGACTACAACTATAAAATCGAAATTGCAAAGCGCAGCTCCCAAGTGAGTTACGAGGTATCAAAGTTTGCTTCCGATGAATCATCGACGGGATACTCTGCTCGAAGTAATGCATCAACGAGGCTAACCATTTGGCAGCAACAGTGATGTGCCCCAGTGGTGGTGCCCTTTTCTACATGTGGTGAAGCAAGGTACCCGGTCGATGAGTCATCGCAAGCAGATTTTGCCCCTCTTCATTCGCTCCAGAATGGCAACTCTGGTTCTTGTACTTGTGATCAGCATTCGGGACTATCGATCACCAAACCCTTTCGTGGCCCCCGTGGATGACAGTTTATAGAGCCTACCGTCGGTTGGGGTGGGTATGACCATTATCTAATCGTTCGCATGTTATCAGAATCATTAGTGCTCTAAGGAATCGCGAACGGAGAAATGAGTTTCTCTGTTACACATATATATTTGTGTCGCATTTATTTAATGAGGCCCCAATGCAATGTTTCAAACGAAAAGTGAGAATGCGGCCAAGATACAGCTCTTCAAAGCGGTGGTCGGGGGGGGGGGGGGGGGGGTGGGGGGCGTGGCCTCAGAATAAATGCCCATCCCGTCCACCGCCATGGTCGGAGATGTATAGTGGGACCAGGAAGTTACGTAAACAGTCCCACTCTTCGTCTCCAACCGCTGCGAACGACGGGCCGGGCATTTACTCTGAGACCCCGTCCACTCGGCCACCTCCTTGAAGAGCTGTATCTTAACCGGATTCTCTTTTATCGCGTGAAACTTTGCATGCGGCCCTCATTCAGCAAACACAACATAAATATATGGGTAACGGAGAAAGTCATTTTTCCATGCACAATTTCTTCAAACAAGGTATTACAGGAAGAAGACTTCACTGAGGGAGAGCTGTATGACTTAGCAGCAAAATCACGTGATCGACAGGCGATACGCGAATTTCGAGCGGCCATTTACTGTCATGGTTTAACAGAGTGAGTTTTTACCACGGATAGTTCATACTACTTATGTGATGCTCAGATACGAAACTCTAGAAATGGAATACGTCGAGCAAAGCGACGTCAAGATTACTACTTTGGTGTAAAAGGTTTTCTGCTTTATATACAGGTAAATCATTTTTATCACTTACCATATAAGCGTAATGCATGTCGCTCCTAAAAGAACTGATTGAAGATGATCTGCGTATTGTTGGTGACTTTTATGGCCGTGATTGTTTTCCATAATCTTCACAAAGGTACAGAGTCGGTGTACTTCGCTTCAGAACTCTTCATTGAGGTAAGACTACGACCCTATGCACAAACAAAACAGTACCCCATACGAAGCGGCTGCATATCAAGCAGGCAGTTACGTGTTCTTCTACTCGTCCGTATGCTAAATACAAAAATGCACAAAGTGTGCCTGTCCAAAGTTGTGTGTGTCAGTTCTTCTCAACTAGGTCAGGTCACGCCGGAAGGCGGTGACCACGCTCCACAGCCCGCTGCCGATTCACGATTATTAGGTTGAGTCGATATAAATCGGACAAATTGACAAATTTTATCTCTATCGTACAACTTTTTAACGACACACTGGGATTTATTTGAATTATGCTTTATCGATGACCTTCTGCCATCGGTTAGGCAGATCGTGGATGCCCTTGCTCCAGAAGGCCAGGGCTGGGGCTCGAAGAAGCTCTCGAGTGCCATTTTGACGTCGTCGCGAGTTTTGAAGTCTTGGCCGTCCAGGTGGCATTGGAATAGGGAGGAAAGGGGGAAATCCGAAGGGGCCAGGTCTGGGGACTACGAGCTCGGCCTGGGTCGAACTTGCAATGTGCGGTCTCGCGTTGTTGTGCTGGAAGTAGACATGTGACCGCCGCCGTAGCAAATTTTGGACATTTGCCTTCAATTCCCGTAATTGACGAACGTAGACGTCTGCGGATACTGTTGTACCTTCATCGAGCAGCTTCCACTACTCTACGCCGTGTACGCTCCACCGAATGCGGTCTTCATCTATGATGGAGTAATGGCCCGACGCAAACATCGAATGCCACAAGTACGCCGTACTTCTGGCGGGAGCATGCTCCTTGTAAACTTCCTTGAGGCGCCTGTCGATATCTGCGGGTTGTTGGCCAGATAGCTATAGAAAGAGTGTGACTTTGCGAATGTGGTCCGGATGGCTTGAAATCGTGCGGCATGGTCGCGGAAAGAAACCAGTTTGGAGTGATTGTTTGACTGTACTTTGGAGAGCTCTCTAACTCATACCAACGGTACCTCGCACGTCTATTTTCGTTAACTCATTGCTGAGTTATGATCTTTAGAAATCATCACTACCATTTGTCCGAGTCATATCGACTTGATCTAATAATTGGGACTGGAAGTGAGGTGAGAGAGAAGGAGTTAGTTTGAAAGAGTCATTTGAGGGGCATAGGAGTAAGATGGTCACATGGTTTGAGGCGGCTGTACAGCATCCGTGCAGCGCCGCGCTGTCAATCTTAGGCGCGGTGACGGTGACCTAGCTGGACCGAACTCACGTATTGAAGTGACCACGCATGCCATTTCTATTGTCCATGGATTGCTAGACGCCGGTGTTGCCCTGCCTCGCGTGTTCGAGTGTCCTGATGCACACCCTTCTTAGGGGGGGGGGGGATGATGGAAAGTAGCAGAGCTGTAACATGCCAGTTCAAACACTACGTTCGGGGAAGTTTTCGAGAGGTACCCCTCTCTTGAAAACCCTTTTTTCTTATAGACCGGCTCCAAACCACAAGCAGTGGAAAACAATGGTCTGTTCAGAATGCCGACGCTCACACAGCACGGCTCCCGTCTCCTTCCAACTCATAATGTGATCCTCTTGGGTCTTGATCTGGTTCCACAACAAATGCTTGACCTTTGTAACATGGCTCTACATCCCCTTAATGTCAATGGTCAGCGCGATTGTAAGCCAGGGTTGTGCAGTTTCTATATAAAAATTTTCGACACTTGAGCCATATATGGGAGTGTACCTTATCCCCTCACCCTAGCACACAAATGCCGATTCTTTGATCACAATAATGGTCCGACATAGTGCGCATTCTACCTCCTCTCGTTCCTCTAGTCCATGAGCCAAACCCTCGACTCTATAGAGCTATTATAGCATTTCATATCTTCGTTTCTATACTGAATCCCTTCTTTTCCAGACAATGATTCTGTTTTTCCTACTGCTAGTAATACTTTTCGAACATGAAGGTAAAATCAGCTGTCAATCCGTATTTCTGTATTTATTGAGAAATTGGACGAGTAGTCGAAATCCGAAATGGATGGGTTTCAGGTTTACGCTTCTCTGTACCCTTAGTGATGTTAACAGCGTTCTTTCTTAACGTTATGCAAATCGTTTATTATCTGCTTTTCGATTCAGTGGCTATAGAATGTGAAAGAATAGATAGAATATACGGGTGAGACGTTGATTTAGAGTTGTCTATTCGTTTTCTGATAGGCAGGTAACACTTCGGAATTTCAGGTCACTTGCATGCCTTATGAGGCATTTACCTATGGAGCATATGAGCGTTTACGTCGCCATTTTCCTTGGTGTGCTCCACTTCGTCGGTTTCATAGCTGGTTGGGTGTGTTTTAAGATGGATTTATAACACGCGGTAGTGTTGATATATAGGAAATGAGAGTTTAATTCAATACATTAGAATAAATTAGAAGTTTAGTAGCGCGTTGCAAGCTCCCTTTATGACTCAACGTCTGCGCCTTTGGGTTGCAACGCCCACAACATCCTGGAATGAAGGGGTAGTGAGGAGAAGAAAACTGCATATAGATGTTGGCAGAAATACGGAACTCGGAAGATTGTGCCCACTACAAAAGTTGCAAGAGGCTCGCAAAGGCTGCCGTTTCCAGAGCGGAGAAAGCGGAGGTGGATGCCCTGTAAAAGAAATTGGACGTAAAGACGTCGATTCAAGTGATAAGGTCCACTCTAAAGAAGCCGGCCGAGATCAAGAAAAGGTGGCAAGAGTACTTGAACCAACCACTAGAGGAGGAGTTTTCTCGCAGTGAAATCCGCCGGAAAGGGGCAAGTGCTGGACCCATTCCATCCTGTACAGATGAATAAGTAAGTCGAGTGTTGGAGAAGATGAAGCTCGGGGCGGTGTCCCGTATGGGGTAGTGCTAGAGCGTGGAAAGTTCTTGAAGAGGACGGAGCATGGTAGCTCACTAGATTTTTCACCACTGTGTCCGCTCAAGTAAAGAATCCAGATGATAGGTGGACCAGTACCATCATTCTCACGTTGAAATAAGGAGGAGACGCAATGGAATGCTTCAACTACCAAATAATCTAGTTGACATCGCATACCATGAAGCTGTAGAGTGGATGGTCGACCGGAAGCTCAGAGATCTAGTCTCTATCTCCCAGGAACAGCTTAGCTTCATGCCTGAAAAGCCAACGTCATCGTCAGTGTGAACGTCCAGCGTGTCCACTGATGTCATGGTAAATGATCCAATGGACGGACCGCCGGAAACCGTCCTTTACGCTGCCAAAATTCATGAAGCACGCATGCAGAAGTATCGAGAAATGCGTTGACCGTGTTACCTGGCCTTTCTCGATACTCAGCACATTCAAACCAGCGAAGTGGTCATCACGGTTGGGGTGCACCAGGATCAGCCCTGAGTCTGTTTCTTTTCCTGTCCACTGAAGTCATGATAAATGATCCCATTGATGGACCGCCAGAGACCGTCCTTTACGCTGACGAAATTGTCTTGATAGCGGATAGTAGACAAGAATTCCAGACCAAAGTCCAGAAGAGGCAGGAAGTTTTTCGAAGCTCGGTGAAAGATACGGGAGCGATCATGGTTCGCTACGGTGAGAACATAAGGGCTGAGGAATTCTGGTACCTGGGAAGCGATCTAGCTCCTAGAGGTTCTCCGGATAAGGCAGTTAAGTCTCGAATAAAGGCGGCATGGATGAATGGATCTACGATCGACGGTACTCTGGTACTCGCAAGGTGTACCATCGATGGTAGGGACCACAATGCTGTACGGAAACGAGTGTTGACCCATTACAAAGAACCACGAACACGAATGAGGACGTAAGAGCGGTTATAAAGACGGCCCCTGTCCAGCTGAACGTGAGGGAGCAACTGGCACGATTGTACGGCCACGTGCTTGAAGGCCAAAGGATCACCCAATAAGAGGGGCTCCTTAGTTTGTAGTCTCGTGCTGGCTGCCACAGGAAACTCTAGAGAAGGGATGGAAGGAGTCATCAGTGAGAAACTCACCGAGAAAGAAGAATAGTGTCGTTCGAAGTAGCCTTTTTCATTTTTGAATTTCTGAAGGAACAATCAAAGTAGCACTGAGAAGGTGCTGAGTCCGCTATGTATACATATGAAAATAAGAAATTATTCAGCTTCTCCTTCACTTCTATCCAGGAACAATAATCCACCTGATAGATCTCGCTAAAGAAGTTGGTTTCACCGCGGTGAGTAATACTTGAAAGCCACCAACGTTTTGTGGTCGTTACAAAATTAGTGTGGGTGTTTAGTGCGTAACGTTCTTCGCCGAGGCAGAGAAAGCACGGAGACGGAATAGGTATGTTCCCTCCGTCACTGTCTTCTCTGAAGCATCGCTAACGGTTATTCTTGCAAACGGTTAAGCCAAGCCGTTGCCACGATGATCTCTGATGAAGTTCTATGGCCAAAGTGACCGTTCAATGAGCAATAGCAATGCCCTCTACGTCCAGATCACGTTTCAGGACTCGAAGTGATCGTCCACTAAGATTTCGTTTTCCCTAACTCGTAGAAACCACGCGTTACAAACCAACTTCACGCAAAAAATCAAATCCGGTAGAGATGCGTCCCTCAGAGGTCGTCCACGCGAGTAACGTGAGCGGAACCGCGGTGGCTGTCAGTCTAATCCCGTTAAAGACAGCATTAGGGGTAATGGGGTTGTTGAGAAATCCCTGAAAGAACTTACTTACATGGAAACTATGAGCCTAAGAAACTTATTTATGGCGAAATACCCGTCGAAAAGCGCGCCCCGAGTTGTAGTGACGGCATAGCGGTTAATAGCTGACGCTTTTGGATGATCGACCCCGCCCACCAAGCGACGTGATACCTGATTGGCTACTATGAGAGCGGCTAAGGATATGCGGCGAGATCGAAGGTATTGCAGCGCGCTTTTGCATTTTCAGCCTAAAGCTCACTCCAGGAAAAAGGTGCTGTCGTATTTCCAAACATCCCTTTGTGTTTACTTGGCAGCATGCCGATGAGAATTTCGTTCGGAGTATCCGCCTCTTGACCTAAAGGTCGTCCGCGTTGAAGATCAACGAGAGATGGGTCCTATTTCTCGGGTTTTTGGCCATTTCCATCTGTTTTTTTCCACTGTCCTCTTACTAGGCACCTCAACTGTTAGATTCACTACTTCTTTTACTTTTCGTCCAAATTAACGCTTCCTTTAAGTCACTTATTTTGCTCTTCTCCCTACATCGCATCTCGAGCACATAAGCGTTGCGTTCTCGCCCGCAACCCTTGCAGTCCCGCTCACGTTAATCGCGTGGACGAAACTCTCAGGGGATCCGTCTCTGTATGGTTTTGATTCTGCTCATAGTGAACAAATGCATGAACTATGTGGCAATGAAAACTACTTCAAGCAGGAAGCCGCGTTGACCCACTCAGAACCTACCTCTTCATACGCTATTTAGCCCGGACCTTGCTACTTCTAACTACTATCTGATGTCGCCTCTTACAAACCATTTCGAAGAATTTCGATAATGCTACTACGATAACATCCTCAGAGGGGTGCTGTCGCAGTGATGGGGGGCATCCCACTATGGACACAGTTTTTAGCTAGGCCTAAAGGGCGGGAGTAACCACTTCTTTCCTTCATTAGGGCTTAGGCAAATAATATACGCCTGAGTGTGCAGATTGACCCCTGGAAGATCCCTCCAAGATGCCTAGATGTGCAACTTTTTACAAAATGCCCCCCCCCCCCCCATTGCGGTAGCTTCGCTTGAAGTTCTTCGATCGCATTTTAGTGGCTGTTTACTGTGAGAGGATCCATAATCTTAGTTGGCCCTTCACGTTAACATATGACGATACTCTGCAGTGTTTATTAGTAGGTCAAGTAGCAAAATAAATGAAAGCTACTGGAAATGGTTGCAAGCGAACTGGTGAAATATTAGGTTGTCCCAAAGTCTTGTAGGATTTTTTCGATCGTCACTTTTTATTATTTTTTCTTCCAACAGACAACAATTGGGCAACAACGCATTTACCATTGTTATCGACAACACTCTGCCACCACATAGGTAGATCGTTGATTCCCTCCTCTCAAAGGCGCGTGGTGCGTTGGTATCGTACATTTCGCGGCTTTCATCGCCCGTAGCCAGATAGGCGAGAAAGTCGTTGCGATGCGGGCGGAGCAGCAGCGATTAACAGATGCTCAAACGGGCACTTTCGTGAGCATCCGTCAGGGCATGAGGTCCATCACCACAGCACCTTCCGATAACAGGGCTCGTGGAGGCGACGATTACGGTTATGGGTGCTTGTCCATCCCTCTCCGCCAGCTCGCGCATGGTGGTTACAGAATCGGCGCGAACGGCGGAGAGCAGCGTCTCGTCGTCGAATGCTTGTGGGCGTCCCGTATGGCTTGTTTTCCATGTCCATCTCGCTGTTTCTAAAGCTGATGAACCAACGGCGCACGGTCTCGTAGCTCACACATCCCTTGCCCAATGCAGCGTTGATGGAGTCGCAAGCTTCCGTCGCTTTGCTGCCCCAAGACCACTCATAGTAGATGACACCGCGTGTTGGGTAGGTATCGACTACGGGCACTGTAGCTCTCTCCACGGATCTTGGTGGGTCAATATATATTTTACTAGAAAGCTTAGAGGACGTTCTACCATATTCCTGAATCGCCTAGACCTGCCTCGAAATAAACTGGAGTTATTGATTTTTTAAGAAAAATCCTACAAGACTTTTGGGAAAGCCTAATATCTTGCGATCATTAGAGCGCAGTATATTCCCCTGGGGACTCGCAGTTTGCATAATTGAACCTTATTCCGGTACGATGCTTAGTCATTAGGGCGCTAAGTCTGCTCGAATAGCGACTAGACAACGAACCACACCCACCTCCGTGGGACGTGGTGGGTAGGAGCGGTGACAAACGCGTGATTTGCGACACCGTTGCTCGCCTTCCCAACCTGCGGCCTCCTTTGTCTGGTTTTTTCGCCTAGACCCTTTATTAGCCTACAACAGAATGGAAAGGCTCTTAGAAAACACACGACGTGTTTGAAGGAAAGACAAAATGGGTTTCAGGGAAAGAGAAAGGAGGAAGAGGCATAGAAGTAGAAGACGACATAAGAGTCCATTCGTACCCGATGTGGTATGCTGCAAAGAAATTTTTACGTATATTTTCCTAAAAATAAAACTACACAATGCTTGCTAATAAAAATGATTTCAGAATACGTCGAAATTGCCTGTCGGTACTGTGATTACAGCGGTATGCAGCTGTTTCTCGGTTTGACGGGCCACTGAATGAATTGTTCGCGATTGTGATTTTAGGAGAGGACTAGTACGTACAAATTCAAAGGAAATGTTCAACCACGAAAAGTAGTGATTGGTTCAGGTCAAGAGATAGCAAATGAAGTGGTGAGTGCCAAAGGTTGCAATCGCTCCTATTGGACAATCATCCTGCTTTCCCCCTCCCCCCCCCCCGCAATCGCTCTCAGAGCTCGCGCCAACACGTTCCCCAACCACTTTCTATGAATGGTCCTCAAGCGAAGAGATGGGAGAGAGGCATAGGAGAGAGAGAAGAGTCCTTGTTTGACAAGATTGATGAAATGAGACATGAGTAGTTTTCAACCTTGACAATCGATCCTGACTAACTGATCAAGATATGGTAGTGTGCCATTAAGACGGAAAGTTCGCTACGCGGTGTTCGGTGTGCGTCGCGTTGGTGTGAGCTATGCACTACGGGGTATGTACACTTATGACAAATTTTCGCGCGACGAGCGGCGCCGCGGATTTCTTCGCGTGTGATTGCATACATTGCAACACTCCGTTCAGAGTTTTACGCCCAAACTAATTATTTCTTAGTTAGGATTGTTATCATGTAATGCTATCGTTTCTTTCACTTTTTATGTCACTATTTGTCTTTAGGGCACAAAACCTATTGCTTTATAGATAATGATGAGGTAAACAGCTACCTAAGAAACCTCCATGGTACCAGACCCTTACGTCCTGAATGGAATTCCAACTGCTGCGGCAATGTGTGCTGACGGCGCCACGAGTGCGACGTCGCAGAGCGAAAATTTGTCATAAGTGTACCCATCCTGCGCTCCGTATTGCATGGGTACTGAAGCGATAACGGTGCTCCACGCCTTATTCTGGGCGTAATCGCTTCAGTACTAAACTAATATTAGGCAACTAGCTCGCACCATCCCGTCGCACACCGAACGCCGGAAAGCGAATTTTCTGTCTTAATGGCACATGCCGATAAAGATATCGATGTAAAGCGTGATTTCTGTCCTCCCGCCCTCCTCAAGAAACCAAGAGAGAGCCCTCCGCTCGACGTTCCCTCTACCAACGCTTGATCCTGTCCTACAATGGTTCAAGTTGTAATGGGCCCACTTTAGAGGTTAACGTCGAGAAACGGAGTTGCCATGTCATTCAGTCAGTAGTCGTTAACGAGAAATCAGCCAATTTCTCTATAATGAGTAGAGAATGGTTGATCATAGCCCCACCATTTGAGGATGCAATCTACTGCTGTGTGAGCCATTTCCCACTCAACAATCGCTATGTTTCTGAATGGAAGTGGAGTGTGTGGCGCGGTCCAAACACAACTTGTTGAGCGGACACTTCTATACATTAGGCTTTCGAGACTCCTATCTTTTTTAGTTGGAACGTTAGGACGCGTTCATACTCCGCAGTGCTGCCGGTGGCGGGGCGTGGTTGCATCTTCTCTGTGTTTCCACCCATGTCCACACTACCTCTCTGCGTATCAAGGGGGCCACGCGTGAAAGCCGGCCTATGGATAAAACACTAGCATAAGGCCGCCGCCATACTATGCGAATTTACGATTTTGCGATTCTGCCATTTTGGATGCAGCGACTTCGCTGGCGAAGTTGCTGCAGTGCAAGATTTCAAGGTCGCAGTATCGCGTGCGAATGTTCAACGCCGCAAAATCGCGAAGTCTGACGGGAGCCTGAGTCCCACCATTGCCTTCAATAGATTCTAACTAGCGAAAATCCGTACCCCCAACTCATTAGCGGATTACGCGATAGATCAAATATTTATGTGAATATTTAGGTGACTTTACAAGCTCCAAATAAAGAGGCGGTAAAGCGTGAAACCAAAGTAGTGGTAAGTGAATGAAAATTGAAAGGAAGAAAGATCAAATGTGTACGAGTAAGGTTCTGAATATTTGCAGCGTCACGTGATGATTGATGGAGTTCGAGAGAAGGTGAAGACGGATAGCAAAGCTACGACATCGGCAAAAACTCCATCAACCACTACAGCGACCAAGACGGAAGGCAAAGCTCCGCTATCGGCAAAAACTCCACCAACCTCAACAACCACGACAAAAACAGAATCCAAAGATGTTAAAGGAGATAAGAAAAGTCCAACTGATGTAAAACAACTAACCGAAGGACAACAAAAAGGCTTGAAAACTGGAGATATGCAAGGATCCAGTCGAGGTCCCACATATAATGTCGTGCAAGAGGTAGGCTTTGCAGGGTGTAAGTTTCATTAAGGCAGAAAATCCGCGTCGCGTTGTGCGGAGTGCGACAAGATGCGTGCAAGCTAGTGTAGCCGGATAGAGTTCTGTCCCAAGGGAGTACCGTGCCGTGAAATGGGGCGCAGTATGCGATAGTCGCTTCGGGACCTAACTACATAGACGATTCTGACTTGCACACATCGCGTCATATTTTACACGATGCGCCGTCGATTTTCTGCCCTAATGGCACACACCCACTTCACAGTGATGAATACAGTAAATCGCGGGCGGTACTTCAAAGATATCAGTAGTGGTAATACAACTGACTGTGGATACCTAAAATTCCTGAAATGCCTGAAAGCAGAAGTGCAGAGCAAAGCCGAAGTGGAGTGAGAATGGCTTGAAACGGACAAAAACCCAAAAAAAGTGTGTATTCCTCTCCACGTTCGTTGACATCGTCACGGACGCTTTGTGCATCAGGACACTCCATTTGCGTCAGCGTGCCCCGCTAATTGAATTATCTGAGTCCTTCCCCTCTGATCCCACTTATTAATGTCTTGTAAACTATAAAACTTCTTTAGCAACAAGTCAACGTCCTCTTCAAGTGTTGCTGGACAGCCACACAATTCCTGAACGAAATGAGATCCCTTCTATTCACATCTGTGCGCGATGTTACGCGTGCTCATGTTGTTCTAGGTGAACTAACACCACAGTGCTTCCACTGTCAAGGATGGATGTGTCTAAACAGCCGTTCGGTGCTGTTTCCTGGACTGTCAGCCAGGGTACACCGGGAGTCGAGCATCCTTGACAGGGGGGTCGTATCTGACCGGAGCGGGAAGGGGGAATCTTCGTTGCAGAAGCCTGCGATAAGCGTTAGTGTGAACTTTCAATACGCAGATGATAAGCGAAGGGTATTCTGCAGTGAACTCGTATGAGGAGATGTGAAATTAGGTTGTCCCAAAAGTCTTGTAGGATTTTTCCAAAAAAAATCCATAACTCTTGTTTACTTTAAGGCAGGTCTAGGCGGTTTAGGAATTTGGTAAAAGGTTCTCTAAGCTTTCCAACAAAATATATATTGACCCACCAGATTCCGTGGAGAGAGCTACAGTGCCCGTAGTTGATACCCACCCAACACGTGGTGTCATCTACTTTGAGTGGTCTTGGGGCAGCAAAACGACGGAAGCTTGCCACTCTATCAGCGCTGCATTGGGCAAGGGATGTGTGAGCTACGACACCGTGCGCCGCTGGCTCATCAGCTTCAGCAACGGCGAGATTGACATGGAAGACAAGCCACGCATGGGACGCCCACACACAATCGACGACGAGACGCTGCTCTCCGCTGTTCGCGCCGATCCTGGAACCACCACGCCCGAGCTGGCGGACAGGAATGGACAAGCACCCATAACCGTAAATCGTCGCCCCCACGAGCCCGGTTATCGGGAGGTGCTGTCGCGATGGACCTAATGCCCTGACGGATGCTCAGGAAAGTGCCCGTGTGAGCATCTGTCAATCGCTGCTGCTCCGCCGCATCGCAACGACTTTCTCGTCTATCTGGCTACGGGCGATGAAAGCTGGGACATCTACGATACCAACGCATCGCGCGCCTTTTGGCTGCTACGTGACGCCGAGCCGCCAACGCAGCCCATGTCCGACCTCCAACCGAGGGAGATCCTACTCTGCTGCTTCTGGACCCGGAAGGAATGCTTTTCCAGGAGGTGCTGACACAAGGTGAGATAGTACCCGTTTCCGTATACACCCACAGCTCCAGCAGATCGCCGTCGCTATTCGAGAAAGGCGCCTGAGAAGGTCCGCGGTTACCTTCCTTCATGACAACGCCCACCCATACGCCGCGAATAGTACCCAGGCCAAGCTACAGGAGCCCGGCTGAGATGTGCTGTCCCACCCGCACACTCTCCAGACATTGCTCCTTCTGACTACCTCCTCATCCATCCTCTTCATCCTTCCTGGCCAAGAGAAAATTCGCGATTATGACATGCTTGCCAAGGCGATCGCTGACTTCTTCGACTCTCAGAACCCAGAGTTCTGGGAGAAGGGAATCAACGATTTACCTATGAGGGGGCAGAGTGTTGTCGAACAATGGTGCATACGTTGTTGCCTGAATGTTGTTTGTTGGAAGAAAAAATAATAAAAAAGATGATCGAAAAAATCCTACAAGACTTTTGGGACAACCTAATAAATATCTTTTTGCTCCAAGCAAGAACACATTATACCATCCGGCAACAGTAACTGGTATTGTAGAGTTCGAAAAAGGGGCGTCGTGTTCGGTACCTTGTTTCTCAACACCTGGGAGTGCCCTGCTGCCAGCGCTCGAAGACACCGGAAGGGGTAAATATGGCAGGTTGTTGACAACGAAAGCACGGATGATGAGCTTTGTAACACTAGAGAAAGTATGAAATAAAACAGTAGAGAAAAACCGAGCTCTCTTGCGCTCTTTTGCGTCACTAGCCGCGGGTAGACCGCAGACGGGCGCAGAGACTAAACCAACCGGTGGCGTACGTTGTCCCCCCCCCTCGCCGGCAACCCGCCTGCAGATGAACTGCCCAACGACACGCTGTGCTGCGGGGTCTTGATAAGACCCCAAGCCGCGCCTTTTCAGAGCATTTCGCTACACACTACGTCTTCTGAAGTGAGAGGTTTGTTCAACGAGAAAATGTGCTCCCCAGTCCTCACTTTCTCATGGCCCTTCCTGGTGCCTATAAAGGCACCGTTAGGTTCAGGATAGAGATGGGAACTGAGAAAAGCCACGGGGCGGCGGGCCAACGTAATCATTTGTTGTCACGATTTTTTCGTGACGGTGTAACACTATTAAAACAACGAACAAGTAGAACAATGAGAGGGATAATAAGCGAAATCAGTCCATGGTCAAAAAATATTCGATTTAAATGAAACATGGAATCAATCACTCATTTGATGTCTTGGAATGATGCCAAATAGTTGGTCGTGCAATTGAAGCAAAGCTATCGAACTTTTTCGGTTTGTCGATTTGCAAATGCTCAAGCGTAGACCGAAATTGTCACCTTTCGGAGTTTTAAAGGAATCGTTCACGGAAAAATGGGCTTTTCTCTTACCCACATATTTATGTTGCATTTGCCTAATGTGTGCCACATGCAAACATTCACGGGAAATAATGTGAATCGGGCTAAGATACAGCACCACAAAGTCGTGGACGGATGGGCGGGGCCCGACCCCTTCTCCGCCGCGGTCGGAGACGCATTGTAGAAACAGAAAGTTACGTGAACAGTCCCACTTTTCGTTTCCGACCGCTGCGGAAGACGGGGCGAGGCTTTCACTCGGAGGCCCCGCCCACCCGGCCGAGGATTTGAGAAGCTGTGCCTTAGCCGAATTCTCACTTTTTCGCGTGAAACCTTGCATGCGGTCCCTATTAGGCAAGTACACCATTAATATATGGGTAACGAAGAAACTCATTTTTTTCGCGGACGACTCCTTCAAGAGCGCGACAGACGCCTTCTCACTTGACCCCACCCATTAGAATTCCCTGACACCCATATCTCACTGCTTCCCGCAACCTTGTACTTCGCTCCCAGTCGATAGACTTCGCAAACAATAGTAACGCAAAGAAATGAAAAACGACTTGAGACAGATCAGAAGTACAAACAGTTACCGCATATTTCTCGTTATTCAGATGCAGCCGCGTGAATCGTCACGTTCTCTGTTAAGAAGTGAGCCGATTAAAAAAGATTAATTTTTCTTCTATTTTTGTGTATGTGCTGAAGTCGGTTCGAATGCGTTCAATGTACATCTTACTTGTGGTGTGTTCTTGCCGCTCTTCCTTTTTAAACTTGCAATTATGTAAGAGACAATGAGGATATAGCTTTGAGCATTACAAAATCACTACAACTAGTCATTGTATTTTTCTTATTCTAGTCAGCTTTATGTTTACATATAATCGCTGTGTGTAGTGGTATTGCAATGCTTAGAAGTTAACCCATGTATTGTAATTTTTTCCTTGGCTGGAGCACATAAAGATGTACCAAGTAGAAATGTGTTTTCTTTCATATAATTAGGACGACCTACTTGAACCCCATTCGCGCCCACAAGGGAACATGTGCCATAAGGACAGAAAGTACTCGTTGCGGCGTATGGCATGTGACGCGATCGGTGCGAGCTACGGGTGCAGTGGTAGTTGGGTCCTACAGCAATCTCGTTCTGAGCCCTACTTAAGGCATGAGCGCTTTGGGACCCAACTTATACGGCGTCGCACCCATCGCGCTGCGCGCCATACGCGGCCACGCGAATTTTCTGTTCTAAAACATTCGCAGGCACGCATTTTCCTGCTCTCGTCTGGGCACTCTCGTCTTCCCCTTGTTTCAAGTTGGGCTGATTGTGCTGTTGCCCTTCATCCGTCTGCACTCTCGGTGGCTGGGTAGAGATGCAGGCCAGAGGGTTGAAGTCGTACCGTGATGGAGGTAAGGACTACTACAAAAGACAATGGCAAGTAGATACAAGAACGCATTGCCCTGTTACCTTCAATAGGTTCGCTTTGTCGTTTCCTTTAGGAGTTGGGCAAGGGAAGTTACTGTTTTTAGGGGGTCGGCCAGGACACTCAAATCAGGTCAAGGTCGGTGGAGCTCTGGCAGTCACGCTTTTCTGCGAGCGGGAAACTCATGACGGGAGTGGCAGCTACTTCTCGCGCCCACTTACCTAATTTGTCTGGCGCAGTTACCCCTTTCGAGGGTCTTAGTTTACACCCTTGCTCTAGACTTTGCTAATTGCAAAATAGTTTCTGTGCTGCAATAGAGCTGGTGATAGAGGCATTTAATCGTGCCACGTCAAGCTCATACGGTTGCATTTGATAGCTTATATCAGGCTGGTTCACGGCTAAAAAAGGGATTTCTACACACTTTTTCCCATTTACTGCGACCGCAAATTTCTCCAATCGCATTACTTTCATTGATTCACATCCACAGATGATGTTCCGCATATTAGTGATGTCCATGGTGAAATGCAATTGTCAAGCAACTGTTCTCGAAGCACTTCTGCGGCTATTGCTGTTATTCTTCTCTTGTACTACTCAATCGCCAAGTACTCAATTCAATGCCATCAATTTCTCGAATTTGTTTGTAGCATTCAACTCGTCCGCTTGAAGGAGGAAGCGAGAGAAAACAAGTTACTCGAAGCACTTTCGTGACTTTGTCGCGGCATTTCGAGGGCTTATTTTGCCACATGGACGTAGGTGGTGTAGTGATAGGTGGAGCACACTCTCACTCACATGGTGCGTGGATTAAATCCCTCCTAAAAGTCCATCCTGACCAACCAATCCTCCATTCCTCCGGGGGTTGGTAACATGGTGCCAGGCTCGTCTGGGAGGATAAAAACGCTGACTTGTACATTGACGGACCCCCACAAGTCATTGTATAGTTCAAATCGCGTTCACCTGTCATCACCGCTCTGGATGGAACTAGAATGCGCGGCGCATCCCAGAGAAAGAATTGATTATCACCAGAAACATTACCCTTTCGTCCAACTTGCCACGAAAACGGCAGACTTCTTCTGTTTGTATACCTAATCTATGCACCATTGTCGCGTAAGCGTTATCCAATAATCGCCTCCCCTGTTCCTCGAAGACACCAGAAGGGGTAAATTTTGCACAATAAGGGATCCGAAAGTCAGGGTGATTAGCAGTGCAACTGTAGAGAAAGTACGAGGTAAAACGGAGGAAAAACCAAGGAATCAGAACCCGAACCTCCCTTCTCTCGTGCCCCTCTGCGTCACTATCAGGGGGTAGACTGCAGGCTGGCATAGAGGCTAAATCAACCGGCCCGCGAACGTTGTACCGCCCTCGCCGGCAACTCGCCCGACGGATGATTTGCGCAACGATACGCTGTGCTGCGGGATCGTGATGAGACCTGAAGCCGCCCCTTTTCAGTGCGAGCTTCGCTACAGTGGAAGGTCTGTTTTCAGAGAACATGTAATCCCAGTCTTTACTTTCTCTTTACCCATATCAGTGCCTTCAATGTATAAGTGGTCTAGATGAACAATGTTCAGTTAAAGGAACCGGAAGGGGTCCGAAAGAGGAAGATGCAAAGAAATGAGCATTTTGTGACGAACACTGAAGGTCAGAAGCGATAATCGGTGAAAAAAACCCGGATTCGAAAGCGCGATGCTGCGGTGTGTATTCGCATCCCATTCGCATCAACACACTGACTTTCCGAGTTGACAGTTGTAGAGACGGGCCGCGGGCCAACGTTAGCTGTAGCACCTGACTCCCAGCGCAGTGGAGTGGCCATTCCCACTACATTGGTATTCATGTAAGTACATCTAGAAATAGTATAAGAAAGAACAAAGGAAAAAGTGAAAGGAAAGAACAGCCTCTTGGCACCATACCAAGGCGTCAAATTGGCAAGTTTGTGCGATGGCGGCCACTTAAACTCGTCCCTGCGTCTGCTGTACCGTAGGCCAAATTTACCTCCTTCCGGTGTCTCTAATGATTTTATGATTCCGTACAAGTTTGGAACTAGAGGTTTGCACTTGAAAAGCGCTATGGCTTGGAATTGTGTATCTGATGATTCAAAGAAAAACTCTTACGGAAGTACTCCGGTCTAGAAGACCATTGTGCCAAGATGAAACCACATGCACGCTGCCCAACATTGGCGTTTCATGCTGGTACGGGCTTGTTGCAGCCACATGCCAGCACTGAAGCGCAAAAACGCACACCTCCTTGATTTGTACAGTTATCATCGGCGTTTAATCAGTATTGACATTACTGCGAGAGGTTCATTCACGTCTGCGATGCCAGCCGCGTCACCCTTGCCTTGGGATTTCCTTTTGTTCTTGGTTTTCGCTTCTGCCTGCTAGACCCTTTCTAATAATATAATATTCATTTTTCACACCCTTTGTAGCATTGCAAGGCGACTTTTGATGTTTTTGATTTTCTGAGAACGCATTTTCGAATAGAAATTGATAGCGCCGTTCTGATAGCGCTTGTTTTCTTTCTCACACACAGAAGTTCTCTTCCACGTGTTGATGCCAATACGTTTTTTACAACCACAAATTAAATGCTAGAGATAGAGAAAGACCCCAGAAACGTGGTATTGTGGTTTCCATCAGAACAATGATAAGGGGATCAGTGTTCATTAGCCCTCTACAACACGCGCTTCACCTTCATTTAAAGATACCTGGAGAGGACTAATTCGGCCATTGGTACCTTCTTGTAGTGCAGACTATTACACACACAGCGCCTTGCCAAGATGTCGAGTGTGAACTCATCAGATATTGCCAATCATAAAGACTTTTCCTTACTCAGTCCTTCTCCCTTTCATTGTTCCATTTGTTTGTTTTTGTTTGTTGTTTCATATGCTCAACATTATCATGGAGAAAATCAATTCTGTCTTCTAAGTCCGCCGCCGTCGGGCAACTCGGCCACTGAAGCGTGCAGTGCGAGGTGAAGCGCACTAGCATCGCATTGGCCACTCAAAGGCGCGTTTTTTAACGCGAGTTTCGCTACGCAATATCCCTTCTTAGCTCAAATGTCGTTTACAGAGAATAGTGTCCTTAAGTACGCTTTCCTTCCTTGATCGCTATCGGTGCCTTTGATACTGAACCCCAGTTTAATTGTCTGTTGACGTGTTTTTCTGTGAAAGTTACAGGAGATCAAGTTAGTAAACACCTTTGCCTACTTACTCACCACTGAGGCAGTGACCAAATGTGGATCATTGAAAGCTGAACCGCAGCTGTTCATTTAGTGAAAACCTTTTCCTTGCCTGCTCGCTTACCACTTAAAGACAGTGTTAGGGGTAATTTGGGTGATAGAAAATCCCAAAAGAAGTCATTTAGTGAAAAACTACGGGTCTGAAAAGCCTATGCATGGCGAAATCCCCCGCGGAAGGCGTCCCCTTGAGCTGGCGGAGGCGGCCTCGTCAGGACAAGCCGCCTTGGTTTAGGGCAGCCCGCCTCCAGGCGACGTGATTAGTGGTTGGTCACGGTGAGGTTGGTCAAGGGATCGGCAGGATTGAAAGTATCGCGGCGCGCTTTCTCCCTTAGCTTGAAGCTCACCACATGAAAATAGATGCTGTCGCATTTCCGAACATCCCTTCATGTTTACGTCTTGGTAATGCCAATAGAAATCCTATGCGGACTATCCGCCTCTTGACGGAAAGGTCATCCGTGCCTAGAACCAACGGTGGGAAGGGGTCCTATTCCTCGGGTATTTGGCCATTTCCGTTTTTTCTCCACTGTTCTGTTCGATTTTCAAATTCATTACTTCTTTTACTTTTCGTCCGAATTTCCCTTAAAGCCGCTTTAAAGGCAGTGTGCGATAATCGGAGTGTTTAGAAAAGAGATTATCATGACCACAATCTTTACAGTTCCCATCTCAATACCTTGGTTATGTAAACTGCGAATAGAACGCAACGTACGTCATTTTTGAAAGTTACCCCTTTGCCTGAGCAGGCACTGGGCACGTTTCGTTGGTTTCGCATTGAAGTAGTTGACCATGAAGGGCAATGAAAAACACTTCCATTCAAATTTCAGTGTGGAAATCACTCTGATCATCTCGGCATTTTTTTGTCATACATGTGAAAAAGTGAATTCCATGAATTCGCATTAGTACAGTTGGAAACACATGTAGTTTCGCAGAAAGAGAGAAAGAGAGAGAGAGCAGAAAGACCTACCAATCGTACTCTTCCAGAACCCCAAACAAATATCTTTTATAGGAACTTCTCATGCTGCCTCTTCTTTTTAACCTTTTCAACCTACATATTTTGATGCTTTTGATTTCTGATTTGTAATGGAGTGCAGGTGGTAGGAGATGATGTAATGCTAAGGGGCTAGGTTTCTACCTCATGTTGCGGGGATCAAATTCCACATCAATAGCCTGCCCAGGCCCATCCCGCATCAACACCTGCCCAGGTCAACAAAGCCTTCCATTCCTCCGGGGTTGGCGAATTGGTACCATATTTGCCTGGGGGATAAAAACATTGACTTGCACATTGCCTGGCCCCGCAAGTCATTGTATAAACCAAATCTCATTCGAGCTAGATGCACGGCGCATCCAAACACGAGATTGATTAAGGCCAAAACCTTATCTTCTAACTCTTTATCTATATGGAATCTCTTTATCTATATGGAACCACCAAAATTGATCAGACGTATCCTCTCCAGCGGCCATTAAAGGCAGCATTAGGGAAATTCCCACGAAAAGTAAAAGAAGTAGTGGATCTGGAAGTTGAGATGCCTAGTAACAGGACAGTGAAGGAAAAAACGGGGCGAAAAACCTGAGAAATAGGACCCCCTTCCCTCATTGATCCTCAACGGGGATGACCTTTCCGTCAAGAGGCAGATACTCCGAGCGAGATTTCCATTGGCATCCTGCCAAGTAAACACAAGGGAATGTTTGAAAATACGACAGCATCTTTTTCCTGCAGTGTGCTTCAGGCTAAAACTGCAAAAGCGCGCTGCAGTACCTTCGATCACACCGCATATCCTTGACCGATCTCAGTGTAGCCGACCAGGGATCACGTCGATAAGAGGCGGGGTCGATTATCGAAAGGCGGCAGCTCTTATCCGTTGCGCCGTTTCTACAGCTCGGAGGCGCACTTTCTCACCGAGATTTCGCCTCAGATAGCCTTATTAGGCTCATAGTTTCCATGTAAGTAACTTCTTTCAGGGATTTCTCAATAACCACATTACCCGTAATGCTGTCTTTATGGTTGTTGCTAATCGATATCTCGCTCAATTTTACGCTTAAGTTTACAGGTTACACAGCAATTTATGTTATTATTCACTTGTATGGGTCACAGAGAACAGAGGAAAGCAACCATAATCAGTGTGCAGGTGGGAGTTCTACTCCTAGTGACAGCCAGTGGCAAACATCCCATGTTGATTCAGGCGTATTCGCAAAATAGGCTTAAAGTTGACAAACGAGAACAATGTGGATGATATCGCAATTGCATCATGCTGTCGCGTGCAACGTTATGTTGATGCAATGCTAGAGACTGTCATTTATGTGACTGGTTTTTTTTTTTGAGCACGTGGCCTCACTAGCGAATACCCGATCTCTGGAACGAATTTGTGGGTATCCAAGCTTATTTTTCCTCCTCAACTTGCTCAGGACAAGGGGGGTTTGAGAAGATGAAAAATGCCTGTTCTCTTGCGCTCTGTAGATCATATACGCATTGAAGTGCCATACGGTAGGAGGGGTTGTTGATATACGTATGTCATGGTGGTTGGTGGTAGCAAAGCACCGTCTCCTTTGGAGTAATTCATTAGGCAGTTTCCTTGCATAGGGTAGGGCCATATAAACAAGGGAGAAATAGGACCGGATTTTCATACTCGGTTGTGGCACGCGACGTGTGCACTAATAGTTGAAGACAGGATTAGAAGTAATGTGGTTGCTGGGGAAGATGCAGGGGGATCCTTTTCGTTGTCAAACGGCCGTCAAACGCTTCTTATAGACGGCGTAACGGCTAACAGCTGACGCCTTTGGATGACCGACCCACCTCCAGGCGACGTGATTCCTGATTGGCTACGGTGGGTGATCAAGGAGATGCAGCAGGGTTGAAGGAGTCGCGGAGCGCTTTCTCAGCTCTATCTCAAAGCTCATCCTTAAAATAGATGCTGTCGTAGTTACATCCCTTCGTGTTTACGACTTGGCAACATGCCCATCTTTGAGATTACCCGCCTCTTGACGGGAAGCTCATCCGCGTCGAGAATCAACGTTGGGAAGAGGGCCCTATTTCTTGGGTCCTTGGCCATTGTCTTAAACTTTTTCTTCGCCGTCTTACTACTAAACATCCCGACTTTCATGTTCGCTACTTTTTTTTACTCTGCGTCTGAACTTTCCCTATCATGCACGAGTCTCCGCGACCATTGACAGCCTCGACTACTTTGAGTGCCTTAACTCAGGTACCTGATTCTGTAATTACCTCCGTATATTATAGTGAAATCAGTCCTGAACTAGTTTGTGAGGTAGATCATTCATCTACATTGTTTTAATTCGAAAAGTTGTCCACCCCCCCCCTACAGTTAATACAGCAGCGCCAGGGGTGTGTAGACTTATGTCGAATTTTCGCTTTGCGACCTCGCACTCGCGGCGCCATCAGCACAACTTGCCGCGGTCGGTTGAATTCCGCTCAGGACGCAAGGGTCTGGTACCATGGAGGATCTTTGAGAGTAGCTGCTCATCTCATCGTTATCTGAAAACAGTAACTTTAGTGCGCGAAGTAAACAATAACTCGCGGCGCGCGGCAGCGCGAAAATTCGACATAATTCTACACACCCCAACGCCAGTAGCCCTTACATTCCAAGCAGATAATGACGGCTCATACATTGAACGCTGGTGCTAACTTTCGTTTCTTTCGTTTTTTGCTGAGCGCTGACCTTTCTATTTCCATTTCTTGTTCCGTTACGTCTGGAACGATCCGTCGATGTTAGTACAGCTGGTGACAATTCTTTGAGCTTCGAACGCCCACAGCTTCGCCGGCGTTGTTCCGTCGATTGAATCGCTTTGCGGGAACTGTTTCAGTGGAATTCAATGGCACTACATCGCCACCGCCAACAAAACATCACATCCCTGCAACAGTGCCGCCCACTAGAGCTGTTCCGTCAGGCTGTATGGCCGATTTCGTTCACGTGTCTTTATGGAAATGCTCTCATAGCACTTCACAGCCCCATTTTACCAAGTCGTACACTTCTGTCGTACTATAATACTATTTCTACTCGTGTCTCTTACCACGTATTACACTGAGCACACTTGATTGCTCCACATCGGAGGCTGTTCCTTTTGTTTTTGCCTTTACGCTGAGACGTGCATCTGCAGGCTATGAGTCACACGTCTCTTTGTCTCCTCTGATCCCGATACTAATCCTAAAAGACTATAAGCATAATCGGGCACTCTGTTGAGGAAATTCAACGTATCCCAATTTACTTTATCTCGCCCCTAATAGTGGTCTCTAAATCTTCATCCGAAGGACCCTCCCCGCCTTCTTGTTCATTCTGGCAATGAAAGGCTTCCACTCCTCCCTAATTCCCTCAGATGACTCATTGCTGCCTTTCGTTGTTCATGGTTGAATATTTTCTTGAAACCTAACACAACAATTTCATTTTGAAGATATTACCAGCCAGGGGTGATGCAGAGTTATGATTTTGCTTTTTTTTGCAACGTCGCTGGTTCGCAAGCAATCTCGGGATAGGTTGCGCAGCGACTTCGCACGCGAAACCGCAAAATCGCGAGGTTTGGCAGTGACTTGCAACGGAACAGGCACAACTACCACCACCTCACTCAAAGGAGTTGTTAGGTTTTTCAAAGTCTCGAATTTTGATACAATGAAGGATTACATGAGTTATTATTTGTTTCAATATGACTGTTAATTTTAAGGGTAAGAGTGTCTTTTATATATCTGTTTCAATATGACTGTTAATTTTAAGGGTAAAAGTGTATTTTTAAATATCAAGTTGTAAGGAAAGTTGTGACCGGTTTTGCTTGAAAGTTGCTCTTTCTGAATATATGCTTTCTTTGGAATGCCACGAGGTTTTCGAATTATTAGGGAAGTTTGAAGTGAGGGCTACCGACGAAGACGACCACAGTTGTGAGTATTGCAAGGGGAGGGGTTTGGATGGAACACGTTGTCTCTGGTTTCAGGAGGGTGTGCGAGTTCAGATTTCAGAAGTGAATGAGAATGAGTGCTTGAGTTTTGAATTGATCTATCCAAGGGTATTGGCCTTGCACAAATGTGGTTTCGAAGAAGCCCAAAAAAATGGGTGCTGTGCGACCCCTCGGAACAATCATTCGCGAGAGCATTTTCCAGAAATGGCTTTCCAGTAATTGAAGCAATTGCGGGTTTAATGACAGCATTAGAGGTAATGTGGTAATGGAGAAATCTCTACAAGAAGTCACTCTCATGGTAGTCCTGGGCCTAAGAAGGCTACCTGTGGCGAAGTCGTGAAAAAGCGCCCCTCCGAGCTGTAGAAACGCCGCAAAACGCCGCAACCGCCCATCTGTCCCGCCTCTTGATAGTCGATCCCGCCTCCGGATGACGTAATTCTCGATTGACTGGGGTGAGAGCGGATCAGGAGATGCGGCAGGATCGAAGGTTTTGCGGCGCGCTCTCACAGTTTTTGCTTGAATCTCACTCCAAAAAATAGATGCATTCGTGTTTCTAAGCATTCCCTTGTGTTTACTTGGCAACATGCAAGTGGAAATCTAGATCAGACAACCCGCCTCTCGACGGACAGATCGTCCGCGTCGAAAATCAACAGTGGAAAGGGGGTCCTATTTCTCGGGTTTCTGGCCAATTCCATCCGTTGTTTCTTCACTGTTCTGTTACTAAGCATCTCGACTTTCACATTCACTACTTCTTTCACTTTTCGTCCGAATTTCCCCTAATGCTGCCTTTAGGCCCTTACTCGTCTATCATATTCATCAGGTCTAGCTATAGCTCAGCCCCATTATCCCAAACTTCTGGGCAGCTCCTTCAGTAGCAATGTATGTAGAAAAATGGCGATTTGGAGTCAATTTTTTTCGATTTCGTGCAATACAAATCGTCAGCTATTCATCAAAATGAGATAAGCAGGTGTGCGTAATGTCGTCAAAATTGTAGCGAATCCAAGGGTGCTTATTCTGTAAGAAAAATGCATTCTGAACCAAGTTATGATCTCCCGCAGTTTATGCAAAAACTGGCTGAAACTTTCCTTACAAGCTAATAAAAAGTTTATGAGGGCCTTATAACAAACAGTCACTTTGACTTCCGTTCGGCCGCGATCGTACTCTGCGGTGCCGGCGGCAGGGCGTGGCTGCGTATCTCTGCGTCTCCGTCTATGCCACCCTGCCTCGTTGTCTGTGTCATCTCTGCACCTACCTCGTCCGCTCTCCCTCGCTTCCTTTGAACGCAGTCACGCCCTGCCGGCGGTGAGTATGACCGCGGCCTTCCGCACGGACCAATCGTTCCCAAGGTTCCAGTGACTTGGACTAGATTCTGATCACAGTTGGCTTCAAAAGGCTCTCTTGTAAATACGACACGCTAGTACTCCAGACGGAAAGGATTTTGTAGCAGTTCATCTATATTTGGAAAGCCCATGCCCATGGACTGATTTGCTGTTTACTCCAATGTTTACTCCTGTACGAGATCATAGAGCAAGCATTTCTCCACGTGGGCAATTGAGTCATTTCTACTTCTGCTGTGACTATAGCATGCCGTCACCACCGTCGCTTAATCAAAGTGAGTTTTGTGAGATTTTGGCATCACAATATGTGAAATACAGTGATATAGGTGATACAAATAGTGAGAAAGCTAAAGTGACCCATGCATATAAAAAACAAGGCCTTGGGGTGAAACTCTCCATGACGAAATTTATCAGTGAGGAGCGCGCCGCTGAGCGGCGGAGAGCTCGTTCTTTAGTCTGCGTTCATACCAAATCGAATGAGAGTTTTAACGCATCGGCGCATCCGCGATTCGAGATTTTTGGCGTAGCCACGTCACTCTGTTGAACGCGGTGCGTGCCAAAATGCGGTTGATTTCTTTTCCTCCTCTTTCCATTTCATGATTTTCCATATCAATATCTGTTATGGCAAATATCCAAAATCGCGGATGTGCCAATACTCTCACTTTTTTCAATCGATATGAATCTTATCCATCACGCGAATGCGCCATTTCCCTCAAATCGCTGATGCGCCGATCCGCCCATTCTTTCAGATCGCGGATGCGCCAATACTCTCATTTTTTAGATCGATACGTATCTCATGCATGTCGCGAATGCGCCAAAACTCTCATTCAATTTGGTATGAACGCAGCCTTATGATTCCCTAGTCGATATTGCCGAAGAATGACCGAGAGGCAGAGTAATGAGCACGACAGTATAATGATATTGATCGTATCGTACCACTGCAATATCGATTGGAAATACGTGGAGCTTGACATGTCGGCTTTCGCGATGAACGCGGCGTCTACCGGCCTGTGGCAAAGGCTGAATGACTAGTAAACGCAAATCATTCCTGCCACTGCCTTCAAGGCTGAGGTTAGGCTGCGTTCATACCCAACTGAATGGGATTTTTGGCGCATCATCGTAAAGTTGAGTATACGTATCGATCTAGAAAATGAGAGTATTGGCGCATCCGCGATTTGAGAGAATTGGCGGACTGGCGCATCCACGATTTTGGCTATTTGCCACAATGCAAATGAAGTGACGTGGTGGTACGTGACATCGCCAAAAACCCCAAATCCCGAATCGCCGATACGCCGATGCGCCAAAAACCTCATTCATTTGGGTGTGTGCAGATATGACAGCGAATCGCGCGACCGCCCGCGGCGAGCAGCGCGACAAGTACGAGTCGTTTGGAAATCCGCTCAACACAATGAGCTGGTATCGTAAGGGACCTTTAAAGGTAGGCGAACTCCCGAAGCATTCAACTTGCATTCTTTGAAGGTCCCTCACGGTACCAGCCCATTGCGTCTTGAGCGGAATTCCCAACGGCTTGTACTGATGGCGCCGCGAGCGGGACGCCGCGATGCGATTCGCTGCCATATCTACACACACCCCATTCAGTTGGGTACGAACGCAGTCCTATACCCGCGATTTGCGCGGAGCGGATAATCGCAGACCGCGACGCATGCGCGCGCGATCCAATTGGCAGTGGGTCGCGGCAGCTTATTTACGCTGCAGTAATTACGCGTGCACCACAGGAAGATGCTACGACCCAGGCTGATTGGCTCACGCGTGCATGCGTCGCAGTCTGCGATTTTGCGATTATGCGATCGTGCGCATCTTCCAGGTCGTCCGACTTGGACGATCGCACGAGTCGCAATGTGTAACCTCAGCCTAAAGAAGATTCAACAATCATCGTTGACGTTTGCGTCTTGTGTTCACATGGAAAGCTTGCGGAGTGATAAATATTCTATGGAATAGAAGACAAAAAATCCTGATTTGGGACTTTCTTGACGTAATGTTTCTTTTCTCATGGAAGTAACTCTTTTAATCAGCAAGCCTCTGACATCTGCATGTTCTTGAGGTGTTCTACTGTTAAATACATTGCTAATGTATTGGATATCCCTGGGGCTGTAGTTATACTTTGCGAAACAGCGATTGTGCGATCGTGTTAATCGCAGATACACTGGATTGATACATACCAAATGTTCACTCGAATTGCAAAATCTTTGTAAAGAGGAATTACCGTGAGCTAGAATCTTCACTACAAGGTGACTTTTGGGGAAGTGAGAAAATGCAAAAACTGCCTCCATGTTATCCCTTACTTGAGCGTCGGCTTGCTGTGTCGACTTTTGTCGTTTTCGACGGATTTCATCCAAGAAAGTGTTGGAACTTCTGGATATCTGTACCAGCGTTTTAATGGAGGAAATCGCGAATGTTAAAGATGATCATCGATTGGGAGAATCGCGGGATTGTGTTTCGTGGAAACGGAATGGTGGAATATGCAAAAAAGATCGGGTACGTATCGATTACCAGGCTCCACCAAGAAGAGAATTAGACCGTTTTCGTACTCTGCAGCGGAAGGGTGTGGATACGTTCACAGACAGCGAGGCAGAGGGTGCGTGCAGATATGGCGAATCGCTTCGCGGCGTTTCACTCGCGGCGCCACCAGTACGACTCGCCGTATCGATTGCCCTTGGGAGCCGGCCGAGCGTAACTGCGTCACGTCTGCGCTTCCACTCATGCCACACTGCCTTGCTTGAAGGCTGATGCCCTGCCACTGGCACTCGCATCCGCCGCGCCGCTCGCTGCGGGCCACGCGATTCGCTGTCATATCTGCACACACCCGAGGCAGAGTGGCACGGGCGGAGGCACAGATGTGACGCAGTCACGCCGTGCCGCCGGCACCCCATAGTGTAGAGGCGACTGAAAGAAAAGATTCTTCAACACCGCTAAGGCGCTCATTCCTCCTTTCCACGGAAACACTATTTCCTCACTTCTCCTCATTGATACGTACCAAATCCTTTTCCGCCGATTCCATAAGTCCGCAAAAATGCAAATGTCACCACTACCTAAGAATGCCGCGAATGCATAATCGAAATGAATGCCTTTTAGTCATCAATGCCCACATGTTTCATTTGTAATATATTTGGTTACTATGGGTTGGATGCAAAGTTTCATGAGCACACATAGAATCTAACTTAGATATTGTTCCTCAAAGTTATTGCAAAAGGGGTGAGGCATCCGAGGGGGCGCGGCAACAAGGCCTATAGAAGCAAAGGGGCGACGGCCACAGATGCAGGCCAACGGCTGATCAAATGTTATGTCGGGGAGTGTGACGGAAATTCAGACGCGCTGCTCTTCGTCCAGCTTTTCGATTTTTGCTTTGAGATAAAGGAAAATTAAAAGCATGGAATTTTTGTGAAGATTGCTTCAATGAAAGTGTGAGGGAAAATTCGGACCAATGGCGAAAACTGTAGGGAACGTGAAAATCGAGGGGTTTAGTAATACGATGATGAAGAAGGGCGGAAGGGGATGGTAATGGACTCGAGGAATAGGCCCCCTTCACCGTTGATTCTCGGCTCAGACGGCCTTTCCGTCAAAAGGCGGGTAGTCCCGACGAGTTTTCCATTGACATTTCGCCAAGTCGTATAGTTGCCAGCCGCGATACGCGATACCTTTACCCCTGCCGCATCTCCTTCGCCACTCTCACCGTAGCCAACCAGGATTAACGTCGCCGGGAGGCGGGGTCTGTCATCTGAAGGCGTCAGCTGCTAAACGTTGGGTCGTTTCCACAGCTCGTGAGGGCGCTTTTCGGCGGGAATTTACCATAAATAGGCTTCTTAGGCACCTAGTTTCCATGTGAGTGACTTCTTTCGAAGATTTTCCTGTAAATACTTAACCTCTAATGCTGTCTTCAAGCGACAACGATGTGCACGACAGCAGTTCCCACCTATAAAAAGCAACGGGTCGATGAGACTCATCGTAGAGCTGAAACGTAAATGCAGCAAAAGGGCGCGAACACTACTCGGCGGGTGTGGGTATTTGGGTGTGTGCAGATATGACAACGAATCGCTTCGCGGCTTTTCACTCGCGGCGCCACCAGTACGACTCGCCGTATCGATTGCCCTTGGGAGCCGGCCGAGCGTGACTGCGTCACGTCTGCGCTTCCACTCATGCCACACTGCCTCGCTTGAAGGCTGCCATGCCCTGCCACTGGCACACGCACCCGCCGCGCCGCTCCCCGCGGGTGGCCACGCGATTCGCTGTCATATTTGCATACAACCTGGGTATTTAGTCTGGAATTTCATTGGGGAAGATCACATCGCACCTTCCTTTGCGCCTTCCTCTAATCTTCCTGTGAGGTGACCTTGATTAAATGGTTGAGCTGACTGTCTTCGACTCAGCACATGACAAATATCAGTGCAAAGTCTTTCTTATATTAGCACATTAGAAGAGAACATAATATAAAAATTCATAGGGCACAGTTCCTACGCATGTATTACTCAATATGTGAGCTCTAGACCCGGGAGCACAAACCGATGGGTCCAGCGTTCCTCGAGAGGAAGTATCAGGTTTCCGGTTGGGTATAAACGGAATTAAGGCTAGGTTCCACACTGAGAGGTAAATGTTACTTGGTTGCACAAGGCGTTGAAGAAGGTATGTGAAAGGAGCGGCGACAAAGCGATGAATGTGCACGCTGCTGAAGGAGAACCGGTGGAGGCGCAGGAGCTGAACAATGGACGTACGGTAGTAAGGGTGCTCCATAATGGAACTGTGCCTACTTATGATTGAGGTGCAGCACATGACATGTGCCATTATAAAACTCCAACAAAACTTCACGATTTATAGTTAGGCGATAGAGCGTGCTGAAGAAGTTCTGAAAAATCGTAAGCGAAAGCAATTAGAGAGGTCGAGCCAACGGCCAATCCGGGTAGAAGCGAAGTAACCAGGGAATGTGCAAAGCAGGAGGTATGAAAGGCCAACCCTGACTAAAGCCCCTCTCCCTCCTTCCGCTGGTGGAATCTTAAAGATCTGTTGTCTCTCCAAAATTCCACCAGAGAACAGTGCTCACTACCCGATTGTCCGAGCACCGGCACCGGGAACAGAGGGGAGGCGAAGCCTGTCGGATTTTTGCGAATCAAAAAATTTCGGTCCATTTTTAGCTGTCTGAAGAAACCGAGACGGTTGATGTGTACCCTAATAAATATTTCACTATCGTCCTCGTGCTGGCATAAGAAAGAGCATCTGCGTACAACATGGGACGACCTGGAGACAGTCTTTACAAAATCTTATTGTGCCGGGGCACTCTTTTTTTTTTGCTCTGACGGCACCTGAGCCATGCTGGCGTTAGCATTTCTTATTTCTGGGCAATTTCGGTAGGATGAATCGAAGAATAGGTATTCGTCTAATCACTATGCACCTGCGCTGCTGAGTCGTCGGCTCTAAACAATGCCTGACGTCGGCTGGGTTTTCTTTTGTTTTCGAGAAGAAACACCACCTCGGAATTGTTTTGACTCACAACAGCGACTATCTCTGAACTTGAGCGATAGGCATGGCTCTTATTACGCCGCTTTCTTTATACCAGACGAACTACTGACCTTTATTGCTTCTACTTCGCTTTTGTAAAACTTCAAATTTCGGAAAGTGTACAGCTGTCAGTAAACCAGGAGATCAATAACGGGTGGGGGTCACGAGGTCGAATTTCCGCTTCGCGGCGGTGCACTCGCGGCGCCACCACTACGACTCGCCGTATCGATTGCCCGTGGGGAAAACGGCCGAGCGTGACTGCGTCACGTCTGCGCTTCCACTCATGCCACACTGCCTCGCATGAAGGCTGCCATGCCCTGCCACTGGCACTCGCACCCGCCTTGCCGCTCGTCGCGCGCGGCCGCGCGGAAATTCGACCTCGTGACCCCCACCCGCCAATAACGGCTCGATTGCAATAGAACAGTATAGAGATTGGAAGGTCAGCCTGATCAATACTGTGTCACTTTGCCAACCATTGAACCTCTGTTCTGTAGCGCCTTCAAAGACACGCCAGGGTGAGAAGAAAGATATGCTTTTCGTGAACGAACATCCCATTTCGAAAGAGATGAAGTGTGGCGAATTTCCCATTGAAAAACACGCTTTGACGCGGTCACGCAGCGCTGACACCCATCCGTTGGGCAAGTTGATGCGAGGGCGGGGCAATATACACTGCTGGTTGACTTAGCCCCTAGTCCGTCTGCATCTACCGCCATCGGCTAGTGATGCAGAGGGGTGAAAGGCAAGGAGTGAGAAGGAGGTTTATATGTTTTTGACCATTTTATTCGGTACTTTCTCTGCCACTACACTGCTTGACCGTCTATTTCATATTCCAGTATTCAACAATCTGTTCAAATTACCCGTAACGGTGTCTGTAGAGCAGCCATTTCGTGTCACGCTTTTCGCGTTTGTCTGAAAATAGCACATATCCTTAGGCCGCGGTCATACTAACCGCCGGCAGGGCGTGGCTGCGTTCACAGGCAGCGAGGGAGAGTGGCACAGGGAAGATGCAGAGATGACGTGAGCAACGAGGCAGGGTAGCACAGGTGGAGACGCAGAGATACGCAGCCACGCCCCGTTGCCGGCACCGCAAAGTATGACCGCTACCTTATTAAGACGTTCAGACTCCATGAACATCCAATATCTGCCAACAGAGCGCCCTGCAATTATAGCTTATTACTATGAAAAGGAATTTGTGCCAATGCCCGTCCTCAGAATTCGTTTCTTTTCATCGATTTTGTACAAAACACCTTGTTCTTTGAAATGTAGAAGTTTGTTATGAATGGCAGCGGAAAATGCGTGATTTTTCTGCATAATGCCGTCTGAGAAACACCTCCGTCATTGTGCCGCCAGCCGTCACCCTTTTGTGATCGAATTCCAATCACACCTTGGATTTGAACCCGTACAATTTCGGCAAGAAAGGATTTTCTCGGCTGGATGGAAGCAGTTATAATCATAGCACTTCTCGAAGATATCAACGGAAGCGCTTACGATAATATGTTAAGGTCATGGGCGCAACGTGTATGGTAGATGCATACTGTCACATGATTACAAGTTCATCGTTACGGCTGCTTCCTTGGGCGCTCGTCGTGCAAAAAAGTGGAGAATGACGCTATTCGCGCTCAGAGGTCACTCTTATTATCCCTTATGTCGCCTTCATACTCTGCGGTGCCGGCGACAGAGCATGGCTGCGTGTCTCTGCGTCTCCACCCATGCCACCCTGCCTCGTTGCCTGCGTTACCTTTGCATCTCCCCCGGTGCCACCCTGTCTCTCTGCCTGTGAACGCAGCCACGCCTTGTCACCGCAGAGTATGAAGGCAGGCTTACCAAAGCGCTACGCTGAGCGGCAGACCACACACGTGGATTCGATCGATATGACACTGATTACGTGCACTGGACGCTACGTCCGCCAGAGAAACCCTTCTGTAATCATCTTCGCCAATCAATCAATCGATTCCTTCCGTTTGCTGCTTTTAAAATCCTAAACTGAACATCTTAACTCATCGGCCCCGCCCCATGAACAACCAAAGTTTCTCAGCACTATGCATTAGCATAAACAAATGTACCAGAAACCGTCAATCCATTCTATTGCACAAATTGCGGATTAAGTAATTAAGCATGTTCGCCTTATGAGCGCATGGCACTCAATAATGTCGAGGCTACACCTACAAACCCTACTTTTTGGCATACATACACCTTGTCATGATAAGTTCGTAATTTGACCCTTTGTACCGAAGCCACTGGCATCTACAGTAGCGCTCAAAAGTATTCGGCCAAATGGTTGTTCATTTGGGTTTTTCACTTGTAACTTTTTTGCGATTGGACCGATCTGAAAGAAATTTTAGTATGTTGTACTTGGAGACACTGCCTACCAAATATACTATTTTGGCGCTCAAGGGTGTAAAAGTTACGTGGTTAAATGCAATTTTTTGTTTTTGGAGTGCCATCCATGCCGTCCCGCTGTGCCGCTGCCATCAAAAGTTGGTCTTTCTACAAAATATTGATGTTCTCTGAGGCTTGCTCGTTTTGTTTTTGTAAAGAAAACCGTTTTTGTTGACCAAGCCTTTTTCCTTTTTTGTGGCCTTGTAGTGAATTCTTGTAAAAAAAACCATGAAAAGAGTCAAGCGGCACTCTAGAAGGAAATGTTGACAATAGGTTCAGGCACCACATATTGAAATTTCGTCAAATTTGGTCAAGTAGAAAAAAGTTATGATAAAAAAAGTGTTTGACCGAATACTTTTGAGCGCTACTGTATCTGGCGCAAGTTAGATCGACGACTTGATTGGGCTGTACAAAATTTTATGCACGAAATTACTTTGCTTAATTCGCCAAAAAGCGCTCCCTCACCACGTGAGCATTAGCTGGAGCAATAGCCGCCTGCATGCTCTGTCACGGCCTTGTAGTGATATAGGGACAGAGTTTCAAAAATATTGATTTTCGTCGTAAAAATGGAAACTGTACAACGCAGCTACTTGCACTTTTCTGGCAAAGGGACATCACAGATCATCGCGATACACGATTGAAACTTCCTTTTCAAATTTCCACAATTTTTTCCTAATGGTTTAGTAGGTGCTTGTTTGTGATTGCAATTTCACCTTGATTACCCAGCTTCCATGCAACTTTTGAGACCCGTTGCATGGTTTTCAACTAGCATGTTACCTTCATCTGGTTTTATGGTTTTCATAGAAGATCTTATACATGACGCACTCAGGAAATCATCATATTTTTCTCTCAGATCGGGCAGGGCGTGCATAAAAGGCAAATAGTATGACAAACTTTGCTTCGACCTTTCCTTTTCCTTGTTGCTTTCTCCCTTTTTCTACTTCTCCTCTTTTTGTCCTTGTTTTTTCTGCTGTCTCGTTCCTCTTTTCCCCTATCTCGTTTCCCACTTCTTCTTCTCTTTCACGATTTCTCCGTCTCCTCCTCTCTCTTTCTTATCCCTTTTCTCTTTCAGTTTCTCTTTCACATTCTTTTCCTCTTCCTTTATCTTTCCCTTATGCCTTTCACTCTTTCGCTTTTTCTCATTTTTTTTTTCTCTTCTCCATCTTCTTCTCTATCTTTTCTACTACTCACTCTTTCTTTCTTTCTCGCTTTTTCCTTCTCTCCTTTCTCTTTTATTCTTCCTTTCTCGCTTTTTCCTTCTCTCCTTTCTCTTTTACCTTCTACTTCTACCGCTACTTCTCATTCTTCTCCATTACTTTCCCTTTTTTCCTTTTCTTTCTTTTTCTCTTTTCTTTTTCTTTCTCTTATTATTCTTTCTCGCTTTCCTTTTCATTCACATTTTCCTTTTCATTCTTCCTTTTCTTTTTCTTTTTTCTCTTTCTCCACTTTCTCTTTCTCCTCTTTCTTCTTCTCCGCTTTCCTTTCTCCTCTTCCTCTTTCTCCTCTTTCTCTTTCTCCTCTTTCTCTTTCTCCTCTTTCTCTTTCTCCTCTTTCTCTTTCTCCTCTTTCTCTTTCTCCTCTTTCTCTTTCTCCTCTTTCTCTTTCTCTTTTTCTTTCTCTTTCTCTTTCTCTTTCTCTTTCTCTTTCTCTTTCTCTTTCTCTTTCTCTTTCTCTTTCTCTTTCTCTTTCTCTTTCTCTTTCTCTTTCTCTTTCTCTTTCTCTTCCTCTTTCTCTTTCTCTTTCTCTTTCTCTTTTTCTTTCTATTTCTATTTCTATTTCTCCTCTTCCTCTTTCTCCCTCTTATTTTCCTTTTTCCGTCTCTTTATGGAATGGTCGGGACTATCAAAGTCGAGAGTCACTACAGTAAGAATAATTAAGGAATGGTGTAAGAAGCCAATACCCGAGAAACAGGAACTCAAAAACCCCTTCTCCCCAACCCCTTCCTTTGGTCCCCTTGCATTGTGACTCAAGAGGTTAGATGCAGATTGGCCCCCTCCACCCCGTCGTAGGAAGTCTCCAGCGTTACGAGGCAGTATGACTAGCAGTGCTGCGGGATGGTAATTCAGACTCCGGGGCGCACTTTTTCAATGGGAGTTGTGCCATAGATCATCTCAGTGGAGCGAAATGTTCGTCCACAGAGAACGCGTCTTCGCCGTTATCACCTTTGCCATACCCCTGACGATGCTTTGGGGGAAACTTGCTTGGGGCTGCAGTTGGAAAAAGGAAAATATTGCAAGTGCAAAGGAATGCCTTATTTGGTGGAACGCTTGATGAGGTAATAGCACTCTTGCTTGCCAGTGGTGATGCGAAGGCTTCCTAGCAACAGTTTGACTACTTGAAGACACACCACGCGATAATGAGATTAGTGGTTCACTTTGATGGAGCGAGTAGGTCCTTGACATTTGCTCGGGCTGCACCTTTGTTGCGACTGCACGGCGCACCCTCACGAAGTAGTGTCTGGTTGAACACAACCAAGCCGCGATCACCCAGCCATATTACACTAGGCCTTACAATTAGAGGAACAAATTTCTAACGTGGCGCCGACGTAGAGAAGGAAACTTGCGATAAAAGAAAATAATTCGATGAATTAGCCTTTTCGATGATGAAGACAGCTCTCACACTGGAAATTCGTTCGTCTAAAGCCACGTGTGATTTGGGTGGGATGTCGTGGTTTGGTTGTGTTCGAGCAGGCACAACATCGTGAGTGTTCAACGTGCAGCCGCAACAAAGGTGCAGCCTGAGCAGGCATCCAAGGACCTACTCTTCTCAAGAAAGTAAGCCATTACTGATTATCGCGTGGTGTGCCTTTAACACCTGTAACGTTAGCCTTTCCGATTGCGTGCTTTTACAATCTTGGAAGGTACATAAATATTCGTTCTTGTTTGTTCCTTACATTGAATAATCAAATGAACGAGGGAGAAAGCTCGTCATCTAAGTGCTTTGTCAAAAAGAAATGAAATCTTCATGCATTTCAGAATGATTCTCCGATTCCACAAGACACTCCTTCCCGTTATCCTGTTCCTTTCAACGCCAACGCTACAGAGCACCGTGGAACCATTTCAGCTAACAGTCTTCTTGGGCGCTGATGAGACTTACGAGCTGAAGAGCAAGTAAGTTCTACTTTTAGTCATTCATATACATCTGGAGCCACATGTACCAGCTAGCAGCTGGCATTAGCGGATAGCCAACATGAGAGGTCCATCGTGCTAAGATCGGCCACACAGTTTGCTAAGGACGTAGACATTTGAGATTCAAAGCTAAGGTTGTACCTTGCGAAAGTGCAATGTGCACGATCGTACGATCGTATGTGTCATCGTGCGCAGTCCCACTTAAGCGTGCTATTTTGCCTTCGCAACGCATGACCCGTGGGTTGGAACAAAACATTCTTAGAAGGAGAAAGTAGCAAATGTCCGACGCGCGTAACCACACGTCTGTTTCGCGAGCTGCGCCCGTGGCCCACAAAAAACCTCATTCTTTGCATACTTCAACATTCCAACATTCAACAATCTCCACGGAGCTCCCCACCCCGTCTGTAGCACCTGCAGACGTCACTGCTTGGAACTTTTTCAAAATTATCACGAAATTCGTATTAGGTCTGCAAAAGAATTGTAGGTTTTTACACCATAACCTTGTACGAACACAGGGCTTCAGTGCTCCCTCCTCCTCCTCTCTACAGGGACCAAATACGATCCCGCAACCATTTTGCACTCTACCAATAATTGTTGCTGTATTGTAAATATAATTGTTACAGCTCAGAATAAACTTTATTAATCGAATCAAAAACTCCTGTATCAGCACATTGCTGCCAACGAGAAACAAGTTTATTAATGCCACTAGCATAGCGAGTGAGAGAAGGCGTTTTTGACATCGAGTTGGTTTTTAAAGCATTTCTCGTGGAGGAAGTAGTCCAGGATTTTAGAAGTGGTAATCGGTAGGCGAGAGGTTCGATGACAGTGGCAGATGAGGTAGAGTCTCATAGCGCGATTCGTGCAACTTTTGCAGGGTCGGTTGTGCGAGGAGGAGAATTGGCTCCCTAATTTTGTCCGATTCCGGAGCTGTCGGACCGATTATTGTCGGGGCTTCTGGTGCATTTCGTTGATTTGTTGGCACTTTTTCTTTGCTGTAATCGTTTCGCCCGAATCCAAAAAGTTGTGATGGGTGAGACAGTCAGCAAACCACCAAGAACTCATAGGGCTCATACCTAGGCTGAGACTGCTAGAACGGAACTTTTGATAACAGCGCTGCACCGTGAGTTTCTTGACTTCCCCTCGCCCTAAGTTTGTTCATGTTTCGAGTGATTCAAGCTGCATTACTTCCCAGCTTGAAGCCATAGAAGGAAACTTGGCAAAGATCACATTTTGACAAATGCAATTAAAATCTACATTATTGACGTAAACGAAGCATTAAAATAGATTTTTGACAGAACTTCTGAAAGCGCATAGAATAGGCTTTCGAATGACATACAACACTTCACGTTAAAACAACAAATTTGCGTTAAATACGAAAAGAAACAACGCCTGCATTTCTTTTGCCACAATCTGATAAAATTATTCTGTTAGGGGAGTTGATAGCTTCTGTCCACACCACCCTTTTGAGCATTTCACGTTGTGTTCTCATTACAGTGAGAAGCAAGCAACTCCTGAACCATTCTGCATGTCACGCATCTAACTTTCTCAAAGAATTTCATACTCAATTGATACTTGAATGTTTCATGAACAAAGAGTTCGACATAGAGTTTACTGAAGATCCTCGGCCAATCCACGCTATCGTGGCGGGTTAGCAATGATAGAATACACAGAATGCGTATTTGGTGCCCATCCCTGTTCCTGGTAAGAGAGTGTGAAATCAAGGAGGGTATCGATCCTCTGTTGGGATGCACCGTGCACTGTAGTTCTATTAAGAATCTTGGAGGCAGGTGAATGACATTAGGCTTGCAAAATGACTTGGGGAGGCCACCCGATGTACCATTGCTGAGAGGGATGGAAGGCTTGGTCGGTCTGAACGGGTGTTGATCGGATTAGATGCCCGTACCATGAGAGTACGAGTGCGCGCCACCTTTTACTGCGCCAATTTTCAGTTCAGAAATGAACGCAGGCATATTACATACTGATGACGATGATGATGATGATCCTACGTCTGTTTCAGAGTGACGCTCACAAATGACGTCGAAATCGTTTTCAAAAAGCAGTCTTATGTGGACATACTCACGCCACTGAAATTTGAAGCAACAACACAAAGAGGGACAATCCGGCTCAGAGGTGTGCATGTCGGGTCTGCGCAGGAACTCAAGCCTAAAAACTGCACCTCGACGAACAATGATGATTGCACAGTAATGTTAGTGCAGTAGTGTCACTGAAATTGGCGTGGTCCCACGAAGAAGCTGTTCTTTTGCAGACTGAGCGATTTTTATCTGACTGTCTCAGTACTAAAGTCGTCCATGATCGATGCCTTGGTGATGATAGTAGGATGGGCGTATTTTACTGCTTGGAGTGTTTCTTTCTATCCACAAGTGGTATTGAACTATAATCGAAAAAGGTTTGCGATCACAGTGATGGAGCACTACAACGTCAGCAAAACGAATGAATGCCTTACAGTGTAGTCGGCCTCAATTTTGACTTCCTTTTGTTCAACCTTGTCGGATTCGCCGCGTACTCCATTTACAACTGCTTTCTATTCTTCGATGAGCATACACAGGTAAGAGAACTCTACACAGTTCCATGCACTACTAAAAAGACTCTCCGTTATGTGGAAATGCAAAAAATAAGGTCTGGTGTCGGTCACCTATCCCCTCCAAAATCCACAAGCATTCTACCTCAGTACAAAGTCGTGAAGACACTGTTACATCCATTATTTTTGGGATGCGATATATATATAGGGTATGATGTTGCTGAGGCCAGCCTAATTACAAGTCAGGTCCTACCCTCAGAGGCGTGCCTGTCATCCATAAAAGGAATCGTCTACGGAATTTCCATGTTTCAACCTCCTTAAGAAATCACTCTGATAGATACAAAACATGAACAGAAATACTAAAATAACTAAGAAGTTTTCTTTGTAAAACAAATCGAAAAGCCGAAAGAAGAACAACTCGTCTGAATTCCTGTCGAACCGCATATGACCAGCCGTCAGCGGGCAGAGCGCAGTTTAAAATTTTTGCGCCCAATTTTGATTTGCTTCTCTCTCTGTACACGTCACCGTAGCCTTTTCGCTTTTGGATCGCTTGTAGGCGCGTCCTACCCTGTTGGACGAGAAGCTCTATCTCAGCCGGATTCTTGCTTTTGCGTTGAACTTTGCATATGACCTTTGATAAGGAAATAAAGAAAATATATGGGTAGCAGAAGAACTCGAGATTTCATGCACAATTTTTTCGACATACCCACTGAGGAGGGCTCCACCCACTTTAGGATGTGTCGCGATTCAAGTTTCGCCCCGATGGGATGGGATTCTTTGTCGTCCTGTGTCGGCACTGATGCGGGATTTGATCCCTGCATCCAAGGAGTGGAGTGCGCGCCACCGGTCACTGTACCACCTTCGTTCATACAGTCACAGATCATAGCGAGTATGGTACAAGAATCAAAGGTTCGACCTTGCAGTGGTAGGATGGACAGCCAGGTAGGAGTGAGCCATCTAGGACCCGAAGCGCTGCCACACTACTCGCGAAGTGATGAACAGAGCCTTGCCAGGTTTCGAGGAAGATAGCCGCTCCAGTGCGACCCCCTTCCCTCCACAAGGACCATCCCGTAACCATTTTGCCCTCTAAAAAAAATTCGAGCACATCTATTCGACTCCACAGTGCTACCAGTTCCATGCTATGGCGCTGAGACATGGAACAGCACGAAAACCACGGCAACGATGATCACGAAATGCCAACGCGCCCTGGAATGCCTCCTCAAAACGAACAGAAGAGAACAGTATCAGGAGAATCTACGCAGCGCGGATGTACGACAACAATCCGGCATCACAGACGCAGCCCTGTGGAGTCGAATAGATGTGCTCAACATCGCGAAACTGCGTTGAGCTGGCCCCAACTGGGTGGACAAGCCGAACGACCTTCTGGTACCCGCGAGACGTCAAGAGGACGCTCGGTCGCCGCGCAACGCGCTGGAGCGATACGCTTGAGAAGTTCGGTTCGGTGAAGTTGCAATGTATTTTATTGCTATGTGTTCCTATCTCAAGCAAAGGATATTCATTCCACCTTTTCTCACACGGGCTCGCTATGAAACACACTTCACTTCCCATCTGCTTATTGAAAGTTTAGATACCAGTGCTTATCGCTGGCTCCTGTAGGAGCGGATCACCCTTCTTTTCGGTCGAATACGGTCCCTGTTGAGGAATTCTCGACTCCATGTGTACCCTGGCAGTAAAGTATTGTTGTGGCATGGTAAAATTATCATAAGGCTTCCGAACAGCAACTTATACGAGTTTCATCTTCAGAAGATATACGAAGAGATGCATCCACACAGTCCAATTCCAGTATTGCTCAATGACGTCTTCTTTGCCACGCACGCATTCCTTGTGTGTTGCTTTACCGCCTACCAAGCCTTTATCTACGAGGTCAGATTCTACGCAGATGATCTTCGGTGAACGGTAAAGCCTTTTCAATATTTCAGCGTGGTAATCAGCGGGTCTCGTACACATGTCTGGGTCTCACAGCTCTTATGATTGTGGTAGCATGTGGAGCCGGTGTCGCCACTTGGTTCAATGTTATTAACCTGCTACAGTTTGTCACTAGTCTATCGTACATCAAAATGGCCGTAACACTATTCAAGTACATACCACAGGTAAACTGAAGTCTTATTGTTTTTCACAGAGGCAAGGGTAATACCGTGGGATAAAAAGGAGCCTTTTCTCAATAGCACTGAATCAGAATATTCGGAAATTATTACGTTGGTTTATAAATTCTGTCCTACTTACATATAACATTTTTGAAATTTTTTAAACTAGCACTTGGAAATTTCAAGCATGGCTCTGGTCAATGTAGAAGGCGCACGACGCCCCAGCACCATGGACATGAAAACGCTGCCGTCAGTGCACAAAAGCCACAATTGGTTCAGAATGGACCAGCGTCAACTTTGAGCCATCTACTTTCACGAGCACAAACTCGGCAACAGTTCGTGGGACACAGCTGCATGGGCCCACTGTGCTGCGTTCACCTGAAACCCCCAACATTGCACCGTTCGACTACCACCTCTTCGAGGCCCTAGAGCAACACCTGCGCAGGAAAAGCTACCCAGACAATGACACTCTGAAAAACAACACCTCATCCTTTTCCGTTCACATCACAGCTTCTTTCTTTATGGAGCAAGGGCATAAGGCCCTGGTCAGCAAAAGCTTCAGCGTTCTCAATAATGATGGTGATTATATGTTGAGGATTGATTGCTATTGAATAAAGCAATAATAGATTTAAGAATATCATGAGTGGGACAGAATTCATGAACCGACTTAATGTATTCCTAAGGTGAAGAAACAATGCCTTCGTTCAATAGTGAATTGAGGTGACCCGATCTGATAACAGCTGAAGTGGCTAAGAAAGAGCGTTGGGAGGCGGGTGTGTTACGACACGTTGCCCTTTTCAGGTTGACAATGAAGCATTGACACTTATGGGTGTTATGTGGGATGGACAGGGAACATCAAACAATGTGTGATCTAAAGTGTCACAACTGATAGTGATAACAGCTGATAGTGACTGGTACGGAGCGTTGGGATACAAGTGTCGCCGGAATCACTGTTCTAGGTGACAGGGTAGCGCTAACAATTATAAGTGCGGCGTAGAGTGGTACGACAGTGGGTGCGGCGTAGAGTGGTACGACAGTTAGCAGTGGGTAACGGAAACCAGCACTGATAATAGCCAATAAGGGCCTGTAAGAGACGATAACAGTTGAATGCGATAAAATCCAGTACACTGCTCACCGTTGAATGATCACCACTATAGCTCAAGTGTTAAATGATGAGTGGGTCAACGAATTGTGCTCCTGATCAGATATCAGTTGTAGCAAAGGAAGTGACGTGATATGCAGTGATAAATTACCGAATTATCAGCCATCAGTTGGGCTCAAGCACTATGTGCTTTGCAAGTGAACATAGTGCCCCAATACCAGTAACGGCGCAATGTTTCTACCGATGAAGTGCGTGAAGAGAATTAGCAGTTTGTGGGAAGCCAATAGGGCTATCGCTCCGTACTGCGCTTAGAACAGTGTAGAATTATGAGATATGGACTTCTCCGATATCGGTTGATTAGTTCGGCCGGTTTCACCTCAGACCACCTTCATACTCAGGGCCGAAGGGCGTGGTTGCGCAGGCAGCGAGACAAAGTGGCTCAAGACGCAGGCAACGAGGTAGGGTGGCATGGGGGAGATGCAAAGACACGCAACGACGCCCTGCCGCGGGCACCGCAAAGTATGAGCGCCGCGTTACATGATTCTGCCGTGTTATTGTGCGCCAACTAATTATCAGATAACCCGGATTATCTTTTACCAGTTGGCGGGCGCACACTACTGCGCGCGATTCATGGCGACGTTGTGCAAAATGGATGATTAGCCCAACCACAGTTGTGCGTGGAATTCAGCGGAAATGTTTTTCCTCTGCTTTCAGCTCAGCTATCGAATTGGAAAAAGGCAGAGAAGATGGCTTGATAATAAAGCATTTCGTTATTAATGTGCTTCAACCGCTTTGCATCGAACTCAATTTGCACATCATCGACCGAAATCGCGCGCGATAGTGTGAGCCAGCCAACTGGTTTAGATCATCAATGGGAGTTTGGATAGTTTAGAGATCAGTAGCTTTGTATTCGATCGCATCGATTGATAACAAATTGTTCACTTGCTAGGCATCTAATTCCTACACATTAATGGCAGATCCACAACCCGCTTATCGATGTTTATCGTTTTTGTAAACAAGCTTCACTATTTGGAATTTTGCATTGTCTAGCGGTCGATACCCAGTGTTGCTGAAAGTACCGCATTAGAGAATGATTCCGAGTGAATCCTTGCTTTGCTATCACAAAATAGGTTGTATCATGATTATCAATGGAGATCGCAGTATCGAGAGAAATGCACCATTTTTTGGAACGCTAAGCAATTCAGCGGTTGATACATCGGTCATGATATCAGAACATAAACAAAATATGTTCACCCAATGGTACTGAGCATCAGACGCTTTTGCTAGAGCGGTCGTTTAGTAGTAGCAAGCGATGTGATTTCATCCCATCCAGTTCCTAACGGTTCTTATCAGCCACTGTAAGCCGCAGTTTCACTGGGGCCCCTGTACCCAACAATACCATTGAGTTTCCCGCACTCTACAACACCTGCGAATGTAAACATTCCACTGCTAGCCGCAAAAGCGAACGGGCCTTGGTGACATTTCCCTTCTCACTCTCCTGATCGAATCTTATCAACCATTATCACTTTGGGTCACCCACTGTTAATGTCTCCGTCCCAACCCTCAAAACACCTATGAATCGGCGCTCTTGGGTCAACCCGAAAGGAGAAACGGATTTTGCGTTATTTGCCTTTTGACGCTCCTTATCGAATCTTATCAACCATTATCAGTTTGGATCACCCACTCATGAATGTCCCCATCCGACTCTGCTAAACATCCATGAGTGTCAGCGCTCTTGGATCAACGCGAATGGCGAAACAAATTTGATGACATTCGCCTTCTCATGCTCCTTATCAAATCTTATCAAACGTTATCAAGCTGGACCACCCACCATCAACATCCCCGTCGCACTCCGCAAAACACCTGAGAGTATGAACGCTCCGGGACCAATGCGAAAAGCGAAACGGATTTGACGACTCTAGCTTTTTACGCTCCGTAACGAATCTTATCAACCGTTATCAATGCGGGTCACCCACCATTAATGTCCCCGTCCCACCCCGCACAATACCTATGAGTGTTAGCGGTCTTGGATCAACGCGAAAGGCGAGACGGATTTGGCGACATCTGCCTTCCGAGGCTCCTTATGAGCCTTTATCAGCTGCTATCACTTTCGGTCCACCACCGCTGGGGTTCCCTAGGCACCCCCTATATCACTTGTAAAATTCAGCTTCCCAGCTTTGCTGCGACGCGAGGTATGAATTTCGTGACAGACAGACGGACGGACACACACACACACACACACACACACGCACAGACATACTAAGCGACTTATATATATTAGGTTGTAAGGAAAGTTTTGGCCGGTTTTTGAAATTTCAACTTCGAGAGATCATAACTCGGCTCAGAGTGCATCTTTTCTCACAGAGTAAGCACCATTAGATTCGCCACACTCTTGGCAACACTATGCATACCTACACATCTCAATTTGATAAAGGGCTGATAATTTATATTGCGCGAAATGAAAAAAAGTCGACTTCAAATCGCCACTCTTTCTGAACACACTGCTATGAATGAGCTGGCCAGATGTTTTGGGAAGTGGGGCATAGTTAGCGCTAGATCTGATGAACATGATAGACGAGTAAGGGCCTCACCCTGCAACTGCTTCAATTAGTGGAAGAGGATTTGTGAAAAATGCGCTTGCGCATGACTGCCGTGAGGGGTCCCGCGGCACCGATTTTTTTGGATTTTTCCAAATCAAGGCCACTTGAGGTGGTCAGCTAAGGTCGCTTGTTGAGGGCCAATACTTGTGGATATCCCCTGCAAATATGGACGCTCATCGCCTTCTGCCGTTTTAGTTAAAGCGATTTGATCAATTGAAAATTCGAGCAGCTCGTCCTCATTTCTGCACTTCTGAAACCGGAGACAATGTGTTCCATCCAGTGATACACCCCCTCCTCTTGCAGTATTCACATTTGTGGTCACCTTCGCTGGGACTCGGCTAAACAAGAACTCTTGAAGTGAAGTCATCTTAAAAGTGCCATTTTCGCAGCACTTTAAAACTTCCCTAATAAATTGAAAACCTTATGGCATACCAAATAAAACATATATTCTGAAAGAGCAACTTTTTCTCTATCTAACGAGCACAATATGTCAGCTGATTCATGTTGACGCGCTCTGATATTTAAATTTATCTTGTGATAACGAAAAAGCGGCCAGAACTTTCCTTACAACCTAATAGTAGGATATTTTGTAGGCCTTACTCAACTATCGGAGGAAAAGTACAACTGGCTGGTCGATAGGCAATGTTCTACTTGACTTCACTGGAGGCTGTCTTGATATTCTTCAAATGGTTTTGCAATCCTGGAATGCATCTCAGTGGTCGGCATTCTATGGAAATCCCGTGAAATTCGGTCTGGGTCTCGTCTCATCCTCTTTCGACGTTCTCTTCATAATCCAACACTATGTTCTCTATCCACACAAGACGTCACGGACACGAACGGATCCTGAGAAGAGTGATGGACACGAAATGAGTGGTAGATCAGAGACGGAAAGACTGAGTGAAAGTCTTCGAAATTCCACCCTGAAGAGCACAGAAAGGAGTAGCACCAGACAATCTAGCAGTGAGAGGTAGCTCGCAAAGTATTACATAGTTTTTTCGTCTATATTTTTGAAAAAAATCTCTCCCAAAGTGAATTACTACGATGGTTACTATCTCGCCAACTTCATTTCTCTGTTCCTTACTTCGTTCACAACAGCAGTGACTTTTAATATCTCTTAGTTTAAGAAGTTTTAATATTATATAAATCACTTACTTTATTCATATGTGATGCAGTATTCAATTTATTGGCCCAGTCGATAGTAATGAAGAGTGCGATAAATATGACGATCTACCACTGTGTTACAACATCATAGTCAATAACAGTTTCTGAACAGCAATCCCCTGCCAAATTGGCACTGCGCGAATAACACAAATGAATATGTGGTGTGAAAATGGTCGATTTTGACTTTTTGCTGAGCATCTACTTTCTACACATGTGTAGGCGATAAATATTGGGTAGTCTAAAAAGTCTTTTCGAATTTTTAATACCGCTTTTTCCCTCCAAACTGCTTTCCAGCAATCTCTTCTGTACATACACATGTAGTCCACACGCATCTATACAATACCGCTCGCGTCGCGTGAGTAATTTTCGCCTTGCTACGGTTTGTCCGCGAACAAACCGTCGCAACGTCATAACACCGTACAAAGTGGATGAAATGGAAAGTTCTTAGAACGTTAGATTTGTCTCAATGCGACGAGTTCAGCAGTGTATAAAATGTCAAATTTCGATCAGCAACAGTCCTGAAAATCGCGCGAAAACGCGTTTTCGCGTTTTTCCGCAATAAATTAATAGTTTATTGGTTTTTTATTGGACTTGTATACATTTTCGTAATCAGCTCGTCGAGCTCTACAAGAGGATGTTACAAGTTTTCGGTTTTCTCAGACTCGATTTTTTCACATTCTGAGAAGTTGGAGGGAAATTTTCTTTGGAACCTGATAAGTTGAAGCTAAAGTCCTCTCACAATCTCAATCTGGACTCACAGAAGTGTAGAGATTTTAAAGTTTCGAGCCTTTCAGATCGGCCCCTACTCGTTTGTGTGGCCCTAAACATCGCCTCCGTGTATACTCTGCTAAACAAAAACCATCCCTTAACTCATCTGCAGACGGAGATCCCCTAATGAAATGTATGCCGTTCGATTCCCTTCAGAAAATGCTATCAAACGACATACAAAAAGCTTTGTACTGATAAATGTCTTATTTTCCTATTTCCAGCCTTTTCCTTTTGTGGATCGACGTCTCAATCTCCTTTCGGCCGGGCGCGAAAAAATTAAAAGCCAATTAACATGAGGCGCGAAAATTCGAACTCCGCTCTGGTCCCCAACCGCTGTGCACATGTCTCGGGGATTTTGACCGGATCGCTCCTCCAGTTTTTCGATATACACAGGAAAAGAGGCATAGTGGCATGCGCAAACACGCACAGACGATGTGGCCGTGCCCTGCCCCCGGCATCGCAGAGTATGAAAGTGTCTTAGCGGAGTATTTACGCGACCCAAGAAGGTATAGACAATGACGCCTCATCTTACCAACACCCAAACACACCCCTGTGGAGAATGAACGATACGCTCAATCATATCAATGTCATCCTTCCATTATATAAACCAGTAACTTTATTTGCCGTTTGTCGGTATGGCAGTATGTATGTACGTAGTATGTATGTTTGTCCGTCCGCAAATGATGATTGTGATAAAGGAGTCAAAAAAGAAACAACCACTCACGGAAATGCGCAACTAAACGGTTAGCAGTGGTATCAATCCAAGGATGTGATTGCACCAACTACTTGTATAAACACCTTCTTAGTACACGCTCAGTCATTCCGCGGTGTGCTGATGCCACAGGTGTCGGCACAGGGTGACAACCGCTCACTTGCGGATGCACAGACATCCCGACAAACCGATCGAGAGACACACAAAGTAGGTGGTTCACATAATAGTGGATAAACAGTGCTTATCTCTATCTGCTATCAAAACTATCATTTTCTCAAGTCAGTGCTGAATCATTTCGATTTTCGCTGTGACTGTGGTTAGCCGTAATCACCACAACCTAGCCGTTGTGAGTTTTGTCAGGTCTGATGAACTATTTCCAGAAAATGAGCTCAGACTCGGAATCGTACTGGCACAGTAGTGCCATCTGACCAATACTATGACATGTGGGCCCCACATTTGTTCTCCCACGCTGATAAATCCATCGAGTGAAAACGGGAGGAAGGTTTCGTGATTTAATGTTCTGGAGTGTGGAGGCAGGGGGTAGGAGGGGTGTCGATAAACGGACAAATGTGCAGAGGTACCCACTACCGCGACGCATGAGCTCACGCGTCACGGCCTTCATTACGGCGCGCGTTGACATGCTTATAAGCTCTAGGTCTCCTTATTCATCGGGCAAGACTCTTCGTGAGCAGCACATGAGATCTTCGCCTACTACGGTGTAAAAGAGCGACTCTTGACTCGCCGTTGAAGCGGCGAGCCAAGAGTCGCTCTTATACACCGTAGTATTGCATTGCAAGGGAAGGAAGCCCCGACGTGGGGGCGAATATGGGGGTGTCGCCAAATATCGTTGCTGAGCTTGTAACATTGTTCCGAAAAAGGAGACTCCCAACTGAAGCCGCGAGCCTTCAATGGCGTGAATGCCAAAACCCTCCATGAATAAATCTGCGATTTGGAACCTCAATCGCGATAATAACGGCCGCGCCTCCTATACTTCACCGCTGCCGCCCTACAGCATCCTCCGTTTTCGACGAACCGAACATTGTGATCAACGCTGGCTTCCCGACCAGTCATGCGTAGTACACTCTGCGGGTATCTCGTCACATGCTCTCTCTTACGCGGAGTGTGCAGACGGAGCGACAACGAGAGAAAGTCTGTGCCCGATGACGACGAACGCAACGCAAGCTCACGCGTCGCGATAGTGAGTACCTCCGCACATTTGTCCGTTCACCATTCCCCGGGTAGGGGTAGAGCAATGTGACGTAGAAATCAAAATGCACATGCTCTTTCCTTGTAGGGGAAATGAGATTCGGTTGCATGCTTTGGAAATGGAGTCGTAGCAGTAAGACCTCGGTCATACTCTGCGCACGGACGCCGGTACCGCCGGTGCCGGCGTCAAAATCATGTGCCTGCCGCCGACCACGGCGGCACTCTGGTGACGCGCTCCGTTTGTAATACGCTCGGCCCAGCCACACTACAGTATGGTGATTGTGGCAGAATCCCATGAATTTGAATACGAATCTTGGCATAGTGCCAAGCTATACGAATTTCGAATGCGAATTAGTGAGCTCTCGCCACGACCATCATACTGTAGTGTGATTGGGTCAAGAATTTCGCAAGCGGAGCGCGCCACCAGAGTGCCGCCGTTGTCGGCGGCAGGCACATGATTTTCACGCCGGCACCGGGGGTGCGGCGTCGGTGCGCAAAGTATGACCGCGGCCTATTGTGCGTGATGAGGTGTGTTGTGCAATGCTGCACAATGCACGACTGCTGCGCTATAGTGCGCCTCCCCACCCATCCCACATGTACCCGGCTTGGCTGTAGCTATGGGAGCGTCAATTCCGAATTTGACCACCAGACCAAGTGGTGGGGCGGTGGAAGAGGTTCCACTTGTTCCACAGTGTTTGCGATAATGGGTGGCCAGGAAAACCGGAGATGTTACTTCTGAAAGGAAATCAGGGGTCCAGGAAGATCATTTGTTGCACAATTTGCTATAAAAGTCGCTTTCAGAGTTCTCCAAAAGCGCTATTAGATTTGATTGACTCCATCTACTTCTGTCTCTATGTGACCGAGTCGCCTCTCAGTGACTGAGATGAAGGGAAAAGGGTGATAGTGGAGTGATCCTCAATGCACGCTGGCCATTGTTCAGAGTTCGCCATTCGCGCGATTAACGCCATTGGTGCGTATCATTCATCTGATCGATACGTATCTTATTCTTTCCGCCTAGATAGCCCGATCGTCTGAATCGCTTCATAGATATGTATCGTTATCATTGCGCCGGTATCGCGCGAATCGTGAATTCTGAACAATACTTTAGTGCGCGAGAGGCAACTTTGGATTGGATGTTGAACAGTAACACTCTTTCACAACCCGACTGAAGTGTGCACAATGTTCTGCGACAGTCGCTTGACTCCATATCGTCTCTTCCTACAGCCATCTCATTGTATAACAACAACATCAATGACGACAACGTTCATTATTAACATGCCAGCCAACCACATGTCGGATTACCCGTATTTTCCTGCCGGAGCCTAGGTTCGACCATGCTCCATCCCTTGAGACCGACTAGATGTTATCACAGTAGCACTTTAAAGGAACCGGGAGGGGTCGGGAGAAAGAGGAAGATGGGAAGAAATGATCGTTTTGAAACGGAAATCCGTGGTTAGAAGCGCGCCAAGGTTAGAAGCGATAAGCGGTAGAGAAACCCGGATTCGAAAGCGCGACGTTGTTATATGTATTCGCGTCTCCCGCGTATCTCTTCGAACTGCAACATCATCTCTCCGAGTTTCTTGCTGACAGAGATGTCATTTGTCGTCTCGTAGGGTGTATTTCATAGGTTCATGATGTGACCTAAGTGAAACAACAACAACAGTGAAGCAATCAAGTGAAGCAATGAATGGGAGAATAAGTGGTATGTAGGAAAAAAGATCTTCGTGGCAGAACAAGTCAACTGATTTCACACTCGGCGTGTAAGCAAAGTGTCATATGTCGGTGTTGGTGCCGTGTGTGTAATGTTTGCAACCCAACGAACTGCAAGCGTTACGGTAGGCCTTACCGGAGGCCAAAACTGCACCCCCTGGTATCTTCGAACGGCACCTTGTCGGTTACCTTTTTTAGCAGCCTACAGCCGTCCACGTGCTCAGGTATGGCGGACGCGGGATTACCAGTGTTTGACCGGGTCCCCGCCTATTGCTACTTTCTTGTCTATTTACGAGTCCTGAAGTATTTATTAGTTGAGTCCTGAAGCGATTACGCCTAGAACGAGGCGTAGAGCACCGTCATGGCTTCAAGACCCATCCGATACGGCGCGCATAGCTCGCACCATCTCGTCGCGCGCCAAACACGACCACGCGACGTTTCTGTCCTAATGATATACACCCAGGCGGCTTTATAGCAAGGGCTACAACTGGAGATGTGGCGATATGCGGCTAGTCATCGGCGCTCAGGCAGCGCCTTTTTTAGTTCTTGCGAATGAAGGATGAGCTTGTCATCTCAGTGACTTGCAGAAGCTCTGGAAATTCACAAAGACGCGTAAAAGCAATGATCACCATGCATTTCAGGATGATTCTCCTCCTCGTCAGTTTGTTTCTTTTAAAGCCAACACTACAGCACAGCAGCGTGGAGCCGGAACTGTTGACAGTTTTCTTGAACGTCGAAGAGACTTTCGAGCTCAGAAGCAAGTGAGCTTCACTAGTAGTGTCATTCGAAACATACAAACGAAGCCGCATGCATCAACCAGCATAAGCGAGTAGTCTCGCCCAAAAAGGGCCATAGTTCTTACGGCCATACAGAGTCATGCCCCCTCCATAGATTGCTCGGTAGGTAAGTATATGTATAAGACGTAAGCAGAGAAGGACAGCGCTATGAAAGCACAGATCACATCTCTGAAGTCAATGGTTACAACTTGGCAGCCCTATGAAGTAGGGTAGTATAGCGGCACTGAAGAGAAACTAAAAGAAATGATCAAATCTTAAAATATGGCAGGCCTGCCCGTTGTAATCTGGGTAATCTCCATATTCATTTGAAATCTATCCAATTCGAAATAGAAATGGTGGACGTGATTGATGCTCTTTACTTTACCGTCAGAAATTAAACCGGAACAGATGTGCGAATTATCGCGATAATCCCAGGTCTGTTCCAGAGTGACACTTAAAAGTGACACCACAATCCTGTTCGAGAACCACACGGTTGTGGATATACTCACACCATTGAAATTTCACGCGAAAACACAACGGGGAACAATCCGTCTCAAAGGCGTTGATGTCAAGACTGCGCAAGAGCTCAAACCTAAAAACTGCTCGTCAGCCCATAGTGATGATTGTTCGGCAATGTGAGTTTGCCATTTCCCTACTAAACGGGCGTGACTTCACACAAAAGTGCTTCTTGCAGACTCGCTAAGTTTTACCTGAGTGTTTCGGTACTGAAATATTCCTCTGTGGAAGCAATTTTGATGATAGTAGGATGGGCCTACTCTACCTCTTGGACTGTTTCTTTCTATCCACAAGCTGTCTTGAACTATAAAAGAAAAAGGTTTGCGATCACTGACAGTGTACCACAACGGGTGTGTGTCCTTACGTTAGGATTTCGCGCCACGTTTGCACGCGAGTTGGCTGGAGGATGTATAGCGTAGGAAGGGCGGCGACCGTATCCGCGCCCTTTTAATTCATTTTGCCGCTGTATTGAACTTGTTTTCATCTCGATAGACACCATTTGGTTGAATTCAGTTAAAGGGACAGTTCACGATAACATGAGTGTCTTGGTTCCATCCGCGAGTAGATAGGCCCTACCACAACGGCAAAGCATGTGCCATCACCGAGACGTGAGGGTTGAGCGCCAAACGCGTAAAGAACCCGTACTAAGTCAGCTGGCGGCCACCGTCTCAAGATGGCCCACACCCGTTCTACTACTTAGCCAGCAGAGCAGCGGTAGCATCTACGTGGATAAGAGGCATGATATGGACTGCGATAAGATAGGATAGGGAGGATCCCCATAGTAATAGCAACCTTATCGAATGATATTGACACGCAAAAACTTGTTCAAATGCTTGCTTCTAAGTTGAAAGCTCGACGATGCGAAAAGTCGAAAACACCCTATTTTGAGCATTTTCGGAAATTTCTTTAGCTGCTTCTTCGCTTATGTGTTCTTCAGCACCCTCAGAGTCTTTACGGGACGCGAAGACGCATAAAATTATCGCGAATTGTGTCTTTAAGTTTAGATGTTTCAGTACGCCCTCGGATGTTTATAGCGTTTAGCATGCGATCATCCATTTCCTGTGCTTTGTATCATTGTTGCTTGCATGTCAACACAAGTATATTAGGAAAAAAGATAAGTTTTTGAAGGCAAGTTTAGAAAACGCGAAACTGCAAAAAGAAATTCAGAAAGACGAAACAAAAAACAAAAAAAACATTGCGAAAAACTGCCAAACGCTATCATAAAAAAGAGTAAACTGAAAACAACGAATTCAACCTAATCCTGTCCATTTAGATGCAAATAATTTGAAAACAAGCTCTGTAGAGGGGCGAAATGTATAAAAATAGGCGTGGCTACGGTCGCCGCTTTATTTTCGCCAAATACACACGATTCCCACACAAAGCAGCCTTCTCGCGCAAAAGTCGCGCGCAGCACGCTGTAACGCGAAATCTTGACATAGGGGACGCACGCTACTACAACGTCAGCAAGAGGACTGTGCACATTACAGTGTAATTGGCCTCAATTTTGACTTCGTCGTGTACAACGTTATCGGATTCGCCGCGTACTCCGTTTACAACTGTTTCCTATATTTCGATGAGAATACACAGGTGATGACATTTTGTTCAGTCATATACATAACCGGGAAAAGGTTTCAACTTCCCATGGAACTCTGAGGTGAGACCCAGGTTGTATTGATAAGATCTTGAGTGGTGATTACAAATGCGAAAATCGAAATAACAAAATGCTGTTAAAACCAAGTAAGGAGGGGTTACAATTTGCTTGGGATGACCGATTGGCGGAACCAGTGGCTTGAAATGGTGGAGTAAGCAGTGGGAAGCAAACTCCTCTGCCTAATGAGCGCTAATTCACCAGTGTTGCTCCGGCACGGGCGCTTGTTACCCCGCAATATCACATGACTCGGGAATAGTGTGCGTCGGGGCTCTTCCGGCGGGGTTAGTGCCAATGTGAGCGTGAGGGTTACTATGGGGTCTAACGCCGCGCTCGCTCTAACCATTGCCTACGCGGGTACAACGGTAAACCCTAGCTGCCCCTACGACGGAGAATACATGAGACGTCGGTGCCCTCGGAAAGGACTTTTTTCCTTATTTCGCACCACGACACAACCTACACTTATGACCACATCGAGAGTTAACCCAGGTTCCGATTATGATGTCGCGACCGACCGGTTACTACGAGGAATGCAACAACTAGACGCTATGTAGTGTAGCATGCAACCTTGTGATAGACCAATACCAGTTTGGATTAGTAAGTGTTCATATTCTACGCAATGAGATCAATGGCAAGAATGAATGAAAGAGCAATGCAAAGAGTAAACAGAAACGACCACATTAAACAAGGCCTACGGACTCACTGGTCGAACCCAAGGTCTCTTTTCTGACGGAGAGACTGGCAAGGATCCATCCCACGGCTGCACGTCCATGAGCGGTGTCCCTGACGGCGTTGACCATGGGGACACGTTGGCACGTGCAGGAATGCAGACGTGCTATGGACGTGCGTGAGCAGGTGCCAAATATCGGCTACGGCCAGGTCAGAGTTGGCTGGGCACGGCTCATTACGAAGGACGACGACGACGGCGGCGATTAACGACTGTCGAATCGGAGCACACACACACACATTGACGAACTGAGATGCCTTATAAATCGTCTTCCCGTCACTTCCAGCACCTTCGACCGGCAGCTCGGGACCCGCGCGCCCGTCAGATGTGGTCTACGTTGGGTCGGACAAAAGTCTCGACAACCAGACCACGACGAGCATTCATCTGTACAGAGGATAACCACATTGGTGAGATATTTCAATCAAAACGTCCTGACTATGAGTCATCATCGCAAGCGATTTTCACCTCTCCTACCTCGCTTCGAGACACTACTTTGTAGTTTTGACGTTCATTCTTCTTGACATCGTCCGAGACCCTATCGACACAACAGGGTTTTCTTCTAAAGTTCTGGGGAAATTGAAACCCTTATCTGGTCAGATGACTTTCAAAGTGTGGAAATGAAGAAAACAACCGTTGGTATCAGTTGCCTCCATGCGACCTACAGCAATATGAAATAGCAAAGACATTTGCACAGCCTCTCTTCATAATTTGCTATGCAATAACTTTGAATCATTGAATTAATCGATTTGGTCTGTATTGTTACTCACGGAGGCCATCTCATCTACGAGCAAATACTTCATCTCCCCAGACAAATCTGATGGCAGTTCAGACCATTGATCAGGAATTTGATTGATTTGTTTTTCCCCTACATGCGAATGGAAGTAATGCTTCTACGCCACCTCTACCTCGACGAGAGAGTATCAGCTTTGAAGGGTTGACGTGGTATGAGTGGAGAAAGGGTGTGTGTACCTTTATGTTAGGATTTTGCACCGCGACATCTCGCAAGCGAAGTGATACCGACGAGCTAGAGGGGTCGTGTTGTTGGGTCCCAAAGCGGCATAACCGTGTAATCGCTCTCAAATTTCAACTATGACGGTGCGCATAGCTCGCACACAGCGCGTCTCATGCCGCTCGTCGAGGTGCGAAATCCTGACATAAGGATAAACACCCGTGGAGAGCAGATGGGCATGTGTTGGTGAAGAAAATTCGACGGGCATATACGTTTCCATACCTTGAGCGGTCATAACTTTTTCATAGGCAATTTTATAAGCAAAGACAGCAAATGCGAAATCTTCGACATTGTCGTAGGTCAAATAATAAAGAAGTTATATTGTTCGAAACTTGGTAAAGGCACCGGGAGGGGTAGGGAGAATGTGAGAACTTGGAGTGAATGTTCCCTGAAAAAAATACCACTCCAGGAAGGGTGATGTGTAGCGAAGCTGACTGAAAAAGTGCGGCCTGGGGTCCTATCACGATCCCGCAGCACGGCGAGTCGTTCTGCAGTTCATCAGCCGGGTGAGTTGCCGGCGAGGGCGGGACAACGTTCGCGGCCAGCCTATTAGCCTCTCCGCCCGTCTGCAGTCTATACCCGGCCAGTGACGCAGAGGGAGGAGGACGAGAGAGAGAAGGGGGTCAAGCACATATTTCCCGATTTTTTTTTTGTCGTTTTATTTCGTTCTTTCTCTTCTACTACACTGCTGAGCACCCCTACTCTCACATTCCACAATCTGCCGAAATCACTCCTTCCGGTGTTTTTGAGAAATTTTTCACGCTCTCATGTCGAAAACTTTCTATCGTACCCGGTACGGGTGCTTGCTCCCAGCAATGCAGTGGGCACGGGGGTCTCCCGGGCGGGTTAACGCCAGTGTCGGCGTGAGGGTTTCATGGGGTCTAACGCCACGCTCACCAACGCCATGCCTATTCGGACACTAACACAACAACAGGCCCTAGCTGTACGCTACGCTGTGGTATGCTCTGATGAACGAGCCTATCGCATGGGCTCACCTTCAACCTACGCCAGGGATTCCGACGGAAAGAGGTAATGAATCATGATGACTCAACCAATTGAGCTATTTTGTTGAAACATTATGTTGAATACCCTAAATGCTCTTGGCATCGTGGCCATTGGCAAATCTGTAGTGTATGTGCTACCCCGTGTTTCAATAAGAAAAGGAAACAAGTACGGCAACGAGATACGCTTTTAAAAACTCATAGACCAAACCCAGAAACTCAGAGCTCACGGAACTAAAAAGGGAAGGTGGGGAAAGGGGTCGACAAGGCTCCATCCCGATGGTGCACATCCATATGCTAGCAGTCCATCTGCTACGGCGATACTTCGTACGGCATACGCAGGAATAGTAGGGCACGGACAGCAGGAAGTACGGCAAGGATTGCTAGCCGTGTAATCGGTTACGCCTGAGTGTAGGTAAACAATCGGGATGACCGACTGGAGGCAATGCAGAAGTAAGAGTGACCAAGCGTGATTGCCTTCGAGTAGTGCCCGGTTTCATCTTGTTCTCTGCCGTTTCCAGATAGTCGTCAGGTGAGTAGTCAGGACACACGAGCCAATCAGATGTGACCTACGATAAGAGGGACAGAGGTCACTACACATATACTTTGCTGGCAAGGAAAAATGGAGAAACGCTATGTCCGCGGTCATACTCTGCGCACCGACGCCGGCACCGCTGCAGCCGGCGTAAAAATCATTTGCTTGCGGCCGACGTCGCTGTCTATCTTATAACGCGCTCCATTGCAGAACGCTCGACCCAACCACATTGCAGTATGATGATCGTGGCGAAAGCGCCCATGAATTCGAGCTCGAGACTAAGAATAGTGCCACACTATGCAAAATTCGGATTTGAATTCCTCTGCTCTCGCCACGTTCATCGTGCATAGTTTGGAGCCATGCAAAAATACTAATTGGAATTCGTGGCTCTCGTCATGATCATCATATTGTAGTGTGATTGGGTAAAGAATTTTGCAAGCGGAGCGCGCCACCAGAGTACCGCTGTGGTCGGCGGCAGGCCCATGATTTGACGCGGACACCGGCGGTGCTGGCGTCGGTGCGCAAAGTATGACCGCGGCCTAAGTATGTTGACCTTGACTGACCTCGTTTTGGGATACGTCATGCACCAGACTTCCATTCAAAATTCTAGTGTCATTACTGCACTTTCCACCGCTATGGTATTAATTCACTAAAACCACGACTTTGCAGTCTACCGCGAATCCCTTTGACCATCAACAGCAGCGTCTTCATTGTATCACCATCAACCGCATAACCTTCTGCACTTCTTCATTCTCTGGTGACCCTACGATTATAACCCTCTTCTTCCAAAAGGGTCAAAGTACAACCGTGTCCCCCACTCCTACGTCCATGCATGATCAGAAATCGTTCTACGTGATGGCTCTTTCCAGCAGGATCTCACTAGAATTATTTCTATTACAGAGAATATACGAAGAGGCGCACCCGCACAGTCCAATTCCGGTGCTAATCAACGACGTCTTCTTCGGCACGCAAGCATTCGCCGTGTGCACCTTTACCGCCTACCAAGTTCTAATCTATGAGGTCAAATTTTACCCAAACAGCTGATCTTCGATTAGCGATTAATGCGATAAAGCCGCTTGAGTATTTCAGCGTGGCGATCAGCGAGTCTCGTACATAACACAATTCCTCACAGCTATTATGCTTGTGGGCACAGTTGTGGCCGGTGTCGCCACTTGGTATGGGACTCTCAACATGCTACAGTTCATCACCGGCTTAGCGTACGTCAAAATGGCCGTGACGCTTTTCAAATACATACCACAGGTGAGCCACCGTCTCGGGGTGTGTACTGTTATGTCAAGAAATCGCAACACGGCTTGCGGCAGTTTTGCAGAAATGGCGACGCCACGTGTAATTGCGTGCTGTGTATGAGTACCGTGTCCTATGCCTGAATTCATTGGCTATGCAGTGGAAAGCATTCCACTGTTAGCTCAAAAACTTGCAAAATTTGTTACTTCTGCATGAAAATATCTCTTCGAATATGCACAACAGCACTCGCGCGCTGCGATTTCCTGATGTGAGGTCTACACACCGGCAGTCTCCTAATTTTCTCAGCAAAATAATGTTATCTTAAATTAACGACTGTTGCAAAAACAAAAACAGATAGAAGTGACAAGTGCTCATGAACGCATCTATTACAGACTTTTTCGAAGTCAGGCAAGCTGCTGAAAACATATGCTGGTAGGAGGGTGTGTGGCGGTCGGTTGAATTTTCGCGCGGCTGCCCGCGGCGAATGCGAGTCGTTTGCAGCTTTATCTGTTAAAATAGCACAACAACACATGGGTGACTTTCCGAAGCTTCCAACCAACAATCTTTGGGGATCCTTCACGCTACCAGCCCATCTTGAGCGGAATTTCAAACGACTGCGGCATGTCGTACTGACGGCGCCGCGAAGCGAAAAATCGACCAATGGCCACACACCCCTAATGCGAGGTGACGGTGACATAGCGTCTAGTGAGTAGAAGTTGTTGTTCATACTATTCGACCCTGTCCAGCGATGCGTGCGACATCGGCGACTGGGATATTCTGTGCTATCTACACACAAGCTTAATGTCGTTCATCATCGAGAAAGTGAAACTGCGGCGATCTTACCAGTTTCCTGTAATCCTATCCACGAGAGTCAGCGATTGCGGCAGAGTATCGTGGAAATAGGCTAAATGTTGTGGACCGCATAAAGAGAAGATTTTACCACGTTGTTGGTGAATTATGATAGCATATTCCACCACGAACTTTCAAAAAGTGGCACTATGGTTATTATAACTATTTAATCAATTCACCTAACCACGAGAGCTGGCCGATACAGTCTTTCAGATGCATCCAGATTCCAAAAATACTTTGCGCATTGACGCCGGTGCCGGCGTCAATGCGCAAAGTAAGACCGCAGGCTTACGTACACAAACTCAGTCATGTTCTGCTACCGTATACACAATACTTTTCGACTTTGTCCCTCTTCACTGGCATTTCTTACGAGCCCCAACAAATTTTCGCAGATAGTTTGCATTACTGATTGCAGCAAATAAAAGTCGGAATCAAGGATCTGATTATATTGCTGCGGACCTTTTGTGCAATCTAATGCATCCTCACGTCGAAACAGAATTGTCAAATAACCTGACTCACTCACTTCTTATGATATTTTACAGGCCTTACTCAATTTTCGAAGAAAAAGTACAGCCGGCTGGTCGATTGCGCTTGTTCTACTCGACTTCAATGGAGGCTGTCTCGCCATATCTCAAATGGTTCTGCAGTGCTGGAATGCAGATGAATGGTCAGCATTTTACGGGAATCCCGTAAAGTTCGGACTTGGCATCATCTCCTGCGCTTTCGACGTTCTCTTCATGATCCAACATTACATACTCTATCCACATGCAACGGAAGACAAACCGGAAGATCTGGAGAAAAGCGGCACTCAAGAGCTGAGTGGTAAGTCGCAGACAGAAAAACGGAGTGGAAGTGACCGAAATTCGACTTCGAAGAGCGCTGCAGAAAAAAGCAACACCAGCCAAAATACTAAGGAGAGGTAGCTCTTAGAGTATCATAACGTTTCCTTCGTTAATACATCTGACAGAAAATCACTTAAATGGTCAATTAGTACGATGATAACTATTCCATATATTTCAATTCTCAGTTATCTTTAATGCCGCTCACATCAACAGTGACTTAAAGTACTTCTAAGCTTTAAAAGCATTTAGGTATTAGGATTAGTCAGATAACTTATTCATATGTGATGCTGTATACAGTTGATTTATTGCCTTATCAGTACTAATAAAGAAGAGGAACGTGACGATCTGTCACTGTGTTACAACAACAGCTCAACAATAGGACAGCGAGCAAAGCCCTTCAACAACAATGAGATACAAAACTGCCAGCAACCGGTAGAAAAGAGGAAACTTCTGGGCGACATCAAGCATCCACCATGAGCCGTGGGGCAATTGACATCGACATCAGCTCTTGGAAAAGTAACTTACAAGCATACGGTATACGAACTGCTGACACCTGCGTTTTGTTACGGCAAGCCTAAAACGTATTATTAGTACTGAACGTGGCATAGTGATGAGGGTGAATACATACCTTGCATTCGAAGCTGTTTGTTCGTAGATTTGCAACGACAATAAGGCCGCAATTATTGCAAATGTACACGTGGTATGGGTCGGATACTTCAAAGAGACGCTCACGGAGGAACTGCGCGGCCCCGTGTGAGATTTGACAATCGCGCTCCATCTCACCAAAACGCAAACCGCCATCTCTGAAGTATGAACGATACATTTATCTAGCTCCATTTAAATATCAACACACGCACAGGCGGAAAGAAAGTGACTTCAGCTGTACGCTAAAAGGCAGCATTAGGGGAAACTCAAACGAAAAGTAAAAGAAGTAGTGAATCTGAAAGTCGAGATGCCTAGTAACAGGACAGTAAAAAAACGGATGGAAATGGCCAAAAACCCGAGAAAAAGGACCCTCTTCTCTCGTTAACGCTACCAGCCCATTTTCAACGCGGACGACCTCTCCGTCAAGAGGCCGATACTCCGAACAAAATCTTCATTGGCATGCTGCTAAGTAAACACAAGGGAATGTTTGGAAATACGGCAGCATCTTTTTCCTGGAGTGAGCTTCAGGCTAAAACTGCGAAAGCGCGCTGCAATACCTCGACCTTACCGCATATCCTAGGCCGCTCTCATCGTAGCCGACCAGGTATCACGTCGATAAGAGGCGGGGTCGGTGATCGAGAGGCGGCAGCTCTTATCCGTTTCGCCGTTTCTACAGCTCGGAGGCGCATTTTTTTTTACCGGTATATTGCCACAGATAGCCCTCTGAGGCTCATAGTTTCCATGTAAGTAACTTCTTTCAGGGATTTCCCAATAACTACATTACCCCTCATGCTCTCTTGAATAAGGCTAGAACAAGAACTGCTTGCGAAAATGGACACAAGAACGTTGCGGAGAAATCGGATGAACAGTTCAGTAGTCAATGCACTACATCGGCAATTCAAAAGTCCCGTAGTGATTGTTGTGCCTCACCAAGTGGATCATACGAACATACGTACTACTGCTACACCACCATTTGTTGAATAAAAATAAAATAATTCATAAATTTTTCGCTTACGCCATCTGCCCAACCCCTTTTACGTTTCCATGACTTAACCGAAAATGAAGTTTCAACTCTTCACCAGATGAAAAGGTATGTAATGGAAGATACATGATCCTCGCATACTGGAGAAGATGCAGCTGACATTTGATTGTTCGAGAACAAGGAACAATCTGTTTGCCAAAGAGTAAAAAGTATGTGAATTATCCAACCTTGCTCGACCTTCCATAGGCTGTCTGTTCATCATCTGAATCGGTCCTCTTGCGCGAGAATGAATTTTATCGTCTACCATGTGCTTCAAGCGCTGATAATATGTTGGTCCGAAGAAAATCTGTCGAAATGAATGAACGTTACGTTTGTCGAGCAGAAGTATCCGGAAACGTGTGAGTCACAAACCTGCGTAGTAAGTTTCGTTCCTGTATGTCCATTATACATCACTTCATTCCCTCTCAAATGATACCCATATTCTTGCAATAAATTACTGATTTTCTGTACGTTTACAGTATCGTTGAATGGAGTCGCGTCACCTATTTCGCCTTTATTCGCTGATAGCTAAACGGAGAGCTAGAACCTTTGAAAAAAGACAATTACCAAGCCATCTACCCACAACAAACCTTGCCCTGCAGACATTCGATCAAATGCCCAATTGTCATACGAGATGGTACGGCGTGCGGATTAATAATGATATCAGGTGTTAGTCCCTCACAGGTGAATGGCATATCTTCCTGCAAAAAAAGAGGTATTTTGGAGCCCCAAAAACATAAAAATAGTACAACACTAATTGTTGATGAGATTGGTTACAAATTCCACAATAAAGCCGTACCTGCCTATACATGATACCCATGGTACCCTTTTGACCATGCCGTGATGCAAATTTGTCACCAATTTGCGGTAATCTCACCGAACGCACACGAATTTTCACAAATTTGTTACCATCAGTGTTCAAAGAAACCATCACCTGAATGAACATATTGCAGAATAACAGCTATTATCAAAGACAGCTCAAGCAAAAAATACTTGGTCAATAATGCCCGTTTCGGAACTGCGCAAGAACGTCGACGCATCACGTTTCGTGTACTTTTTGCTGCTTGCATCCAAGTCGTCATCCTAAATACTTGCCAAATTCATGATAGCTCTACCTTTGAATATTGGACGTGAAATAGGTTGCTCCAGTAAACTTACGACTTCCGGAAGAGCCACAGTTTTGCCAATAATTACGTCATCGCCAGAAACACGCATTCCGGGTGAAATGATTCCGTCCTCATCAAGCTGAAAATCGGTAACAAATGTTCCTGGTATGAGCTAAGAATAACGAGGCGACACACCTTGTCGTAGAGAGAATGACGCATTCCGGAACACTTGTCCCGAGTCGGCTTTTCAATCAGCTCCTCATTGGCACCATCCAGGTTTGCTTCCTGGTCACGGTATGAACGATAGAAAACCTGAAAAAGGGCGAAAATTATCCAGATAAATTCACTGCGACGCAATCGTAAAAAACACCAACCGATCTGAATAGACCTCTGTCTATCGCAGATTGATTCATAATCACAGAATCTTCTTGATTGTAACCGGAGTAGGAAAGAATAGCAACAATGGCATTGATACCAGCCGGAAGTTCATTGAATCTGTGATAGAATAGGAATACGGTATCAAATACCAGATAATGAAAAATGCTTCTCAAGCCTTCAACCTCAAATATTCCATAGACCTTGTGGTAACTAAGGGTTTCTGTGGATAATAGAGCACATGTGCAAGCGTGTCCATTCGAACATGGAAATTCGTCGTATATACACCCATAGCTTGTTTACCCATAGCACTCTAAAATTAGAGAATCATCTGACAAATCCCTACGAACGTATGTCGAAGAATACATGAGTGAACTTACTTGGTATGTGTTTCTTGGACTTTGATTATGATCAGGGAATGGAATAATAGATGCGCATACACCAAGAATCATCGCTGGATGGATTTCACAGTGAGTATAGGTATCGCAGTAACCTCCAGCTTTCAGATCTTCGGGCATCATCGCAAGCATGACAGTCTCTGTAAAAACGATCTTCTTCAGAGGCGGCTGGCTCCAGCGGCTTCCATCTAATAGTAAAGGCGAAAGACACTATCAATATTCTAACCTTCCTCCATGGCATCGATCAGTTCAACAACTCCACCGCCTACGAGATCAGACCAACTGAAGTTACTTCCAGATTCCCTTTCCTACAAATTGCACAGAAACTTATGCGCGTCCGTGTCAGAGGATAATTATGAGAAAAGCCAACAGGAACCTCGAGAAAAACATACCTTAAGTTTGTCAATATGACGCTTCTTTAGAGCTAACTTTTGTTTTTCTACAATAAGAAGTGGTCGACAAACTCGTCCAGCGTCTGTGTAGATACGTATTTCTCTATCTCGTATGTCTCGGACCATTGATACCTAGGATGAAGCAGATAAAAGGGAAAAACCGATATCCAAAACAGCGTTAAAACCTACTTCTGACACAATGATATCCATTTGTCTGCGAAGCTTCTTCAAGGTAGTCATAAGGTGCTCAGGATCGCGATGAATTCCTACCCACGCACCGTTAACAAAGATCTTCGTGGCATCAGCGATCGAAGAAGGAGCTACTTCTGTAAAGCAGCCGAACGAATCATAGGTGGTGTTAGGGAAATTACAGAATATACAGAAGGATCCAATCCAAATCAGCTTTACCGTCTACACTGAGACTACCTATAGGTGGCTTCATCATTAGCCAATGAACTTACCCTCAAGATTTTCCATAGACCACTCTTCGAGGAATTCTAGAATTGGTTCAGGTAGGGACCCGACGGAAATGTAGGCCATGAGTGCAAGGTTTTTCACCAGACCGACCGCTTGTCCTTCAGGAGTCTCAGCAGGGCACACCTAGGTTAGGGATCACAATAAATTCCTTGCAATGCATTCATATCCTGTCTTATGCCAGCAGATAAACCAACCATTCCCCATTGTGTATTATGAAGTTGTCGGGGTTTGGCAAGCTTTCCTTCTCTGCCAATAGGAGAATTGGCTCTTCGTAAATGAGAAAGGGTTGCTGTGTATGTAAGCCGATTCAATACCTACAAATAATTTACCTCATATGGTGAAAATGTAATAAAAGTTACCCAGAGGGTTACGATTAAGATCAATTTTCAAAAAAATATCAATTTTCATCGGAGAATCACCTGCGATACACCTGCTCTGGACTGATGTGCCTTCTTCTGATCGCCCCAGTTACCGGTAGCAAGTGAATAGGCGAGTCCACGAGTGATAGTTGATGTTTTAACACACACGTCGAGGGAAAAGTCACCATTTTTGTTAATGTACTTTTGAGCTGTGAGTCGCATCTAAAAACAAATAGTGTAAGGAACCATTGGAGCTCGAGTGAGCAAAGAAGATACCTCTTTCAAGAGATTTCTGAATAGCGCACGGAATAAGAACGCCAGAAGTGGACCAGCAAGGTCCAGCCGTTTATTTCCGATGTGATCACGATCGTCGAGTTCTCGACGTCCTAACGCGGCCAACAGCAGTCGATGCACCATGTAGCCAATGAAATACTAAACAAGATAGTGACGTATTTACAATAAAAATTTGAGAAAAGAGCTTTGAGAATAAGAACTAAAGCATACCGCCTTTTTCGTTTCACAGAAATCTGATACTCCAACGTGAGGTAGCAGTTCCTTTTGCAAAATTTCTTTAGCGTACTTGATACGTTGTTCTTTTGTTACTCCAGGCTTTGCTCCACGAGCTCCAATGAAGTTGAGAGCGACATTTTGTTCCTGAAAATCAACATGAAGCAGAAAGGGTGAAGAGCGCGACATAAACTGAAATCAATCACAAAAATGTCAATTCATTTGTTTAGAAACTACTTCTGTGCGACGAGTGCGCATTTCTAGACCTCTTCGGTGAGCGATAAGCTTTCAGTGTGAGTGCGATTTCGCAACTTTCTCATACCCTGCCAAACTCTAATAGTGTGCAAACAGCTTCCATAGTGCGCACTTCAGACAAAAATATCCGGTTAGCACACTCTCGGCCAAAATGTCGCGAGAAATATTTGATAGTGAAATATAGTGATGAAACAAAGCCGCTCTGTGACCGCCCAACAAACTCGGTTTTCGATGACCTAAAAAACAATCTACTGCTACCCACAATCACATACCTGAATTACAAAAGCCTCATCTAAAGATGGTTTCACCATCTCCATCATTTCTGGGTCTTCAAAATCATAAATAATGTGTTCAAGGATATCGCGATCCGAGACGAATCCCAGAGCACGGAATACTATCATTACGGGAATTTCCTAAAAAGACCAATTACAAGTAATTACTTCTTTTACAACATAATAAAAGTAAACATTCAAGGCACCTGTTTGATATAAGGAAGAATAGCTATTATACGTTGACCCATAGCCGTCTTCTTGGCACCTCCTCCACTGCGTGCCATCATGTTTACCCACATAGTTGACGTCGGACGACTGAAAACAATTTTTATCTTGTGTGAGAGTATATCGCTGACAGTAAAACACCTACCTTGAATTCTCTAGGCACGACCTGCACTCCGTCTTGAACGCGTATTTTCCGTCTTTCATTGAGAATACATAGACAGTATTTGTTGCCATCTTTTCTTGCGCAATTAGGACCTAGAACACTTTTATCTGACAACTGGCCAATCACAAGGGACCATTTTTAAAAACAATGATAGGAGTAATGTCGGTAATGCGAACTCCTGAACTGGGTCACGCAAATGAAAGTCAGGGTCTGAGAAGCTTATATGTTGCAAAATCTCTGATGAGGAGGAGTGCCTCTGGGCTTTATGAGAGCCGTCTTCTTCAATAGCTGCCGCTTGCTTTATCCCAGCCCGCCCTTTTTTTTTGACAAGATCGGCCCTTTCTGAGAATGAATGGCCAGAAGGCTCCTATTTCTCGGATTTTTGACCGCTTCATTTCGCTTTTTCATCACTTTCGTACTATTGACACATCGATCTTCATATTTGATGATATTTTCATAATCAGCCCAATTACCCTATCACTGCTTACAAGTGTACGCAGACGTTCGAGCTTGGAAAGTGCCATCCTTGGACAAAAACGATCAAAAAGGTTGACAGTCGGATCCTGTAGTGAAAATACCTTTTCAGAGCCGTTGATCACGAAGTAGCCTCCAGGATCCAGAGGGCATTCATTCAGCTCGGTAAGATCTCGATCTGACATGTTTGAGAGCATACAATAACTTGATCTGGAAGTAAGAAGAAAATAGGAAGATATAGGTATTGTGCCGGCGATAAATGCCAGGAATACCTTAACATAATGGGAATTTTTCCGACGAAAACCTTTTCGTATTTCCTCTCAGTTACTTCGTCATCTCTCTGAATTTGTTTTGTAATATCCACATACAGAGGCGAAGAATAGGTGAGGTTTCGCAATCGTGCCTGAAATGTAAGGAAGATTGACCCTCACTCCTGCTTTAAGGCAGTGCTTGTGGCGGTTGTGAATGAACTACAAACAAAAACAAGAGAAGCTCAGCCGAGGTATTACCTCGTTAGGCATCATCGGTGTCGGAGCTCCATCTTTCTCCCAGTGAGTTGGCTTAGACAGATAGATCTGATCGAACTTTAAAGAAAACTTGGTCGGGTTTTCGATGTCTCCTGGAAAGTGAAGTGGTTTCCAAATACATCAAAAAAACTATTCACATGTGAACTCATTACATACCAGAAAAGTGCTGAACTTCAGCTTGCAGTTCGACCGGTGGCGAATCCTCCACAATTCGTTGCACATTCATTTGAATAAATTCGTCGAATGAGTCAAGTTGCTGACGTACAAGACCTTTCTCATCGAAATAAGCACTGATTACTACCCAGCAAGCTTCCTAAACAGGATCATGAAGCTACAGTCACATACACAAGAATGCTAGGCACGCACCTGCCATTGTTCACTTGAGATTTCTTCATTGTCATCTTCGTCCACATCCTGATCTCCTCCCTCTCCACCATAAGGCATATCATCGTCGTCGTCCTCATACATTGTTTATCACCTTTAACAAAAAGTTATACGACAAACATGGAAATATTCAAGAAGTGCGTTTCCACACGTCGCAACAAATATTCTAAAGTATCAACATCAAAATTATCCGCAATAAATGGCAGATTATCACAACGATTTATGGAATGCCCAAGAAACATAATAAAATGGTAATAATTTCATGCGAATACAGTTTGTACAAGTGGCAAGTGAACACTCTAACATTTTGACTAGACAGCGATAATAGGCAAAAAAGAACATATTAATAAAGGATCTCGAGGTTCACGACCAGCATCTCATTTAAAGCGTTCTCAACTTTGACACTTTGTGATTCGATAATGACAACCATCAGTGAAAAGTTGCCGAGAAAATAGAATATGAGTACAAGATCACAAAATATAACAGCACATATAAAAAAAGTTGACGAATCTTCAAACAAGGTAAAATCAGCAAATTGACTAGAATAGGAATATTATGTAAAAAGCTATACAGTCACTATGAATATGCAGGAGAGCAGAGCGATCGGGTCTTGAAAATTGGACGGACCGACCCATCTTCACGGAGGAGTGAGTGGTTGGCAGGTTTATTGACCGTGAATATAACAAAATTCGATAAGACAACTCTATGGCCACCGTAGGACCTCGAATTTTGCGTTTTCACGGTGACGGAGCTCTGTTACGGCATTGCACAATAACGCGGTCGTAGTATCGCAAAACGCAGAATAACAAAAACGCAAAATCGCAGAATTGCGAAGTCTGACGGCAGTCTATCACATCGCATGGTCATATAAAATGTGGGACCAGAGGAGAGCAGTTATCACCCATGAGTACTTCAGAATCGTGTAGCTACGACGATAAAGTAGGTTTCCACGAGCACTCCACGAGCACTTTCCAAGAAAACTAGGGAGATGATAGCTGGATTTTACTTTCAAGTGATCGCCAGAAGACAGTATTTTGTAAAATCTGCATTAAAATTGCATAGATCCCTTCCACAATGCAACTGCTTTTATACAAAACTGTCCATTGGGAAACTAGCGCCTGATAACAATACTAAATAGATCTACAGTTGTACATCGGCAGAAAGGTTGCGATATTCTTGAGTAAAAATCTCAAATAAGTTAAAATACATAACAGAATTTGAAATTTTCCAAAGTGAAATGGTAAAAAAGGAAGAACGTCGGAATGTTCAAAAAAGAGAATTAACCAGCAATGGGAGGTCCTAGATAAACCATAGAGACCTCTGTATTACCATATACTGCACAGATTGCAGGGAAAAGTTTGACAGGTGGCAAATCCGTGAAGGCTAACCCCAGAAATTCAGCTCCTGCACGTTCAAAGTATACAAGATGACGATCACAATCCAACACTAGTCGAACTCTTTCTCCTACCTAAAGTACCAGTGATTTCATGAGGTTGACTGAGATTGACTCATGACTAATAGCGACTTTACTTTGCTACAATACGGTAATAGAATGCTGATGCATTTCCGTCTTGTCCTTCACCAATACGGAATGAAAGCAACTATGACCAACAAATACCTGGTATTTAGGTGGATTATTTGAGCGTGGATAGACGCCTAGTTGTTCACCGTTGTGGATTAAAGTATTATCAACAAGGTTCCATCCCCAACTTTGATCATCACTTCCCAGTAAGGGCAAGTACCCAGGGCAATGAAGAGCAGCGTGCCTGAAAAAAATACATTTATCGCAGTTCATATTGTCTGAGCATTCAGAGATAACCTTGTGGCCACTCCCACAACAGCTACAGTTCCAAGCGGGCCTTCCCATGTGATATCGAAGGCGTGAACTCCTTGTGACACTCCTATCTGCAAAAAAAATGATCTTTGAAATGGGAAGACCACTATGTTGAGTAGGAAGTACATCAGGTCTACAGACTCACCTTTCCGCGCACTCCATCAGTACTTTGAGCCACTGGCTGGCGATGAACAGTGAACCCATTCGCGCGAACGTAGTTGTTCCTTCAATGAAGATGATATTCAGTTTTGCACAAAATTTTTTGAATTGCGATCTATAAGAACTGCTACACTACTCCGTGGCTTGATGCATTTTTCCCTATTGGAAAGATTCGACAAACGCTTGCCCTTCTCGTAATACTTGAACTAATGTTTGCACACCAGTGCATATGCGTATGAAAAATATCAAACTATATAAAAGATAAATAGAATGAAAAGAGAATAGAAGGAAACTGACTTTGATGCATCATTCGGATTCCATGCGAAATAGAAAGCTCGCAGTTTCTTCTTATAAGAGGTAAGCTCACTCAGCAAATAAGGATCAGCTAGTGCAGATTCCGATATTTTACTCTGAGCCAAAGAACGCCACACTAAGCTGTCCTAAACAGATGACCAATGAAAACAGTCTAACAATAAACCAATGCGCAAAACTGACACCATTTTGGAGATGGAAGACGATTAGTTTTCAATATTCAGATGTACCTCGAAATTCAGGACGTTGAACCAATGGCGACAAACGAGAGTACAGCTGCGTAGATCCGACAGACCAAGATATTGGAAGATTTGTGAGAGAATATGATGCGGTAGACGTGTAGCAAGCACTGAATTCGAATGAAACATCCAAGTGGTCAAAAATCAATGCAAAATAAAAGATATCAAAGGATTCAGTGTCTGAAAAGACCCTAATCTTAATGAACTGGGTGGAGTAAAACAAAATACAAAAACTGTGTACAAGCCCAATAAACTTCCATTTTAATAAAATTATGGAAATGCTGAAAAAGAATGAAACGGAACGATACCTGCAGGAGCTCTCCTTAGGGTTTTCGACGAACAGGCATCATGTTGATCCAGTCTCGGCCCAGTCACATCTTTTGTTATCATAGCGTAAACTTTAATAACAATTAAAGTGATGCAAATCGAGCAATGTATAGTTGACAAACTGCACGAAGTAGACGTGAAAGTCCCACAAAATACGATATCAGGATTCAACCTTATGAAGAAAGAAGTATGAAAAGATAGGAATTTTATCAACATATAACAATCACTCTCAACAACACTAAAAAATATTTGACACAATTATAATTACTTTGCACACTTGATGAACCTAAATACATGAGTGAACCTATTTTTTGACTTTCGCAATCTTTGCCTTTGTCTTATCTCTTGCAGCAGACTTCTTCGCATCATCTTCCGAGAAGATAATAGAGGGAGATGAAAAACTGAAACGATAAGTTTTGTTCATCAAATAGATTTTATTCAATGACCACAGCTAACTTGAACATTTTAGGGGACAGTATTTCGTGGGAATTCGCAGATGCTCTTTGTTCTTCACTTTCTTCTGCTGTCGTTTCTAACGAAGGCAACCAAGTGGGGACCGGTCCTGTCTGGAATTTCACAGGGCAGTAGACACGAACACATATATGTCGCGCTAATTAACAGCAACTGAATCGCCTTAGCAGTAACCTTGAGCTTTTTCTCTGGTTGAAGGCAGTCCTTCAAAAGTAACATATCCTCGATATCACCAGGAACGCTACCTTTGACGTAAATGACTTGTTTATCCAAGTTCATCCGAAGGACCTATAATATCAATAATAATATAATACCTATAATAGCATTATAAATCAATTATAAATTGTTCAAAGGATGAGCGCAAACACACCCACCTCTAGTCCACTAACAGTAACCCATTCATATCCCATATGACCAGGCATTCGTTTACCAGGCCATACACGAGCATCACCAGTAGATCCAACAGACCCGATACGGCGATGTGATTTTGTGGTGCTGAAAGCGCCATTTCAAAAGGCGTCACGATCGAAACTCACTGGCGAGACTCACTTCCGCTGCGGTTGCCCTCTCATGCCCCATCTGTGCATTCCACCTTGGAAACCCCAGTCAATTGATTTCCCTGTGGCAGTTACATATTGTCCAACGGAAAAATGTCGTACATCCAATCTTGTGCCAACGGAAGGTAACGCTTCTTCGGAAACCTGAATTCGTGACCTTCTCTCGAAGTTGTAATGTCAAGACGTTTATATGATACTTTTTAGAGTAATTCATATAATGACCGCTCCAAAAATTTTGTGGCCAAAAGCTCGTAATGCTTTCGCTAGTCAAGGTTGGTAAAGAATCATGGTGATTAGCTAAATAAAATTAGCCACAGTATATATCAAAAAGGGATGAAAGCGCCGAGCAAAACGAGCAAGCAAAAGTATGCTTACATCCTTCCCACTTAGCACCAGATTTGCTCTAAAGGAAGTGTGGCTGAAGAATATGGCTGGCGGAATCATAAATTGCAGTTTGAGCTACGTACAGGCTCCTCTATAGAGAAAGACCAGAAGCGAAAAAAGTACCAGAAAAGAACCGAGATGTTTTTTCACGGGGACGCCAGCACGAATAAACATATTCCGATAAGCGTGAGTAAATCTGTCCATATCGTAGTTCACTGCTCCAACAGTTACCTAAAACCGATGTAATTCGTTTTTTCCTCCAGATTAGTGAAGGGTAACGCACCTTCCACAAAGGTCCCTCTCGATTGAATGCTTTTCGTTTTCCGATAATACTTTTACGATACCATTCTTCTGGAGAAGTAACGCTAACGACATGATTCTGAAAGAATTGAGAGGCGCTGAAATTGGTACACGTGTAGAACACCCGCATTTTATACTGACCCGGAACAAGGCTGAGCCGGTACAAAACATTCATTTCAGCACATGCAAATGTTAGGATAAAATTCCAATGGCTACCTCACAAATCTCAAGAAGAGTGCACAGTACTCGATCTCCACTAATCGTCCATTGTGGCGCCATTCCTATCTTACGAGCAAGCAGACCTTCGAACAATAAAGCTGAAGTTCAGTAATGGGTCTGGGAAAATTGTAACTCTCACCAACTCTTCGTGTAGGCAACTCAATTTCTGCAATCCTCGCCTCACTTTCCTGGGTTCTCGTCGCTGCTGATTCAACGGCACGATGTTTCTCAGCAGATATTACTTCTTGCAGTAAGGCCCTCAAAAGGAAGCAGAATATCGAGGCAAAAATATGGCTATGGTCCGAATGTGGCTACCAACCGGTTCGTTTCATCCAAGTAGTCGGCATGGATCCGTTCATGAACAGGGGGCAACTGAAATATAAATCATACAGTAAGAGAAAAAAGAATGGTAAAAGAGGCTGTGAAAGAAAGGATGCAGTGCGTAAAAGATCACATCTGCCTGACAAGTGGAGATCATTTAAAATTATATCCACCAGAGCACCGATTACACTCGTACGGACTTCATTCGCTACTGAAGAGGCAAAAGCATGAGAATAAACTGAATCTTAGATGGAGAGTCTCACCCATGGAGCAGGAGTGAGAGTGCGACGTCTTCCTCGAAACTGCAAAACGACCGTTGCAGGGAGTATGTTGAGCAACTGTGACGTCTCCAATGCAGGAGAAAGCAGGGGTGACACAGCCACCCGCAGCATCTGACAAAAGTCTCATTAGTCCTCGGTCTTTTTGATGCTCATTAATTGACACCGTAGGAGTAATGACGAATAGATACATAAATGCAAGCGGCACGATACAAAAAACAATGAAGATCTCCAGTTGGCCATTGCTATGAAACGAGAGTGAGATCCAAGTACAGGAAATACAGAGCTGATTCTGTGCACGTTTGGAATGGCCTGCCGAGGCTGGACTGAGAAAATGCCTCATCCTTCAAAAAAAAATTCATTACAATCATCGCGCAAAACGAAGGTTGAAAACGAACTCAGGATCCGGAAAAATTAAAAATCATAGCCATTTAAGAGGCACGACACATTTGTTCCAACTATGAGTTAGAAAAAAAGAATATAAGAATCTCCGTCTAAAATAATATATTAATAACTTAAACAACTTATTTTGCTCGATAGGCACTACGTAGAGCTACTCCAAAATCAAATGCCATACGAAGCTCACACAATTTCAAAAGGATCTGGAAATTGGCTTGATAGAAAACTTCAAAATGTTCAGTGTAATTATTGCAATGACGATACCTACTTAGCGTAGGGTGGCTTCTCAAAATGGAAATGATCTTTTCGAAAAGAAAGAAAGATACTGTAAAATGAAGTATTTTAAGCCAGATGATTGTCGAAGCGCCTACATAACGCAAACATCAATAAACATATAAACAGTACGCAAAAAGGTGACACAAAAGGTAAGCTTAAGCGTTGAAAACAGATAAAGCAACGATGAGCAGCCCACAAATTAGCAACCACCGCCACAACGCTCCCGCCAGAATTGTTCTTACAACCATTATACCATTTCGCAACTTGGTCAGGGATGAGATAACACCTACGGCGCTTTTCGGCCATATTTGCTTCCATTTGCTTAGGCTGTGTTCACAGTTTTGGAATTTGCGGAATTTCAGAATCGCGTAATTTGCGGAAATGAAGAATTGTGAAAGCGTCGATACGTGTCTAATGCTTTTCCGCAAATTCCACAATTCTGTATTTCCACAATTCCGCAAATCCCGAAATTCTACCAGTCGATGCGTACTTATCGTTTTTCGCAATTCTGCAATCCCGCAAATTCCAAAACTGTGAACACAACCTCAAGGAATCCCGAGCATTTCAAGAGCGCGAGTTCGCATACACTTGCGCTGAACCTGCTTTGAATTAGCAACCATTATTCCATGGCAAGTTGTGGATTCCTTCATAAGATCTGGATCAGGATAATAACGTGATAAAGTTTTTGGTGATAGTACGAAGCATCACAGAACAGGGCGGGCAGACCACCTATCTCGCTTGGCGTCAAATAGCAGGCGCGATGTGTGTTGCGTCCAGCACCTTTGACTTGACATTTTTTTTTTGTAAAATCGACCTACATTGAGGGTTCAACGTGTGGGTGCTTTTTTTTCTGATTTATTTAGGTTTCTGTGAACTTTTTAATTCAGTCTTCAGAGTATGATTCCCATAAATGAGGTGATTACCTTGGCACCACCAGATGCCCGTGCTTCACCTGCTACTCAAGCTCAGCAGGCTGCACAACCATCCGCTCCCGGCATGCAAGTGGACAGGCTGGTTTTTTATGACTGGTTTGCAACCTCTACAGCGTACGGGTTTTACTCTTGGTGATCATTTTGTTCGTTTTTCCAGGGAAGAAATCTTACAATGGATTCTGGATTTAAAGGACAGCAACAAGCGTGAAAATGCTCTTCTCGAATTGAGCAAGAAGAGAGATAGTGTACCTGAGCTTCCTATATGGTTGTGGTATTCTTTTGGTACCATGGCGGCCCTTCTGCAGGAGGTATTACTTATTTTATTATTGTCACGTGCTGCTTATTGGCGTACTTAGATTTTTATGTTGTTTTTTCCACAAACTTTTTTTGTTGACTTGCTACTTATTGTTTTTTCAGGTAATTGCCATCTATCCTGCGATAATGCCAGCGAATTTGACGGCAGCTCAATCAAATCGAGTTTGCAACGCGCTTGCGTTGATGCAGTGTGTAGCCAGTCACAAGGATACTCGAGGACCTTTCCTTCAAGGTTGCTTTTCTTTGCATACTTATTTTCATGGTCTCCCAGTCTTAACCGGAAGTGGGAAGCTTATGTAATGCAGTAACTGCACTGCCGTGTAGACGCCAAAAGTGAGCTGGGGCCGCATTTGAAAATGATTAAGGGTTAAAACGGGAAGTCCGGAACGATAGGTAGAGCGAACAGGGTTCAAGTGAATTTGAGTGAATTTGATAGTGATACCTATTGTGGAGCAGCTAACGACACTTCATCCTGAAAGAATTTTATGAGGCAGGTGTGAAGCCTTTCGGCTTGTGGTTCGAACTCCATGTGTATTCGTCGTAATATTTGGATTTTTGTGTGATGGTTTGTTTCTAAAATTACTAACTTCAGCTCATATTCCACTGTACCTTTACCCATTCCTTCACACAACGAAGACATCACGATCATTCGAATACCTTCGCCTAACGTCCTTAGGAGTGATTGGCGCTCTGGTCAAAACTGACGAAAAAGAGGTTAGAAATTATAACAACCCCGATGAATTTATTTAAAACCTGTCATCGGTGCGGTGAGGCTTCTTAGTAAATAAAGGGAATTTTTTTCTCCTGAGCAGTCTATTTGCTTCTTATTTTACAGCGATATCTACTTGGCCATTCTTCATTGTGAGCATGAATATTTTTGTATGTTTAGGTTATCTCTTTTTTACTGTCCACTGAAATTATTCCGTTGTGTCTCCGAATCATGGAGCAAGGAACTGAACTGTCAAAAACAGTCGCGACGTTCATTCTCCAAAAGATTCTCTTAGACGACACTGGCCTCTCATACATTTGCCAAACATATGAACGCTTCAGTCATGTTGCTATGATTCTCGTAAGTTCACTTTGTTACCGCATTCATTCGTCAGGCCACAAATCTCATTTTAGGGAAAAATGGTGATGAAGCTGTCCCGAGACCCTTCGTCTAGGTTGCTGAAGCACGTCATCCGATGTTATAGTCGGCTGAGTGACAATCCTCGGTAAGCCATCTTTATAATAACAGAATGTTTTTTGTTCACTTCCTGTAATGAATTCAATTTCTTGGCATCTTTTATAGTAAATGGTCAATATATTGCATACATACGAACATATCTTGCATAAATATGATGTAAAAACTTTTATTCCCTACTGCTTATCATAAAATTCATTTTTTATCGAAATTCAATTTTCGTACATTGATGTGCGTACTCAAGAGGAACTTGAGAATATTGCAAGAAGTGAAAGAAAGGCGGTGGGAGCAATGAAGGAAATTTTTTACTGCATTTGTGTATCTATGTGCACGCGACTCTGCTTGCGTGCTCAAATAAGTCTTCCCTCTTTAATCGAAAGAATATTTGGGATTGAGTGTTGCTCTAGGGGCTTCTCACGATTAACCGTTATGCTGAGGCCGCCGTCAGAGTCGGCGTTTTTGCGGTTTTGCTGCGCCACACTTTCGCACGCTATGCTGTGACCTTGGGATTTTGCACTACTGCAACTTCTTGCGGAGCAGCGACACCGCAAAATCGCGAAGTCTGATTGCGGCCTTACATTCATGAAGTGTATACAATAACGTTTCATTTTGTGACTCGTATATGCATTTTGCATAGTTTTGTAAGCATGAAATCTTCTCGAAAGCTGCGTGATCGCTGAATTTCGGACGCTGGTAAATTTCAAATTATAGCGCACAGCAGGCGCTACGTCAATGTTTGCCGGACCAGCTCAAGGACGAAACTTTCAAAGCAATTTTGGACGAGGATAAGTCGAGCCGTCACTGGTTGAGGTCGCTCATGAACAACTTAGGTATGTCACTTTGCTGAAAAGCGCAGAACAAACTGAATTATGTTAATTTGTGGACATGAAAGAGTCTGAAAGGTTGCCGCTCTAATGTTCTGCAGATTTTTGCCGCGTTTTTCGAGCCCTTGTCATGGAAAGTGGAAGGTATTGCCGAGTCATTCTTCATAAAACTGTTTGCAGATATCCATTGTCCAGCTGCGGAAGCAGAATAATGTACATTCGCATCAACAAAAAATAGGGGAAAGGACGGTTATAACGGTGATTCTCAAACGACTAGACATTTCTTTTTTCGGTTTGTTTTGTAGATTTTGCCTTCATGGGGAACTGATGTAAAAATTATGTGCAGTTATTTGAATATATCCATGTCTTTGCCATTATTGCGATGTTCCAGCAATCATTTTTGTGTTGTATTTTGCTGCAGTAGTTTCGTTTCGGGACTTGTGTATTCATTGAGCATTGTTTCATATACATTATGAATTTTTCTCGAAAAGAGCGCTCTCTGTCCCACAAACGTGTCTAATTCCACGCGAAAGCTATTTTATACTGAGGCTCAAATTCATTTCCATGAGAGAATAATTACCGCTCGTTCTAAGCATGAAGCGCATGCTGTTCTTGTTTTTCGTTTGTTCGCGCCTGCATGCGGAACATGGTGCGATCGAGGATGGAGGATGGCATACCAAGAAGAGCGATGTGGTTGGACATGACGGGCCTTGTAACATAGAGAGGCATGATGCTCAGGAGCTAACTCAAAAGGAATTCTTGAAAAGGTGCTCGAATTTTTGCTCCTTTCGTGTCAAGAAAATTTTCCGTAAGGTTTTATTTCAGATTTGCATATAGTGAGCCAGTTGTGATCTATAACATCGACAATGAAGACTTCCGCAAGCGCACTTCTAAGCAGAGAATGCTGGAAGACTGGAATGAATCACCCGTTACCTTGAATTCTGCAAACACCTACAGTTATACTCGTGTACGTTCATTTTAATTCGGCGACAGTAGCCATAAGATCCATCATGACGGTAATAAAGTAGTCGCGGCTGTGACATTTTGGTTCCCCAACACATTTTTATCTGTTTCAGATACCAACTACGTTTGGAGAGTACATAGATCACCAGCTTAAACCTCAGAATCGTGAAACATTGGGTAATGAGACCATGTATCTGTTTGGTGATATTGATCGAGAGTTGTGGGCTCCTCTACTGCGTACTTACAAACTTCCAAAGTGGTCACTTCCCGGACATTCTCCCGCACTCAGTTTTGGGATCGCAGGCGCAGGTAATTATCGTTTATCGCTATTAATATCGCTCTAAATGTATCAATGAAAGCAGTGTGAAATTTGACAGGAACTGGTGTGCCATTTCACTTTCACGGTCCGGTGTTCGCCGAGGTTATATACGGGTCGAAGAGATGGTTCTTATATCCATTCGAAGATAAACCACATTTTGAGCCAGATCACACAACTCTGGAGTGGTGCGTTTATCAAAGTCAAGGTCTCAAATACGGATTACTTTGTATTTATTAATAGTTTATTGTAGGTACTTGGACGAATATCCTTGTCTACCCCGTGAAAAACGTCCTTTAGAATGTTTACTGAAGCCTGGTGAAGTTATTTTTCTCCCGGACAAATGGTGGCATGCCACACTAAATACTGAAACAAGCGTATTTATGAGCACTTTTCTGAGTCCTTAACTCTCTGTTTTGTACGGCTGACGTCAGACTTCGCGATTTTGATATTCAGCGGTTTGCAGTGTCACACTTTCGCGATTCTGCAATTCAGTACATCTGTGCGGACTCGCAACATAACAGAAAAGTTGTGTGTGTGGGTCGTTGTGGGCTATTTCTGCACGGCAATTTAGTTTTCAAAATGGTTTCATCACTATACAGACTTCATAAATTAGTGCATGTGGCGAAGCAGTAGTCATAGCTAGCGAAGAATTTGCAGTGTGGATTAGATTGACTGGTGTGGCTTGGATAGGTACCGACTGGCATTCCCATACGGGGCCATACTGGGTGCGTGCGCTTCATTAGTCGTAATAGATGGAGCAGGCAGCGCGCATAGAGGAGAATTAGAAAGTAGGGCGTGCAAGGAGAGATTACTAGACGGTGTAGGACCGTGCCGTTAGTCCTATGCGTCGCTGCGGGTGAATCGCTAGCTATGACTCTCAGGTTTATACGAGAAATTGCGAAAGTTTGTTACTGGATTTTCTTTCCGTACTTCGCAGTAGGAAGTAATGGTATTGAAGTGATTTCTTTTTTTTTGTGTCAACATTTTTCCGTCACAATCCCATTGTGGAAATAATTGTTCTATTTACATTCCAAATGAACCCCAGAAAATGTTTGCTGGTATTGTTGACAGATTTCTTCACAGTGTTCATACCAGCCTGGTCTTAGGAACTGGTTTTCTCATTTTCTTTTGAAGGCGAACTGATTTTTTGTGTTAATGTGCCTTGATCTTGTCAATAATTTTTTGGCGATGCGAAGTGTGCGTTGAAAGGTGATCGCGATCCCGTTATTCTCTCAGCTTTTTATAGAGAGAAAGGATACATATCGACAGCTGGAATCACCGTTTTGCCTAAGAACCTGCTGTTATCCTTCTCATACATTCATATCATAACGAGCTTTAGTGATGTTCTTAGGTATCAAATACGGTGTTATTTTCTAGTCTCTTTGTTGCTGAGCTTATCATCATCAGCATTTTTTAGAAGTCTCGTTCTGGACCTGTTGTTTGCTGATGTTGACTGGATTTTTCCTGAATTCGCCATGGGTGTCCAAGCTCATTTTGGGAACAATTCACTTCTTTATCTCTGTGCATAAATTCGACAGTGTTATCATTGTTTATAGTGGGTTCTGACTTGCTCCCTTGTTTTGTGTTTTTTTTTTGCGTAAATACTTTGTGAAATAACTATGTTCTTGTGTAAGCTGTTTTCTCAGCGATAGTACCAATTTCCTTGCCCTTTCACACAGGATAGATCATATTTCAAGCTTGCTAAGGTGATGGCCTCGCGGCGACGTGGTGTAGGTGTTGCTGCGGTTCAACGCAAGCAGGAGACTCAGGTACCCCTCTTTTCTAAAACATTGCTTTTTCACTTGCTGTTCACTGTTCACTTGCTAAACTTTTTACTTCAGTTGCTTTACTTTTTCACTGTAGGCCAAATTCAATGCCAAAGGAGAGCAAATGGCAAGCGAGCAACTGCAAATGTTCTCAAAACAGCTAGAAGAGTTTACTATGAGGTAGCTTCGAATCAACTGAAAAGTTGTATGTGTTATGACGTGGCCGGTATTTGTGACTCCTTGTAGATTTGTTTACGCCGCGTTCATAGTTTGCGGCGACAGGGCCTGGCTGCTTGTCTCTGCGTCTCCACCTGCGCCACCTTGTCTCGTTGCCTGCGACGTCTCTGCACTTTCCCCGTGGAACTCTGCCTCGGTGCGTGTGAACGCAACCACGCTCTGCCCGCACAAAGTGGCCTTACTGGTTACGTGTATAGTAGCCTTATGGTAACACGCACAAGCTATTCGGTGGCATCACCCCCGCACGCATTTGTTGCCTTGGGATGGATTCATATTCGGTGCCGCGACTGAGGCGATCGCGATCCATTCAAGGAATATGCAACGCTCTTGCCGCGATCAGAACGTGAGGCACTCGTTGGTGCTGGCTGGCTCATTGACATGCTCGCTGGGATCACGAATAAATGCATCTTCACGCGAAATCCTTCCGATCGTCACGGCATTGCAGTAGTTATGGGCACAATGAACTCACGCTTTTTAATTCCTGACTTAGATTTTTAAACTTTACTATGTGTAATATCCAGTCGTTCCCTTCAACTGTGATTCTTCGTTTTATAGGCTGGAACAGTTTGCTCATCGTCACCGCGATGAGATTCGAAAGAACTCACAATTCCGTCGCCATTTCCAAGAGATGTGTGCTAGTGTAGGAGTCGATCCACTTGCTTGTGCGTAGCAATGAAATTTTAATTTGTTGCAAATGTTACACTGAGTATTTGCTTTCAGCCGGAAAAGGTTTTTGGGCTGAGAAACTGGGTGTTGGAGATTTTTACTATGAGCTTGCTGTGCAAATTGTTGAGGTATGATAGCACTGAATCCTCAATTTCCATTATGATTTTTGTCCTTGCACTGCTCTTCGCTACCCGTCAGGCCGCGTTTCCTGCACGTGTGACGTGGCGCGTGCTGCCGCGCCGCATGTCATAAAAGGCGCTCACTACGCGCTGTGTCACATAAGCATGGAAACCTACTTGTGCAGGGTTTGAGGTAGCTTTCTACATCGCCATTGTTACAATCCTATTATTCTGTAGGTTTGCTTGTCCACTAGTCATTATAATGGAGGCATCATGACAGTAGAAGAGATAAGGAATCGTTTGATGCGTAGTAGATCTCGAACAAGAAAGGAAACTATCACAACGTAGGTTTACGAGAATTTTGTGAATTGGTTAAGCTGCTAGAATCATGAAAGTTGTGCTGTCCCAATTCCAGAGACGACATTCTTCGGGCTGTTGATAAACTGAAAGTATTAGGCGGCGGATTTGAACTCGTGCCACTAGGTGGAGGACGTTTTCTTGTACAGTCGGTTCCTGGCGAACTAAGCATGGATCATTCACGAGTGTTGCAATTGGCAGAGGATGCTGCGTATGTCACAAAAGAGATTATTATGGATAGGTTGCGGTAAGTTTGTTAGCGCTCTACACTTTCGTGCAGTATACGGGCTTTTGTGAATAAGCCGAGCGTTTCTTACAGGTGGGATGAAGCAAGAACTCAGTCTGTGTTGGACCATTTAGTGAAGGAAGGACTGGCATGGGTGGATGAGCAAGCAGTGGATACTGTTCAATACTGGGTACCGTCGTTGTTCCTTCAGCAACATTGCCATTCTTCCAGCAGCACAAGTGTTTCGGAAAGCATTCATAGCATGAGTGTATACTAAATGTGGCTAGTCCATATGTAAACATTTTGTTGTCGTCGTCCTGCGTACTTGTAAAGAATCTCTTAGCTCGGTGTTCGTCTGATTGTGCAGTAGTGATCTGTGAGACTGTAAAAAGTTTTTTAGATTTTTCTAGTTTCGTGAGTAAAGCTGCTTTTAGTGTGAGTAAAACTTGTCATGTTCTGAAATAAATAAGTTCAGTCGCTTGCTGTTTCTTTGTTTTAAGAGAAACTGCTCTAAAGATTCTTTCAATGCCTTCTGAGGCTTCGGAATTCGAAAATATCTCAAAGCCAACGGAAGCGAAATTTAATATGTTTTTTGCGCAGCCTTTCAACAACTGGAGATGGCCGCAAATCGTGTCAGACCGGAACATTCTGGTCCTCCGGAATTGGTGAGGATTTCTCAAGAATTCGAATTTGAAAAACTGGCGTCTCCTAATCGAAATGCCGATTTATTGGAATGTAAATAAATAGTAGTTGGATATAATATAATAATTGATAATAGCTAACATTATAGACAATACTATATAATTGTATAATTGATATTAATTGGCTAGGCCGGTACTATTGATAACCCTAGCTGTTCAACGCTCAAATCAGTGTTTCGATCCACCGTACAAGCGTCAAGCCAACCAAGGCGTTGGGAGCGCATTAAGTTTTGTGGCGAAGTATGAACGTGGCTTATGAGGATCCTTCTAAATGAAAAGCTCAAGTGGTCTGCGGAGGGATTCTGGGTGCGCCGATCGTTTGACTGGACAGAATGTCTATCCTCAGATAGATGGGGTAAGAACGCGACAAGAGGTAAGTGACTAACCTAAACACCACGTAGACTCATGGTGGCTATCACGTCCACGCGAGCTACCATATGTTGAACGACTATTCATGATTGAAGGGTAGCCTAGCATATGTGCTAGTCATGCAGGTTTTTGAAAAGTGTCATAAGACTCACCTAAAAATGATTTCTCCAGAATACTCATTCAGAGGATTTCTTCAGAATACTCATTCAGAGTGAATCAATGTAGTTCATTGGTTCTGTCGTTACGTTTTTTTTTAGCGCACCAGAATGGAAAGGCAAGGGGCAATTGCTCAGAAACTCCTGTGAACCGCAAACACTACGGCGTTCTTTGACCATTGGTGCGGACGAAATGCATTCGGTTATCGTAGAGCAAACTCGTAGTGTTACATCCAGAGAATTAGCGCTTGAGGACAATGTTACATGAAATTCGGACGATAAATTTAAAAAGAACTGTTTCAGTATTATAATGAGTCGGAGGCATGCAAGTACGCCTCGAATTCCCACATAGTCTCTATTCAAACTGAAATGGCAGAAAGGGCACTGGAATTGCTTGCGCTACCAGACGAAAAGTCAGCGTTTTTACTGGACATTGGTACGTCATGTCGATCTTTGACCACAACCGTCCTGAGATTTTCAGTAGAAATAATGGTTTTTGTTGAAGGATGCGGTACAGGCATAAGTGGCGGAGTTTTGGCTAATGGTGGCCATTATTGGGTGGGACTTGATATCAGCAGACCTATGCTGGGTAAGTTATTTTTTACCTTTGCTATACCCTCTGGATTTTTGAATGTTTTATTCAGAAATTGCAAGTCAAGATGATAATGATAGAGGAAATATGGGCGATTTTATATTGTCTGATATGGGCAGTGGAGTACCGTTCTTGCCCGGGGCCTTTGATGGAGCTATCAGGTGTGTCCTTTCACTGTGCTCTTTCCATAGTTTCACTTCGCAAAAGAACGAAGATTGAGGGCGTGCTCACTTCTCTTGGGCAAAAGTACTTCAATTTGAGATATGAACATGTAACCGTAATGGTGTTCCTATTCCATGTGAGGACGCCTGCGCCAAAAATTGCGCTATTGTAACAGGAACTGCATCTCTGTGTAGTTTAGCATTTCTGCAATTCAATGGTTATGCCATGCGAATTCAACTGACCAGAATCCCAAACGGCGTCTCCATCGCTTTTTCCAGACGCTCTACGGATCTTTGGTATGCTTTGTGTCTCATCATGCTTCGTTTTATGCTAATTTCTCATCATTTTCCTACAACGTCTCCACGTCCTTGACCAAGTTCAAGACAGAAAAAACGGAGGCTAGGGGAAGGGGAATTAGTGTGTCTGTAGGTGAATGATCATTTTCATGCACTCGAGAAGAAAGGGAGCGTTAGAGCTCTTTTAGTGTCGAATGTTTCGCCCCTAGTATTTTCCAGGTAACACTAGCATTTTGGACATGGACAAGAATAGCAGCTTAAAAAATAATTCTTAGTAAACTATCGCGTGGAAATGCTGCATCAGTTGAACGTGTACAGGATTCCGTGTTTAATGTACAGCATAACTTGAGAGCACACCGGCCCCGAAACCTCCCATCCCGAGGGATTCTTCGTTGTTCTGTCTTTGGTGCTCCTGCCTTTGCGTAAGTAACAGCGTTTTATGCACGCTTTAGAAAGATAGTTCATCAATTATGGTGAGGATCGCCCCAAGGATTGAGCATAATTTAAGGAAATCTACTGCGTACGACAATCCCTTCTTTGTGAGCATACTGACTCCAGGTGAAGGTTGTTGTTTCACACATTTTTTGGTATGAGACAGGACACTCCAGTTGGGCGCAACCGAGAAAAAGTGGAAGGCGGGGTCAGCCTACAGCGGGACCGACGCGGAGTTCTTCGCGCGCTCTATACTATGAGTGCTATGCTGCACATCCAGCACTTTCAGTTTATGGGGAAGTGGAGATCACCTCCTCGACTGACGTGTAGAAACAGTTCGAGAAGTAAATACACATTTCAAAACCACCTAAAATTCTCATCTCTGCTACGCGGCAAACACGATCCCTTCTTGAGGAACCCTCCCGTGTTGAATATCATGTTCACTCATCGGAATAGTCATTTCGTGAAACGTAGACATATGTCTTGGCAATCTCCGCGTCAAATTTCGTGGTCTCCTTGAGCTAATGGAATGAATGATTTCATTCAGTCTCCAAATTCTATTTCAAAAGACGCAAACAGTTCTACAAAAATATTTCGAAAGAGATTTGAGTCTAATGGCGAGTCCTCGTTGCCCAGCGCCTTTCTCAAGCTTGAAATAGAACAATTTATTTCATTTTATATGTTCACAGCTTTGAAATAAGCGTAGGTATGTACTCCACTGTCATACTGTGGGGTTGGTAAAAGTGGGGTTAAAGGGGATGGGATCATGTGTAATATTAGGTTGTCCCAAAAGTCTTGTAGGATTTTTTCCAAAAAAATCAATAACTCTTGTTCACTTCGAGGCAGGTCTAGGCGGTTCAGGAATATGGTAGAACGTTCTCTAAGCTTCCTAGTAAAATATATATTGACCCACCAGATTCCGTGGAGAGAGCTACAGTGCCCGTAGTCGATACCCACCCAACACACGGTGTCGTCTACTATGAGTGGTCTTGGGGCAGCAAGACGGAAGCTTGCCACTTCATCAACCTGCTTTGGGCAAGGAATGTGCGAGTTACCAAGACCGTGCGCTGCTGGCTCATCAGCTTCAGCAATGGCGAGATTGACATGGAAGACAAGCCACGCACGGGACGCCCACACGCATTCGACGACGAGGCGCTGCTCTCCGCCGTTCGCGCCGATCCTGAAACCACCATGCGCGAGCTGGCGGAGAGGAATGGACAAGCACCCATAACCGTAAATCGTCGCTTTCACGAGCCCGGTTATCGGAAGGTGCTGTCGCGATGGACCTCATGCCCTGACGCATGCTCACGAAAGTGCCCGTGTGAGCATCAGTCAATCGCTGCTGCTCCACCCGCATCGCAACTTCTCGTCTATTTGGCTACGGGCGATGAAAGTCAGGACATGTACGATACCAACGCACCCCGCGCCTTTTGGCTGCTACGTGACGCCGAGCCGCTAACGCAGCCCATGTCCGACCTCCATCCGAAGAAGGTTCTACTCTGCTGCTTCTGAACCCGGAAGGAATGCTTTTCCAAGAGGTGCTGGCACAAGGCCTGACAGTACCCGCTTCCGTATACACCCACCAGCTCCAGCAGATCGCCGTCGCTATTCGAGAAAAGCGCCTAAAAAGGTCCGCGGTCACTCTCCTTCATGATAACGCCCACCCATACGTCGCGAAGTGTACCCAGGTCAAGCTACAGGATCCCGGCTAGGATGTGCTGCCCCACCCGCCATACTCTCCAGACATTGCCCCTTCTGACTATTACCTTACCCATCTTCTTGAATCCTTTCTGGTCAAGAGAAAATTTGCTGATTATGACATGCTTGCAAAGGTGATCGCTGACTTCTTTGACTCTCAGAACCCAGAGTTCTGGGGGGAGAAAATCAACGATTCACCTATAAGGGGGCGGAGTGTTGTCGATAAATGGTGAATATGTTGTTGCCTGATTGTTGTTTGTTGGAAGGAAAAATAATAAAAAGTGATGATTGACAAAATCCTACAAGACTTTTGGGACAACCTAATATGGATTGGAGTATACCTGTATATTGGAAGGGGGGGCCTGTATATTGGAAGGGGGGGGGGGAGGGGGAGTGTGTGGTCGTTGTACTGAAGGGGTCATTTTTCTGACACCAGGGTGTGCTCTGATGATCGGAGGGTTGCTTTGCTGTGGCTGGCATTAGTCTGGTATCTGATCCGTATAGAATGCGAGTGGTTGTGGCGCCAGTTATCATCACACCTCCGTCCATTAGTCTGTTAGTCTAACATTGAAAACCACTGAGTCATAATTTCTCAAACAGTTTATTTTCCAGGGTCGAGGAACGCGTGCTGTCTTCCAATTTTATCCTGAGAACGAGCATCAGTCAGCTCTAATTATGTCGCTTGCTACGAAAGCTGGATTCAATGGGGGTCTTGTTGTGGATTATCCAAACAGTGTCAAAGCGAAAAAGTAAGTGCAGAAGTGATGATGCCTGTATCGTAGTGTTAGACTGCTTCGAAGTTTTGTTTCAAAGGTTACAAGGAAACTACGAACATTTATAGGAAAATTTGAAAGATGTAGAAGGCACTAGAGTTGCGTTCTTTCATAGTACTATATTATTTTGAGGCATAGCTCATTACAACTGGTGTACTGTTTGACTAATGTTAGTATGCATTATGAAAAACCGGAAAGGGTCGGGAGAAAGAATAAGATGGGGAGAAATGGTCGTTCTGAAGGAACATTCGAGGTTAAAGGCACACTATAATCAGATCGGTGGCTCTCTTTCTCGAGGCGAGTAGGTGCTTGTTAACTGTTTAGGCTGCACCTTTATTGCGGCTACACGGTGCACCCTTACGGTGCTGTGCCTACCCAAACACAACCGGGACACGCCCACCCAACCAAATCACACCTGGCCTGGGAGAAGGAAAACCTGGCCTGGGAGAAGGAAACTTGCGATAAGGAAGGATAATTCAGTGGAGCAGCCATTTTGATGGTGAAGGCAGCTTCCACATTAAAAACTCGTTCGTCTGAGGCTAGGAGTGATACGGTTGGATAGGCGTGGCTTGATTGTGTTCAAGCAGGCACAGCTCGGTAAATGTGCACCTCCATTCGCAACAAAGGTGCATCCTGAGCAGTTACCCAAGGAACTAGTCGCCCTAAGAAATTGAGCCATTAATCTGATCATCCCGTGGTGTGCCTTAAAAAATGGTTATCTTCGGTGAAAACCGCGCGAAGTTGTGATCTGTATCAGCATCTCCCGCGCATCTCTTTGAACAGCAACATCACCTTTCCGAGTTGCTCGCTGTGGAAGATGTCTTTTGTTGTCTCTCAAGGTGTATTTCATTCATTCATGATGATGTGAAATAAGTGATGCAACAAACAGCAGCAACCAAGTGGTACAATGAGGGGGGGGGGGAACAAGCGAAAGGGGAAGAAAAAGGTGTTGTGGAAGGAAAATCATTGAAATTCCACTCGGCGCCTTAGCAAGGAGTCGTGTGTGCAATGTGTGCAACTTAACGAACTGCAATCGTTACAGTAGGTCTTACTGTAGGTCACCCTCTCGGTGTCTCCAGGCTAACACGTGACTAATCTTCGGAGTAGCAATCGGCATATGTTTGGAAACAAAGCTACCTTTTATTGTGAAAGGTATTCGCAGTGATTATCGTGTATTTTGTTTTTAACTCATAAGGTTTTGATGGTACATTTCCAATGTACACGCATTTTTACATGTACTGAAAAGCAACATCGTATGGTGATCTGTCCGTTACAGACAGGAACTTCCTATATCATGTGGTTGGCTGCAGAACGAAGAAGAGTAGTTTGGTATTTGGGTCCTCTAGAGATTTTCCATATACTTTCGAAGGCAGTGGTAGGGATAGTTCGAGCCGAATACGAAAGTCCTTGAATGAAAGCGAAGTGCTGGGTATGCGAAAGTGAAGAAAAACGGATTAAGCAGTCGAAACCCACGAAATAAGACCTCTACCGCTTATTTCGAGAGGGGGCGGGCCAGGTTAGCGAAAAGGGCGGGCTATGTGGAAAAAGGTGACAGCTATTGGAAAGACGGCTCTTAGAAGGCCAGGGAGCGCTCCTGTTCACTGGGAGTTTCGCCACATAAATATATGCAGCCTCCCTAGACCTAAATGTCACATGAGTGCTTCCACTAGGGGCTCTCAGCACTCATCACACCATTGTCTCTAGATGATAGATTCGCTTAAAAACGCAGCAGAACTTGAAGCAAATGAGAAAGTATGAGTCGTTCACTTTGGGAAGCTCCTTTGAATACTGTTTTGAAGTGCATTTTGAATGTACCTTTTTGAATAAGAAATCTTGTGCTCCGGCTTACTCAGCCCATTTCTTAACCCATAGGGGAGTGTATAGGTAAGCTCGTCGCAATTTCCGCCGCCGCTACATTTACGGGGTGTGAGTCGGGTTTTGGAGATTTCTGCGTCAGATAATTAATCTTTCTACCCTTAATGAATGGACTAACTGGCGCTAGACTCGTTTGGCCTGGAGGGAACCAAAAATCGGGAACACATTTTGACTCCTGGACATTTAGCTGACTAGAAACCATTCTCCTGAATTAGAAAGATGTCGCTTTGCTGGAACACATCCATGTGCCAGCGGCTACACTTGGCCATAACGCTGAATTTTGCTTGTTGAAGGGTGATATTGGGGTTAGATTGAAGAATGAGAAACTGAAGGATTCTTCACAGTTTAATAAAAATAAAACAAAGATGAGGTGATCTAAATTCCCGAATTCTGGGATGCGTCACGCGCTAAACGTCTTTCCGGAATCGTAGATGCATTTGAATGGGGGTGGGCTCTAATGTGCACTTTTCAGTGGTTATCAGTGACTAAGCTCTCTGAAGTTTTAATCATTCTGGACATCTGGAATCAAATTATCGTACCACGGGTCAACCTGCTCAACCTCCCAAGCGAAATAGCGGGCATCTTCATAAGCCGATGCGCTGCTTTCGTCTCGATGAAACATGTTAAGTTTCATTAAATTGGTGAGAAAATACGAGTTTCTAAGGGTTTTTCTCAGCAGAGTTTTTTCCATAAATCCATTTTATAGTGTCATCGTTGTTCTTTTGAGCAAATAAACAGGAGAAGCCAAGAAGTTTGAAGAAAATAGAATTACTTGCTGACTATTATGACATTCTTGTCGGGTCGGATGCGCCACACGTGAACTTTTTGTTCCTGATTGTCGTGGAAGTGTGAACGTGGCTGATTTTTTGTATAATCATTTTGTGGGTTGATAGAGCCTAGGCTCACATGTTCACATCAGTGCTCACACTTTGATAACAAGAATACGAACTTGAAGTGGGAGGCTCGGAGTCTATGAACTGATTCGTCTCTGAATGTCATGGCACGTACAATTGAAATGCCTGTGGAAACATTTGTGGACATGAATGTACGGCGCATCCCCTTTCAAAGTCAGCACTTTCTTTTTCCATGCCCTTTTAATCCCTCCCTATTTTCGCCGTTTCTATTAAAGGACCTGGGAAAACAGTGTAATCTCCGTTGGTTTTTAATGAAATTTGGGATTGCGGCAAACTCAGCGCAATATTTGATGACGGCGCAAGCGTAATGCATATTTGGCTCAATTTAGGACCTTAATTAAGGATTTAGAATTGTATCCTCTAGTTTGACGGATTTCCTAGTGAAAGCTGCAAAATACGTTAGTTTTTTTTCAGAGTTTACCTAGTTCTAATGACCGGTGGAGTTGCCCAATTGCCAAAAGCTCTCACAGGCGAAGAAGAATCCATGGATACTCAACATCATGTGGAAAACACAGCGAGGTTCGTTCCCCGTCATTCTCTCATATGCTATTCATTTGATTTAATGGGTTGACTTTAAGAATGTTTACGATGGCACGAAAGCATGAGAAAAAGCCTCTGAAAGGCTCAAAAGAGTGGATTCAAAAGAAACGGGAACGCATGCTCAAACAAGGACGGTGAGTTCCCCGAGTGTAGTAGCTTTGCAGTTTTTTTGCTAAAGAACTCATTCAGAAATGTGCGGCATGAATCGAAGTATTCCGGGCGGAAAAGGAAACAAAAGTTCTGAGAAGTTTTGGAATTCGCGTATAGTCATCTATGTTAATGATTAAGAAAATCAAATAGTTTACGTTGGATAATCTTTGATAAGCCACACATCGGGCTTTTGTTCGAGATCGTGGAGGCATTTTTAATGCATTGTTCCGCTATTGCGAATGAAAGTGAAATGCATGGCTCATCAGAAAAACTCGATCAATGCCCGCTACTGCTTCATCTTATACCCTTTCGTTCGCTGTTGTTTTGTTGATTATAATCATGGTACACTGTTGGGAGGCGCTGTTATTTGTTGATCTTTTGTTGTTGTTTATAAATCAAACTTTCTATCCGGTTATTTATTCAACCAAATAACGTTTTATCTATTTCAAAATTAATTTCATTTGAAATCCCATTGAAGGAGGATGATGCGACTCGTCCGTGAGCAAACAACTATTCGGTTTAATCAAAGCAGAGAGGTCATCACCCATGGGCCGTCTTACGAGCCAGCTGATGAAAGCATTGAATGTGTCGACGATGAATAGAAACGGGCACAAAAGTGAAAATGAAAGTGACATTATGACGATTCAATTCCTGGTGTGTGTGCCACTAAGGCAGAAGATTCGCGTCGCGATGTCCAGCGTGACGCGATGGTACGAGTTGGATCTCAAAGCGATGACTGTTCATTATTCTGAGCATTATTTCAGGTGTAATCGTCTCAGGATCCAACACCGTCTCGCGTCACATGTGGGCACATGAATTCTCTGCCCTAATGACACACATCCACTGAATTCCTCAAAGAAAATGCTCAGGTCGTTGTATGAGAAGCGCATATCGACGGCGATCGTCGGATGCTAATTTGCCCAATACGGGACAGCAGATCGACACCAAACTGCACACAGATGACGCCGCATATGCCCAACCAACTCTGAAACATCTACGCATTTTGCGAGGCAACGACATTTGTTACCCTTTGGGGGTGTATGCCATTAAATGGATCGACCATGGAAAAATGAGTTTTTCTGTCACCCACAAATTTATGTCGTATTTGCCTGATAAGGGCCGCATGCAAAGTTTCACGCGAAAAAATCTTGATCCGGCCAAGATACAGCACCACGAAGACTCGGCCGAGCGAGTGGGGCCTCCAGGCAGGTGCCCACCCTGTCATCCGCTGCGGTCGGAGATGCACTGTCGGACCAGAAAGTCACGTTTACAGTCCCATTCTCCGTTCATAACCGCCGCAGACGACGAGACAGGGCTTTCACTCGGAAGCTCCGCCCCACCGGCCGAGAGTTTGGAGAGCTGTATCTCAGCCGAGTTCTTACTTTTTTGCGTGAAACTTTGCATGCGGCCCTTATTAGGCAAATACAACATGAATATACAGGTGACAGAAGATCTCTTTTTTCCATGGACGATCCTTCAAGACTGAAAATTCGCTTTGCTGCGATGGTGTGAGCTATGTGCGTCGTATTGGATAGGTGACGGTAGCGATTACGGTGGCCTACGCCTAATTCCAGTTCTAATCGCTTCAGGACTCAACCAATACGCTCGTAACTCGCACCATCACGTCGCGCACCAAACGCGGCCACATGAATTTTTCGTTCTAATGGCATACACCCACCGTTGGGTATGGTACGGTTAATTTTATTAGGGTGTCCATAAAGTTCGTTGGTCATTCGTTGGGCTACAAAAGATGTAATATGACAATTGACTACTGACCTGCATGTAGAAGAACGTAGGATCTGTGGTACCGTGCAACCGATATCTTGCATGTTCATGGGAACGATGAACGAGCATAGACCCATGGCGACGGCTGCAAAGTTTAGATATTCACTATTTCGGCAACAACTTTTAGGCTAGTGAGAAGACCGTAGAAAGGACAAGGGATGGGTCGGGATCGGTGTCCTGAGAAAGCGTCCAAACCCGAATATCGCTGCACACTTTCTTCTTCTCTATTTTCAGATGATTTTGTTGCATCATGACTGATTTTCGCTCCCGTCTATTTCCCGGCAAGGTCATAGCAGGTTATGTTATCCATGTTAGGATCTGAGATAGTTACAAGCTTTCTTTGATGGACATTTCGACTTTAATTTTTTTTACGAGACTCTTCTGGCAGACGAAGCCAGTGTTTCCCGCTCACTCTCTACAAATTTTAAAAATCTGGTCGTGAAAAAAATGGAGCGGTACAGACAGAGTGGTGCATTCATTTCCTGATTAACTCAGCGATGAAAACTGAGTCATAGTTGAAATTTGACTCTGCCGCGGCAAGTATTGTTTCTGGAACAACTGCCTTAGGCTGTGTTCACAGTTTTGGAATTCGGAATCGCAGAATTGCGGAATTTGCGGGATTGTGGAAATGAAGAATCGCGGAATTTGTGGAAATGAAGAATTGTTGAAAGCGTCGATACGTATCCAATGCTCTTCCGCAAATTTCGCAATTCTGCATTTCCACAATTCCGCAAATTCCGCAATTCTCCCAGTCGATGCATATCTTCATCGTTTTCCGCAATTCTGCAATTCCGCAAATTCCAATACTGTGAACACAGCCTTATGGCCATGTCGAGCGTTGCGTTGACTAAAATTTTTGAGAGGCAGTTCCTCATACGGACCCCATCATGCCCCCCCCCCCTTCTTTTCGTGTCTGGTGTTGCTGATATACCAAAAAAGTTCCCTCAACATCTGTCGCCAATTGACAATCATTACAGCGTCACTTAAGGGCACTGGAAGAAGGGCAATCTTGGTTTACGATATGAGATTACGGTGGCTTTCAGTTGCTGCAATGCACACACGACTCCTTGCCAAGACGTCAAAAGTGAATCCATTAGGTTTCAATTGTGATCACATTTTTTTCTTACGGTTTCGGTTATTTTTTACTTAATTGTTTTACTTTTTTGTGCTGTGTGTTGTTTACTTATTTCACGTCATCACGAATGAATGAAATACACCCTACGAGACAACAAATGACATCTCTACAACGGACAACTCGGAAAGTCAATGTGAGCAGTTCGAAGTAATGCGAATGTAATGCGAATACACACCACAGCGTCGCGCTTTTGAATCAGGGTTTTCCCACCGATTATCGCTTCTAACCTTGAATGTCGTTACAAAATGATCGTTTCTTTGCACCTTCCTCTTCCTTTAGACCCCTTCCGGTTCCTCTACTATGAAGTATGGTACGGATAATTTTATTGGCCCAAAAATCTATAACAAGAGCTGGTCAATCAAGATTATAGGGGCCACACTCGGAAATTTCGAAAAAAAATTATGTTTCTTATCAGAGACAGTTTGAATATTCTCGTGTATGCATGGGTATTAATGATGCCGTTTGGACAAGGTATGATAACCTCCACGGAAAGAAGTGAGAGTTGACAACTCTTACACAAGAGGGTCCAAGCGATGCACGAGGAGGAGTTCGACCACACTGCACCCAGATAGATCGTCTCCTGTCCTGCTCGATGCCGATAGATGTTTAGAGAACGAAGTTTATATTTCTAAGGCCTGAAACCACATCTTCCTCGTTTTATTTCATCTCTATTACGTTCGATCCCCGACAGAACGTGCATCCGCTTTACCCTAACCAACCTTGCAGATCGCTTGGCCGATTGGAATTGCTTGCAGCGAGCCTTGAACGATGCTAATTAGACGGCAGCTATTCTTTCTACTGATCATCTTTTAAGTGCCTTCGTACTAATCCAGAAAATTCTGCCGAGCATCTTGGAGATGTATATGGTGACGTCACATTGTCACATGGCTGGCTCAGTAAGGGAGGCAATTTAAGGAAGTCAAATGAATTTGAGATGAAACAGCGATTTCATGCACTTGTTGTGTATTAGTGGCAAAGCGGACAGAGAGACCGCCAATGCTTAAAGGAATCGTCCACGGAAAATGAGTTTTTGTGTTACCCATGTATTATGTTGTATTTGCCTAATGTTGGCTTCATGCAAAATTTCACGCGAAAAAATGTGAACCTGGCTGAGATACAGCACCAGAAAGTGCGGTCCCAGTGGGCGGGGCCTCCGTGTAAAAGCCTCGTACCGCGTCCGCCGTGGTGGGAGACGCATTGTAGGAACAGAAGGTTACGTAAACAGTCCTACTCTCCGTTCCCAACGGCGGCGGAAGACGGGACGAGGCTTTTACACTGAGGCCCCGCCCACTGGGACCGCACTTTGTGGTTCTGTATCTCAGCCAGATTCACATTTTTTCGCGTGAAATTTTGCATGAGGTCAACATTAGGCAAATACAACATAAACATATGGGTAACACAAAAACTCATTTTCCGTGGACGATTCCTTTAAAAGAATCGTTCACGGGGATTCCATGGTCTTGAATACAGCATTATGGTAATGCGGTAATGGAGAAATCCCTACAAGAAGTCACTCACATGGTAGTCCTGGGCCTAAGAAGGCTACCTGTGGCGAAATCCCGGTGAAAAAGGGCCTCTCCGAGCTGTAGGAACGCCGCACTACGCCGCAACCACCCATCTGTCCCGCCCCTTGATAAGTCGATCCCGCCTCCCGATGACGTGTTACCTGGTTGGCTACGATCAAGAGCGGCCAACGATATGCGGCGAGATCGAAGGTATTGCAGCGAGTTTTCGCAATTTTAAGCCTGAAGCTCACTCCAAAAAATAGATGCTGTCGTATTTCCAAACATTCCCTTCTGTTTACTTGGCAACATGCCAATGGAAAACTGGACCAGACTACCCCCTTCTTGACGGACAGGTCGTCTGCGAGGATCAACGAGAAAAGGGGGTCCTATTTCTGTTTTCAGCCATTTCCATCCGTTTTTTCTCCACTGTCCCATTACTAGGCATCACGACTTTCATACGCACTACTTCTTTTACTTTCGTCCGGCTTTCCCCCAATGCTGCCTTAAATTTCTCTTAAAATCAGTCTGCCAGATACAATACATGAACAGAAACAGGGACATAACCAAGAATTCTTCTTTGAACCAGAGTAAAAATCAAAAAAAAAAAAAACTGGAGGAAGGCAAGGCGATTGAATTTCCGCCACTACCTTGAACAGTAGTCAGTGGCCAAAACGCAGTCCAAATTTTCGCACCCAATGTTACCTTGCTCTCACTCTGCGTCTCTGACCACGTGAGCGTCGTCGGTTTGCTCTTCAGCCCTTTAGCGACCAAACCCACTCGAACGCCCCACCCCCGTCCGCCACTTTGGAGAGCACTTTGTTGAAAGGCTCAACTGATTCTTGTATATGTGCGTGAAACTTTGCATGTGGCCCTTGGTAAGCAAATATAATAACAAATTATGTGCGTAACAAAAGAACTTCAATTTCCATTTCTTTAAACGTTTATGGAAAGATTTCCTCTCTGACAAGATCCCTCATATCCTCCGACAGTTGCCAGCACCCAAATCCAATGTGTGGCAATACGACATTCGAGCATAGTAAGTACGCCGTTACCCACTACCGTAGCCACCGGTCACTGGTAGAGTATATCTACAAAGTGGGTGAGTGTCGATTGGTCGAATATTCTATTCGCGGCGTCGCACTTGCGGCGCGTCGGTACGAGTCGTTTAGAATTCCGCTGAACACGCAATCTCTGTTCAATGCTCACGCTGGTACCATAAGAGACTTTCAAAGACTGCAAGTTGTAGCTTCTTGTAATTGTTTCCACATTCTTTCAAAAACGCGGATGCGCATTTCAAAGTTGTTGCAGTTCCATGGTTTCTTTGCTTTAACCATTATGACGTCCAAGCCATATTCAGCAGCGAAAAAACTCGCACCCGCCGCGCCGCTCGCCGCCGGAGGCCGCGCGGAAATTCGACCAATCGACACTCACCCCTGCAAAGCGGGTAAATGGGTATCTGAAGTCGCGCACGGCGCATTTGTGAGATAGGTATAACGAAAGAGGGATAACTGTCTGTTTAGAGATCCACTAATCCGATGGAGTAGTGTCGGAAGTTAGTCTCTCGAGTCATATCCATATCATCCACGTGCACTGGAGTCTGCAGTCTCCCCTCAGTGGGCTAGGGCAAGTGTTCAAAGATCTTCCACGGAAAAAAGAGTTTCTTTGTTACCCATATATTCTTACTTAGGGCCGCATGGAAAGTTTTCCGCGCAAAAATTACAATCCGGCTGGGATATAGCTCCTCCAAGTGGGTGGGGTCCACGAGGTCGAATTTCCGCTTCGCGGCGTTTCGCTCGCGGCGCCCCCGTACGACTCGCCGTATCGATTGCCCTTGATCGGCCGGCTGAGCGTGACTGCGTCACGTCTGCGCTTTCCACCCATACCACACTGCCTCGCTTGAAGTCTGCCATGCCCTGCCACTGGCACTCGCACCCGCTGTGCCGCTCATCGCGCGCGGCTGCGCGGAAATTCGACCTCGTGGACCCCACCCCCTCCAAGCCTGGGTCCGACGGGGTGTGGCTTCCAGGTGGGTGTCGGCCATGGAGAGCTGAGGAGCAAATGCGCGATCGGGGACGGCGGTCCGAGACGCAGACAGCTATTGGGCGCGTTTCTTCGCGCCCAATTGCTGTATGCGTCTCCGACCGTCGAGAAACTATTTGCTCATCGGTGACTGCTGCAAGATCTTTTGGCGGGAATTCAAACGGACGGCATCTTCTTTATATGCTCAAGTTTTTAATCAGAACAAAAGGAACTTTTTCACCCTTTTTGTGCTTTCCTGAGGTATTTTATTTAATACACTGATTCTGAAGGGAATCAGAATAAAGGGATTTCCGTGGACGATTCGTTCAAGTGATAGCCGAGTGCGATCCCTTTTCAGCTACACACGCTTTAGGGCATCGGTTTCGTGCCTGGTGCTTATAAGCTAAGTCATCAAATGCTATAACTTCTCAATTTAGAAATTTGATAAATCAAACCGGAAGAAAGCGTTATGACGCTTGTTGATGCAAGCCCTACGAGCCCTCTTCCACCGATTCAACCTTCAAAAGCAGCACTGTCATGATGGTTTAGTGAAACTTTGTAAGATATTTTAATAAAACTGAAAATTTATTCCTCTCTAGACGGTAAAGGGTTATTGAAAAAATGCAAAGGTTTGGAAAGGAAGGAGATTCCTACGAACTCGATTGAGCCATGAAATACAATATTAGGTTGGACAAGAAGTTCCCCTTCGTCTCGATTTTTCAGCCATAAATTTTATGTTTTTTTGAATCAAGGCCTGAAAACGATCTTCAGAAGGCGTACTATTCCAACCTTTCTTTCAAGCCATAGAAAAGTACGATTTTTGGGTGGTGGCATAAGACTCGGAACTTCTACGCAATACGCTGCAGTTAACTAAGAATAAAATGACTGGTTTTGAACGCGTGGGGGTCTTTGGTAAGGATTGACCTTCCACATGCCCTGCCTCGCACATTCCCTAATTACTTCGCACATCTCCGATTGCGCCTAAGGGGTGATTCCCCCTAATTGCCTTTGCTCAATTCAAGATTTACAGCTCAAGGAACAGAAAGGGTGGAATTAAGTTGCGGCAAAAAGTGATTTGCAGAATTAATCGAACTTAGTAAGACATGACAGAAAGAGAGACTAGTACAAATGTGAAAAATGAACAATGCGTTTGAAAAGAAAACGAACTAACTGAGCAACACTGATCTCTTCCTAGAAGCCAAATTAAAAGGAACAAGTATGTATTCATGAGGAGTAATTCTGGTAGTTTTCTGAATTTCTGGTCCGAGTCCCAAAGCGTTCGTGAAAAACAAAATACATCTATTTACATTCAGCTATATCACCAATACTTGTATATGACTTCGAAATTCTGTTTTTTTCCTGTTCAATAATCATTCCAATTAGTTGTAATTATTCCGTTTAGCTGACGTAATAAAGATCTTAGTTACATAGTTGATCTTATGTTAGTTACATAGTTGATGAATCGATGAAGACACTTAGATCAGCCAATTAAGCGAAGTCATCTCTTGGGCACTCGGAGAGATGCGAAGTAATTGGTACAGGTGGAGATGTGGAAGGTCAATCCCGACTGAAGACCCCCCCCCCCCCCGTTTTGAACGGGATGTTGCGAGCCGTGAATAACTGGAAGGTGGCCTTGCAAGATTACGTCTCAAGAGACAATGGTCCAAAATGATGCATGCTTTTGTCAGTTTTTCATGGCCTGTCGTAAGCACAATGTCAAAATTCTGCGAGCGAGTTCTTTACATAGCAATGCAACTTTCAATGAAAAAAGCGACCATGATGCACTGGGAATACGCTTTTCCCCGTTGTGAAGGGGTGAGGTCATAGCCCGTCCCGCGATGACGCCACCAGCGCATCCGAAGATGAATTATGCAAAAAAACTGCACAAAACATGATGAGGAAGTTCTGCTTTATTCCTTGTAAATATAGGATGTGTTCATTACGGATCACTACTTTTTGGCACTCCGAAGCATCTCACAGATATGGTTCAAGAATAGAGGGTTGTCGAAATCGCCGCCTTTCAACAATTTTCGATTTTGAAGAAAGGAAATTTTGAATAAGAAAAATAGAACCTGCACTGCAATTGTATAGAAAAGTGTGCTCAATCTTGTGGTTTTTGTTTCGTTACAATCAATTGTGTTTGAGTGGAATTATGATCTGCCAAAGTTAGACAATGCGAATGTCGGCTCTTTTATGTCTGCAGTATGCATAAAAATAGCACTCAAACATAGCCATTTCGGGACATGCGATTTTTGAAAGGCAGAGAATCTTGCTTGTGTGAAATACATTGAACACTATACATAAAGCATCAGGCTTCACGCAATTGTGCTATTTGAAGCTTTAGTCCTGGTCTCATCATCGCACAGCATTTGTCGTTTGCCGCACGCGGCGCATTTACACAGGGTTCGATTTTGAGAGTGAATCTCTCGCTCTGATTACCGCGCAAATGTGCCGCGCATGACTTCGCGCATTAGTCTCCGTTCATACTCAGCGCCGGCAGAGTGTGGCTGCGTCTACAGGTAGCGATGCAGTGTGGCACAGGCGGAGGTGCAGAGATGACGCAGCCACGCCCTGCCGCTGGCATCGCAGAGTATAAAGGGGTGCTTGCGATGGTACGTTGTTGTCGGGTGTATAACTTATGTCGAATTTTCGCGCAGCCACGCGCGGCGAGCGGATTCCTTCGCGAGTGAATTTTCATTGCAACACTCCCTTCAAATACCACAAGGATGCATACTCAGCTTCTGAATGGTATATTTACTTAGCTTATCAACACTCACACGTATAACGTGCTGAGCCGGTTGGCATCCTTGTAGTAACTTTCGTATCGCGGGCTGCGGCGATAATCAGCTGCTATCAAAAACCAAAGATATCAAAACTCTTTTCAGAGTTCTATGCCTGAATTAATTATTTCTTAATTAGGATTGTTACCATGTAATGCTATCGTTTCTTTACTTTTATTGTCACTATTTGTCTTCTTAGGGCGCAAAAGTTATTGTTTTTAGATAATGATGAGATAAAGCTAGTTCTTAAAAGGCCCTCATGGTACCAGACCCTTGCGTACTGAGCGGAATTCCAACCGTCTGCGGCAAGCTGTGCTGACGACGCCGCGAGTGCGACGTCGCAAAGCGAAAATTCGAAATAAGCATTGTCCACACCCGTTGTGGTCTAGTGTGCTGCAAATTCAAGATGTATTCAAAAACTATCCGTATAACTCAGCATCCTAGTGGTAACTATCGCATCGCCGGCTGCGGCGATAATCAGCAGCTATCGAAAATAAAAAATATCAAAATCAATATCCTCTTAAGCTTTCAGCTTCACGGTTCGATGCCGATATTGGCCAACTGGCTCAACACGTTATGCGTGTGAGTGCGAATAGGCTATGGTAAATATACTAAACTGAGTGAAGGTGAAAAGAGTCTTGGTAGTGCAATGGATTAGCACATACAGTAGCGCTCAAAAGTCTTCGGCGAAATGGTCTTTCACTTGGGTTTTTCACTTGTAACTATTTTGCATCTGCACCGATCTAAGAGAAATTTTAGTATGTTGTACTTGGAGACACTGCATACTTAATATACTATTTTGGCGCTCAACGGTATAGGTTACGCGGTTATATGAAATTTTTTTGTTTTTGGAGTGCCATCGCTATGCCGTCCCGTTGTGCCGCTGTCATCAAAAGTCGTGGTCTTTCTACAAAATATTAACGTTCTCTGAGCTTGCTCGTTTTGTTTTTGTAGAGAAAGCCGTCTTTCTTGACCAAGCCTTTCACTTTTTTTCGGTGGTCTTGTAGTAAATCTTTGTAAAAAAACATGAAAAGTGTCAAGCGGCACTCAAGTATTATAGAAGGAAATGTTGACAATAGGTGCAGGCACCACATATAAAATTTTGTCAAATTTGGTCAAGTAGAAAAAAAGTTATGACAAAAAAATTTTGGCCGAAGACTTTTGAGCGCTACTGTATGCCCGGAAAGAATGAAGTGTGGGTTCGAGTCCCGTCCGACACCGAAGCTTTTGCCCATAGCTCAGCATCCTAATAGTAAAAGCTATCCGTTCCCAACGGAATTTTATGTAAGAGTGCAGCCTATCAGTGCCTATAATAAGAAGAAATTTTGTTCAGTAATCGATAAAAAATGGTGACGTATTCCAAAACGATTGAAGGTACTGACCATTTAATTGTTCATTCACGCCTTCTACCTATGCGGTATCAGTTTTGAGTTTCTCGCTCAAGTCATCGCCTTTGGAAGGCAAAGGTGCGAACGGGCGTATTACGATGGTAGAAGTAGATGGATTCCATGGTGAATAAACGTCATACACTGATGTCACGACACAGGCCATTATCGAGCGGAGCGAAACGAAATAGGACCCCATCGTGTTATTGACTCGCTTCCTCGTCTGATGCGCAGCAGCTGACAGAATTCCCCGTGCGCGTGCATTTGAGCAATTGTGCACCTCAGAATTCATAAATAAATACCCTGAGGTACAACCTGGCCCCTCAAGGTCACATAACAAGCCCTCCAAAGCATAGAAGTGAACATTAGATGAGTCAATAGGTTACCGCCACTCGAGCTACGGCCACTTTTTTAGATGCTTCACATATTTTCCCCCTCCAAGGTGCTGGTTATGTGGGATGTGTATGTGGGGTGGCTGGTTATGTGGATATGTTGAATTTTCGCTGTACGGCTTCGCACTTGCGGCGCCATCAGCGCACTTGCAGTGGTCGGTTGGAATTCCGCTCACAAGGGAAGGATAATAAGTCGAAGTGGCCGTTTGGAATGGGGTTTATACTAATGATAGGGCTCGGGATGCCATTCACCAATCTGCATTCCAAATCTGCTGTCCGTCTCTGGGAACAGAGTTACAATTTGTGAGGCACTATGTCACCATCACGGCCGTTGCAGTTACAAGCAGCGGCCTCCGGGGCTCATAGGTAGTGTTCCGGATCTGCAGGCCAGGGGTCATGGGTTTGCTCCCCGCCGGTGCGGGTCTTTTTTGCATTTTGTGTTTCATTGTCAGTAAGTGCTTTTCTTTCATTTCTGGACGTTTCCTTGTACTGGTAGCAATCGCACCCATCATTTACTCTGCCAACTACTAACATTACTCACAAGGGAAGGATACCAAGTCGAAGGAATCCCGTACCACACGAATTAGGCGTTCTTGCGTAAAAAGATTATGATATTCGCGCACAGGTGGTCGAATTACCCCTCTGTGCAAATTTCCAGCCAAATCCAGTTTTTGGTCCAGGTTCGGAAAATTAGGGGTGGCCAAGGGGAAAGTGGTAGTTTTTGAATTTTCTTCTACAGAAAACCGTGCAACCCGAACAAGATAGCCTACACATACCTTTTACACTTGCCCATTGTACTAAATGTACGAAACAAGCGTCAAATAGGAGCACTTCCTAGGCAAGGGTCAACGACTTCTCCTTTGTTCAATGTGCTGCCACCCAATAGCCCGTGAATTTTTCCGAAATTTGGTCAAATCCTCGAATTGGCTAAAAACTTGTCCATTGGAGTAATTTGACTCTCTGAACACGAAAATCGCCCTGGTTTTGCGCAAGAACGTCTGGCTCGCGTGCTATAGGCATTCAAACCTACCATATAATAGTACTGCTTTTTCAAAAAACCTCCATAACTCCGCTCAGAAAATCGTTCTGCAAATTTCGAATACAGATTGGAGGTTAGCGTCCGAAAATACGTCGGACTATATGTATCCCATTCTGAATGGCCACTTCGACCTGGGGTTCTTCCCTTGTGAGTTTCTTCTCTTTCAACGCTTGTAACTCTGCTCCCAGAGACGGAGCAGATATGGAATGCAGATTGGTGAATGCCGAGCCCTATCATTGGTATAAACCCCATTTCAAACGGCCACTTCGACTTAACATCCTTCCCTTGTCAGGACGGAAGGGGTTGGTACCGTGGAGGCCCCTTAAGTATTAGCTGTTCATCTCATCATCATCTGAAAGGGATAACTTTTGTGTTCCAATAAAACAAAATAAATATAAAAGGTAAAAGAAACAGTAGCATTACATGATAACAATCCTTCTCAAGAAATAATTGATTTTGGCGTAAAACTTTAAAGGGAGTGAGCACAACGCACGCAATCACACGCAAAGAAATCCGCGGCGCCGCTCGCCGCGCGGAGGTTCACACCGATCCCGGTTATGTGGAGTCCTAGCCACGGGGTTAGCTAGGTATGGCTGGCTGAACACATTATGACGTAGTGGTCGCTCCTAGAGGCCTCAAGACGTTGATTGCACTGCGACGAAGAAGCCGGCTAGGCTGAAGAGTGCACTCTTGGAAGCCTCTTGTTTTCTTCTGAGGCTTTTTTAAGCGCTTTAATAAAAAATGAAGTATGTGACGTAAATTGTGACCTGGAGGATTAGCGATGCGCATGTGCCTATTCCAAGTCATGACAAGGGTTCCTATGCGAAAACGGCGTAGGCCAAAGTGTGCCGTTTTCGCATAAGAACGCATCGAGCTGGCGTTTTTGGGCTATAGCTTGCCAAGTGACTGGGTTCGTGGGCCAATTGCTTGAAGCCAAGGCGGTTCCAATCTGAGTAGCCCCCAGAAACAAGGGCTTGCTAGCTGCAACCGTTAGATATCTCTTGCAACCGTTAGATATCTCTTGCTTTATTTGGTCATAAAAAGTATAAGGATGTTTCGGGAGGCAGTGCTGGCTGGCACCCCAGAATTTAGATTTTCTCTTGCTTTATCTGGTCATAAAAGGGATAAGGATGTTTTGGGAGGCAGTGCTAGCTGGCGCCCCAGAATTATTGGTCTAATTCCAGCCACTCAGTCGATATTTAGAATTGACTGATTCTATTTGTTTTCTTCAAGATGCTGTAACTTTTCAAAAATCTTCCATTGAACTCGATTTTCTAGAATTCTATCGGAACACTTGAACTGGGATGAGGTGGAGAAGGGTGACAGAGGTGAAAATGGGATGGCAAAACCGCATTGATCTCATGCAGTGTCTTCTGCTTGGAGATGATAATAAGCTGATAAAGTGAAATCTAAGCTCCCACCTTTTTTTCATGATGGGAATGACCTTGCCGTCCATTTGAAATTTTCAGATTTCAACAAAATCTCAAAAAACCTTTTCCAAAAGCCCTCTGATGGTCCTATCGCAATGAGGGAGGCCATCCCGCTATGGACATAATTGACCTAAGGCATGACTTGGAAAGTCGGAAAGGAATCCCTTCTTTCCTCCACCGATTGTTCGAGCTAAAATATATGCCTTAGTGTGGAGTATGACCCTCACAAATCCCTCCAAAATGCTTGGATGTGCAACTTTTCATAAGAAGCCCCCTCCCCCCCCCCCTTTGTGCAATAGCACCCATTTGATGTCACTTTACTTGACCTGGGATATACAGTAGCGCTCAAAAGTCTTCGGCGAAATGGTCTCTCACCTGCGTTTTTTCACTTGTAACTTTTTTGTAACTGCACGGATTTAAGAGAAATTTTAGTATGTTGTACTCGGAGACACTGCATACTTAATATACCATTTTGGCGCGCAACGGCGTAGGTTACGTGGTTATATGAAATTTTTCAATTTTGGCATGCCATCGCTATGCCGTCCCGCAGTGCCGCTGTCATCAAAAGCCGTGGTCTTTCAACAGAATATTAATGTTCTCTGAGGCTTGCTCTTTTTGTTTTTGTATAGAAAGCCGGTTTTCTCGAACAAGCCTCTTACTTTTTTTGGGTGGTCTTGTAGTAAATTCTTGTAAAAAATCATGAAAAGTGGCAAGCGGCGCTCAAGTACATAGAAGGAAATGTTGACAATAGGTTTAGGCACCACATATTAAAATTTTGTCAAATTTTGTCAAGTAGAAAAAAAGTTATGACAAAAAAGTTTTGGCCGAAGACTTTTGAGCGCTACTGTAGATATTGAACCAGTAGATGGAAGCTGTCAACTGAGGGACTCCTGGCTGCTTACCTCACCCACATGCTGCTCAAGCGGACCCAGTTTTCAGGCTCGCCAGTTAACTTTACCTAGTCATTACTCAAAAGGCATGTCCATTGGATTGAAGTCCATTGTATAGATTTATTTGGTCATGGAGGCGCTACAACCTGAGCCTGGTGTCAATGGTCTATTGGACGAAATTGAATTTCTCACTTCACGCTGACGACATTCATTGAATCGGGGACAAATAACAACAACATGAAATCAAAGCTGTCAAAGAGGATGAAGAACTCGGTGAATCGTGAATGGCTAGTCATCCAAGAACTCATAGAGCGGCTTCCCAAGGCTCTAGCCGTTCAACGGGTGTTAATTCCTTTGAACTCTATATCTGAAGTACAGCGCGTTATCCCTGTTGGAATATGGACGCATCCGTGGAACTTCCAAGTGGGGTTGCTCTGCAGCAGCGAGTCACCGCGTCCTGCTTTATTCACTTATCATTCGCCCATGCGCTCTTTGTGTATCACCAGAACTCACCACAAATACCAAGCTAAAACTGTTTTTCTATCTTTCCTGTCTTATAGAAAGCTATGACCCACACCCCCTTACCTCAGCTGGCGAATACAACTCCACCACACCCCCAACGGGCCAAGAATATCTTCCAACGAAGAATATTTTGGCTCACGCTGCACCCAGTTATAGCATAGTCTGACGCCAATGTTCCAGGAACCACAAATCTTTTCTGGAAGAAGTAGGAAGCCGAAAAATCTTCGTTCTCCACCCATTGGATGTGGTTTTCTGTTCAAAGGAAAAGGGAGGGTTCGGGAGAGTGAGGAAGATGGGAAGAAATGATCGTTTTGAAACGAACGTTTGAGGGTAGAAGCGATAATCGGTAGAGAAACCCGGATTCAAAAGCGCGACCTCGTGGTCTGTAGGTGCAGCCAAGCAGTAATCCAAGAACTATTCGCCTCAAGGAAGCCACTAATCTGATTATCCCGTAGTGTGCTTCAAAAAACGATGCTCGGAAGAGGAACCCGGATTGAAAAGCGCGTCCTTGGCGCCTGTATCCAAATCTCCTGCGCATCTCTTCCAACTGCAACATCATCTTTACGAGTTTCTGCCTGTAGAAGATGTCATTTGCTATCTCGTAGAGTGTATTTCATTCCTTCATGATGATGTAAAATAAGTGAAACAACAAACAGAAGCAATCAAGTGAAACAATGGATGGGAGAATAAGCGGAACGGAAAGAAAAAAGGTGTTCGTGGTGAGAAAAAAATTCATTAAATTCATACTCGACGTCTTAGCAGGGTGTCGTGTGTGCAATGTGTGCAATTTAACGAACTGCAAGCGTTATGGCCGCGTTACAGTAAGCCAAAATTGCCACCTTTCGGAGTCTCTAATTCTGTACAAGTCTGAAGGTAAAAATACAAAGCTTTTGGCGTAAATCTATCATTTTTTGAGGGCGCCACGCATTCTAGCCCATTCCGGACCGTAGGGGCATGTGTGCTATTTCGTCTATGCAATGAGCCGTGGCGAGGGGATGGCGAAGACAGTGTATTTATGTTCCCAGAAGAGGTACGGGTACCAGTTCCCTCACGTCAAAAGGATAGAGGGAACTGAGTGGGCTTCGATCCGTTTGTCCCTGGATTATGGGGGTGGTTCTGCACTATCTGACATTACACCACTTCTGCCTCAAGCAGTAAACGTAAACAAATAGTTCTCGAAGGTACATAGCTCAGAACGAGCTTTGGAGTGGTTAAAATATCCAAAAGGGCTAAAACCGCTGACAAACGCTCTTTTTCCATACTCCTTAAGGCAGCCGTCGTCATTATTGCAAATCTTTGCGTAACTCAGGAAATGGAAGGGAATTACCGGATTCAATTAAGCGAACATCGATTCTCTCCAAGGGATTGTGGTCGGCTTCCTCCTTGGCGGCGGAATACGGTATCCTTTTGCAATGCTTGCTAATTAGCGAAAGATAAATGAGAATCGCTATAGAGGTTCGCACTGTGTGCGTAGTTGATGCCACAAAGGCAATGAACGGCCTTCTTTGAGGGCCCCACTTGGTGGATTCGCATCACAGATTTAATAATGAGTACAAAAGTAATATTTTATAACTGGAAGGTCTCAAGCAGTTTGATATTTGTGTTTTTGCACAATCGCGGAAGCTGCCAATAAAAATGATGTAAATGAAAAATGAAAATGAAAATGATAAAGATAAGCATTGATTGAGTGAGTAGCGTACTTTGCGTTTTTTTTTGGAAAAGGGAAGTTGGAATAAGTGGAAAAGATATTGTTCCCAGGCTCCATAAAATTAAGAAATGATGGTTAGAGAAATGTGGATTCCACAATTCTGCAATCATGGAACCCACATTTCTCTAATCCCCATCTCTCAATTAGATCCCCCTCCCCCATAAAAAAAGAAAAAAATTCCATAAAACGTAATTTTCACACTTCTTCCGATCGATTCGGTATCTGATCGATACACAATCTTCGTTTGCAGATCCTACCACTATGAACGGTGCCTACTAAGGAAGGAGGTTGAGCAAATGAGTGAACTCACCGGCGGTGATCTGCAAGTGAGCGATCCTTCGCATAGGAGCAGCGGTGGCCGTGCAGAAAATGGCGGGAATAAGTGCGATCGCGGACAGAAGAAACAGAAGCGATCCGGTGAGATGAAGAGCCAGTGGAAGAAGAGCACTCAACTCTCGCAATTCACAACCCCATGGATTGCATATGGCGAAGAGACCCTGCAAAAACCCAGGGCTGAGTTTGACAGAGAAAGAAAGAAACAAGTGAAACCTCACCAGAATCTGATCACGACTGACGATCCATTCAGGCTGAGTGGTGACCAGAAGTTGGGTGATGGCGATCGCAAACGACATCGTCAACCAGATGAGCATCAACATCGAATTGGTCGTAGTGGGGGCGCTGAGGGTTTGAGTGGAAGAGGTCCAGAGTGTAGTAGAAGCCGATATTCAGCAGCGACGAAGGTCATTCATTGCACCAGATAGCATCTAACAATGGCTCGTGTGAGTCATAGAACAGCGCGTGCGCCAAATACTGATCTCTAGGGATTAAATCATGTGAAATGCGCGAATTTATTAGGGGCCATCAGAGACGGGCGCCATCCTTTCGATAGTTGCAAATGGTGGCAGCGAGGTTTGCGAAAATGGAAACAACTCTGTACTTCGGTCCTTTGGGGCGGTTGCTGCAATTGGAATGGTTCGATTTTTTGCAATTGGAACGACTCGGATTCAATTTGAAGAACACTCTTCATTTAAGTGGATATGTGAGGAGGTGCTTTGCCAATTCAGTCCATTTCAGCTCAGTTGAAATAGGAATTATTTTCTTTAGTCGGCTTCATGCTTCTAACGATCCTTGTCATTTTTCTCGGAATTGGTTGCTCTTCACTTTTATGTCATAGATCATCGCATGGGTATCAGCTGATGGTTGTGCATTGGAGAGTTCAGGAGGTGTTTCCCCAAATAAGAGGAACAAGCGCAATGCTGTCTTCCAGCGACATTTTATATGGATTACTGAAGATACGTATTGAACTGGCTCCTTTTTCTGCTGCAGAGTTAAACTGGGAGGTACTGAGCTCACCGCGACGGCAGAATTAACTGACAGTGCCAACTGAATACACGCGTTAACGATACCGTGTCGCTTCTGAATTTTGATAGATCGATGCTTTGTAATAATCAGTTGAGGTCCTTTGCCCTGAGAAGGCGAGTCGGCGAGGTGAGTCGCCTTTCTCAACTGCACGGTTTTGCGCCCTTTTTGTATTTTTTTCACTTTCACATCTGTCTTTTATGCCAAATACCGGACTGCAATTCAGAATGGTACTTATATTTATTTCTTGTAGATATAGTTCATTATAGTACTATTATTAACCATTATTATCTACTAATTGTATGCATTTACAATTTTATTATTAAGTGTGATAAAAAAACAACAATGTGAGGTTCCACAATTTTATCTCAAAAGCCTCAAAAGATGAAAATAAAATTTTTGGAGCCCCAACAATTTTTTTTCACACATTTATGATGAATCAGCGTGTGACTTCGGGACAGAACAATACTCAAAAACATTTTATTATTATTTATTGGAAATATTTGATGTTCAAGAATCCGACGCAAGAATGTTTTTTTTTTTCAAAAAATAAAATATAGGCTTGGCTTATTGTGGTCTAATCGCAATGAGGCATTCTTCAACGTTAAAGTCCAGGCGGTATTTGAAAAAAAAGGAACAACCCAAGCTTATCTCGAAAACTCGTCATTTTTATCGCTGACGCGGGAAATAGACCAATTCAACTGAAGTAAGTGTTCATCAGTACTGGACGCCCTGCTCATGTACCTCAATTTTGGAAAATTCTGGGAGCTTCAAAAGATTCCAGAAAAAAATGTCGCAAAAATTTTCGTACAACCTGATAGGAGTTGTCAATGTCGGAACAGGCAATGTGCCCAGGCTTGTACCTCTTTTGGTCCTCAGGTTCTTCCAGAGGGCCATTCGGTCCTTGACTAAATTCCTTCTTTAGTCCCGGTTCGGTCTATTCCACTGCTTGATGGAGGCGAAAAGCTGCAAGCATTGGCTATTTAGACCAAGCTATCCGACCTAAAGTCATGACTTGATTAGATTTCAACTGCTAAGTTGTTGAGGCTTTCCTTCCAAAGGCGATCAGAGATGACACGCTTCGACTGCTTGTCAACCAAGAATAACGCGCGACTACTGAGGAGCCCTATGAATTCCCGAACGATTTCGTCATGGTGTTGTTGGAGCTCATCGACGACGGGGAGACGTTTTGTCGTTGAAGCTCATTAGCGACGATATCGTGATATGAAAACGCTCATTTCCTGCTGCTGAGCGGCGACCATGCACCTCATATCTCGTTATTTTGTTCCCTATTGGCTTCCTTTACGCCCTTGTAGATGCTGCTGCTGACTCACAAAGCCACTAAATACCTCCATTAGAGACGGCCTTTTATAACAAGGCGCATTACCTTCTTTACTATCGCATTTTCTCCACCAGTCTGGAGGGAAGGGGTGTAGGTGCTCTGACTAATCCGAGGAAGAAGAAATGACTACATGACTACTTGAGCAGAATGCTTTACGTTGAAGATCACAAAACACCAACCACGGTGTCTTATACCAGCAGCGATTTTGTTTCGGAAATTTATGAGCCCTCTAAGGAAAACTACCTGATTGACGTGTGTGTGTCAACTGCTTTGTGAATGTACTTTTTGGTGAATTAAATGAACCGTTAAAATGCCTTTCAGGAAATGAAAATCGAATACTTGCCCATAGTCTTTCCGTCACAAAAAGTAATCCTAAGCTAGCAAGAAATTTTCCTTCCCAATTTTTCTGAGATGAGCTCAGGGTCGAGCATAGCGCCGAGGAAATTTTTGAAAAAAAGCGATTCGTTCCCCCCGGACGACGCTGTCTATTTTTACTCTCAAGAGGTCCCACATAGGTCGCTTCTACCTAACTATGAAGTGTGATTGACGAACTTTTTTAGAGATCGCCTGATCGATCCAAAACTTTGTTCGAAAGTGCAAAGGTGTCGACGATTCCTCGAGGGAAATTTCAAAATACCACCCACCCTACTTTCTAAAATAAAATGCCAGCCCTCTGGAGGATTCGACATCCCATACTTCACTCTGGTTGAGTTTCCCTCCTCGGGTTATTCCACAGTACAAGCCTTTTCGTCGCAGAAACATGGGACCTCTGTTTGGATTGTCAAATTATTCGCTTCTGGCAGAGGCCTCGTTTGCATCGTACAGGATTTTTTATGAACTGGCAATTGCTGATTATGACGCAAGAGACAGGATTCCTTCTGTTCCTCAACTACAAATTCCATGAACCATCGATTTGCGGTGGTTAGAGTTATGGTGAAAAAAGTAACCACAAAGTTCCCATTTTGTGAACCATAAAATCGCTGAGGTCCGCTATGGCTTGGGGAAATATTGCCGAACACGACATTCTAGGTGTTTCTTGATTGGAAATATTATCCAAAATTAAGGAACTGCAGTATTACTGGTATTATAACTGAATGAAATGACTGTTTGATACTGAATTCGGGGTAATGTCCTAATAGGGACTCTATGAGGAGTATATGTTTGTGTCCAGATCCCAATAAAGTATCGTAATAAGGTTCGGGTGAGCCTAGCGGAGAGAGATTAGGAAAGAATCCCTTCTCAGACCAAGTGAGGACCAAATGAAATTTTTGTCTATTTCCATAATTCTAGAAGTGCTGAAAAAGTATTTCTGATACTCATTTTGATCTATCAAATCGTCCCATCATGGATATCATATACTGATAAACTCATGTCTGCTTCTTTTCGAAGTGATTATGGCGCTGATCCGTACGAAGACTATTAGATAGCAACAGGTGACGTGCCCTACTGATGTCTTTGTTAGCCAGTTGCGATTCTCGAGTTATAAGAGAAATGGAATGGGTGAGACTGGGTAAGATCTGTTCCCTCGGGAAAACATTTAAGGATTAATACAAATTCCGAAAAATTTTCAGTTAAGGTGAAGAAATATTGCAACCTGGGGAATTCCTGAGGATAACAATGAATGACAAGCGAAGGAAACGTTGGGGCACTGAAAGATCTTCAGAGTTTGCCAGAATAGGGATGCTATTCGGACTTGTAGAATTTTTCGCAAACGTATCTTACCAATACAATGGTCCATCGGGGTTAATGTACTGTTGAAATGCCTCGTTGACTTTTAGTTTAGATGGAAGGTATGCGACCCGCATTGATGTGATACAATGATGTCACTTACATATCTCTTGATTATTCATATTGTTGGTTGTTTGTTTGTGGTGATAAGCGATCACACAAATATGATCAACCAACTAGATTTCATTCATCTCACATGTTCCATTGAGACTGGCGAGAGACATCAAAAGCGAAACAAAGTGTGCGCGCACAATGAAGAGCCAGAGACAGAGAATCACTGACGGGAATGTGAGGAAACGCGGAGATAGAGAGGGAAACACGTCAAAATTCAGTTTGATTTACTGAAATGTTGATGAATAACACCCATAAGAGACGATGAATTTTACCGATACAAACGCTACACACACGGCTAACTTTCTCGACGCTAACAAGAGGATGGAAATCAAAGAACACGATGGCGTGGGTTGAATGTTACGATGAGAAGCGTGTTGTGAGTGTTGTTGTGGTAAAGGTGATGTGATGGTGGTGGTAGTGGTGATGATGTTGATGCTGATGCTGCTACGTGGTGTGTGCTCATCGTCGACCAGCCGAGCTTAGCTTGTTCAAGTTCATTCCTAGCAGTCCATTGATCAGTTCTGCATTCGATCTAAACGACGAAAGCTGGTCATTCGGTTCATCTGAATAGCCTGAGCGTCAGAATCCCAAAGCACTTACCGTTTGCCAACTGCCGACAGTTTGCCGAGGTCCATTCCAATAAGGCCATTTATCAACTCCGCATTACTCCTTTTCACAAACTGCATATCGTCGTACATCTGGAATTATCATCGTCTTTGGATGGACTAATGTTGTCTACGTGAAAACTGGACAATTAAAGAAGGTGGAGAGGTATACTCCATTTAGGAGCGCCTGATAGGGCGTGGCCTACGGACATGGGTGAGTGGCGAGAGTGTTTGATTCGCTCCCACCCAAGTCCGTAGGCCACGCCCTATCAGGCGCTCCGAAATGGAGTGTAATGCGAATAATAAGAGCTCCTGAAAAAGTCGTTTTTGGTGAGAAGAAGCGCCCCGGAAATTGTTAGAGCCGTCTTTTTCAACAGCCACAACCTGCTTCGACATGACCCGCCCCCTTCTGGACGTGTCCCGCCCCTTTTCTGACTACGATGGAGGAGTCTGTTTCTTGGGTTTCCGACCGTTTTACTCCGTTTTCTACTCACTTTCATTTGATCAAGCATCTCACTTTCATATTCAAAAACCTTTTCATGTTCGGCTCAAACTGCCCCTACCATTGTCATCGAACCACAGCCGGTCAAAGTATAACAGGGAAAATTTCTTACAGAAAATCTGCAATTTTTCAACAGCAAACGAGTAACCGTCCCCCGAAGGGCACTTTTTGTAGGTTTCATGAATCCATCTGCTGCCTTTAAGTTAATGGGAAGTCAGAAAATTGGAAAAGCTCAAAATAGTAGCGGTACTCAATGACGAATGCCTTTTCCAGCTTGAATGCGTTATCATACTTGGAAGAGGCTGGAAAAAGGCGTAAACTCTCAGAAGTTGGAATAGCTTGTCGCTCGAAAGTGTGACGTGGTAAGCCCAAATCTAATTCTTTTGCAGAGTTCCGACACCTTAAAAAAGGCTCCGACACCTGATGAAGCCCTGCAGAGCTTCATGGACTCCTCCTTTCAAACAGTCTAGGAAAATCACTGGTATATGATGGTTGCAATACGCCCTATCCTATCGATCAGCGTACACAGAGAATAGTTTGCCTGTACCGTTTCTCACCAAGAAATTCCCCTCTTGAGTCTGGTTGTGATTGAAATAGGGCCTTGCCCTTTCATTGACCAGGAAACTTCCTAAATTTGTCCTTTCCGTGCGATACCCGGAACCAGACAATGAAAATCAAAAGAAAAGATGACAACAAAGCATCAGAGCGATTGACGGCAGTAAAGTCGCTAGATGACAAGCGATATTCAGCCACTTGTGGACGAACATTCATAATAAATTGCTTGTTTCCGTTTTTGGTAACCATCGACAACTAGCAGTTGGTAGAAATCCTGTCGCTATACACGTGAAGGAAGGGGGTGAAAGTTTCAATTCAGGTGAAAAAGATAGCCACGCCTTAAACTTTTATGCCACGTTGAGGTAATGGAACACCGAAATTCCAACAATGCTGCTTGAGCTCGCCGTAAATTTCAAAACCATTTTTACCTTTCATTTTTCAACCCGTATTCGTGCCATTAGATCCGGCGTGAATTTGATCCATAAAGTCTAATGGCTAGGCCCTTCACGAGAAATGAACCCTCATTTAATTTCACATTGTAAAATTACGTCCTGGATAAAAATATGCTGATAAAGGAAAATCTCTTTGACTTTAATGGAAAGCAGAAAATTACGTCCTGGATGACAATATGCTAAATAGGGGGAATTCTCTTTGACTTCAATGGAAAGCAGACAGAACTTCTGCACTAGTCCTTGCTGAAAACACTACAAGTGAACCCATGATGCTGTTGTGTCGTTATTATTGACACTCACTTCTTTCCCAAGCTTAGCTCGTCTACAGCAAGCCCTAAGGGAGAAAAAATGGCACGAAGCGTGGGAACCTCAGAGATCATCCTACGTCAAATGAAAAGTCACATCGCTCGCCGATAAAAAACACTTTGGTCGTCGAGGATTTCATATACCAACAGGATCCATCTTCAGTTATACAAATGTGCCTTCAAGGATGACAAAGACGACTCCTGGCGCTCGGAACTATGACAGTCAGACATCTTGAGGAAGATGATAGTTTACGCCGTGCATCATTCATCGCCAACTTTAGCAATCAGAGTGTTGTTGCACGACAGAGCTATATGCATATGATGATTCAAAGGAAGTCCATTGGTGAGAAACTTGATCAAGCCATATAGGTCATCAAAAACTTCAAAACTTCAATTCATAGAGTACATGCATGCTTCAACCATTAAATTAAGCCTTCCAAGTGTTCTCCACATTTTCTACCGTAGTCCTTCCCAGCATTCATGTTGCAACTTTTGGGGTGAAAAATACCCGATGGTTTACCCCAGTCGTACCCTGCACGGCAGTGAATTAAATGAACCAGCTTAATAGCCTTTTTTTCTTGAGCCTTTCTCATCGTAACCGCTCGAAATAGACACAAACTACAATTCAAGTGTTCTGGTATCATTTCCGTCTCGTTCGTGATTTTTGATGTACCTTTATAAGAACCCCGAAGCCATAAAAAAGGACAAAATCGTCGTTTTAGTCAGCTAAACATGTGAAATTCGATCTTTTGCTGTGAATCTTTAGCCATGAAATGGCATGAAGATGGGTACGTTTTTCTGTCGACGAAAAGATGTCCTTTGGCCCACGTCTGGGCTGGTTACGATGTCCACCAGATGAAGGTGACGAGGAGTTCAGCTAAGATGTTTACGAATTACACCCAGCTGATAAGCAGGCTACGATTGAATTTTCTCGTTACGTTCTCCAAGAACAAGCATCGAACGAAGCAGCACCGATGACTCCATGATGCGATTCGATTTGTCTGTCTGTGCAAGGGGCCGGATTCGTGTCGGTCTCCATAGCGCCAATAATATTTCCCCGACCAGTCGCTTTGGCTTCCACAATCAGGAAGTTTCTTGGGAGTTTCTTTTTCACCGCTCTCACTTTCTACATCGCAAATTGGTGGTTAATGAAATTTGTAGTCGAGGCGTACGAATGGAACACATATCCAATGGGGTTCAGTCCTTACTTCTCAAAGCTCTACTTACTCACAGAAGCCTCTAAATGTAACGTGGGAACTGTAGGACTAGACTAGACGATGTTCAGAGTTGTTTTGGCGAGCGAATAGCTGAGAGGAATCAGTGGAATGGATTAAAAGTACATTCCAAGGTATGTGCCTATAGAGAATATTCATTTGCCATTCTTAACTATGTTATTCTATCTGAGCAGAATTTTGAGTAGCTTGCCTCGCAACAAAGAATTCACTGGAATGGAAAGGTCACAAAATTCACCCAAATAAGGTCATTCTTGGCTTCGAGTAGATCCAAAGAGAATTCATTACTGGTATTTCGTCATCAGGAGGGAGCAGGAAGGGGGAGGGTGTCATTTTTAAAATCCTCGATGAACTAGAGCTAGTAGGGAATTGGATAGAGCCCGACTAGGTTCGGTGACAACGGTGGTTCTTTGCAGGTCGAGTGAAGGCTTCCCAAATTTGATTAATTGGCACAATTCCAACTTTCCTCCAGCTTCAACTAAGCTGACTAATTCACGAGGTTTTCTGACTGAGACAGGTTACTTAGAGCATATACAATTAACCGAGCTCTTCGAGCAATCCCTTGGAGGTCAGTAAGGGGGGACATCGCCCGAACCATTAAAAAATGTAGCAAACTCGAAAAAATAATACTCACCTGTGGGGCACGATAGAGTAATGGATTGGCCGATGTGATGACGACGGAGAAGAGTAGAGTAAGGAAGATGGCGAAGAAGCTGCGCATCTTGTGCTATTCAAGGACCGATAGCGATAGGAATGAGGACTGAGGGTGCCCACGCCCCTCCCACGGACCACACTGGGCTCCGCCCTTTCTATCGCTTTCCAACGTGAAAAATATCGTGCTTGACACACATAAAAACTACTACTACGAAATCGAGCAAATGTAGCATACAAATGAATAAAAGGGAACAAATTGTACGTGAACTTACCGTCTGGTCGGATTGAGAATTCCTTGAGAAGTTCGCTCACATGTAGGAACTTTTCGACTACCTACGACAATGAAATGCAGGGTACCAGCCGAACCGAGGCAGCCAGATTCATTCAAATTTGGGCATGATCAACACTTTTTTACTGAATTAAATGTGCCATAAGGGAAACGTGCCATTTCACAGTGCGATTGCCGTCATTCTAAAAATACTCGGAAAACGCAGCTTTTTTAATTTTCATACTTCACCTCAATTATTATGCTTTTGAGGCTTAATTTCAGTAGAGAAGATCTTTTTTTCATCCAAGGGCACTCGTGAGCACGGTCAGCTGCATTGAGGGAAGTTTTTAAAAACTACAGCTACCCAAAACCTACTACTGAATGGATATGGTAGGTATTCCTCACTGAGAAGAAGGGTCGTCGTTCGATCGGTTCGTATTGCTATACTATCGGGTCCAAAAGCGGTATTCTTTTGCGGATTACCAAACGGACGCTTACCAAATACGTTCGATTTCCCCTCCAGCCATCCTAAAAACGGCCCTAACTCCAAATACCCTGAGTACCTCTAAAGTCTAACATTTTCTCATGAAAACAGCCGTGGATCCGGAATAGGCTGCCTGGTACCGGTTTTGATCTGGCAAAACCATTTTGAAGGCACATTCCAGGGTTATTGGGGTGTTACAGCTCCTGCCATGGTAAGATAGTTCGACCCATAGTCAGTAAGTAGGCTGTACTTTTACCGAGGCATGGGTGTCAGTTCCTGGACCGTGCAGAGCCAAAGAGGCCGACTCCACCCAGCAGCTCACCCCAGATGTGATTGTTGGCGATGACGGTGGAAATCATGGCAAAACGTGGCAAATGAGGCCTACGATTCGTGTGATAACATAAGATAAGGAAGAGATGTCAGTGATAAATGAGACGTTAACATGAGGATGCAGGTGATTTCTTAGAGCTCCTTATGATACCATTCAGCGGGAACTGATTCAAAGCCTCGTTTTCATGAGGTAATCTCGTCCAAGCTCAGATGTGAGGAGGTCTGATTTTTGCCCTTTTTGTGAGCTAGTTTCGGATTTTTCTTTGTCAGCGTATACCACAGCACCTCTGATTTCATAATTTAGCGCTTCAACCCACCCAAGGTAATCCTGGAACGTGCCTTTAATGTCTCTGTTCGCTTTGTAAATCGTATAGGCATCCCAGTATCTCTACGATTATGCGATTGAGTAGGAGACATGGCGCATCACAAAAACATAGTAGAGTTATTCGTCTTCTTCAGTCTTTTCACCCTCAAATGCTGACACTGCGGTTTTATTTTCTGTAAAGACCGACCCAGCAATTGATGTCAAAAGGCGTTCGCCTTGTAGAACAACAGTGTGAGACTCCTGAATTTCTATTCAAAGAACATCAAAACCATCAAAAGTGTCAAAAAGTTATCCGAAATATTATATTATGAGTTTTTTTTTAATTTAAAGAAATTCATTCGAAGTTTCACACTGTTGCTGAAGATTCAAATCACAATGAGGCTCCGGAACAGCACAATATTCAATTGTTCTCCTCACTTCTTTGAAAATAAAGTCATTTGACTTGGAAGGGGCTGTCCCTTTGAAAGCCGATGGATTGCAGCATGCTACGGGAATACGCGTTCAAAAAACATAATATCATTTTTCTATGCAAATTTGCTCTCATAGTTCCAGGAAGTGATTTGCAGATTTTCCAATAAATAAATTTAAATAAATTTTGGATTCGCTGCAATAATGTTGAGAATTCGTGCTGATTAATCTGATCTCGCCCACACATGCCATTATACGACCCTCACCAGACAGGCATTTGGTGGGTTAGCGCGAATGTGTAATGAATAGTAGAATCTCGTCAAGAAGAAAAACCCGGTGCTGCTAATGCCATCGTCTGTTAATTAAGACTAATTCACCAGGGAATACTGTAAGATTGAGGGATGCGTGGGCAGCTACGTCGGTCGGCCTTTCAAATAAATTTGTTTTGCATCAAATCTGCTCAATTTTATCTTCAAGAAACCACTCTCCCGTCGTCAACGTCTCCAGGGTACCGTATCCTGGGGAGCCCCGTGAAGACTATGTGGGAAGCGAAGGTGAAGGCTGGACCATAACAATTGCGTGAAATTGCAAGTCATTGGGGCCCAAATGGCTGTCTGCGATGAGATACATAGATTGAGAAGAAATATATTTATTGCAATTCGATTAATTTCTGTATGAAATGCACACTGTCATAGAGAGAGAAACGAAATGAGAAGCAGTCGAGCGCTAGAAGGGTGATGCTGAGCTAGAACGATTCGAAATGCACTTAACAAAGGCACAAAAGGTCCACAATGGGTTCGACATTGCACGAGCAACAGCAGATCACCACCGCCACATCACGTCTTGCACAGGGACAACGACGAGCTGTGCAGGGTTAACAAGCGATGCAACTCACTACAGCGCTACAAACTACAAGCATGCCTACAAAACTACCATCAAAATGGCCGTTTTGTCTTTTTCTCAGAAGCGCTTCAAAGGAGGGATAAATTCTGGTCAAATTATGCCTAGAAAACGATACAACGACGATAAAGCATTGAGCACTAGTCAAGACACAGCAATTCACTATCGTCACACACATAATGAATGATGTGCTGCAGCTATTCGCAACATCTAGAAGCCAATAAGACAATCTAGCGATGAGGCATGGTGTACACACAAACACACAAAGTTCACACCCACATAGACAAATTTTGCAATTTTTGGCCGGTCAGGTAGAAACAGTGGCGAAGTAGTTCAAATCGGACGTGCCCGCTGGTTGCGTAACTTTTCCAGTCGACTCTGTAGGTGCTTGTTCGTTTCCTTCTGCTCGTCTAATGCATTCTCTTTGTCACGAAGCTGGAAAAACGCGGATATGAGAAAGTGGATTCGACGTTGAGGTTTGCATGTGAGACATGCCGCGTGAGCGCAGCATTTTTGTGCCAATTCTGCACGCAATATTCAACATTCGACGCTGCTGCTGGATAGTGTATGGGAGAATGCATTAAGGATGCTCACAAATGCTCTGACGTTTCCAGCAGGAAATTTGGGCGGACGGCACAATACTGACCATCATCATAATAGCTATGATGAGGAAAAAAGGGATGGTACTTCATCTGTAAAAGTCTCTGAGAAAAGTGCAGCCTCCGAGATGATTCATCAACCCTTCAGAGCCAGTTGAGCGGTATCAGATTTGATTAGAGGGGGGGATTCCTAATAAATCCCAGGAGAATCGCACATTGTCAAACAACCGCTGTAAGGGTGCGAAGACACTGGGAGTGGGTTGGCAAAGTACATACAAAAAGCTCTTTGGTCGATAGTAATGTACAGAAGGCACGGGGTAGAAAACAGTATGTAGAAAGCGAAAAGCTGGCACAGCGCGGAGGTGCCGGTGAGGTGCGGTACTGGAAATAACTGGGAAGAAATGTATAGAGAATCGTGCTGAACCGAATTTTCTTCGAAGCTGAAGGGAGGGGAGGGGGGAGATACTTACGCGAGGTTTCCTTCAACAAGACGTTAGTAGACCCTGACCTAACCTGCTCAGTCATTTTTCTAGGTTTATGAATCTTTAATACGTTATGCTTTCCATGCAATTGTCAGTTGTCTGCCCTAATCCCTTCCACATAAACCTTCGATCCTTACGGGTACGAGACTTATGTAAAGGGACAAAAATACAAAGGTGTACATTGGCTGGACCTCGCAAGTCACTGTATTAGCCAAATCGTATTTTGAAAACCACTTCACTTGCAAATGGAAGAAGAGTGCATGGCGCATTCTTTACTCCCGAATTCTTCCTAAACATGCTGACGTAGGTGTCGGACAACGTTGTCCGACAGCTGGTCTGTCCCATGGGACGATGTAGGACAATGTTGACCGACAGCACCGAAAGTAAGCCAAATTACAGAAGTTTGCTTTTTCTTCGTTCTAATGAACATTTCAAGCAATTTTCATCACTCCAAATGCGGCATCGCACGTGGTCTATGTAATTTTCCACAAGTTTCTTACTTCAGTAGTGAACTAACAACTACACACGTACATCCACTAGTTACTCAAATTAACAAACAAAACAATCACTTGCAAAACTAATCAGCTACTAATATCAAATTTTCCATCTATTTCCTTCGTAATCCTATTTAGAACTCAAGGTTGCTCATTTATTATAGAGATTTGAAAAAAAAAAAACAAATTCCGCCTTGTGGGTTAATCTCGGTCACTGCACCTGTGCTCGACATGCAAGAAATATGCCGTCATCCCGTGTGACAGCTACGTGAATAAGCTCGTCGTCAACGTTCAATTTGAGCATATGCCAAATGTGAAATTCTAGTCTGGGATTACCCGTAAATCTTCAGGAAACAGTTGAAAAAGGGTTAATTTGATAGAAATGTAAATCGAAAAATGAGGTATCTGCTGCAATATTCTGAGAACGACACCATCTGGTCGCATTGTGAATTTGCCGAACAAAAAAAAAGTCGCACGGAAATTGGAAGACACCTTGGCGTTATGTCGACGCCTTCTGCAGTTCATAAAATGAAAGTTTGAACAGGTGAAAAATCGGAACGCTCGGAAAATGAAACTCATAATTTCCTTCCAAACAATGCAAAAACTAGGGATAGGGTAAGGTTATTTTGTTTTACGCATGGTTTCAAAGGGGATTCATCTCCTGCAACTTCGGCATTAGTCATTCAGATATATTGGGTCATTCCATAAGTAGTGTCGTTTTTTTTCAAGCAAAAATGTTTGCCACAAGTCAAAAATTTTTGCAGCATATTATATACCAGTTGGCGGGCGCACACTACTGTGCGCGAAACACCATGTGCGTCAGTAGGTCGGCCTGTATTGCTCTTTTTCTTGAGGACAGAGTATTTCAGTGCACACCCAGCCCACCGTGGGCGGAGCTTAAATTAGTCCATGTGTGGTCTTCACTTCTTGTCCCATGCTCTACCCATCCAAACTTGTCCCCATCTCCACAGGTCGTTTTTCATGTAACGTCCAAGCTCCGCCCACCAATTTGAATGCTACGCCCACTGTGCCCTGCCTTCTTTCCTGACCTTCAGAAACTCATCCCTGACCATGATCCATCTTCTCCCTGTGTTTGGGGCACATTCGAACCCAATCAACAATTTTTGAACATTCCACGACGGCCCCGCCCATTATGGGCGGAGCTTAACTTGGTCCATGTGTGGTCTTTACTTAGTGTCCCATGCCCTACCCATACCGCATTTGTCCCCATCTCCACAGGTCGTTTTTCATGTAACGTCCAAGCTCCGCCCACCACTTTAAATGTTCCGCCCACTGTGCCGTGCATTCTTTCCTGACCTTCAGAAACTCATCCCTGACCTTGATCCATCTTCTCCCTATGTTTGGGGCACATTCGAACCCAATCAACAATTTTTGAACATTCCACGACGGCCCCGCCCATTATGGGCGGAGCTTAACTTGGTCCATGTGTGGTCTTTACTTAGTGTCCCATGCCCTACCCATACCGCATTTGTCCCCATCTCCACAGGTCGTTTTTCATGTAACGTCCAAGCTCCGCCCACCACTTTAAATGTTCCGCCCACTGTGCCGTGCATTCTTTCCTGACCTTCAGAAACTCATCCCTGACCTTGATCCATCTTCTCCCTATGTTTGGGGCACATTCGAACCCAATCAACAATTTTTGAACATTCCACGACGGCCCCGCCCATTATGGGCGGAGCTTAACTTGGTCCATGTGTGGTCTTTACTTAGTGTCCCATGCCCTACCCATACCGCATTTGTCCCCATCTCCACAGGTCGTTTTTCATGTAACGTCCAAGCTCCGCCCACCACTTTAAATGCCCCGCCCACTGTGCCCTGCATTCTTTCCTGACCTTCAGAAACTCATCACTGACCTAAATCCATCTTCTCCCTACGTTAGGAGCACGTTTGAACGTAACCAACATTTTCGGGCTGAAAGCCAAACATTCCAGTGCACGCCCCGCCCCCGTGGGCGGAGCTTAATTTGGTCCATGTGTGGTCTTTACTTCCTGTCCCATGCCCTACCCATACCACACTTGGCCCCATCTGCACAGGTCGTTTTTCATATGATACCTAATTTCGTGACAGACGGAGGGACAGACGGCTTAGCGCTTTATATATAGTAGGGATCATTCGGGAGAAAATTCTCTGCTCTACAAAATGGCGTACTTGGTTTTCGATTATGTTAGAATGGCGCCGACATTTAGGCCGGCGAAGAGGTAGGTCTAGCAGACAAAAATTGGCCAAACCGGCAATCAATTAAAACACTATATTTTGCTTGAGGAAAACTAACCAACCATGGGTTGCGTACTCAGCCCCGACCTCTCCTGTAAGTTCCACCAGTCGGTTGCTTGAAAAGTCACGTCGCTCTTTTTCCACATTTAGTTTTTCCGCCACAACTCGGTGATTTTAGACAATTTCTTCAAACAAAGGCAAGAAAATTTTCTCAACCAATCAGTTGATAAGTGGTGAAATGTTGAGAACAGGTGGTGCCTAGGAACAGGGAAATACCACTGACCGGATTCCTTAAGTTTCTCATGGAAAAAATAAATTGTGAAAAATGTCAACTGGACTCCTATCACATGGTATTAAAACTTAATCTGAATAGCAGCCAAAACAAACTAGAAGGATGTTTTCGATAGAGCAGAAAAAGCCCTTCGAAGTGGTTCATAAAACAACTCTAATCAAGAAGTTTGAAAGAAAGGATTTCATTTTGAATAAATGTGGGTGCTTTCGAAAAAAAGATTTTAGAAAAATAACGACACGACTTCTTGATCAACTAAATATTGGAAATTGTAGAAGAGGTCAGGACTAAGTACGCGACAGATGACTGGTTGATTTTCCTAAATTGAAATATAGTGTTTCAATTGATTGCCGGTTTGGTCAATTTTTGTCGGCTGGACCTACCTCTTCGCCAGCCTAAATTTCGGCCCCATTCTAACAAACTCAAAAACTAAACATGTCATTTTGTAGAGCAGGAGAACCCCTTTCAAATGATATATAACATGCTGCGGAAACTTGTAATTTCATAGGAAAAATTTACGCTCGAAAAAAAACGACATTACTTATGGAATGACCCAATACACTGATCAACGCATCGCAGATTATCCGAAAAACTTTATTTATAAAATTTCTGCCCTATTTCCCCTCAGATGACACACTTAATCAATGTCCTTATAGGTGAGTAGACCTAAAGAATTTTTCAAACCAACCGTTGCAATTACAAATTGCAATGAAAACTATAATATCTATAGGAAGTCACGTGGCACAGCAAATCACTGAGCGAACAAATTCCTTTAATTAAAAAGCACTATACAGCATTTCATGAATCTGGGACTGCAGCAACATGTTTCAATGCGGGCCATAGAGAACGTGTACTTTACGGCCATTAATGAAAAATGAAAATCAAATTCAAAAAACGAGCAGATCTCAAAAATATCTTGTTGAGGAGCTTTTTCTCAGTATCTTAGAGGCTCTCGACACATTTATCTAAGGAGTCATAGAAACATTTAGTCTCCTCTCCACACTTTGCAAGTGGGCATAGTGCAAGGGCTTCCCCATAACAACGTGACCAAAAATGTTGCAAACTAATATTTGACACCTTCATTCGCTGCATCGTTAGCAGCAGTGCTATAAAATAGCAATCCCGTCGATCTCACGCTGCACCGTGATTCCTCCGAATTCTCATCAACTCAGTTCACTTTATTTTAGCCATGAGGAAGGTGGACTTCACCAAGAGCTGAGCGGGGATGATACGCTCGGTTTGAGAACACAGTCTCATGGTTTTATTTATTGTCCAGCTCACTTGGTTCTGAAGCACCCTCGTCAGGAACCCCAGAAAACCGATACTAATGCGAAAAGTCGAAACTTTAACCAGATTAAAAAATTCCACCATTTTCCTTACAAGCATACATGAACCAAAAATAAATTTTATTGTTCTTACGAAAGACCTGTCATTTCATAGCACTCAGGCCTCGATTCACCAGTTCCAGTCATTTCGCTAGTCAATTGAGTTTCTTTCTTTGAATTTGTTTCATTCGAAGGGGATTCCAAAGCGAAGAGCGTAAGAAGCACTGCATTTGCTGAACACTTGCATGTAAGGGTCAGAAATCTATAGTTAGCCTCAGACTACCTCGCTGGAAAATATCATCAAAATGCAGTGGCCATTTGGTGCTCTTTACCCAGCGGTGCCACCAATTCTTCAGGTGTGGTACGAACAAAGGATAAAACCTTGAAATTCAGCACCACAACGATCCCACACGACCAATGTGACCCTCCCTAAAGAGACCAAATACGACCTCTCCGTCAGGGATTCTTCCAATAAGGCGTTACCCTAGTCATAGTGATGGATGGTATCGGCACGAAGCATCGCAGCCTTTAACCACACTTTTCTGCCGACTCTTTGCCGCTAGACTCGGCTCATTGACCTTACTGCCGTGCTTATAGTGCCCAAGTACTAATGCGCTGCAGAGGTTGATCAAATTATGTTACGGCACCGCATAAATTGATCAAATTAAACCCTGTAGTGAGAATAGGAGTTCGAACTACGTTCTAGAAACTAGGCAAATTAGGTAGTATGGCTGCCGAAAAGCGATACACAGCAAAGCCGAGAAATACGAAGCGGGCCCATTTCATCAACAACAACACTGTCTGCACATCAAAAATATTTCAGAGCAAAGGCAGTCGTATGACGAGATGCGGAATCGCGCTCAACATAGGGTTAGATCATGACTGCACTCATGATAGCGCCGAAATCAGTTCGAGTGCCACTTTCGCGGTATTTTATTACTGTTTGAAGCATCCTCCAATGTTACTATTACTCCGAAATCAGCGCACAGGCCATTTTCAGCTAGAAACATCGATGATGTCACAAGTCCCACGCCTCCTCGGAGCTTTGAGCTTTTTTATCACATCGGAGCTTTGAGTTTTTTATCACAGTTTATTTATTACATGTCATATTTGTTTTATTATATGTTGTATTTATCCATTATGAAACACGCAAATCTCACCCGAAACGATAAAAATGCAATAGAGATATATCCACTCGAAGTTTCGTCCACGCTGGTATTATGGGCAGGGAGCGAGCGCTACGGGGCAAAGCGGCGGCAGCTTTTAATTTCTTTGAGATAACTGAACTTGGCTAACTTCCAACATCGAGACTCCAGCACACGACCGCCGCCGTTTAGCTCCACAGTCCTTGTGGCTGCGCAAAAACCAGAATGGACCAAGCTATGAGGCTATGTAACTCTGCCGGATTTTCATTTTCCGGATGGAGCTTTGTATGTGGCCCGTAGTGAACAAACACAACATAACATTAGGAACAACGAAAACTCAAACTTCCGTGGAGGATTCCTTTAAGAGCTACAGCTATAGACAACGATTTCAACGCGCTCAGTTTTTCGTTTACTTTATTTGTACTTGCACGGTGAAGCCTTGCAAAACCCACCGAGTGGGCGAAATTCCAGATAATTGGAAGGAATTCCAATTATCGCCTGGAAATCGCCAGGATGGACGTTGGGGTTAGCATACAGCAAAGACAATGACCACGATCTCGAGGCTTCATCTCGAAGACGCCTTTTTAAAACTATTCCGACCCGACAAAGTAATTCAGGACTAGATACTGTGATACATTTATCCGTTTACTAAATCTCGAGGGAAGAATACAAACTTTCCCACTGCTCCGTGTGATCACTTGGTCAAGCGTTGAATGAGGGGGAATGTACTGATACAAGGAATGTACTAAGGAGATGAAGGAGAGAAAAAAAACAAAAGTCTCAGAGCCTAAGGAATCAAACGCCTGTCCTCCACGCTTAAGTTTATATGAACAAGTTTTGGAGGGCACCACATCACCCACAATCGATCGAGGTTATGCAGATCTGTGATACGCTGCAGTGATTTGCGTATGACTCGCTCGCTTCTGTGTCGATCACGGGGAGTCTACTGCACACCGTAGGGCTTTCTCAAAGAACCCGCAGCGCGCTTTTTGTCACAAACTGAGCCACACCCCCTCATACCACCTATTCAGAGTAATCATACTTCTCCTCCGGGACACCCCGAAATGCCGCTCCACTTCCCCCACATTACTAAATAATTTTCTACTGTATCTGATTCAGGAATGATAAATAGCAAATGTTCATGGAAGAAAACGGCTTAACACCATATCTGACGCTAGACTTCATCAGCACAACACATCAACATTTTGCGAACACAAAAATATGAACTGTTCAGTTAATAGCCATGTATCTCATCTATGGGATGTGCTTTTATTGCTCAGCGTTGGTTTTTCTTCACACAAGGGGCTGATTTTATCTGGGAGTAACATTGTGAGTGCTGAGCGTGGATTTCCCCAGTTAAAGGAATCGTTCACGGAAAATGAGTTTTTGTGTTACCCATATATTTATGTTGTATTTGCCTAATGTTGGCCTCATGCAAAATTTCACGCGAAAAAATGTGAATCTGGCTGAGATACAGCACCGCAAAGTGCGGTCCCAGTGGGCGGGGCCTCCTGTAAAAGCCTCGTACCGCGTCCGCCGTGGTCTGAGACGCATTGCAGGAACAGAAGGTTACGTAAACAGTCCCACTCTCCGTTCCCAACGGCGGCGGAAGACGGGACGAGGCTTGTACACGGAGGCCCCGCCCACTGGGACCGCAATTTGTGGTGCTGTATCTCAGCCAGATTCACATTTTTTCGCGTGAAATTTTGCATGAGGCCAACATTAGGCAAATACAACATAAATATACGGGTAACACAAAAACTCATTTTCCGTGGACGATTCCTTTAACCTATGTACACCATTGAGTCCGCCAAAACGAATCCATTACGTACCTCCTTTTTGAGTTGTCGATTTTGAGTTTTAACCTCATCGAGCTCCTTTTCAGCGTTCTCAGCATTTGCTTTAAACCGCTTCATCTGCCCTTCTATTCGAATGATCTGCAATTGAACCGATCAAACTCAAAATTACCCCGTGAAACTATGGGAAGAACTAAAACAGAAGTAAAAGTGGGAAGGAAAAAAAGCAAAAGTCTCACATTTCCTTGATGATTTGTATTCTCACGTTCAGCTTCTTGCAGCTTGAATTTAAGCTCTGCCAGCTGTTTAGCCGCCTCTTCTGAAATCGTGGAGGATTGCATTAAGCTTTTGAGCAATCTATCTGCACAAAAATAAGTGCTAACAATAAGAACTAAAAAAGGATCAGGAGCCGAGCAATGAAGAAAAATCAGTTTTTGACCAACTGCACCCGCAACACCAAAGTGTAAACTATCGGCAGTATTAAGCGCACACTAATCTGAGCGGATGCAAAGAGCAGTTTTCTCCAAATAGAACAGCACATTGAACGAAGTCCAACGAACTTAGAAACAGACATGGCAAATTCATCACTTCCACATTCACATCTGTCATGATAATTGGCAACAGAATCAAAATGAAGAAATCACAACAACATCACGCGAAGTGCCGAGGTAATAGAAGAGAGTATCTGCAACTCGAACCCTCACAGCACCATGACGGGTTTGTTTTTTTTTTTTTGAATTAAAGATCTCCGCACCCGAGATATGGCGAGGATTGACTGAAAAAGTCCTTGCCTAGGTGTAAGCGTCGGATATTTAAATGTTCAACAGTTCTTCTTCGCCTGCCATCCCATGCATTTCAGCTATTCGAAACACCCGAGATCAAAAAGTTCCCCAAAACCAACTGGCAACGTTTGATCGTTTTACTAGACTAAAGACGAGCCAAACGAAATCACGGAAACTTTTCGTTTTTCTCTCCATCACGACTAAATGGCAATTGCCTCCATGACAGCAGCATAATGCATTTTGCTGCACGATTTCAGGAACTATTCATAAGAAAGACAGCTGTGGTCATTGATTTTTAGCAGCTCCTTGAAGATGACGTTACACTTATTGCCCCCACTTATCAGCCCTACAGCATGTCAGCTAGTTGTGAACCCTTCAAAACCCTACAGATATTTGTTTGCATGCAATGACCAACCAATGACCAACACACCGAATCTCAGATGCCATCAGGACAGAAATCTGAGCCGCGGCACCTGGTGTGTGACGCGATTCGTGCAAAGTAGAGGGGTCGTACTAGTTGGGTCCTGAAGCGTTGACGTATGTCTTATCGCAGGCCTAATCGCTTCAAAACACAACCAATACGGCGCCAATAGCTCACACCTTCGCGTCGCAAGCCACACACAATCACGCGAAATTTCTGTCGTAATGGGACACATCGCTACCGTACTACCTCTATATCCTGGCAAAGCCCTGCAACCTACTCAAAGCACAACCACTCGACTCACACGCAGATAGTGATGGCAACGAAACCAACAAGGGAGGGACCCGAGTGCGAAGCAGCCATTCGAAATGGGATACATTGGTCCGACGTATTTTCGGACGCTGATCTCAAACCTGCATTCCAAATTTGCAGAACGATTCCCTGAGCGGAGCTATGAAGGTTTTTTTTTGAAAACTAATGCTATTATATGATAAGCTTGGAAGCACGTAGCACGCGAGGCAGATTTTTTCGCGCGAAAGCAGTGCGATTTTCGTGTTTAGGGGATCAAACTACCTCATGGGACATGTTACCAGCCAACTCGAGAATTCAACCAAATTCCGGAAAAATTCTTGGCCTACCCAATAGGCCTTGAATTGGCTAAAAACACTTCCCATGGTCTAGTTTGGTCCCCTGAACACGAAAATTGCATCGGTTTTGCGCGAGAACGTCTGGCTCGCGTGCTACGGACTTCCAAATCTATCATATAATAGTATTGTTGAAAAAAAAACTCCATAACTCCGCTAAGGGAATCATTCTGCAAATTTGGAATTCAGGTTCGAGATCAATGTCCGAAAAACGTCGGACCATATGTATCGAGTTCCGAAAGGCCACTTCGACCTCGGTTTCTACCCTTGTAAGTAGAAATTTTGGTAACCAGCACAAAAACTCTTACAAACTTACTAAATTTATCCTCATAGGACGATCTACTCGAAGGATCTGCCAGTAAAAACAGCAATACTTGTATGACGTGTTACCGCAGCCAATGCACACACAAAATGCTTGATTTCCATAGCAGGCCAAACTCACTATTCACTTCGTCGGGTGGCCCATGACCTGCTGCGTTCGCTTGGTGATTTGCTCTGATGATTCGCTGACTGTAAATGGATTGCTCCATTTCTTCGTAGTCCTTGCGCATTTTTTTATTCTGAAAATAATTATGAGAATTATATTGCGATAGAGAACAAATAACAAAATAGAAGAAAGGAGAGAGGAAACATGATAACTGGGGTCTTTATCCCTTCATGAACGATTCATTTGAGTGAGTCCATCCGGAAGGGAGCATAATGGGCGAGTTTTTTTCATAACCAAATAATGTTCAGCTAGGCGAGTAAGCTTCATGACATCAAGGCCGTTTGACCGTGAATATTATTCTTCTCCAGAAAAAAAAATTTAAAAAACTTGGAAAACATCCAGATGAATAAAAGGAACGTAAAAAGTGAACGCTCAACCAATAGGTGCGAAATCTTCCGTACTCCAATAACCTCTCATACTCGACCCCGTCGAAGAGAGGGGTAACGCGCTTCAAAATATCGGAGCACATCAAAAATACAAAATACCCGTTGGAAACCGACATCGCAAAATGCAAAGTCTGACCTCAGCCGTTCTGGGCAAGAAAAATGCTAAAATGCTGTCATCCAACGCATCAACCACAGATCATCCCCAGGTGTAGGTTTCAAAACTGGTAGAAATCGATAATGATACTGTGTGAAAGGCTAACCATAGCCGGAGTAGAACTGCACCCTCAAAAGCCCTGCTCTATCAAGATTTACTTGCAAGATCATTCATAAACCGAGAAGACTGAATAGAAAGGTGCGACCTCTTTATAAAATGCATAGCACCAAATGCAAAATTGGAAAAGACATATCACAGCGACATCATTTGAAAAGCTAATTAATAATTATTATATGAATCCATGGGAAAATATGGCAGTATCCTTCCTTTGGAACCCGCTACAGCTACCCTATTCGCGTATAACATCACAATCGTAAATAAAGAAAATAAGACAGCGAAATTAATTTTTTTAAAATTCAGTCATAAACAACGAAAGCCTGTTGAGCTATAGCTTGAATATCTGTTTTCTGGGATGATCACCTCATTTTCAAGCAGAAGCATCATCACTTAATGTTTTCATTTACATAATAAATGAATGCTTATGAATAATTCTCACGTCCCTGCTTCCCTCAATGTTCACAAATGATGTCTTTTTCAAAAAGTACTACGGCAATACCAGCCATTATAATAATGGCACAAAATATGGAGGAAAACGGAATAATGAACAAAAACCACTCAACTCGAAATATTGGAACAGAGGCCTATCCGTACTTCGCAAAATTAAAAGAATAAATTCCAGAAGCTGGAATACCAAAACCGTGCATAGGTTAAGATTCATTGCAAGAAGAGGGCACAACCTAGCTATAGTCGGCATCCCTCGATTTGTATGGTACGCAGGAAAGCTGTAGTATTAGAGTCAAGTATGGAATGAAGGATTCTCATGAGGGGCTGTATTGAGATTCGGAGTAGGGGGGTCGTACTTCTCAAAAAAACCCTCTAAATCCCATCGACCACCTTTGTTTCAGTGATTTTTGAGCCGATGAAATGATCTCATAATCAACACCGAATCACATCGCAACGTTTTAACATGGGTCTTATTTCCCACCCGACTGAGGACGGTGGGGCGAAGGTGCGAAGGTGGGTGAAAAGGGAGAAGAAGTGAAAAATAACGCGTAGGTCAGTGACTGGAGAACGACGCTCTGTTCCACAAATATATTTCAGTTGGAGTACAGCGTAGGTTATTTTTGATTTTTTCAAATACATATTTTTAGGAATTAGAAAGAATTAGAAACCTCACCACGAATCCTGCTTTGCCCCACCCCCGTGCTCGAAGCCCACTACAGAAAGGAGCCAGCTTGTATGAAAACTGAAGAACTCAGTAGTAACGCAACCTTTGCAAAAAGAGGTAGTTGCACCATAACACTATTTCCTCTACACAATTCTTTTCTTTGAAAAAACACTCTTCCACCATAGCAGTATTGGGGTGCGTGAAATAATATTCAGATTTACGTTTCTTTCTAGCGGTAATCAAGGGAGTAGGAGCATGACACATTTTCTATTCAATGTACTAGAAGCGTGGGTAGTGCCGTACGACTGCTAATAATAACATGTGCATCACTTTCAAATTACCGGAAAGGATATCAGTGATGCACATAATCAGCTGTCCATGCAATAAATGTAATATATAGAGTATGATGGAGATTTGATGATAGGCTACAATAGCATGAGGTGGCGGCAGAAACACCCACACGCATAATTGAAAAGGCTATTATACCTCAAGTAAAGCATTCGATGAGTGATTGTTGGCTTGATGATTAACCCTAACTAACTCATACTTTAGACCTGGATTTTTTGAGTCTCGAGATCAGCTAGGCGCCACAAGGGTTGCATGGGTGCGTAGCGCTGTTCCTCTGATAATATACCGATACCAAAGTGATACGTCTGACCTTACACACCCAAATAAATCCCTCGTTTGCCGAGAATCCCACTCGAGGTACTGAGGACATATCACTAAGAGCCTTTAGGCAGAGCAGCGTAGTGCAACCATTCGATCGAGGAGTCCTACGAGGGGGTTGTTGCAGAACATTCTCTCCAAAAACGAGTTAGCAACAATAGGTTTTGGAAATAAAAATCAAAAGCATCGCATTCGAGGGCTGTATGAGCGTAAAATCGAAACGTTAACCTCACAACTCCGAAGAGAATTTTTGGAAAGTACAGCCCCCCCCCCCACCTCAAGGGTCGACGCACCCGAGAGGATGCTTGTGCCCATACTCAAGCGTCTGTCCAAAAAGTTGGGTAATCATACCACTACTATCTAGTACTATTACTATGTATCATTATCCTAACGAACTTTCTATACATAGGGATGAATGTGGAGGATTTTTCGAAGAAATTTTTGTGATACCACTCCCCTCTCCAACCCGAAATTGACCCCAGTGGAGGTGCCAACGACCAAGATCTAATCGTGCCCCCGACCTCCACAAGTAGGCAGCTGCGCTAAATCAGGCTGAGGCTATAGCTCGCTTGTATCGTCAAACGCTTTTTTATTTGAGTGTGGTATTTTTTCTTACGCAGCGATGGTCTATTGGCCATAGCTATAGCTGCGGAGGGACATAGCACATTCGAGTGAGGGTGCACGTGATGAAGTATGCAATCGTAAGGATTGCAGTCCTTTAAAGGAATCGTCCACGGAAAAATGAGTTTTTCTTTTGCACATATATTTTTGTTGATCCGCCTAGGAAGGGCAGCATGCAAAGTTCCTTCGAAAAAATGTGAATCCGGCTAAGATACAGCACCACAAAGTCTCGGCCTGATGGGCGGGCCCTCCGAGCAAACGCCCACCCCTCGGAGGTTGGAAACGTATTGTAGGAACACAAAATTACGCAAACAGTCCCATTCTCCGTTCCCAAAAGCGGCGGATGACGGGACGGAGCTTTCACTCGGAGGACCCGTCCCCGGCCGGGAATTTCTGAATCTGTATACTAGCCGAATCCCCACTTTTTCGCGTGAAACTTTGCATGCGGCCCTTATTAGACAAATATAATACAACGTAAATATATGGGTAACAAAGGAACTCATTTTTCCGTGGACGATTCCTAAGAGGTATAACCGCAGCTTAAAGAAGATCATCACTATACACAAATGTATTTAGCAAGGCACTTCTTTACAACTTTATAGTACTGGACTTTGAGCATGTTCCATGCCACCACCCTTAATTCTTACACTCATCGAACTTTCCATCCTCGAATAAGGTCAACCGATTTCAGAGTCATCCGCATGGAACCGAGTGAAGTGAACCTTCACTGCACACTCACCCTGAGACTGCTATCTGCTGAATGCCTAGGGGAGAGTGGAAAAAGTGGTTCAAGATGATATACTCACTGTGTCCACCAGCTTCCTGACTTTCTGATCCAGACTTGATGAGCCAGGTATGGCACGTTCGACTAGTTTGATAGTTTCTGCAGCAAAAAGCAGAGGACCAGGCTTCCTGCAAAAAAGCCACTAATCATTCATGACTCAATTGACTCTTTTCTTCCTTATTCCCACACGCATACTAATTGGCCTTTGAGCTGTTCAATGACCTTTAAAGTCTCTCCTGAAGTCGCCCATTTCGTATGCACGCGGGGATTACGCCCGCGACCTTACTTCGGGTCGGCGACAGATAATTGAATGACTCGTATCATAAGGCATTATGAACAAGTGAAGCTTTAGGTAGGCACGATTTAGTTCGAAGCAGGCATCGCAGTGCCACTGGTGAATGTGAACATTCGTAATCAAGATAGTGGAAGACTTGTTCGAATATTCACCGAATTTAAACATCTGATCAAGACCGCCTGAAAGAAGTCCCAGTGCATGACCCAAGCCCTTTAGGGGGAGCAACTGAGGCTTTGAGCTCAGCAAGACCATGAACTTCGACACGAGAAAGCTATCCGAGATTGATCCCAATTTCTGAAAAATTTTTAATCGAAAGCTATACTTACATGCTTATAGAAGATCCGCTGCTATCTGCTGACACTTGTGATTGTTCTTCTGCCTCTTGCTCCACTAGAACCAAACCATTTTCCTAAATTGAAGAGCATTACAACACGTCAGTTCTCAGTTAGCATCAAACAACAATAATGTGTACATGACTCCTGCAGTAAACAATTTTGATCCACTCCAATGAACAATAAAAATCAGTTCTCTCACATGTAGCTTCACTGGATTAAGCTCCATGAGCCCAGCAATATTCAACTTCTGCATATTCCATGAGACGCGCATATGCGACAATTCAGAACGCCATGACCGCATCTTCAAGATGGGATAACCCTTGTCGTGATAAAAGAAAATGGGAAACAGTGGGAAACGATTGTGATATACGGCACCCGCTTGCAGTTCGCTCAGTTGGCGCGATTGCAAACATGACACCTTGTCAACTTGTCTCATAAACCCATTTCTTATACTTCTTCACTTTGTCTCAATTCATTGTTTCACTTGTTTGGCACCATCATGAATGAAATCAAGTTCACCCTACGCAATATCCAATAACAGTGGCCAATCTTCTCTGCCCGCCGTCAACAGGCAACTCGGCTATTGGAGCGTGCAGCTCTAAGTGAAGCCCGCTAAGATCGCCACAAAGCCCAAAAGATGCGACTTTCAATGCGAGTTCCGCTACTACTCATTACCCCTTCTAAGCTCAAATTTTCGTTTACAAAAAATAGTGTTTTAAAATACTCTTCTTGCTTGCCCCCCCCCCACCCCGGTGCCTTAAACTGCAGAAATGGAGAAACGTGCATTTGCCTCGCAATCACGGGTGAGCGGTAGTGTGCGATCTCGAAACCTCATACTTCTCCCACGAGCAACCGATCCTCAGGCTGTTCAAAGGCATTGATAGGAACAACGTAGTAAAGGCAGCGATAGGAGAGATTCGGATGAGCAGTAAAAAATGTCATGAATATGAAAGTCGAAGTGCTTAGGAACACCACGGTGCAGAAAAACTGAGAGAACGGCCAAAAACGCATAAAATAGAACCCCCTTCCACCGCTGAATCTCCACGCGGACGCCTTTCCGTCAAGAGGCAGGTAGTCCAAACTCGTTTTCGACTGGCATGTTGCCAAGTAACAAGGGAATTTTTTTTTAAATACGACAGCATCTACTTTATGGAATGAACGCAAGTTAGAACTGCGAAAGCGCGCTGCAATACCTTCGATCCTACCGCATATCCTTGACCACTCATCGTAGCCAACCAGGAATCACGTCGCCTGGAGGCGGGGTCTGTCATCCAAAGGTATCAGCTGTTAACCGCTACGCCGTCACTACAGCTCGGAAGCGCGCCTTTCGACGGGGATTCGCCATAAATAAACTTTTCGGGCCCATAGTTTCCGATTTTCCAACAACCACATTACCCCTAATGCTGTCATCAAACACAGAAAGAAAAAATATTCTAGAAAAGATATTAGAAATACCCTAAAGTCTGATAGATAAGTCCGCCCGCACGCGGTGTCGCGCGCGGCACAAGCGACCGCAGTCTTCAAAGAACCAGAGATGAAGGAAATTGAGGAAGCTACGATTTGTAGATTGTATTAATAACGAGTTTATATTGTATTGTATATTGTGTTTGTTAATAAATATAAAGCGAGTAGCAAGTAAAGTTGGGGTCGTACAAAAGGTGAACACGGAAACTTCACAGTTAACAGAAAAGGAACGAACGGGAGGAGAATCGTTGCTGAACGGGGGTTTCGGTGCAACGATGGTTTTGGCGATGTAAGAGCGGTTGGATGTAAACTTTTCCTTATTTCTGTTATGATAATGGTGCAAAAAGCCTTGCAGCAATGCGTCTTTCACCTTACTTTTCCCCTGCTGCAAGCGCTTCTGCTTGCTGCGTCAAGTTTTTGACCTGATGTAAGCCCTCCTCCTAGTGCTTGAGCCCTCTGAAATGCCTGAACAACTTATGATCAGATATATTGGGTTGGGGAATAAGTCCCCGCCGTTTTTTTCAACCCCGTTTTTCACATTGTTTCCTCCATCTTTCAACAAAGCCAATATATGTTTTCGATAGAGCTTTTCTTGCTCTACAGAATGCTACTATCTGTTTTTCGATTTCTTCGACAACCTAATATTTATGAGGTTTGGAAATGAAGTGAGCTGAAGGCAAAAAAGTGGCACTTGCGCACCTTATCTTTCTCGTCTGCCATCAAAATCAAAAAATGTATGTGCATATGTTTTCGATAGAGCTTTTTCAGCTCTACAGAATGGTACTACTTTTTGTTCAAATCGCTCAACTTTTTGCTGTTTTTAGGACTCAGAAATGCAGTACTAGCAAAAGTGTGCTTTTCCGTTATCTCCTTTTCCTCGCCTACCATCGAGATTGGAGAGGGTGTGCATATATGCATTCGATAGAGCTCTTTTTGCTCTACAAAATGATGCCTTTCTTCTTTTGTATCCTCTCATATTTTAGCATGTGGGAGTAAGTCTCCACGTGTTTTAATTCAAAATTGCGTAATGAAAACAAATTTTTTTGGCAGATTGTTGTGTATCGTTCGATAGCGCTCTTTTCGCTCTACAAGATAGTAATTACGGTTTTTGTTCAAACTGATTTTTGACATTTTTTAGAACATTTAAAAGTCGACGAAATCGAGCATTTTCGACACCATGTGACAAAAATGCTCGATTTCGTCGACTTTTAAATGATCTAAAAAATGTCAAAAATCAGTTTGAACAAAAACCGTAATTACTATCTTGTAGTGCGAAAAGAGCTCTATCGAACGATACAAAACAATCTGCCAAAAAAATTTGTTTTCATTACGCAATTTTGAATTAAAACACGTGGAGACTTACTCCCACATGCTAAAATATGAGAGGATACAAAAGAAGAAAGGTATCATTTTGTAGAGCAAAAAGAGCTCTATCGAATGCATATATGCACACCCTCTCCAATCTCGATGGTAGGCGAGGAAAAGGAGATAACGGAAAAGCACACTTTTGCTAGTACTGCATTTCTGAGTCCTAAAAACAGCAAAAAGTTGAGCGATTTGAACAAAAAGTAGTACCATTCTGTAGAGCTGGAAAAGCTCTATCGAAAACATATGCACATACATTTTTTGATTTTGATGGCAGACGAGAAAGATGAGGTGCGCAAGTGCCACTTTTTTGCCTTCAGCTCACTTCATTTCCAAACCTCATAAATATTAGGTTGTCGAAGAAATCGAAAAACAGATAGTAGCATTCTGTAGAGCAAGAAAAGCTCTATCGAGAACATATATTGGCTTTGTCGAAAGATGGAGGGAACAATGTGAAAAACGGGGTTGAAAAAAACGGCGCGGACTTATTCCCCAACCCAATACCAAAAGCGACATCAGGAAAAGGATGAGCTACGGAGGGATAGTCGCTTTAGTTTGCGACAGTTTTTATTCACTTTCTGAGGGGACGATTGTCAAACGCTTCTTAAGGGCCTTGGACCAAGAGTCATTCTTAGATGAGGTGGGTGAGAATTTCAATGTTATGAATGTTTGTGGCGATGAAATGGAGATTGCGTAGAAAATTTTAGATGAATGATCATAATTACACGGGTTAAAGGATGATTTTGATTTGTGGTATCTTTAGATATTAGAAATTAAATTGAATAAACAGTTTCTACAATTCTTTCGTTTTTAATAATGAGGGGTGCATCGTGACCCGTGGTCTTTGAAGACTGCACCTGCCTTCGCCGCTGCTGCGCGCGACACCGCGTGCGGGCGGACTTATCTATCAGACTTTAGGGTACCTACCATTTTGAAACGGAAAAAGAGCGCAAAAAATCATATATCGGCACTGATAAAGGAATGAAACTCTTCGCACTATAAACAAAAACGAATGCTAAATTGGAAGGCTATTTATCCTTTGCAGCACAATTCTCTGTAGCGCAATATAGAAACCACACGGTTAGCTGAGTTTTTAGCTACAACATGAGACTTCAAAATGTTTACTCAAAAAACTCGAAAGGCTCCACAATTAGAAACCGCAGAAGTATTCCGAGCTGTTTGAATAAACATTTTGGAGACTCACATTAATCCTAGACATACAAAAAATGCACAAACACACTATAGGGAATGCTTTTGAAATTTTTCTATTCATCCCAGGAAGTACCTGGCAGAAGCCGCATCAAAAAATTAGCCGCAGGAAGTACTTTTCGGGCGAACTTTTGAAGCAGTCAGTTTCCCAATGTAATCCACTGTCAAAGATGTTAGAGAAAGAGCTCCGAGCATGCCCTCATTTTGCCTAACGTATCGTAATGTAAAAAGAGAACCACAGAAAAGGTGCAGCACCAACTAGCGTTGCGCTGTATTGTACAAGGATAGCAAGTTCGCGTCACAACATTAGGCGCGCAAGATGCGAACTATGGGCGCCGCATAAGATCGGGTACTGAACCGATAAGACTTGACGGCGTCCGCACATGCGTGAATCGCGACGCAAACCACACGCGACCACGCGAATTTTGTTCTAATGGCACGCACCCTTCCAATTGCTGCAAAAAAGTCTGAGGAGGGTATGCTGTCGGGTTGGTGCACATTAATGCGGTTTTTTTTTTCAACAAATTCATTTAACAAGAACAATATTAAAGTTTATCAAAAATATGTTCAAATGATTATTGGGGAGCGTTTTCACTATCGCAATTAAGGACTGATTCTCATTCATTAGTCGTAAAAAAGTCAATTTCCACTGCAGAAAAACGTAACAATAAAAATCCGCATTGATTATGCACCAACCTGATAAAAGCAGAAGCACGCTGACACCGCTACTACTCGTGGAGTTGAAAAAATAACCCATTCCCGCGGGCCAGCTAACCCTTCAATCTGTCAGGGGTCGGTGATTAGTGATAACCTCTCAAACATTTCATCTCTATATAAAAAACCCAAATCAGAAGCGGAACTCAATTGCACCTTTTGTTAGTGTAATCTGTCAAAATAGTGGAAAATTCCCGTCATCAATTCTAGCACAAATAGAATAATTCATTAATATTTTGTTGTGCTGTCCCATATGGCGCGTGTCGAAACGATGAAAGCGGTCTGAGATCCGTCACTCAAACAAGCTCATTCAGCTCTTAACTGACATTTTTTTGACTAACTGCATCACATTTCTCCTGAGGGATCGACAACCAACATGGCCGTTCCACCAAACCATTACGAAACATCAGCATAAAGTGCTCAGCAGTTAATGTAAAGGAATACTACAGATATCATTGATTGGCAGAAAGTTTGGAGCGTCATACTCTCTGAATTATGCATACATCTTAATTTTTTAACGCCTCACTGAAATACAGCAATGGTATCCGAGGCAATTCTACTTCTGTAAGTCTTGCCAACTCCTATTGAATTCTCTGGTGGAAACCAATTTTGTTTCTGGCCATAAGCACTTTACTAGTTTTCAGGATTACATTCACCACTCCGACTTGGATACGGAAGCTAATAAACCAAACTAAGGGGGGAGCGTGAGGGATACATATTCTTCCAAATAACGAGCAACCTCCGCTGTTATCGGAGTTTCAGTGCTGGAGACTACGGCCTTTGAAAAAACCAAATAAGGTCTGGATCAAGGCCGATGCCTTACGAATCCATTCAAAAAATATTGAGAAATACGCCTTCCCTCTTTACCCGAACTCCTTTCTATCGTGGATACAGTTGGCATATTAAAAGTGTACCCCCAACAAGCTCATCGACCGAAAATCATAGCATTGACCTAGCACTAAGTATGATCATCGATACGACCGCTTTCTCCCACCTAAAATGCGACCCCTCATCCCCTTCTTCACCTTGTCTGTGTAGATTATCTCTGTTGTGAGACATTGAACACTGCTGTGACACGAACTGAAAGGTGGTGCAAGGTGAAGCTGTTACCAGAACCAGTCTCCATATGCGGCAGCTACCTGACCTGCAGAAAATCTGCCAGTGTCTGCGAAGTCAACTTCCAGTATGACAATGCCTCACGGCATTTACAAAGAAAGAGTAGCTCAGAAGCCATGCACTAAAAGGGGACTATTCTCTCACATCACTCGTATGGCCTGAATATTACTCCAGCCGACAGATGGTTTGTCTCAAACCGAGCTCGTCACCTGGACGAAGAAGATTCAAGACCCCCACCACAGAGCAAGCCGCACTAACATTCCACATCGTGTGCTGCTTTGCTCCGGATTGCATCCTAGAGGGATCGCGTATAACAGGCACGGATCTTGGCAAGAAGTCACGAAGAAGAATGATGAACAAATCTCACGTATCCCCATGGAACACAATTACTTGTTCTAGTTCTAAAAACTGTGACGGAATTTTCCCCAGCCACCTCAAAAAATATTGAAGAAAGAAATCCACAAGATCTGATTCTCCAGTAATGTTCTGGGGCTCACCGCAGGTAATGAGACCAATTTAACTATACTCCATGAACAAGCTGCGGCACCGCTAAATAGCCACTTTGACATGCATGAGAGGTCCTCAAAGGGAGAATATTACCGTGGATTTTAAGGATAAAGAAAAACACTTCAACTTTGACCAATTTTTTACGCGGCGCGCCACGCAATCCACTTCTATTCACGGTGATGGCATTTGAATATACAGCCCAATAACTTTATCATCCCAAGCAAGCGTGGTCCTTAACCACCTCCTCCACAGAAATGGTAAACTTAGTATGAACACGATTCCCCGGACAGAGTAGGCTGGAACGGCGCCAGCCGTCACTGCCCCATGTACACTCCGCAATGAATTCGATGTGTACCAATTCACACGAATTCAACTCAGCTCGGCGAGATGACACAGAGCTCAGCCGAAAGGAATGCCTATGAAAAGAAATAGCTCAACCTGCATATCACGAGTAACACATCAATTCTATCTTGCTTATGCTACCCTACAAGTTTAACTGCCAAAATAGTCACCGATACCAATTTACCAAAACTGAATTTGATCAAAGACACTCTATGTCATAAACAAATTGAGCGAATAGAACAACAAAAACTGGTGTTAGCAAATAAAATTCGAACTGTAACATACTTGAATCAAGCGATCCCGTTGAGCTATTTCAGCCTTCAAATTGTTTTGTGTAGCCGTCATCGCTTCAATTGTCCGTTTCAAAAGCTTGACTTCCTAAAAACGAGAAACTGTAAGATAGAAAGAATATGCTACCATAGGTTCTCAACTCACACTTGTGAGGTCGCGGCACTCCCTATTAGACTGTTGCAAAAGAACTTCTTTCTCTTCAAGCTCGTCATTCAACAGATCCACCTGAATCATAAACATGGCCAATAAGTACAGTATACTCAGCAGAATAGAAACCAAACTTGCCTCATACAACAATGCAGATTTTTCGTTATCCAACTGAGAGTAGAGGAACATTGCTCGTTGGAATCGATCCTCCAACTCCACAACTTTATCCTGTACAAAAATAACTGCAAAATGGTCACGTGCAAGCGCAAATAAGGTAAGGCACTATTGATAAAAAAGCACAGATCTTGCGTTACACATTACACACTGTATTTCACAATCCGTGCAGTACTATTGCAATCAGACTCAACCACACCGTGCGGAAACCAGTTAAATCTACATCATATCGCCGCAAAGAATATTTCAAAGCATCTCTTGAAACCAGAGGTTTCGAGGCGATGAAGCACATGTATAACCTCTACCAAAAACCATCCACTTCCTTGATTTCTCTGATCTTACCATTATGTAACTGTTGGACAGAGCCACTCCAAAGATAACACAATGAGACTTGAATTCAGCATTCCTTACTGTAATCATTCATTACCTCTCTCGTTACAACTTTCTTGTATTTCTTTCTAAAAAGTTGAAGCCATTAAGTGCCTTTCTTGTAATATTGCGCGTCTTGATTCAATTTTTGATAATTTCTTAAACACAAAGATGAAGAAGGTCACGGCTCATGAAGGACCTGATGATCTTATCGACATATTTTTATAAGTATTAAATTCACTTTCTCCAAGCCGGAAGGACTGCATTAGAATAATGGAAAACCTGATGAATCAAGAAATAATCTTCATTATAAACAACTGCTGGAAAAGCTCCACCACACAGACTAATAAACCCCTGCTAACAATAAGTCAGGTATGAGACACTTTCAAACTGATGATTTGGACGAAAAAAAATTCTTCGAACTATATCATTCTAATCAATTCTTCAATTCACTTCAAACAGTCGCTGTGACGATAACAGGAAATGATAATTGGCACCCATCACACAGTCGCCGCGAAAGCAAAGCAAAAGATACATTTGCTCCAGTGACCTATCCATAATACACGAATACTGATTTGCGAGGATTTTTGATGATCTATTACACACCACACACAGACGCACACACATACAGAGAGCGGAGAAGTTCTTCGAGGATCAAGGTGCAAAGAGTGGATCAGACGCGGTACCGGCAGAGGAGAGAGTGTGGGCACGTTTGCTCAGAAGCAACCCTACTGCAGTCCAGAAGTGAGGAATCATACTCTATATATAAACCATATAAGAACTAAGCCTAGCTCCGACCACCATGGGCAGGTCTCGCGCCGAAATCGATGAATAAACGAATTTAGGTCCTCGCTCAGGTGTTGGAAATCGGGCAAGTTAGGAAAGAGTCTGTTGGAGTGGCGCTGTAAGGACTGGGGAGGGGCTGACCAAAGTAAAGGGAACACACAATAAGCAAATTAGGCACGGCCTGTGGAGGTCGGGCACGTTAGTATTGGGTAGGGACCAAGTGTACGGACCACATAAGTTCTAAGCCTAACTCCGCCCACCATGAGGGGGGGCCTGCGCCGAAACCGATGGGTGCTCCAATTTAAGTCCTCGCCTGGGTTCCGAAAATCGGGACGGTCAGGAATGGGACTGCTCAGGTCGTGCGAGTAAGGAGTGGGTAGAGACTGACCAAATTGTAGGGAGCACAAAAGGAACAGAACGGGCCTGTAGAGGTAGGGCAAGTTAGGATAGCGTAGGGGCAAACACAAGTGTACGGAGCACACAAGTTCTAAGGCTACCTCCACCCACCATGAACTGGGCTTGCGCCGAAATCGGTGAATAGTACGGGTGTGTGGAGGTCGGACAGGTTAGGACTGGGTAGGAGTCAACCCGCCAAACTTATGTATCCTGTACACGTCAACCCCCTGTGTATAGAGCACATAGTTTCTAAGCCTAGCCCGGCCATAATTGCAATATTGGTACCACACTCACAAAGTGACTGTTTGTTCTCGGTTACCATTAGGGAGTGGTGTGTTATTATCAGGTGTATCTCTCGGCAATCAGTTGAGGTCAATGTTTCTTATAAAACTGATACATGCACGTCCTCTCGAAACTTTTAATCCTCAAAAGTCAACTACTACGGAGCGCCTCAGCGCTCACGATGAGACACCTCCAACTGCTGCCGCTCCTTTTAGCGTGGCCGCCCCTCTGCCATTGTGCCTTACACACTTGGATCAACGATGGAAAGGGGGTCTTCTTTCTTGGATTTTTTTACCGTTTCGATCCATCTTCCTTATTTTGGTACCACTAAGTGCTTCAATTCTATTTTTTTCGGATCGAATCCTGCCTTTCTTTAAAGGGGTTTTGCCTTCAGTGGGGAGGGGTTACAGATGGGTGTGGTGTCTCTTAGTTTCAACCAAAGCCGATGATCGTTGGAGGTTTGCTCACAATATATACAAGCCGCATATTATCCGTTCCCTGCTGCAATGTGCGCTCCCTATACACAGGGCCTATTCCTGCTGCAATGCGCGCGAAGCGCGCATACGAAAGTCGGCTCGCCGCGCTAGCGGCGAGCCGAGAGTCGCTCCTCGCTACAAAGCAGAAAGCCCCAAAGCCATCCTGCCGGGGCGGCGAAGCCACCCCTACGAGAATTGGCCGGCGTCAGCCGGCCAACCCGACTGGTACTATGAAATACTACATTCGCCCCTCTATCAGGTTCATGGTGTGCACCGTGGAGCTGTATGGGAGCTTAGCTGACTCTACCTCGAGGACACTCGCCTTGATTTTTCAGAAGTCCGGTTTCAATGTCAGGAACAAGAATGACAGGCAACTCCTTTCTCTTGACTGCCTTAACCCTTCCTGTTTTTTATTCTCCAGAGCGACGCAATCTTTCCAGTTCTTAATGATTAATAATCGAAAAAACGTTTATGTCCTTCGAGTCGCCCCTCAAAACAACTTGTTCGCTTGAAAAATCTCAACTAAACTGAAACGATGACCAGGATAAAAGGCTGGTACAAATGACCCGCTGGAATGGAGCTGATTTACCTATCATCTCGCATCCTCTCCACTGTCGCACTTTTTATTGAATCTACTCTTACTTTCAACGATCAACCAAATTACTCCCTTTGAGAATATCCAATAGGATAAGACGACAAGGAGTTTATCACGGGTAACGTTATCATGGCAGCATATAAGTTCAATCGCAAATTAAAGGAATCGTCCACGGAAACTGAGTTTTTGTGTTACCCATATATTTATGTTGTATTTGCCTAATGTGGACCTCACGCAAAATTTCACGTGAAAAAATGTGAATCTGGCTGAGATACAGCACCACAAAGTGCGGTCCAGATGGGCGGGGCCTCCGTGTAAAAGCCTCGTCCCGTCGTCCGCCGCCGTTGGTAACGGAGAGTGGGACTGTTTACGTAACCTCTGTTCCTACAATATGTCTCCGACCACGGCGGACGACGGGACGAGGCTTTTACACGGAGGCCCCGCCCACCTGGACCGCACTTTGTGGCGCTGTATCTCAGCCAGATTCACGTTTTTTCGCGTGAAATTTTGCATGAGGCCAACATTGGGCAAATACAACATAAACATATGGGTAACACAAAAACTCATTTTCCGTGGACGATTCCTTTAAGTAAACACCACAAACTCAAATCTGCATGCACACACCTGTAATACTGCACTATCCTCGTTGCAGGTCTGCAGACCATTCGACGTTGACTGTAAATCGTAGATATTCGTTAGTAACACTGCATATCAAAATCATGCACCGATCTCTTCGTACTCAAAACGTTTTGGCAACGTAGCTATTTTTCAGATGCGAGATTTCAGAAGCACAAAAGAAAAGAATACCAATAAATGGTATGTCTTGGTGACAATGGGCGGCGATAGGAGAGGTGAGGAGGTAGGCACTACGCTGAATCCATGGGAAATAGCCCCACCTCAAGTTATTTACATAGGAAAACTTCCAGTGACTTCAGTGGCTGAAAACACTCTTCCTAAATTTCTTGTTCACAGACCCCCCTTTTCAACAGAGTGTACCCTCATGCCCCCTTTCCAACGAGAATGTACCCTCACGCCCGTTGTGGTCAAACGCAATTCATAGATACTAATGCCGAAAATACCGCCGACTAAATCAAAACAAGACTAAACTAAAGTCTAGAAAATGTCAAAAGAAGTATTTGAGAAAACGTACAGCGGGCAACCACACGACCCCTCTCATGTCCCCAATAGTACGTGCTGCTTGTGGTGGTGTGAATAATCTTGCTGCTCCACCATTCATTAATCCCATTACCTTTTGGGACCTCCCTATCCGAACAAGTACCACGACTCCCTCCTGACGGTGCCCAATGAGTGTTTCTAAAGTCTTGCACTTACAAAAAATGATTGGAACAGGAAAAGTGATACAACAGTTTGATGGATAGACCGCAGGGAAAATGGTTGTGCACCGTAAAATGAGGGTTGTGGAGTGATTGCCATCGCCAGCTGTAATTATCACCGTATCGAGAAGGCGGATAAGGCGAACAAGCATTCCAAGAACATCACACAAAGAGGGAAATCAGCCCGGAAAATCTTTTGTTATCGTTTTCATTCATGCCTATTCAATGAAACGTTATGGTGAATCTTTCAAAATTAAATGAAAGTACACAAAGATTAGATCACATCAAGAACCCAATAAAAATCGCAGTGACAAAAAACAAGACGAACTAGTGGATGAGAATGAAATCTAGTGCCGAAACTGAGTTCAAACAACTTACCGCAGCGTCTTGTCGATATGCTTCAGCTTCCTCCTAAAAGTACAAATACTGCTTAAGTAAAGCATCGAAATCAAGATGATTGAGGAATGTCTTACTTCGACACGTTTTTCGAGAAGAGTATAGCGATGTTGCCGTGCTTGTTCGCGTGTTTCCCGCTTCACCCGCATTCGCGCTTCAGCCTTGAATAAATCAACAGTTACTAAAAAGTAATAGGAAACATTGGTTGACAGATTGAAGCGGAAAAGGCATTCCATACCACTTGAATTGCTAGAAAGAGTGTCGAAAGCATGCAAGCAGCTGATAAGAAACCCACAAAACTGCCCGTAAACCCAAAAGGTGCCCGTAGATTGATGTCCAGCCCATGACTGTTATAAAATAAAAGATCAAAAATTTGATGCAAGAGGAGAAATCCTGAGGAAATTAGGATAGTTATGTGCGACCGTCTGATTGCTATACCGTATCGATTCATATACCCACTGGAGGCTCCTTGCTGCACAAAAACAGGCTCGAACTCAAAAGTTATTATAAAAGACTAGTTTAAGACACTGAAGTCGCTCCCCCGTGGATGTCTGATATTGTGCTGGGCATCACTTCAGCAGCAGTCCACCTAGTTCAAGACAATTACAGTTTACGAAACTGGGATTATATAAAGCGTAGGATCGAAAAATCGTATTTGCTGCCACGCGCGACACTGGCGACGCGACTGAACGCGATCGCCATCCACATTCTCACTCAAGCATTCCATTTTCCCATCTTCCTAACCGTAAAGTTGCTCTGCCAGCACACATGGCGACCTAATGACAAACGCCTCGCGTTTTTATTCGTCGCGGCGCTTGCGATTTCGCTATTCTGCAAAAACGTAGACTGATCTTCACTAAAATTTCATGCAGACTACAATCTAATCACAAGGTATAACTGCGGCCTAATAACGAATTAAAATCAAAGCTTGGCGGCAAGTATGGGGGAGTGAGACACTTCCTATGCATTGCAATCCTCAACTTTTCAACAACTGAGAGTCAAAAAAGTGGAAAGCATAAAAACTCAGTTGACGCCTTGCAAATGCATTAACCATCATTACGTTACGCATCTCCGAAATTGTCCAACAGTATGCATACCTTGTGTCCATACACGAGATCCAGTCTTCTCCGTACAAGACGGATTTTGGAAGTGTTTCACGCTAAACCCAACGTACTGCTGGCCATTCACTTTTGTCTCCTTCATAATGATGCAGAAAAGCAATCCATGACGCAGAGCCCCTACCGGATATCTTTTCTACTTTTTTATTTTGCTAAAATTTATGCCGAATTCTATTTTGTGACAGGAGCTTCTACGTATAATTGGTAAAGCTTAGGCCTCATGTCTCCTTCATCGAGGGTTTCCGCACCTCCTGAGCAGCGAAAAAGCATTAAATCATGTCTATCTGTTTATGTAGAGTAACCGGTTCCTACGAGATTTCCGAAAAAGGTGGAACACAACATTCGGTGGGAAGCTAATGGAAACTAGACTTCAATGTGACACTATCACTCACAAATCTAATAGGAAATGACAAGGAACAGTAACGAGGTATCCGTAAAGGAATATGGAAGTCGGACATTCACAGTTCCTCAAATTAAGGAATGAGGTGCATGAAAACCCATGATAGATAAGGCTGCGTTATAGGGTGATAAAACAGAATTGATTCGGATGCCTGCTTGTGGTGATTCATCGTTTTCGCATTGATATGAATGCGTGAAAAACCCGGAAGACATGGAAAATTTCCGTTTTTAAAGAGTGTTAAGTTCTTTTTATGGAACTTGGAAGGTTTTCATGGAAAACACTTCAGTAGTATGGAATCTTTTTGCACCGTTAAAGTGTCACGTAGGTCTTTTATGTGAAACCATAAAAAATCTGGGAATTGGCGAAGGCTTACTTCACGTGTTATCTTGTCCAAAGCTTTTTCTTCTGCATCTGTCTTCGTAATCAATCGACGTCTACCCGTACTACTGTTTGCATACGAGCTCATGGTGTCCACCATAAAACACACGGGTGACAGGCCGGCACCTAAAAAACTGGTGCTTAAAGAATAAAAGAACATTCTGATACAACAAACGTTGATAATGACACGAACAGAACCGAACCTATTTAAATTTGGAAATTCGGAAACTGATGAAAGCCTCAGTAACTGTGACATCAATCAGAAAAGTGCACGCTGAAGATCTTGCTCTCATTTTTCATTACTGCAGCGTTGACAGTGCTCAATGCTGCGTACCTTTACACGGAGTACCTCATTAGTGGATCGGTGCGGAAGCTAATTTCCATTGCAGATCTACAGACTTGAACTTACTAAAATCAGACAAATAAAACTCCGTAAGGTTTGATTTCTCAGAGAACCAACCGACCCCCCCCCCTCCACATGACCCTCCACACGTGGCACTATGAAACGGTTATCGCTTGATGCTTCTCTCATCTTTGGTATTTGCGCTACCACTGGCAAACACACACGCTGCATGAATATCGACTTCACCTACGTCATATTGCAGGGCGTATAAGGGAGCTCCAAGTAAGCTTTATCAAAGGAAATTGACATTTCATTAGCTTCAGATTTTAAAGATCTACATTTGACAGTTATCTCCCCGATGTTTCAATTAAAATAATTTTTTGCGGATCTTCTTCATTTAGAAGGACTTGAAAACTTTTCGGAAAAACTAACTTGAACCCTTCCAAAACTTTAATCGTGTTCCCTGCCCTACCTCCCCCAACAAACTCGCTAAATAATCATGAAGAATAATATACACAGTAACGGTAAATCAATGAGAGACGTCGGTTAACCCTCCCGAGCTCATCACCATATTACCAGAAGTGTAGAAGAAATTTCTGATCCTCTTAATAAGCCTACAAGTTACCTTGAGATTTTTCAAGAGTGATAAAAAGGGATCAATTAAATTGGCGGGGGGGGGGGGGAAGGGGCACGCAACTTTTCACTGACGTCGAAGCTCCATCCCTCCCTAGGCTCAGGCTAAAATTGATATCCCTCCTCCTGCTGAAAAAGCATTGGTCTCATTTCCTTTAGCCTAAAGCCTATGCCTGGGAAAGAAAAGGAGCATCGTTACTACCTGATTTAAAAAAGCGACAGTGTTCCATGAACAAACGAACAAAATGTTGACACAGGAGGATGAGAGTTGATTGAACTAGGTCAGCAACTAGATGTGTGCGATATTCTGAGGGACGAGGATCACTTCTTCGTGGACGACACGAGGAGAAAAATGCATTATCGCACACAATAAAGACACAAGCGGAACGAACACTCCCAACACTCTCTATACAATGAGCTCATATCGAATACCTTCAATATGTTCACTTCTAGTGATTTAGGTTCTCACATCCTACTATCCACCCTGCAAGGAGCACAAAAAAAAAACTGAGGATCACGTTTCACTACATCGTAAAGTCGGATTACATGAATACAGTCCTACTACGACAACGGATAATAAGTTGCAATGTCGCATCTGGACAAAACCATCACCATATTGTATCAGTATCACGCCAGACCAATCAGGCATAGGGGAAGGATATACAACAGGAAAATGACTCCGAAGACGAGAGGAGAATAAGAGCGTGAGTCCATCGGGCTTTGTGTAACACGACCTTACTTTCGCACAGCTACAATTTTCACGGCAGCTACGACGATTCGGATTTGCCTCACAAACTGTGCTACATCATCCCAATGATAAAACCAAAATTACTGGAAAGCTTAGCAATTTCAACAATGGGAAGAAGGCCAGTGCCCACATGAATATTCCTCTTGCACAGTAGTGAAGTAGGCGTCAAATCGAGCATGACTACGCAATTACACAAACAGGGTGGTTCGACGTGCGCTTCATTTTACGCCTGAAATTACACGGTCCTCCTACTGCTCGTGTTGCTGTTGGTTATTGAGTTCCACACTCTATAAACTTGGCCTCGATTCCGACAACTGTATGATATGGTTTCAAGAAACAGATTGTACGAGGAGTGTGTGGTCATAAGGAACAGTTTTTGAAAAAAAAAACGAAATAGTTTTGAAAGTGCTTTAAAGAGGTCTCTGGAGATTGAGGCTGCGTGCTATGCAGAAGTGTAGAACGGTACCCCAAAGCGTTTGAAATTTTAGGAAACTGCAGCAACCCTGCTCCGATGTCAAAATGCAGCGTAGAGACACTTCAATTCGTAGCAGCTTTGTTGAACTCTGCATGGGTTCCAATTGCCCTGAAGCAAAGGGTGAGAAGCGCCATTGGGCGTCCTATTGCCCTTATTTATTAGTAATTCTTCCCAAGTTTTCTGAATGATTGTGTAGTCATCGCAGTCCTCTCAAATCACTCTCATAGCTTCGAAGCCATTTCACACACCCTCAACACACTGAAAACTTTTCCAAAAATCTAATTTTTCCAAATCCACCCCGATGAAAGCAGTGAACACGCGTCGCAGTTGGCTACGACTTCTCAAGCAGTCCACTTCAAATACTGCACGCGCAGCTTCTCTGTGCACACATTGTCGCATTCAGTGAGCGGAGAAGGTGATGGACCAGTGTAGCTATCGCTGACTTAACACCGGTGCAGAAAAAACGATAATATCCAAGAACTGACCAGAGGCCCCCACGTCGTGCCTTTAATTTGGCCATCATTCTCCAGAAAGTGTTTTAATTATCAGCATAGGAACGAGCATTTTGTTTTTCGTTTTCGTGAGAAGTGACCCGAAACTTAATGAAAATTTCAAGCTAGGGTATTTTTTTTAACAACAACCATTTTGAAATGACTTTAGAGTTAAAAAGAACAGAAATACGGTGATCTGATCTACTTTAGTAGCAGCAATACGTAGTGGCGCAATTCAAATTTCAGTGCGCGGGAACATTTTTGATGATAATTCGCTGTTGCGGTGGGTGCGAGCAACAATTTTCTTAGAAGCTTCGAAGATCTACTTCTTACCTTATACTATTTCCTTCATTTCACAGTGTATGTACTTCAATTCTCAAACTTTCTTTTAATTTTTAGTTGTACCAATAACTACTGTTTTTTAGAATAATGTCCAAGAATGACACAATTCCATGGGTGGAGAAGTATCGCCCACAGAAATTGGAAGAAATAGTTGGAAACGAAGAAATCGTGCAGTCTCTCGGTTTCTTCGTTGAGAAAGGAAATCCACCCCATTTCATCATGTCGGTTGGTCATAAACTACTTCATATCATCTCAAACATGGGCTGCTTTTCGCAGCTGTGCATCCCATCTACTAATTTACAAAAAAGAATACTTTACAGGGTCCGCCCGGCTGTGGAAAAACGACTGCAATTTGGGCTATGGCAAGAGAATCACTGGGAGAACACGTGAAGAATGGTGTGCTTGAGCTGAATGCTTCGGATGATCGGTGAGGTTTCATTGAAGTCAGGTTAGGTCTCCGTCAGACTTCGCGATTTTGCGTTTTTTCAATTCTGCGGCGCCATACTATCGCACGCGATACTATGACGTTGAGGTTGTGCAACGTGAGCGAATACGAACTCTGCGAGCACGATGATCTGGTTGTGCATATGTAATATGTAGTGCAGGAGCATGTAAGGAAAATTATGCACATGCAGGAAATTTGAGTCCTTCAACGAAAGTATCGCTGCAGGCGACCCAGTAGAGCCGCGTTCATATTTTGCGGTGCCGGCGACAGGGCGTGGCTGCGTTGCTCTGCGTCTCCCCCTATGCAACTCTGCGTTGTTGCCTGCCTCGTGTGTGCATCTCCTCTCGTGCCACTCTGCCTAGCTGCCTTCAACGGTGAACGCAGCCTCACCCTGCCGGACAAAGTATAAACGCGGCGTAGGCCAACGGCATCTTCGCGATTGACGATATGCGAATTTGCGGTGTCGCATTTCCTCACGCGATTGTGACCCTGGAATATAGCTGTGCCGCAACTTCGCGTGCGGAACCGTAAAATTGCGAAGTCTAACGATGGCCTAAGGTTTCAGTAGTTTCATTGTTGCGTCGGCGTTACGGTACCGCCTCAATAATTTTATCAGGAACTCGTGTCCCTAATGCTGCCTAGCAAAGATCCACCTAACTTCAATCGGTACGACATGTATTACCGCCATATAGACTGGTGCCACCCGTTGTAGGCATACTGGTAAACACCGTCCACCTACGGAAATCACAGCAAAAGTATCGCCTCATGAAGATTGACTTTTTGATTTTCTCTTGAGCTAAATTACTCAGCCTCACCCCTTCAATGACGCCGCTGTCTTCGCCGACAACTCCTTCGCGGATAAACGACAGCACAACTCGCAGAGCGGCGGGATCGTAATAAGACCCTGGACTGCGCTTTTTCAGTGCGACGTTTGCCACATATCACATTTTCTGAAGTGGAATATTTGTTTTCAGAAATGTATTCTCAATTCTCGCTTTTTCCTTGCCCTCACGATGCCTTCAATATAACAACGACAACAAAAAACCCCTGCGTAAAATAATGCCACCAACCGTATCTCGTCATTATTCATTTGACTTCCTATTACATGGCTCCGTTGCTAGGTTTCAGAGAAGGAATTAAGGACTTTACCACTGTGCAGAGTTTTGTGATGTGGTAATTTAGAGGAATCGATGTTGTGCGGAACAAAATCAAGTCATTTTGTCAGACGAAAGTCACCCTTCCTCCCATGCGCCAGAAAATGATAATTCTTGATGAGGCTGATTCGATGACCGAGGGAGCACAACAGGTAACATAATTATATCATTGTTTTGTATTATGAATGGTTGTAAAGTAAGTTCCTTTCAGGCTTTGCGACGTATAATGGAGAACTACAGCGAAACGACTCGTTTTGCATTGGCTTGCAACCAGTCTGATAAAATAATCGGTACAGTCTCCTTTTGTTGTGGCGAACCAACTCAATCAGCGGTCCCCTTCACAAAATCTGCACGGGTTATTCGAAGTAAAACATGCTTTGGGTTTGCTTCCCACTCAGAGTCTCATTTCGTCTTTCTCCTGTTCCCACTTTTCATATGCCGAAGCGGGGACCTTCCTCTTTCTCTCTGTCTGTCCTAGCGTATCATCCCGAGTTCGATTCCATATTTTTCGTAACCTTAGTGGAATGCAACTTGCATTTCCAAATCTTCGCACGGTGTAGGGTGAGGAGGTGAAGGAGGATTGGATTCACTACCGGTGGAACATCTTTTATCCCAAGAGAACCCTTTTCTTTCTGACCTCTTGTGAAATTCAGAAAGAAATCAACTGCACTGTAAAGTGCTTTTTGCGTACTTCCTTTATCGAGGTATTGTGGTATTCTGCATGTATGATAGCTACTGATTTCGAGGTATTTTGTTCACCATTCAGAACCCGTACAGTCTCGATGTGCCATTCTGCGGTTTCATAAGCTCACTGATGCACAGCTAGCGCATAGACTTGAAGAAGTGTGTAAGGCTGAAAATGTGAGTTTCGTTGTCCCTCAAATATTTTCAGTCTTTGTCACTTGCGAGACAAAAATTTTCGCATCAACTTAACGCTTCGATTGTCCACTAAACTTTGTGTTTTGCGGAAAGTGAGCATTCATGTGACTTTCCGCTCCGTTCTTTCTCTTTTGCTTGAGCGAGTTTTGCCATGTTGAACGGTAATAACCACCATATATGTTTGACTTTCTTCATCTATGGCCCCCTGAAAGCTCGAATTCTTCAAGGAACCAGCCACTTCTTTCAACGTCTTTCATAAACATCTTTGAGCCGATTGATTACAGCTTGTATCGCAATAATGATAGTCGCGAATTCCAGGTCAGCTATGATGATGAGGGCTTGAATGCTCTTCTATTTACGGCACAAGGAGATATGCGACAGGTACCTCTTATCCAGAATTAATGCCTTTTTAGAAAAAAAAAATAATTTTCAGGCACTCAACAATCTGCAGTGCACTGTATCTGCTTATGATTACGTTTCTGCCGAAAATGTGCTAAAGGTAATATCTGGCTGAGTAACTCTGCTGCAGGATATGTACTAAACTATTTTTCAGGTTTGCGACGAACCACATCCACAGCTAATGGCAAACATGCTCACTTTGTGTGCTGAACAAAAATTCAAAGAGGCTGCTCAGATTGTCCATGATTTCTTCAAGTTCGTTTCTATTCTGATCATCACTGTCATAATTTATCTAGCCTCACGAAGATAGTCCCCAAGGGTGCTAGTGGAGTTGTCCGAAGGTTTTAGTGTATTCTGAACTACAAGTCCACTGTTGCATTGAGGCGTCAGGAATTCAACCCAAGGGACTACAGTGGTGTAATAAGCATAACTACGTCTCGGATACCCGTTCTCCATTTATCATGACCGATGTGTTTCGAAAATATAATGCAAAATCATCATTAAGCCGAAACCCATCAACGACTTGTTTCATCGACATCCAAAGAACTTTTCAGGATGGGCTACTCTCCAGAAGATATTATCTCGAATATGTTCCGCGTATCGAAAACTGTTCCCTTGCCAGAGTTCGTGAAGATGGAATTCATGAAGGTTCTATTTTTAACGTTATATTACGTCGATTTTTTTCACCCAGTCTCTATTCAGGAGATCGGATTATGTCATATGCGCATCAGTGAAGGGCTTTCGTCCTTACTACAACTTTCCGGGCTGGTCGCCAGGCTGTGTGCTGTCCAAGCGAACTGATCTCTTCGTGAGCTGCGCTTCACAGGTTTTCTCTGAAGTTGGGGTCAGATTTCTGTTTACGAGTTGTTGTGTTTACCACGTTTACCTGTGCCTAATAACACCACCGTTCTATGTATTATGTACAGCTGTTTTGTCCATTCTTTTAAATTAAAATTCATCAGAATCATCGCTATACACTATGCTTGGTGGATCGGTTTTCTCCTTTTTGAGGTAGGTCCCAGCAACAATACCAGCAAATAAAATGACACCCATCCACTGATTAGATTTGAACTTATTCCAACAGTCTTTACTATCGTTTATATTGACAGTGCCGACTTGCCATGCCAGCTGAGCTGCAGTGCCTGGAAATAAGTGTTGTCATTTACGGTCACTTTTAGTTTTATTCAATTCAAGCTAACATCAAATGAAAAATGGCGCGCATGATGACCGAAACATTGCGTGAGATAAAAGTAGTAGCAACTTCGATAGAAAGTTATACTAACCGAATAAGGCCAGGTAGTAGGGCCATGTCTGTTCCGCTATATATCCAGTAAGACCAAGACCAGCAACGGCCGCTGTGCCAAAACCGCATAACCAGGTTTTTGTCTTGTCTCCAAATCGCAGTGCTGTAGATTTCACTCCTATCATTATGTCATCTGCTTTGTCCTAAAATCTAAATCATGGTTAACTATAAAACAAGCAACACAAAGGGGGTAGTTCACACCACATGCTGTGCTAAGTGCAGGCTGCATTTCAGCGAATGAGACGAAAACAATGTGTATGAGTGCAGTAAAGTGATTCGTGCAATTACACTAAAACGATGAACTTAGCATGAATATGAATGGCCGTGTGTTATTTATGTTCGAGTTAAGTTATTCTTTTGTTTCAATTGAAAAATCACAAGTAAGCACTGGTTAGGTGACAAACAAAAACTTGGGACATTGTATGGTAGAATAACACACTTCCAATAGGAGTTAGTGTAACCTGATGTGCGTAAATAGTATCGTAGAGGAGTGTCCACTGAAGGGCGGATATGTAGAGAGCAATCGGAGCATATCCGAGCGACCCTTGAATGGCTGACCAGCCCAGAAGAGCACCCCAGTTGAACGTGAGGCCTGTAGCAAGATCATCTCAAAAGCATTTCGATAATCCAACTAAACTGACATGAAATCAGCCACTCTAGGGAAGTTTCAAGCCCATGCCTCTTCTAGTCTCGATTTCCAGAAAACATGAGAAAAGAACTACAGGCATTTGTATAACTGCAGAACGAAATCCATTCTCAGACTAATTAGCTCAACATAAAGACAGTGGATGAGGTAACCCGGGTCTCCAGCGAACGTCCCCTTCTAGGGCGATGGAATTGCAAAGAAAATGAATATGGCGCACGTTGTCAAGCTTAGCCACGGGGACCGCTTGTTGCGGATAATAAAGGAATTAATCAGACAGTAGTCACTAGACAACTCAGAAAGCGCCTTTCATCACGGCACCCTGCTCACTCTGAGTGTCATAGAGTGACTATGGTTCCCCTTCCTGGACCCCACAGAGCTCTCAACCACCATCTTTAGGCAAGAAATCAAAAGCATTGCCAGCCATGCGTACTTACTACAAGCAAAAGCCGATATTTCAAGTAATGAGTTTATATGAGTGAAATGAGATTTGAAATGGAAAACTAAGGCTTCACTACCGCAATCACGATACTACTACGAGAAACACCTCGTTAGCTCAGACCTACTTCTATATTACCACAAGGGAATATTAATAGGTTAGCCAGGTTATTTTCAATGAGGTGCACATAGCTGTATGTGTCGTCAGAGGCTGAACTCAAATCTACTTTTCAAACTTGCGGAACGACTCTGCGAACAAAGTTTGAAGGTTTTTTTTGAATGATCAATGCTTTTACATAGTAAGTGCAGGCGCCTATAGCGCGCGAGCCAGTTGTTTTCGAGCAGAACTAGTGTTGTCCATGTTCAGGAGGTTAAACTGCCCTACCCCTCTAGACAACCTTCGCCCAATCGAGATTTTGACCGAAATTCGTAAGGATTCTAGGGTAGTACTGAAAGGTATGACAATCAAGAAAAGGGAAGTTGTTGATGATGGGAAAAAATGCTCTGGCGTTTCCCTCGCGCGTTTACTGCGAAAGTAGTTGGTAACAGTTCAGGTAAGAGTAGGTAGCTTTTCCATCACCTCACTTTACCCAGTTTTCCAATTTTGTTCGCTAAAAACTTATTATAACGCGATCATAATATCGCGCGCATATTTCACAAATTCACAGGTTCCACAAATTTGTATAGCAGATATGAGTTCAGCGTCTCCAAACACATACAGTTATGTGCACTTCATTGAGAATGGCCAGGCGGACCCATTCACCTTCCCTTGTAGGAAGAGAATTGTAGCGTGCACAGCACAACAAGTAGTACGAACATCCCCAAAGACCAGCAATCACCGAAGATGCACTCCATTTCACTCACAGAACTTCCAATGTTCAGCATGTCGTGACGTACCCCTGCTAGGAGCAGGATATTGAATTCATGTGTGCTGTTCAAATTCAGGGTTTTTTTTTTCCACAAACAATGCCTGCTAATGGAAGCTACTCATGATGAATGGAGAGCACCTTCAGGGAAATTATATTTGAAAGAAGCGAAAGTCTTGAAACCTGATGACTATATATGGTGTCGTAAATTACAGTATGAAGTATCGTAGAGATGTACAGCGGTAATACGGTATAAAACCGATCCTGAGGCAACAGCTCAGCCCATGCAATCAATACGCCCCAGTTGAGGGTGGCTCCTGGAACGAACTTTACTTTTCCAGACCTAAACTAAGCTGAAGGACTTTCCTAGAAAACAGCAAGGATGACAAGAGGCGACCATGGAAAAGAACATTTATGGCCGGCTCTCTGGAATCATAAAGCATACCGAAAGGGTTCGACACGAACCGATCTACCAAATCACTTATTTTGGGACCAGTATTCCAATTATGTGATTTGTTTCTTTGCATAAAACCAAAAGTACCATTAACACGCCTATAAAAGTAAGTGCATATCAGATTTCGAACGCAGCGCTCACGACGAAAAATCTAAGATCATCGGAATAATTACACAATCCTAAACTAAGAAGCAAACAGACATGCAATTATGACTCCTCCATGGCGTGATAATCCCAAATTCTCAATTTCCCAAAACCACTTCCTCACTGCCTTTGATGGGCTCATATTGGTTCGATGGAAAACCCTACATCTAATGCAATAATTATGAACGGAGACAACTGCAAGAAATCATGCTGATAACGACAACATTTCCAAGATTAATGCTTGTTAACAATATAAGAGGGATTTTAAAAGGACGAGACTCTAAAACCTGAAAATCGTTCCTCGTACGGGCCTCAACAGACACCAAAACGCAAAAAGTGTGTTGCCCCTCAGTCACGGGTCATGAGCCAACGAGGTGCTACCATTGGAGGTCCGGTCTCTTCCATAAATACTTGGAAATGCTCACCTAGGACGAACTGTGGCCAGTATGTGTATCGCTTCGCTAGTGGATACACCACTACTAGTATCATTGATGCTGAACCAACGGCAACACTGAAATCCACGAAAAATTACTATCTCGAATGGCTAATCCCATTTTTTTTGGAAACAGTTCTCGCAACTATCATTCGCTGCCTAGGAGAACAAACGCCGTTATAGCAAAAGATCGCATCACTCAATATGATTAAGTGAGGGGAAATTCATGGGAACTCTTCCTCTCATTTATGTACGATGATGAATTGATGTAACAGTTACAAGGCAATGTGTATCCTGTATCTAGATTGTTCCCACAGTTACATGTTGCAGATGTTTCAGTTTTCTTTATTGATACATTCTTTTAATCGATTATGCTAGCAGCCGAAGAGACACCCCTGATGCCATCCCATTGAATTTAATAAACCTACGATTTTTCAGCAATCAGAGATAGTTACCTGAACCAGTTCATTTGCAGGAGAACAGCTAACGATGTGGAGAGCAATCCACCCAAAAGACCTATTGCCTGCCGCTCCGTCAAGGATCCACATGCGAGAGGGCGCATTTTCGTGCGTTCAACCTTGAACCCATCATAAACAAATTGAATCTGTTTGGTAATGACGAGCTATTGCTCAAAAAAGTAACTGAACAAATACGAATTCTGGAACTTACTTTTTTGTCAAACTCCTTATCAAATAAGTCATTAATAACGCAACCAGCACTGCGCATCAATATAGCTCCTACACCAAAGAGTGATAAATAGTATAAGGAAGGAAGATGACCGGCGGGAGTAGCTAAAGCGATGGACCATGTACACGGCCAATACAGCAGCCACGTTCCTAAAAATGCATCCTGAATTGGTGCCCCTCTAGATTTGTCAATTTTCATTCCATGTGAAGGTCTTCTAGTACTGAACTGCGCGGCACCCTGGGCAGACACAAACTTTAAAACTCTGAATATACCTGATTTTCTCTGGCTATATCAAAGGAAGGAACAACAAATATATAACATCACTTCGAAGAGTGCTTTACAAGAAATGGTAAAAAGGAACGTACCGATTGGCTTGTCAAGCCGCATTATCTGGAGGTATGGTTGCAAGGCTGCTGGAGAAGCTTGGACCAAATCTGCAGCGCTCGCTATCCTAAGCGATCGCAGAAAAGAAGGAGAACCAGAGGTGCGTGCAGAGTTGTTTGAACTGTATGGAGCCCTGAGATGAGATCATTGCAGTGTAAGGAGAAGCAAAATAATGATTCATACAATTTAGGCATTAGTAAGAGAAATATGCTAATGAAAACGAAAGAGTTGAGCATGCGTCCAGTGAGCTGCTGCGATACAGAACAACAATTAGGGTTCTGCCGCAGGACCTGTACAGTAGATCCTCGCACGAAAAAGCAATTTCTGATAGTGAACGTGTGTTCAATTATTATTGCGTTGTTAGTTCACTTTCAGTGCAGTTTATCAAACAAACAAATAAGAACACCAACCATCTTCTTTGACGGATGTGAGGAACTGTCGCAGAGGAGACCGTTGGCCACACAGAACAAATATAGCGGTTTATCGGCTGGCATCTGGCGAGCATCAATGCGGTCTACCAGATTTTTTTGACCCTGTGCTGCAGTAAAAAGGGCAATGAACTCTCAACTTGGATAGCATATGGATTCTATTGATGAAATGCTCCGAGGATGATATATGTAGTACTAACAGAGTATAACTGTGAGGAAACATAGGGAGCAGGAAGAAATAATTTTTATTTTTTTTATAATAATTGGCACAACGAATCTCAATATGCAAGATATAACAACTCTGAAGTGCTATAATATCTTTAGCAAAGGTAACAGAAACAGATTCAACAAGTAACAGCCAACAAAATGAAACAAATCAAGAAAAACAGCAAAAAATGTATAGAGCAAATCAGGTTAGAATTCCATAGTGTCGTTTGCTCGTGCTACTATGTCAACCTTGTTTACTATTTGTTGCTCTTGTTCACCATGTACTGCTTTTGATTCCAGTTCACGGCGGATCTCAGGCGAAATTAGATAATGGCTTTGATACTGAAAAATCGAGATGAATCTTGTATGAAATGATTCACCTAGTATGTATGGATGGATCAACCTGCACTAAACCAACCCTAATAAGGTCCATTATAGCAGTTTTTTGATCCGGACTGAAATCGTTTTTATAGCGTTGGCAGAGAGCCAGGAGACATTGGTGCCAAAGCACTGGCATTTCACGTTCATCATTTTTCATCCTTAAAATAGTCGTTGCACAAAAGAAAAGTGAAGTCAGTGTCGCAACACCAGGACACGGCCATTGAGCTAGAGAGCATGCTGTCATCCACGAAATTTACACTCGTACCTGAGAAAATGTGAAACAACTGCATCAATTGCCTTGTATGGCAGCGCGAATTTCTTGTCAATAAGTGCTCTGAGAAAAACGGAATTTGCTCCATTATATTCCATTTCCGAAATCTGAACACAAAAATCTCAATCATGAATTCAAATCCATGCGGATCTAACAACAAATGAAACTGTTCCAAGTTATTGGAACTTTACCCCATTACAAAAAATCAGAAAACCCAGGAATCCGTCGCTCAAAAAAAAAAAAAAAAAAGAATCGCTGTAACCGAAGAAACAAGACTTTTTCTTTGTACACCCAGAAGCACACCACCCCTCTATGCAAAAGCTCCTGACTAATGACAGCTTTGATTTTCCCTTGTCTGAAATGGCGCAGCCATTCCGCCCTTTTAATGCACTAGAACCTTAACATATATTCTATTTGACCAATGCAACACACTGAAATTCTGCGTCGACTTTCACGCCTTACTACTACTAACTCCAATAATTCAAACACCCCACCTTCAACATAGCAGCCGCAGCATGGAACATTGGTATTGAAACCTTTGCCAGCACAGAACTGAATATGGTAGCTTCTCGTAAAGTACATGTGCCAGACTAAAAAATATCTAAAATCAAGTAAGCATCTTACGTCCGGCACGGTTCCCGGCATAAAGAGAAAAGGGATTCAAAGCTGACTGATAAACAAAAAGCCCACTGACCTCACACAATGGTAAAATTATTCCCTTGAAGAATGCTGCTGGCTTATACATCGCCTTACAAAGAGCTTGGTAAAGATGGAAATTGAGTTTTTTGAACTCGTCAATATCATCTCGAAGACGTGGAAGTAATACCAGATTGTAGAACCTGTGAAAACAATCAATCCAAAAAGGATTAATAAAGGTTGGCGTGCAAACCTCTGGCACATCCTGGGATTGAGGTTTGAGGCAAAAAGTCGAGTGGCCTGATAGACTGCTGCAGCACTCCATCCGTCAGGATCAGTTAAGCTAAATTAATTTAATGGTGATGGAAAGGCTAATAGGTGAGCAGTAAGACACTTACTATAGTATTTGCTCCCAATTCACCATTTTCGGTATCACTTTAAACGCTTTCGGTATTTTGCCGCTTCTGTATTTCGAGAGTACTTTGCCTATTTCCTTATACATTTCTATAACTTCAGGATCTAGGTCACGTACCTAAACAGAATTTAATTACAAAAAAAGAACGTGAGTGAGTAGCTGGCGGCAAGAATTCAACTACATTACATTCAATTCGTTGGGGTCCACTGTACTCAATGCTAGTTCCGCATCGTCCATTTTAGAGTCGATTTTTGCTTGAATAATGTCGTAGAGTGTTCTAGTCCCACCCTCCTTATTGACCATGAACTTTGCTAGCTCAGCTTCATCCTTTGGATCCAATTCCTAAAAATAGGCTTGGACAAGATAATGGTACACACTGAGATTTGTGCAAATAAGTCTGGTTGGAAACGAGCCCGAAAAATGGATGAACCACTTACCACTACTTGGTCATCATAGTCGCCATCAGGAAATTCTTCTAAATCAGAATCGTCTTCGCTTTTGGTACCCAGGCTAACATTTCGCATCCTCCTTAACCAATGTAAATCAGAAAGAGCGAGAAATATAACTTGTTGTAGTTGTCAAAGTATGTTCTAAATACATTGAACCTCTGGAAACATCAATCAAAACTACCCCTTTTCCCATGCAATTGATACAAGTTCGTCATGAAAACTTCTAGTCTAAAAACGTAAACGAAATGAGCTCCGGCTAATTATACTGGAGCGGAACATACTTCTTCTTGTTATCAATTTCTTCAGGAGTCTCTTCATCTCCGATCTCATGAAGTTGCTTTCTTGCCTGGGCTATTATTTTCCCGGAGAGATTATTTGGAATGTACTAAAAGCAATGATTAGAACTCTCCCTTCCTTCATAGAATTATGTCACATCCGCTAATGGGAAAGCAAACCTCTTCTGTTTCCTGCTCTGGCTTTCGTTTTCTTTTTTCTCTAGCTTCTGAACGGGATTTGGCTATCTTCGCTCCTTCAATTTGCTGTTCTAATGGTCCGGGAGTTGGAATCAAGTCCCCTTTGCTGGACTTTTGTATAGCCTTCTTCTTTCCCATTTCTGCCGCTAAAAGCCGGAGGAGTAAGGGGGTATATAATGGAACAGCTCAAATGCATCGCAGATCACATTCTAGAGGACTAGACAAATGAGGAATCTCGGTGCTACCGCGATGAGGGGGCATCTTATCTCTCATGGACATTATTTGGTGTTACTGGAGTTAGGGGGGGACACTCGACAAAAGCAAAAGTCGCGCTCATTTTTTGCTTGTAGGCACTCTCAAGGTTATTTTATGCTTAGATACAGCTAACTGACCAAAAAACGATTAAATTATCCTCCCATTCGTGTATTACGAGAAATTCGCTTCAAATAGACTAAACAACCACTTACACGTATTCGCCTAAGCCTAGGGAAAGGGAATCTCCTTCCCCAACGTTTAGGCTAACATAGGATAGAAAAAACATGAATTTGCATCATCAAAATCGTCTCTTTGCAAAACTCGATCCCGATTCGGCTAGCGTTATGGTCCTCTGCACTCTAGCCATAGCGTTAGAGCGAAGCACAGTGCACTGCCCCCCACCCCTCTCCAGTAGAACCTTCCCAAGATGCTTAGATGTACAATTTTTGAAGATGCCCCTCTAGTTGCGATAGCACCGATGTCTCTTTCCAGCGACCAAAATAAGCCACAACCGTGTACAGCAATGAAGTTATAAGGGCACTTCCCATAGATTCCGTCAACAAGCTTAAAACTAGACGTCAAACGGGATAAAAACAACAAAAACCTATAATATGCGAATACTCTAAGAGTTTGGTGTATTTGCGTACCGTTGGCAGCACCGTAACCCTCCTCGTCCAACTGCGATACCGTGTTCACATCGTTTCCTCACAACTCGCGGTGTTATGGGTCTTGGTCGTTCTTTTGAACATTTTCATACTGTTCTGCTTACGTTGTTCATAACAGTCTCACCTCGTGGGGTGGTTGACCTTAGGTGGAAGTGTGGCGAGTGTTTCGATGGATGATGTGGGGTCTGATCATCCATAAGGCCGCTTCCATACTTTGCGCACCGACGCCGTCACGCGCGTGCCTGCGTCACGCGCGTGACGCCGGCACGCGCGTGACGCAGGCACGCGCGTGACGGCGTCGGTGCGCAAAGTATGGAAGCGGCCTAAGGGGGTTTACTTTGCGAGACGATGGACTTGCTTCTGATTTCAAGATCTTGGCTACGTAGCTGGTCTACTTATGTTGAAGGTAAAGATCAAAGAATAAAGACAGATATTTGTGAAGTAATATGTAATAGGGTTTCATGTAGGGGTCAAATAAAGTCGGGGGGGGGGTGGGGGGTGGGGGAGACGCAACTTTGCGTCGACGTCAAAGCTCGTTTTTTCCCCTAGGCTTAGGCTAAAATTGATATCCTTTCCTCCACATGAAAAAGCATCTGTCAAAGCATGGGTTTCATCTGCTTTAGCCTAAGCCTAGGGAGGAAAAGAAGCGTTGGCGTGGGTGAAAATTTTGCGTCCCCCCACCACTTTATTGACCCTGAGGTAGTATTGATGTAGTAACACCAATGGTGTTGAGAGATCTTTCATTTTACTGGTTACTGTAACAGTCCGTAATACACAGTTTTAGTCTGATGAGAATGTTAATTCGGTCTTTCCCATGGTGGATTACCCGCCACTCAACACCTTGTTCTCTCGGAATACTGGTCGAAACATATGCAGATCACCCGTGGACCTATCATCCAAAGAAGGTGAGAGAAAGGCATAATTCACAGATTAGCCTTACGTTACCGTCGGTGATACCTCAATGTTGTTCTTATGGCTACTTGTAAGATCTGCTGTGAAGCGCCATCACAAATCGCCCTAGGTGGAATTAAAGCATGTGGGAGATGGAATAAGGAGCTCTATTAATCTACTGAAATCCTATAAGTGAATACTTATCGCGGAAACTGAATTTGAGATATAAGGACAGTCCCTCAAATTTCGTTGGCCAAGAGCAGCTCCCTAACGGCCAAGAGCAGCTCCATAACGGTCGAAACAGAAAATGATGTGAATCTATCTATTGTTGGGTCAAATAAAGTCGGGGGGGGGGGGGGGGGGGGGGGGGAGACGCAACTTTGCGTCGACGTTTCACCCACGTCAAAGCTTCTTTACCTCCCTAGGCTTAGGCTAGAGCAGATGAGACCTATGCTTTGACAGATGCTTTTTCATGTGGAAGGAGGGGATACCAATTTTAGCCTTAGCCTAGGGAGCGAAAGGAGTTTCGACGTCGACGCAAAGTTGCGTCTCCCCCCAGACTTTATTTGACCCCTATTGTTTCCTTTTCTTATCGAATTAAGCCTTTGCGACCGTATGCACCGTATATTTAGTAATGAGCAATGTTACTATGGTGGCCTATAGTAAACGATGTGGTGGCTCGAACCATTGAGTGAGGAGTTTTACCTTTTTGATGTTTTGGCTGGTCAACGGCGCGCAGAGTCCTGATGATACAGTCATTCTCAAAAGCTATAATCTTGGTTACCTAGTAAGTACTTCAAAAACAACCTACATTCAGTTGTTCCCCATTGAGAAGTACACATGCGAGAAAGTCGCAGTTTCATGTGTTCATGCAAAGCAGTATAGTGACACCGTATCCTGGTCAAAAGCATTAAAGTAGATTGATGTTGAAAGCCATGCATGAATTCTTTCATCCTCCCTACCGCTTACTATTAACCGCACATCTGCATTATATTCATCGCGAACAACATAATATATTTATTCAAAACAATGCTTCATCACAGAAGCTGGGTATTCGTCATATTCGTTTCTTCTTTCAACTGTGGCCCTAAAGAGGACCGTTGGGTTAGATGATTGTTCACCGACGGCAAGTGGTTTACTTGCTTGAGGTGTACTTCGTGACGGCCTTGGTTCCCTCGGAAACGGCGTGCTTGGCGAGCTCTCCGGGGAGAATCAGTCGGACAGCGGTCTGGATTTCGCGGGACGAGATCGTCGATCGCTTGTTGTACTGCGCCAGACGAGATGCCTCAGCAGCGATGCGCTCGAAGACGTCGTTGACGAACGAGTTCATGATCGACATCGCCTTCGAGGAGACACCGGTGTCGGGGTGCACCTGCTTGAGCACACGGTAGATGTACACCGAGTAGCTCTCCTTGCGCTTGTTCCTCCTCTTCTTGTCTCCGGTGCGGCTGGCCTTCTGGCTCTTGGCGGCTTTCTTGGCTCCCTTGGCGGACGGCTTTGGTGGCATTGTTGAACGTTGACACGAGGTATTCACTGGCAATCAGTGGGTGAGATTGTGCTCGGCTTCCATCGTTATATACCCACCAACTGGCCTCGCTCCACCCATCACCGTCGCGCCCGGATGGTATGCCCCGCCTTCTTGTCGATGGCAGGCGGAGCAAATCCTTGGCACCGTGCATAATAGCTGCGCCCCGACCGTTTACCTTCATCGCTGAGTGTATCTCTCGCGCAGTTCTCAATCGTCGCCATCATGTCAGGCCGTGGAAAAGGAGGCAAAGCCAAGACCGGAGGAAAGTCGAAGTCGCGTTCGTCGCGTGCTGGTCTGCAGTTCCCCGTCGGTCGTCTTCATCGTATGCTCCGTAAGGGCAACTATGCTGGACGTATCGGTGGTGGAGCTCCCGTCTACCTGGCTGCCGTGCTCGAATACCTCGCTGCTGAAGTGCTCGAATTGGCCGGTAACGCTGCCCGTGACAACAAGAAGACCAGAATCAACCCTCGTCATCTCCAGCTCGCTGTCCGCAATGACGAGGAGCTCAACAAGCTCCTCTCCGGTGTGACCATCGCACAAGGAGGTGTTCTGCCCAACATCCAGGCCGTTCTCCTGCCGAAGAAGACCGCCGGCGACAAGGAATAAGCGCCCGCACCTGCTGGCTGCATCATTTAACCCAACGGCCCTCTTTAGGGCCACAATTAAATGAAAACGGATACATCACATTTCGATGTGATCCTATTGCACTGTGATTGCTGGATAAATATTTTCTGTATGTGTGCGATTGAATGATCAAGCAAAAATGGGCTCAAATAGCAAAAATTATGCGACAAAATCACGTCCCTTGAACTGTTTCTTGAAATTCCACGCAGCTATCCTAAATCACTTTTCAAAGCTTTAGATAGGCATATACGAGTCCGAAATGAGAGAGCAACATCAGGCGCAATTTTGCTAATTGAATTCTTCAAGTTGTCCGGACGGAAGTGTGTTCTTCAACTTTTCTAAAGAAAAAGGATTACGTGCCTCAACTTCCCTAGAGAAGATGATGTCAGATGTAGTGAAAACCTGAACAAGGGCTCTGTTTAGCATGTTCGCACTAACAATCAAAGGACGAGATATGTCGATTCATTCTCAACTTTCCCGTACTTACTCAGAGATAGTTAAGAACTACTGTCAAGGGGCTCTAAAGCCGCCGCCCTTTCGATGGCAAAATGTACAGACAGCGGGTGACATTTCCTCTGATCTTCTTTGATGTCCGTAAAAGCACTACCCTCAGGCCAAGTGCCATCTGCACCATCACCGCCACCTGTCACGTATGACACTGCGAAGGTTGGATTTGAATTTTGACGCGCTGTGGTGGCTTGGCGTCACCTTGGACATGTGCCAAAAAGTGGTCGTTTCGTGAGTAAAGCTGCTCTAACGTGAATCCGTGAACAGTACTCGAGCAAACAGTAATTTGGAAACCCACAAATCACCGACCATTGTACTGAGAACTATTTTTGCAGTTTCACGCACCGATTTTACAGAATTTAATGTACAACAACTAATAAGGCAAAGTTCATAGTGCTGGAATTGACGTTTGTGCACAAATGATGAAAAATGATAAAGACACGTATCGCTTAGGCAGTGTTCATAGTTCACGATTCAGGCGATCGCGTGATCGCCTGAATCACCCAATCAATATGTATCTTTTTCCTTCCGCCTGAATCGCGTGATCGCCTGAATCGTGAACTATGAACACTGCCTTAGGAGGAGAGCGAAATTCGCATTTGTTGAATGTGCGGAAATGGATTGGATACTTATCGATTTCCTGGCTCTACCTGGTTAAGAGAACAGAGAAGTAAAGATGCCGTAATTTTCGCAAAAACGCAGATTCCGGACAAAATTCGATTTCCACACTTCTGCCACTCGATGCGTATCCAATCCTCTTCCACAGATTCTACAATTCCGTGGAAACGCCGATTCCACCACTATGAATGCTGGAAACAGGGGCACGTGGAGCAACCACTCGGTTTGGTAAATTATCCTATTAACGTTTATTTATTTGACAAAAGAATGAAATGAGATCTTCCATCAAAAATCCAATCATTTCCAATCAAGTAACTACTCGAGCCATCCTGTACTCGTCTGAATTTTGGGAAGGTCGTATAGGAGATTGTTTCATGACGAGAATTCCCTTGAACCGCAGCCACTTGCACTGCGATTCCGCGATTTTGCGGCGTCGCACATTCGCACGCGATCTGCGCCCTTGGAATCTTGCATTGCCCCAAGTTCGCATGTGTAGCCGCGACACCGCAAAATCGCGAAATATGACGATGTCCATGGCGATGACAGACTTTTTTTGCCGTGCTCTCAGCAGGAGATGGCAACACGAATAACATTTTCATGGAACATCTTCAAAACTCAACGGTTTCTTCGAAGATCAGATAAAAGACACGCTCCACGACAACACATCGAAGAGACGACGGATGACCAAACAGATGATACCTTGTATGTTGTCAAAGAACTTGCGATAGGACTTGTCCCCACTTCTGCCGAGGCCTTGCCTCCTGTTCCATGTCCAGTCATCGTTGCGATGAAGAACCTGTCGCATCCAAGAGTGAGAAGCCTTTCGGAGACGGCGCCACTGCTACAAACCGAAACCCGCGCTATTGCTTGGCCCCCTTGAAAGTACTACTTTCGATAGCAAAACAAGTATACGCCACATTTCTCTTCTTTCAATGATACACCAACGATATCCATTAATTTTATGCAAATGCATCATTTATATACAGAATAGTATCATATATGTTTTACATTCCATGGTGCCGTTTTGGCCCTAAAGAGGGCCGCTGAGATATGTTTGTGAAAGAGATCAATCCTCAGTGATTTCGATCTTACAACTATACAGCGGCGTTTCGTTGGGCTGTTGCTGTGGTACCTCGACCTTACAATTGACGAGCTGCTGCATTTCCTTGGGCTCTTGCTCTGCCACCTCAGTCTTAACATTGATCAGCTGCGTATCATTGGGCTCATTGGGTTGTTCCTCCGACACCTCTGCCGTCTTTAACCGCTGCTTGCGCAGCTTTCTCAATGCTCTAGAATGTATATACTGGCTTCTTTTACAGAAAGAGTAATTTGAAAACAAGTAGTTTACCTCGAAAAAGTTTGTCGTCTCGATTTGTAACCATCGCGCTTAAAAAATTGCAGCATTTCCTCCCGCTGTTGAGGATCTAAAATGACTGAATGGCTTGAGTAACTCTATTATTTCCTATGTGCGTGTAACTTACTTTCACTAGAATGGGCGTCTATGAAGGACTCGACCTCCTGCCACAATTGTCTCGGCTTTTTGTCGCTGAATGCCGGTGTGACAACGACTTCGTGGCAGGTCTAAACGGTCCATTTGTTATTCAGTGCACTCCCTAAACCTTAAACCAGAGCAACTTGCCTTGTACACCACACGTGTTGCGACATCTTCTGCAGTGTTTCCTGGTGTACAAACATGCGTTAAACGGCACGGGTCTTCCATGAAAAATATTTTTTGTACCACCTAAAGCAGCGTGAATGAATGAAGTGGCTAATAGAAAAGAGTGAAGTATTCACTGTAGGCAATTTGTAACTTGCCTGAATATCCGTACTCACGCCATTTTTCCTGCATCCAGTACACCTGTATACTTCATTTCTAATGTTGGTTCTTAAGTGCTCAAAAATGTAGCACGTAACATCATCTGAAAAATAAACAAATACATGACCCAATGTTAAAGCAACTTGGACCTCTGCAGAACGATTCTCTTACCTGGGATTTCGTACCGTAACACTGGCCTTTTTCCCCTCTGGCTCTCAGCAGGTACGCCTCGAAACTTACCTAAACATAGAGTAATGATGATGACCGTTTTATCGAGAAGCCTACACTTGATAAGAAGCAAACTTCAGCATTAGTGAAGGGTTACAGTGATGCATAAACCCGGAAACTTTTTTTCCTATCATACCATTCTCACACCGGAATTGAGGCAAAAAACTTTGGTGATGCCCTTTCTATGAAAAGCCAAGGCTTGACACCCTTATATATTTGCTATAACAAAGAAAGAGAACGGAAGAAGGAATAAAAAAATACATAAATAAATAAATAAATAAGCCATCTCGCGTGAGCCGAAAGTTTAGAGTTCTACCTGATTTCGGAGGAATCAGGTCCATGCTATATTGATATCTACCTCTCCTTACTCCGCTTTCGACTACTTCTTCTTGCTTCATTCTTTGCAGTCCTTTCCGAGATACTCTGACTAACTGAAACCGAATGCAATTCATTGTGGGTACAATGATGACTTCTGATGCAGTGCATATTTCGGAAATGTTCGCCGAAAAGTCAAAGGAGACGATTACGATTAACAATTACAATAACAATGTGTTATGTATTACGTTGAGCAAAGTGATTTTAAAGTTAGCCATTCCCTAATATTGAAAGTGCACAAAGCTCTACCTTGATAACGAGGGAATTCTTTAGAATATTGAACACTACGCATCACTGACGTGTCAATTTTTTAAAACCTTGAACACTTGTAGACCCTTATATGAATACTGGATCAGCGCACTTTATAAAAACAATAGGATACAACCGTGAACTGTTCCAAATGATGCACTGATGATTTCAAACGGATTTGGATATCTAAAAGAACATCAGAACACAATTCACTTCCTGATTACTGGACCTGAAACGTTTCCTACGTCACTCAACGCCACTAGCACATTGGTAAAGGCAACCCTGACTATGGGATTTAAAACCAGGCATATTAAAAGAAGACAAATCCCTACATTCAACAAAAGAAGCAAAATAGCATAATACTCGAAATGATTTGAGAGAAGCGGTTTCTAAAAGACATATGAAAGTTGGAATGCATCGTACATCGACCGACACTGCTCGTAAGAGTACACAAGATTCACCCGAGAGATGAGTGGCCTGCGACAGGACACTCAAGCTGCGTCAGGTCACAAGAGGAGACGGCAATCAATTCAAAACGGGGCCAGCAATGCACTTGTCACGCGCGGTGACGCATTTCAAGTGTCCTGTGCACCTAAAGACGAGTTCGCGTCTGGTTGCATTTATCTGAATCTATCATCCTTTCGAGTGTGGTCAGGCTAATATACAGATCAGCCATCATCAGTCTTGCGATTCCCAATACACGTGGTCAGTTGGTTTTACTAGGCGTAAAGACCAGTGTGAGTTTGTAAGTACACCGATGTAAAACCGAAAATTAGGATTGCTGTAACTCCTCACCGATACTAAAATTCGCTTCCAGTTCACCCTCATCATTGTATGAAAAGCTTACCACCATTCAGCAAACCGAGAAGAGTAACATACTTCGCCGGGTTGTAAAGCGGTAGCTGTGGCTGATCTTTCTTGGGAGGAACAGCTAGAGGTTAATGATTAACTAAAGGCAAGGATACAGCGCTTAGAAAATAAAAAGTTGAAACATACCTGCCCCAAGCAAAGATATGAGAGTTGGGTACTTCGAACTATCATATCGCACGAAATGATTTCGTTGCGGCATTGCTTTCGACATTGTTCGGACAATTTGATACTTGCCATAACTGACGTCCTACTTAACCCAGTACAGTAATAGTACCCTACGGTCCCACCAAGAATTGTCCCTTGGAGAGCACTCTTTCTCAGGATGTGACATTACAGCAATACGAGAGGGTGGTGATGTGCAAGTGTTCCTGCTGGGTCAGGTCACCAGTGTTGGGTGCTGGGAGTCTTGCAAGTGTTACTGTTACGGCAGGTCAGGTCACCATGTTGCGTTACCGGCCAATTAACTATGGGAACGACAAAATTAAGGATTTCTCATTTACTAAAGTTCATGATACAATTTAGCCCACAACTTATTGGAGTACTCGCCACGCATTTCACCAACTTTTTACTAATCCAAACTTTTCTGTTACGGTCTGGGAAAATACGCGGACTTCTAACTCTTCTGTCTATCCTGTTCTTGACATCACATATCCTTATCTTTGTTGTTTGATCTCTATAATTGGAATACGTAGAGCATTTACCTGTTAGGCTCCTGGAATCAGTAGCGATTCCAACAATGCCAGTCAATTATTGGTGGTTTTATCCGAAAATTTAAATACCATGTCCTAGCGAGCACTCTCCCCGAACAGTTACCTTTCCGTCACCCCCTGATAAGAAAGACAATTGGATTGAAGGGAAATAGGTATACTTTTCGTTAGAAATCATTAAGGCAATTTTGGAGAAAGCTAAGGACGGAAGACAGTGGCCAACTTCGCTGTTCGCTTCGCCCTGTATTTGGCTGCCGTCCAACTTTGCGATTCTGTGACTTTGCGGCGTCGCTCCTCCGCACGCGATTTTGCTACCTTGGGATCTTGCATTGCCGCTACTTCGCGTGCGGAGCCGCGACACCGCAAAATCGCGAAGTCTGACCGCGGCTTCAGATGGGTCACAACTTCCCAGTGAGTTACACTAAGGCCGCTTCCATACTTTGCGCACCGACGCCGGCACGCGCGTGACGGCGTCGGTGCGCAAAGTATGGAAGCGGCCTAATGTGTTCGCTGTTCACGGGACGGTGGTGTGATACGATTAAAGTTCTAGTTCAGGCGGCTTACCGAAACCCTGACAAAGGGATGGTTTCTACAAATACTGCAATATAAAATGCAAATTCGTTCTCATATAATAGATCATTCCATATCGAGCAAAATTACGGTTTTAAGGAAAAAGGTCAGCACTGCCACTTGAAGTCTAGGATCGTGCGTTTGCCCTATTTTCACTCTTTTTGTTTCAGTTCAGGCAAATCTTGATAGCCGTAGTACCTAAGACAGCGCAGCCACATTTTGTTGGCTGAATAAACATCTAAGCATCTAAATAAAAACTCTAAATCAAACACTGCGTGATGAAAATTTAGCGTCGCCACTCCCTCTTCACCCCTTTACGGTAATTTCCATCTCCTGTGCCCTCGATCCCCTCCTCATGAGAGGGCATTTCATGAAAAGCGCTCGGGTCAAATAAAGTCGGGGGGAGGGGGGAGGGGGAGACGCAACTTTGCGTCGACGTTTCACCCACGTCAAAGGTTCTTTCCCTCCCTAGGCTTAGGCCTAAGCAGATGAGACCTATGCTTTGACATATGCTTTTTTATGTGGAAGGAGCAGATATCAATTTCAGCCCAAGCCTAAGGAGGGAAAGGAGTTTCGACGTCGATGCAAAGTCGCGTCTCCCCCCCGCCTCCCAACTTTATTTGACCCAAGCGCTCTTTCAGGACATGATTCTTCACATGATGATAAATCTAGGAATATGTTAGTGACATTGTAATCATGTGAGGGCCTATCAATAATCCACTTTTAACAACTTTCACACGTGAGTGATGCATAATACGTGCTCAAATCCTTCATAATACCCCGGTTCCCCCCACCACTTTTCCTATGCCTTTCACCAAGTAGGCCCCGGTTTTCTTCCCAGAGAACACGTTGCACCAAGAAGAAATGCAGAAAAAAAAAGTTAAAAGCAAAGGCAAGAATAGAAATGAATCCATAACAGCATTTGCGAGCAAGGAAAGATCACAGAAGGTTCAAAATTGATTCCAACCCGAACTAGGTCAAGTACGTTGAGACGCGATGGCGTCGCACTGTGGAGCTGGCGCACGTTATGTTTCCCAAATTAAATGTGATCGATTTTCAAGTAACCATAACTCCTACGAAACATTATCTGCTTCAATAGTAAACTTTTATACATTAATCAATGCCGAGCTGTCGTCCAATTGAAACTGTTCTACAATCATCCAATTTGTACACACAGGCGTATATTTTTACCTGAGCCTCACTTGAGGTGGGTAAGGGGGGGGGGGGGGGGTGACGGTTGAGACACACAAATCTAGGCCGTGACCCTGTGACAGCCTGTGGCCTTTGCCCTGTGACATGAATAATTCAGACAATTTAACTATACAACGGAACAGACTTGCAAAGAGGGCACGATTTACATGAACAAATTGTCTGAATTATTTATGGCTTAGGTCAAAGGCCACAGGCTGTTACAGAGTCACGGCCTAGATTCGTGTGTCCCAACCTACACCCGGGTTTTAAAAGTATGCCTTAGTTTGGGTCTGACCCCTTACCGGGGTGTACTTTTAAAACCCAGGCCGAAGTAGCTTCAGATGCTGACGAGGGAAGTCTTTCAGAACATGACTTTCGGGAAACGATTTTTTCATTATATGTAGGGGGTACCCACATAAAACATATAACTGATTTCCATGTTTGTTGAGCGGCCCTACGAATGCCAAAAAAAGCAGTAAAGATTTTTTTCCAAAAGGGATTTTTTGTAACCCTCTTATTGGGGTGTGGGCAAATATTCCAGCGAATCGCGTGGCCGCCCGCGGCGAGCGGCGTGACGAGTGCCAGTCCGGTGGCAGAGCATGGCAGGGTTCAAGCGAGGCAGTGTGGCACGGATGGAGGACGCAGGACGGCATGGCTGGGGAGACAGTGTGGCATGGGTGGAGTGCAGCCACGCTCTGCCGGGCTCCCAGCAGCAAAATCGATTCGGCAAGTCGTGCCGATGGCGCCGCGAGCGGTACGCCGCGAAGCGATTCGCTGGAATATTTGCCCACACCCCTCTTATTGTAACGCATTCTCTTTGTGGTTTTGAGTATGTGTAGATCCGAAGGTGTTCTTCTATTTCACATCCAAACTAAGACAAATGGTAAAGAAGTAAAATATCTCCATCAGTTACTAAAAGTTTCATTATCGTTGCCCGGTGTGCGGATGCTGCAGCGATAACCAAACTTTTGCATTTTTTTAGCCTTTACTTTTTCAGCTTCAAATGTGTCTGTTTGTGAAATGATTATAACTTCCGTTCACAGCGTGCCAGGTTGACTATTTACGAATTTCCAATAAATTTGGTGATCTGACTTTTCTAGACACGTACGGGCTCGTAGCGCTCGAAATTCGCGGTTTCTTACAAAATGAGTGCCATATTCGTGTTTAAGGGGTCAGCCTACTTTTGGAGACACATTTTAGCCATTTCCAAATTTTACCCCCCCCCCCTTGGATTTCTCAGCCTTTGCACAAACCTGCCCACACAATCGCCGCTTGACAGTTCCTGAAGCATTGCTTTGCGATACTCCTTTGAAGGTATTGCCCGCAGGGAACTCCTAGGTGTCGAAGAAATTATTCGCTTTAGTACTACCCCCTGTACAGGAATCGGATACGATCTCATCTCGCTTTTTTGACCTCTACAATACCAGTACAGCCCATTTCAGAAAAACTGATTGGGCGTGTCCTACGGACTTGTATGAATGTGTATCAAACACTCTCAATTCTCTCACCCCGCCACACACTCTCACTCTCGCCGCGTACTCTCACTCTCGCCATTCACCCAAATCCGTGGGGCACGCCCAATCAGTTTCTTCGAAATGGACTATAACTGTTGCCGGATTGTATAACTGCATTGTTATTTACCGCTGAGTATTCAAATTCCCACCTGCAGTAAAGATATTTCATATCACGTTTCCTCACACGGTTGGCTGTGAAATACCTTTCGCATCTGCTTGTTGAAAATTTAGATTCGAATGCTTATTGCCCACCTCTGCAGCTATGCCCCCCCCCCACTCCCCCGAAATACGACTTCCGCTGTCGAGGAATCCTCCATTCCCGATGTGCCTGATTACCCGCAGTAGTTCCATCGTTAGTAATCGATCGCCCGCGAAGCGATGCCAATTATAGACGACCTACCCAGTCGAAAAACTTACCTCCCCCACAGATGGCACCGTGCCAAAGGTCAAGTTTGTGATTTGTGTGCAGTGCTGGCGTGGCTTGGAGACGTGCCAAAGTGAAGCGCGCATCGCAGTATATTCGTAGAAGAAGCAGTAATATCGGAAGAGGTGTCACAAGTTATTAGGATAGGAGCTCAACTGAAAACCAGCTCTTTCCGCGGTTTAAAAGTGAAATCAGGTTTTTGTTGAATGAGAGGTGTTCGTGAAAGCAGAGAAATTTATGACTACCAGATTCCTGCTTGCTTTCTCTGATAGGGGAGAAGATAAATGAAAAGTGAAGAATAATGAAAGAAATTGAATATAGGAAATGGAACTGGAGAATAATGAACAAAATCTCGTTTCGCCGCAACAGCACAGTATTCGATGAAATTGATTATACAAAAATGGGCCATGGGGTCAAATGTGAAGATGTGCATCGCGGTGAGAACTTCCCATTCTTCGAAATTGTATAGGAGGTTCATCCCCGCTGGGAATTGGAAGTCAGACAGAACGTTTGGTGTTGTTGAGTGCTCATTTCATCAGTACGAAAAATGTACTTATTATCATACTAGATGATAGATCACTTTTGGTAATGCAACTGCTCCTATCGATAGCTTAGCTTCGGTAATGATCAGGTCCAGGGTGATAACCTCGAATAGCTTACATACAAATAGTACCATTTGAAAGCAATATATTTTACAATTCAAATCATCGTAAAGTGCTTGGCATCTGGAGATTCTTATTTATCAAATATAAAACTCGCAATTCATCCCATTTAAGGTGACCTTATTGTGTTACAGGATGTGTTCTTTATATAGAGGCGCGACTTGGAGGTGGGCACAAAGCCCACCCAGGGTCAGCGTTGATCAGGCTCCGCCCTTCGCGGTCGGGGTCTATATAAAGGGTGCAGCGTGGTCAGCATTACCGTTCGCTCGTAGGACACTCAGCATCAGCAACAATGGCTCGTACCAAGCAAACCGCTCGTAAATCCACAGGAGGTAAAGCGCCACGAAAGCAGCTGGCCACCAAGGCCGCTCGCAAGTCGGCACCGGCCACCGGAGGAGTCAAGAAGCCCCATCGCTACCGTCCGGGAACCGTCGCTCTCCGTGAGATCCGTCGATACCAGAAGTCAACCGAGTTGCTCATCCGCAAACTGCCGTTCCAGCGTCTGGTCCGTGAAATTGCTCAGGATTTCAAGACCGACCTGCGATTCCAGTCTTCGGCTGTGATGGCTCTCCAGGAGGCGTCTGAGGCGTACCTCGTTGGTCTTTTCGAAGACACCAACCTGTGCGCTATCCATGCCAAGCGTGTCACCATCATGCCCAAGGACATCCAGCTGGCCCGTCGCATCCGTGGTGAACGTGCTTAAGTTCGAGCGCATAGTCAGTTGATCTCTCAATCTAACCCAACGGCCCTCTTTAGGGCCACAACAATTGCATAGAAACGAATACAAATGATTTTTTGTGGAATAAATATTGCGCTGCATTATATTGATAATTATTGCATATGAATTGAATTGAATGAGCATTGTTGGTCTTTGGTTGAATAAAAGGAAGTAATGGAAGGAGACGGAGAAGCGGCTTTCACACCTGCTTATTCCATTCGTCGAGAGTGACATTTGGGGCCCCGCGTATAGCATTTGCATTGAATTACATGGGACTGTTCGCATTTGGAATAAAGGGAAGTAATGAAAAAAGATAACAACAAAGCGGCCAACAGTCGTTCAAATTGTCGAAACTGATATTCGGGGGCCCGGCGTGAAGACCCGGCTGCGATCCTATATAAGAGGCTCGCAGCTGCAGTTGCCATCTCACTCGTGAGTGCACAGCTGCTTTATCGCAACAATGTCCGGACGTGGAAAAGGAGGCAAGGGACTCGGCAAAGGAGGCGCTAAGCGCCATCGTAAAGTCCTTCGCGACAACATCCAGGGAATCACGAAGCCGGCCATTCGTCGTCTCGCTCGTCGTGGTGGAGTGAAGCGCATCTCCGGTCTGATCTACGAGGAGACCCGTGGAGTGCTGAAGGTATTCCTTGAGAACGTGATTCGTGATGCCGTTACGTACTGCGAGCATGCCAAGAGAAAGACCGTCACGGCCATGGACGTCGTTTACGCCCTGAAACGCCAAGGACGCACCCTCTACGGTTTCGGAGGGTAAGAAACTCGTCATGAGACAATCATCTAACCCAACGGCCCTCTTTAGGGCCACATCTGAGACCATATGAATTCGAGAAGTGCTCGTGTAATATTTGGTTAAATAAATCATTATTAATATACGGTTATTGGTGATTTTGCTGGGAAGTGGTTAGCGATTGGATGTTATCGAAAGCTGTTATCCCAGGGACAGATTACGTTAAAGAATATTCATGTAACTCATTCTCGAGTCTGAGATATAACGGCTAGGAACATGCATTTTCCGGCACGTGATCTCAATTTGGTATGCTATGGTATTTTTCGATACTACTGATAATCGCACTGATTATTGTCCCGAGCTATGCGTTACTGATAAGACTATCTTTTTGGCACGCGTCCAAGTCGACGCTGCCACGCGGCAGAACGCGCCAAATTCGAATTCGACTTTGTGGCGTCATGTCTGAAAGGTGGTGTTTGCGGTGCGAGACCGTGGCGTAATTATATCATATTTGAAGGACATCAAAGGGATAACAGGTGGGGAATGCTGTCAAGGAATCCTGTGCAAGACAATATACCGTAATGGAAGTTCAACCATCAATTTGATAAAGGAGTGCTTGAGGGGTTTTTTTCCTGCCAATTTTGTGGGGAAATTCGAAGAAGAATCGTTTTCTCGACTTGGAATTTAGGACTAGGTCCGTATGAAATGGAGGATTCGTTCCGAAAATTCGGCATTATTCAACTATCACTATTCCAGACATCGCAGTAAGTCAAAAATTTTTTAGCTGAAAATGAGGCTAAGGCTAAATTTTCGCTTTGCTGCAAAGGTAATTGGGAGTGCTGGTCTCGAATACGACATCCATTTTTGACGTTGGTCCCAATTCATTGCTATTGCAACGATTTTCCTTCTAATTTCCAACCCTTAAATCAGTGGCTATTGGGCGACAGGGCGCGGAACTCGATGATAAACCTAAAATCCGATAAAAGAAGAATGATGTGCGGCAGTCAGCATGGACCGATAACCGCTGGCATAGGTTGAGTAGTAATATCCCAGGGGTTCCCATAAGTAATCTGGCCTAATCTTCGGGGTTTAAAAACACATAAGCACCATCGCAAAAATCCTAGCTCAAAATGTCAAATTCTCATAAAGTCCACGACTTTCTAAATGTCTCTTAGAATTGACTCACCCTTAGTTTTCTTTTGTAATTTGACAAAATATCTCGGAGGCTTAGCACAAGCGTATTACTCGCTAATTTCATTTAACACTGTCATTTACAGGTTATTCGGAATGCTGATAACGAATTTTGAGCGCGGATTTCATTTCACTCGAAGTGCCAGTCTTTTTCATTTGTGGTAGAGATGCTAATGTACCTGGGAAGCGTCATTTTCAGGCAGACGCTTTCAGCTGATACAGACCTACAATCATGAATTCGCACACGGCGTATATTCTCGCCTAGGCCTTTGTTGAGAGGGAAAGGCTCTCTTACTTCCTAAGGCTCCAACAATGATCGCAGGAGCAGTGTGATGCCTCCCAGTATCCATGTTAGCACCGCTGCACTGCACCGAATATTCGTGATTAACATCCCAAAGCATCCTTTTGAGAGCCAGGTAGCAGCAACTTATCAATTTGTTGCACCAAATGGCGTCAATGTCAAGAACGGATGTCCTATTCGTGATCAGCACCCCAAATAACCCTATAGACAAAGCTTCAGCGAAAATTATTTTTGACTAACTCGCGTTGTCTGGGGCAATGATAACTGAAAAAAGCCGAAAATTTTGTCCCACATAATGATTCTGGACCGTTGCTTCTAAATAGAAACCTGAGTGATCTTTTTTACTTACAACAAGTGCACTTTGTTTCTAAAAAAAAAAGTTGCTCAGCAGGGCCTTCGTTTTTTACTGTACATCTAATACCATGTTCTTGGCGAAAATATGAGGAGATATAGTATAATCATATTTCCTCCGAATTTCTTAGCATTGTTTCTGAAGAGAAAAAGGCACCTTCGTCCGAACAACATGAAAAGTTCGATGTGAATTTTTGCACCTGAAGTTGTTTTTCTTAACGTGGTTTTGCCACATGATTTTCACTATTTGACCCCGTTTTTTGCTGATCATGAAGCCACACACACATATAGAAAACATTTATTCAGCAATAACAATGCAATGGGATCACATCGAAATGTGATATTCGTTTTCATTCAATTGTGGCCCTTAAGAGGGCCGTTGGGTTAAATGATGCAGCCAGCAGGCGTGGGCGCTTATTCCTTGTCGCCGGCGGTCTTCTTGGGCAGGAGAACGGCCTGGATGTTGGGCAGAACACCTCCTTGTGCGATGGTCACACCGGAGAGGAGCTTGTTGAGCTCCTCGTCGTTGCGGACAGCGAGCTGGAGATGACGAGGGTTGATTCTGGTCTTCTTGTTGTCACGGGCAGCGTTACCGGCCAACTCGAGCACTTCAGCAGCGAGGTATTCGAGCACGGCGGCCAGGTAGACGGGAGCTCCACCACCGATACGTCCAGCATAGTTGCCCTTACGGAGCATACGATGAAGACGACCGACGGGGAACTGCAGACCAGCACGCGACGAACGTGACTTCGACTTTCCTCCGGTCTTGGCTTTGCCTCCTTTTCCACGGCCTGACATGATGACGACGATTGAGAGCTGCGCGAGAGAGATGAACACTCAGCGATGAATGCCCACGGTCGGGGCGCAGCTATTATAGACGGTGCTGAGGCCTTGGTCCGCCTACCCCCGACAGGAAGGCGGGGCTTTTGTGATGAGGCATTGCTTGAATAAATGTGTTTCGTATGGTGTACTCAATAAATATATTGGAGATGGTAAACAGGAGGTAGTGGGAAACGTATGAAGGCAGATAAATGTGGTACAGAATTCCTCTCATTTCCTTCTCATCTATAGAGAAAATTTATTTTGCTCAGAGTTCCAATAGCTACGGGTCTATTGGCTTGAAAACCACCCCTCTGGGAGATTTTACATTGCAGAACGCTGCTCTTACTAACCCCATCTTAGAGTAGACATTTACAAATAGGAATCCTGTCAATATCCTAGATTCGATGGGTCCACGGATCCTAAGTTGTGTCATTACTGCGCGTATGTGACGATAAATGTTAAGAAAGGTTGTTTTAATAAGAAAAGAATACACACGTGTTCCCCGAAAATTTTTGCGACATTTTAATATTTTTTCTCACGCTATCCGCTGCACCATCGTCAGACTGCGATTTTGCGGTTTTGCGATTCTGCCATTTTGTGACGTCGCACTTCTGCACGCGATGCTGCGGCTTTGAGATACATATTGCATTGCCGCAATTTCGCGTGCGGAGCAGCAACACCGCAAAATCGCGAATTCTCATTGCGCCCATCGCTTCAAGATGGCCAGTGCCCGCCATCGGTTTGACTAGCTGAGTAGCGGTGACAACTGCTTGGCAAAAGAGGCTTGTTATCAGTTGTGATAAGATTGGATAGACTAATGCAGACGTCCACATCTGTGCTGTGATCTCGTCTAAGACCAAGGATGGCGAGGGCTATTCTCTGGAATTTTTTTCGATTTTTCCCTCGCTTTTGAGTTTTTCAGCGTCCTCAAAAGCTTTGATGACCGACGGAGTATGCTGGCATGCTGTTAACTGTGCCTCAACAAGAGTCAGCTCATTTCGATTAAAACTCTTAATCGCTGTACAAATTATGGATATGCCATATTATTTCATGTGCTATGGTAGGCCAGTTTTCCAGCCACTTCGCAGTGGCGAAGTTACGGTAACACGATGGCATTCGTAGTGAAAGATGCAGAAACACAGGACCCACGTTACCGAAACCTAAGACAAATACTTGATTTTATACATATTTTGCATTATCGTATGCAATTTCAATATCATTCCAAAGCATTTCATCGTATTATATTGAAACCTTTACTCCAGCTGGTAAGATCATCTTATTGCATCAATTTACTCCCGAAATCACAGGACAGGATTTTTTTGCACTTGGTTTCTCCATAATTAGATTAGTAAGCGGCCTCGCAGCTGAATAGCCATTGTTCTTTGAATGACAAGTCATCAGCAACGAAGCCACTGGGTGACATGCTGTGCGGTAATCCTTCTGATGTGCCACGTTTGAGAGTATCTCACGGCCCCTCCATCATCTGCCAAAAATGGTGGATGGCAAATCAACACTAAAAGAGCCGTTGGGTGGCATTCCCTGAAGTACTCATTTGTCATTATTATCCTTGTTTGCTGTTATTGCGCCACGGCCCCTCCATCATCTGCCAGAGATGGCGCCACGCCAAAGGTCACATTTGTAATTCGCGCTCAACGCTGGCGTGGCGTTCGTTGGAAATGTGCCAAAAACAATTGGTGGCTCAAACGGTATTGCAACGCGCAGCCCACAATTACTTGAACTTACACCGATGAGGAATTCACAAATCATTCAAACAGGGAAATCAAATTCTGAGGATGTGCATGTGCGCGGGAGTCATCATCTTCAAAACCCTGCAATTTTCGAGAAGGATTTTGTACAGACGGGAAACTGTGTTGCTGATCGATGAACTCACAATGCTGCAAAAGCTGTATTTCGATAGAGCACATGGCGGGGATCTATCGTGATCTACACATGTTCCCATTTGTATTCAGAAGATTCTCAACGCTTCCCATCCGGGCATTAAAGAAGATTAAATTATGGAAAATTTTGAAATATTTGGCACGCAACCGTAACCAGCGAACTTCTAATATCTTCGGGTCAAATAAGTTCAGGGGGGGGGGGGTGGGAGAGGCAAAATTTTCACTGACGTCAAATCTCCTTTCCCTCCCTAGGCTTAGCCTAATATGAATTTAGCCTGAGCCTAGGGAAGGAAGGAGCTTTGTCGTCGACGAAGAGTTACGTTTCCCCCGACTTTATTTGACCTGAAAATTAAAGTTTTGCGGGTTGTGCTGACGTGGCGTCGGCTAGAGACGTGCCAAAAGTGTTTAGTGGGTACAAGCAGCTCATATAGTGGAGAAACATGGCAGTAACTGGATTTTAGTTCGCATCTATTTGCTCCGGACTTCCTCAGGAGCGACACAACTAGAGCTACCTCACATTTGCATCTTTTTCGAAGAGCCGCCGAAGGAAGACGGATCCAACAAAGACGACAAAGAAGTGTCCGAGTAAATGCCAAATTTCGCATCCAAAATCTAATTCGCAACAGTTTGCTGAATTTATATGTAGATGACACAATCAATAAAATAATAGCTTCCAAAAATAGTAGCTAGCTAAGCTGTAAAATTCCGCTTTATCCGCTTTATTCCGCTTTATATATTCTCTACCTAGCATGCTCCAACTACAACTTAATCAGTGCCCTGAACGTCACATGAAAAACAAGAAGTCTGGTTATTTAAATACAGTGGAAGGGGCTTTGCGATTGCGGTAACTGCTAAAGGGATCATCCAAATGAAGCTAGGGCCTGGAAAGACTGATCATATGTAACGAAATTTTCTATGACAAAGAGCAACCAGAGCTTTATACGGGCCTTCTTTTTCAACATGGTCCTACCTTTTCGTTAACGCGGCCGGACCCATGGAGGAATGAACGGTGGAGAAGGGGCTTAATTTCTAGAGCTTTTGGCAGTTTCATTCCGTTTTTCCTTACCACTGCCTTTAATGAATAAACTGTTCCGTAGTACTGAGTGCCCCCTATACACACAGAGGCTTTGATCCGCCTGCCGTTGACAAGGAGGCGGGGCATACCATCTGGGCGGGACGGTGATGGGTGGAGCACGGCCAATTAGCGGGTATATAGTGATGGAAGCCGAGCACAATCTCACCCACTGATTGCCAGTGAATACCTCGTGTCAACGTTCAACAATGCCACCAAAGCCGTCCGCCAAGGGAGCCAAGAAAGCCGCCAAGAGTCAGAAGGCCAGTCGCACCGGAGACAAGAAGAGGAGGAACAAGCGCAAGGAGAGCTACTCGGTGTACATCTACCGTGTGCTCAAGCAGGTGCACCCCGACACCGGTGTCTCCTCGAAGGCGATGTCGATTATGAACTCGTTCGTCAACGACGTCTTCGAGCGCATCGCTGCTGAGGCATCTCGTCTGGCGCAGTACAACAAGCGATCGACGATCTCGTCCCGCGAAATCCAGACCGCTGTGCGACTGATCCTTCCCGGAGAGCTCGCCAAGCACGCCGTTTCCGAGGGAACCAAGGCCGTCACGAAGTACACCTCAAGCAAGTAAACCACTTGCCATCATCTAACCCAACGGCCCTCTTTAGGGCCACAACTGGAGAAAGAGACGAATACTCAGCTTCTATGATGAGGCACTGCTTTGAATAAATGTGTTATATATGGTACTCAATGAATATTTCAAGAATTGGTAATACAAGGCTGCGGCGAGCGTAGCGTAGCATCTGAATCCTACTGAGAACGGATGTAGTAATGCGAGGCATCGAAACTGCGAATTTTCAGAAGTATTGCTGCTTGAGCATCACTAGATAGCAGTGATACGGTAAGCGATCTGGGGGCTGTATACCCTACATTCATCATAGGGAAGGCAAACCCTTGGTTATCACACGAATGTGTTGTTACAGACTATGTTATAGGATTCAACTCGATTCATTTCAATTAGGTTGACCGGGGAAATACGCATTTTGATGGCGTGCTGAGGTAAACTTTCGTAGGCGACTCTGCTTTTGTCGTTATTAAACAATAATTAAGGAATGCTTGTTATGATGCCAGAGTTGAAATTTCCACCCGAATACGTGCTCATTGCATTGGTGCATGAATCTGGTGACGCATGCGATTTTTCTTTTTAGAGGTTGTACTTTAATGCCCTCAGATGTAGCACATAGGCGATATAACCATCATTGTGCCCTGTCAATGGCTGGACAGTTGCTCAATGTCCTACGCTCAAAAGTTATCAAGCTACGGTTTTTTATTCGAACGATAATTTGTTCTATCTTCTTGATTTGGTGTTACATGGTACATCGTTTTTTCACTTTCGTATATATTTATTGTATCAAATTTTTCGCTATTATGGTACAAAATTTGGCATTTACTCGTACACCTCTTTGTGGTCTTCCGGTGGGCGTTCGGTACGAAATCCCAGGTAAGAAAATCGTACTGCAAATGTCGGAGTTGCTTTAGCATTGCGTCATGTACTTGTTTATTTTTGTGGAGCGGCTTCTTCCTAAACAGCAGCTTCTGGAGTGGCTTCCGGTGCTGGTTCTTCGGCAGCAGCTACAGCTGCCTCACCTTGAGCTTGGAGGCCTTTATTGGGGGTAGCCGTCGTTACCGGAGCTTCTCCCTTGTGACTTTCGGGTTCAGCAGCGGCGGATTCTGAAAAAAACGAAATGTATATCTGAATCATAGCCTTTAAAAAATAGGTAGATGGGTAATGAGGGGTGTTAACATGAAACATAACTGCATACTTAAGCATTGAAAGAGTTTGATTTCGAAAATCATCTACTACTTCCTAACGACGTTAAGTACCATTTGAGGATGCAGAGCAATAAAAGACTTCAAACGACACTCACAGGAAACACAACCACGCCCTTTTCACCTTTGTCTCTGACAAGAAAACGTTTTCGCATCCGACCTAGTGGCCTGCACAGCCCCACCGTATCCTCTTCTTCTTGGTTGTCTATAGGAACCTTATTCAAAAAAGGTACCTACCCGTATAAAGCCTACATCCATAGGAAGCAGTTCAGGAGAAAGGAACTTACCTGAATGTTCTGTTGAACCAAGTTCGGCGGAAGCAGCCTCAGTGTAGGCTTGCGATGCTGGACCCTCATCAACGTGACCTCCTTCAGCTTGAGCTACAGGGGCTTCAGCAGGAGCAGCGGGAGTAGATTGAGCGGGAGCAGGTGTAGCGGCATCGGCAGGAGATTCTGTGGCTTGTGATAGTGCGGTCGCCTGGTCTGCCATTATCGATAGGTTATGCGGCTGATGACACTCAACCGGTAGGCGTGGTACAGACGTGAAGGCGTGTCCACCCACCACATGACACACCTATTCGGAACGCCTTTCACGTGGTCACGCCCACTGAAATGGTCTGCCCGTCGGGTTTGTTTAATGGAACAGAGCAGAGATTATGGGATACGTGCTATCGGCGCAAAGTGGGGTACACGGCGCCAGACTGCGAAACAAAGGAAATGTGATGTGATCATCGACTTTTGGCGCCCTGGTGGGGGTTTTCTCTTCTAGAATTCGTACATTTCGTACGAAAAAGTCTTCATAAACATTTTATCATGTATTTCCTCACTGAATAGAGACAGAGTAATTGAAAGGAATTCCTGAAGTACCCAATCGTTATTGTTCTTTTTGCTTGCAGTTATTGCGCCACGGCCCCTTCATTATCTGCCAGAGATGGCGCCACGCCAAAGGTCACATTTGTAATTCGCGCGCAACGCTGGCGTGGCGTGTGGTTGGAGACGTGCCAAAAATAATTGATGGCTCGGTGTTGCAACGCGTAGCACACAATTGCTTCAACCTACACTAATGTGGAATACACAAACCATCCAAACAGCGAAATGGAATTCTGAAGATGTTCATGTGCACGGGAGTCATCATCTTCAATCCCTCAAAACATCCAGATTTTTCACGAAGAATCATACTCTACATATATATAAACCACAAGTTTGGAGTGTTTGTTTGTCTGTTTTTCTGTCTGTCTGTGTGTGTCTGTCTGTCCGCTCACCGCATAACGTGTTCTTAACTGAACTGCAACCTGGAGATGTCGGGCAAGTTGGAATAGGGTAGGGGCTGACCCAAGCGTACAGAGCACATAAGAACTAAGCCGAGCTCCGCCCACTGTGGGCCGGGCTTGCGCGAAAATCCGCTCACCGCATAATGCATCCTTAGCTGAACTGCCGTCTGGAGAGATCCGGAAAGTTAGAATTGGGTAGGGCTGACATAGGGCCGACGTAAGAACATAAAAGCTAAGGCTAGCTCCACACACTGTGGGCGGTGCTTGCACGGAAACTGCCGGTGCTCAGATTTAATCCTACGCTCAGTAACCAAAAATCAGGCAAGCTAGGAATGGGGTATTGTATTACCAATTTGTACTACCAATTTTTCCATATACCCACTGTATTACCAATTTTTGAAAATTTCACTGAATACCATATACAAAACATTTATTCAAAGCAATGCCTCATCATAGAAGCTGAGTATTCGTCTCTCTCTCCAGTTGTGGCCCTAAAGAGGGCCGTTGGGTTAGATGATGGCAAGTGGTTTACTTGCTTGACGTGTACTTCGTGACGGCCTTGGTTCCCTCGGAAACGGCGTGCTTGGCGAGCTCTCCGGGAAGGATCAGTCGGACAGCGGTCTGGATTTCGCGGGACGAGATCGTCGATCGCTTGTTGTACTGCGCCAGACGAGAAGCCTCAGCAGCGATGCGCTCGAAGACGTCGTTGACGAACGAGTTCATGATCGACATCGCCTTCGAGGAGACACCGGTGTCGGGGTGCACCTGCTTGAGCACACGGTAGATGTACACGGAGTAGCTCTCCTTGCGCTTGTTCCTCCTCTTCTTGTCTCCGGTACGGCTGGCCTTCTGGCTCTTGGCGGCTTTCTTGGCTCCCTTGGCGGACGGCTTTGGTGGCATTGTTGAACGTTGACACGAGGTATTCACTGGCAATCAGTGGGTGAGATTGTGCTCGGCTTCCATCACTATATACCCGCTAATTGGCCGTGCTCCACCCATCACCGTCCCGCCCAGATGGTATGCCCCGCCTCCTTGTCAACGGCAGGCGGATCAAAGCCTCTGTGTGTATAGGGGGCACTCAGTACTACGGAACAGTTTATTCATTAAAGGCAGTGGTAAGGAAAAACGGAATGAAACTGCCAAAAGCTCTAGAAATTAAGCCCCTTCTCCACCGTTCATTCCTCCATGGGTCCGGCCGCGTTAACGAAAAGGTAGGACCATGTTGAAAAAGAAGGCTCGTATAAAGCTCTGGTTGCTCTTTGTCATAGAAAATTTCGTCATATGATCAGTCTTTCCAGGCCCTAGCTTCATTTGGATGATCCCTTTAGCAGTTACCGCAATCGCAAAACTCCTTCTACTGTATTTAAATAACCAGACTTCTTCAATTTCATGTGACGTTCAGGGCACTGATTAAGTTGTAGTTGGAACATGCTAGGTAGAGAATATCCGCAGGATAAAGCGGAATTTTACAGCTTAGCTAGCTACTATTTTTCAGGAGCTATTAATTTATTGATTGTGTCATCTATATATAAATTCAGCAAACTGTTGCGAAATAGATTTTGTATGCGAAATTCGGCATATACTCGGACACTTCTTTGTCGTCTTTGTTGGATCCGTCTTCCTTCGGCGGCTCTTCGAAAAAGATGCAAATGTGAGGTAGCTCTAGTTGTGTCGCTCCTGAGGAAGTCCGGAGCAAATAGATGCGAACTAAAATCCAGTTACTGCCATGTTTCTCCACTATATGAGCTGCTTGTACCCACTAAACACTTTTGGCACGTCTCTAGCCGACGCCACGTCAGCACAACCCGCAAAACTTTAATTTTCAGGTCAAATAAAGTCAGGGGAAACGTAACTTTTCGTCGACGACGAAGCTCCTTCCTTCCCTAGGCTCAGGCTAAATTCATATTAGGCTAAGCCTAGGGAGGGAAGAAAGGAGATTTGACCTCAGTGAAAATTTTACGTCTCCCCCCCCTGCCGAATTTATTTGACCCGAAGATATTAGAAGTTCGCTGGTTACGGTTGGGTGCCAAATGTTCCAAAATTTTCCAGAACTGAATCTTCTAAAATGCCCGGCTGGGAAGCCTTTAGAGAATCTCCTGAATACAAATGGGAGCATGTGGAAATCATGGTAGATTCCCGCAACCATGTTGCTCTATCGTATACAGCTTTTGCAGCATTGTGAGTTCATCGACCAGCTACGAAGTTTCCCGCATTTGTATAAAATTCTTCGCGAAAATTCTGGATGTTTCCAAGGTTTTGAAGATAATGACTCCTCCGTCACGTGCACATCTTCAGAATTCGATTTCGCTGTTTGGATCGTTTGTGAATTCCTCACCCATGTAGATTTCAGTGATTGTTGGCAGCGCGTTGGAATGCCGTTTGAGCCACCAAAAATTTTTGGCACGTCTGACGCCACGCCAGCATTGCGCGCGAATTACAAATGTGACCTTTGGCGTGGCGCCATCTCTGGCAGGTGATGGAGGGGCCGTGGCGCAATAACAGCAAACAAGGATAATAATGACAAATGAGTACTTCAGGGAATGTCACCCAATGGCTCTTTTGGTGCTGATTTGCCATCCACCATTTTTGGCAGATGGTGGAGGTGCCGTGAGATAGTACTCGCAAACGTGGCACATCAGAAGGATTACCGCACAGCATGTCACCCAATGGCTCCGTTGCTGATGACTTGTCATCCAAGGAACAATGACTATTCTGCGGCTAGGTCGCTTATTAATCTTAATATGTAGAAACCAAGCGACAAAAGATCCGTCTTATTATGTTGGGAGTAAATCGATGCAGTAAGCTGATCTTACCAGCTCTAGCAAAGCTTTAATATAATACGATGAAATGCTTTGGAATGATATTGAAGTTGCATACGATAACGCAAAATATGCATAAAATCAAGTATTTGTCTTAGGTTTCGATATCGTGGGTCCTCAGCTTCTGCATCTTCCACTGGTAGTACAAATGTCATCTTATTACCGTAACTCCGCGACTATGAAGTGGCTGGAAAGCTGGCCTACCATTGCACATGAAATAATATGGCATATCCATGGTTTGTATGACGATTAAGAGTAGTTTTCGAAATGAAATGACTCTTGTGGAAGGCACAATTAACAGCATGCCAGCATACTCCTTCGGTCATCAAAGCTTTTTAGGACGCTGAAAAACTCAAAAGCGAGGGAAATTGAAAAAAAAATCCAAGAATAGCGCCTTGCTATCCCTGGTCCTGGACGAGATCACATCAATGGCAGAATCGCAAAAACGCAAAATCGCAAACTGACGGCGGCCATATACGGGTTTAGCGCGCACTCACTACTTGAGTTCTCTTTTGGCTCACTAACTAAACTAAAAAAGTCATCGCGAACTGTACCTTTGATGTCCTATTTTGTTTCTATCAGGTTATGGCGCAATTTCTAGGGCATTTTTTTCAAATTTTCTGAAGCTCCCAAAAACTACTATGTTCACAGATTTAAAGATTAAGCAGGGCACCCAGTACTACCAAACAGTTAATTCGCGTTCGTCCAGTCCGAATGTCTCTGATAAAAATGGCGATTTCGCGAGGTGGACTTTGGCTGCTCCTTCTTCAGGAGCATCGCCAGGGCTACAGGGCCATTGAGTAGAGTCCATCAGTCATCATCATGAGCTGAAGTCAAATGTTGTTGTATTATAATTTTCTATAGATTTGAAAAATTTTTTTTTTCAAATTTACAACTGTGAATATTCCATTTATGACACTATACATGTGAATATTTATACCTGGACAGCGAAACTATTTTTCAAAATTTAAGATATTGTAGTTTCTGGTGTAGAGGATAGTTAGAGAAAGAAAAAAGTATTGAAATGTCGCAAAAGTTTTCGTACAACATGTGTATATTCTTCTCTCATTATAACAACCTTCCTGAACATTTATAATTAAGGATCATTAGACCCATCGAATCTAGGATATTGACAGGATTCGTATTTGTAAATGTCCACTCTAGGATGGGGTTGGTAAGAGCAGCGTTCTGCAATGTAAAATCTTCCAGAAGGGTGGTTTTTGAGTCAAGGAGCGCGACATCTCAAAAAATCAAATGTGAGGAAACCATTCGCTACTTCGAAGCGATTGCTGCTCAATGAATGATCGAATTACCATGTACCGATCTTGAGAGCCATTGGAACTCCGGACGAAATAAATTTTATCCGCAAAGATGTGAAGGAAATGAGACGGATGCTGTACAGTCATTTATCTGCTTTCATACGTTACCTCCTTTTACCATCTCCAATATACTCATAGAATACATCATATAAACACATCTATTTAGAGCGACCCCTCATCAGGGTGCCGAGGCTTTGTCCCGCCTCCTTGTCGGCGGCAGGCGGAGCAAGTCCTCGGCATCGTGCATAATAGCTGCGCCCCGACCGTTCATTTCATCGCTGAGTGTTCATCTCTCTCGCGCAGTTCTCAATCGTCGTCGTCATGTCAGGCCGTGGAAAAGGAGGCAAAGCCAAGACCGGAGGAAAGTCGAAGTCGCGTTCGTCGCGTGCTGGTCTGCAGTTCCCCGTCGGTCGTCTTCATCGTATGCTCCGCAAGGGCAACTATGCTGGACGTATTGGTGGTGGAGCTCCTGTCTACCTGGCCGCCGTGCTCGAATACCTCGCTGCTGAAGTGCTCGAGTTGGCCGGTAACGCTGCCCGTGACAACAAGAAGACCAGAATCAACCCTCGTCATCTCCAGCTCGCTGTCCGCAACGACGAGGAGCTCAACAAGCTCCTCTCCGGTGTGACCATCGCACAAGGAGGTGTACTGCCCAACATCCAGGCCGTTCTCCTGCCCAAGAAGACCGCCGGCGACAAGGAATAAGCGCCCGCGCCTGCTGGCTGCATCATTTAACCCAACGGCCCTCTTTAGGGCCACAATTGAATGAAAACGAATACATTACATTTCAGTGATTTCACTGGAAATCTGATTGCTTGATTAGAATAAAAGTTTTCGTGTTATTGTGTCCCAGCTGTGATAATCACACTGTTTAGAACCTGAAAAAAAGTTATATTCTGTCTCGGAAATTCGGTGATAAAGGGTATACCCAATTTTTCCCGAATAATTGTAGGCAACGCATTAAGTTGGGAATTGTCGAAAACGGCATCGCCAATTATTGATCGCTTTTCAGATGTGAACTGGTACCTGCGCTTTACTTTGTCATACTTTAACCAAGGACTAATTATTAGATGGTTCGAAATTTTGTTGCAACTCCATTTTTTGGTTCTTCTCTAGTATTGCCAACATCATATAGAAGCCGCCCACATCGATTACCATTCTTCAAGCGTCTGCTCGTTTTCTTTGGAAGAAATGCTCCAGCATTCATCACGACGGAGGGGCACCTTCGGCGAAATCATCTTCCATAGATCATCACAGTTCTGGTCACCCGAAATAAGCAAGCAGATCTTGTTGGCAATAACCTGCTGATTCTTATCTCAATTAATAAAATATTGTATGAGCCACGATATGCGCACTTCAAATTTGAGGTCGGAAACCGCAAGAACTTTCTAAACAACCTAAAAAATACATTCCCACAAGCTAACTAATGTTGCTAATTACATGACAGAACCAACCGCGACACCCCCCTTGGGCCGATATTCTCTGCGATATTTATTTGATTTTCTACGAGTACGACGGTGACGCTGCTTACCGTTGGAAATGACGCCATCTAACCGTCCTGTTTGAATGCGTACGCGTTACGCTGACGTGGCGTCCCCTTGGACCTCTGCCAGAAAGGCCGGTAGGGCTGGTTCAAGGCGCCATCCTACAGTTCAAACAAAACGTAAACATCACAGCAGTCTTATACCAACTCAGGTTGACGACTTAATTTTGTACTAATAAGAATTTTTAAAATATCATCCCTTCAGACAATGATTTATGATAAGTGAACATTTACTTGTTTCTGTATAATAGCATAGAGTTCCATAGGAGTAGTTGCTACACAAATCGCGAGTTCATCAAGACCTTCACAAGGAGCAGCCACATCAAAAAGTATTTATTAAATCAAATATTACATGAGCACTTCTTGTATCCATATGATCTCAGATGTGGCCCTAAAGAGGGCCGTTGGGTTAGATGATTGCCTCATATCGAGCTTCTTATCCTCCGAAACCGTAGAGGGTGCGTCCTTGGCGTTTCAGGGCGTAGACGACGTCCATGGCCGTGACGGTCTTTCTCTTGGCATGCTCGCAGTACGTGACGGCATCACGAATCACGTTCTCCAGGAACACCTTCAGCACTCCACGGGTCTCCTCGTAGATCAGACCGGAGATGCGCTTCACTCCACCACGACGAGCGAGACGACGAATGGCCGGCTTCGTGATTCCCTGGATGTTGTCGCGAAGGACTTTACGATGGCGCTTGGCGCCTCCTTTGCCGAGTCCCTTGCCTCCTTTTCCACGTCCGGACATTGTAGCGATAAAGCAGCTGTTGCACTCACGAATGAGATGCTAACTGCAACAGCGCGCCTTTTATATAGGATCGCAGCCGGGTCTCCACGCCGGGCCCCCGAATATCAGTTTCGACGAGTTAAGCGAGAGCTACCCGCTTATTTTGTTTCCTCCCATTAACTCTATTCATACAAAATACGAATAAGATACGAGCATACCTAAATCAGTGGGAATGCAATACTTATTAATATAATGCTAATGCAATATTTATTCCACACAAAATCATTTGTATTCGTTTCTATGCAACTGCTGTGGCCCTAAAGAGGGCCGTTGGGTTGTTACTGTATTTAGGTCTCACTTAAACTGTGCCCTGTCGCCCCATAGCCATTGATTTAAGGGTTGGAAACTAGTGAGAAAATATTTGCAATTGCAATAAATTGGGAACAACGCCAAAAAACCGAGGTCATCTTAGAGATCAGCACCCCGAATTCCCTTTCTACACAAAAGGAGAATTCAGCCTCAGCCCCATTCTCAGCGAAAAAATTTTCATTTGCGATGTCTGGAGTCGTGATAGTTGAATAGTATCCTATTTCCAGTACAAAGCCTTCATTTTATCCAAATCTAGTCCTAGGTTCCATTTTGAGAAAACGACTCTTCTTCAAATTTGCACACAAAATTGGCAGGAAAAAATCCCTCGAGCACACCTTTATAAAACTGATGGTTAAACTTCCATTACGGTATATTGTCTAGCAGAGGCCCCCTTGACAGGATCCCCACCCCTTATCTTTTTGTATCCTTCAGAAATGATTATCATCACGCCACAGCCTCGCACCGCAACCACCACCTGTCATACATGACGCCACAAGACAGAATTCGAATTTGGCGCGCTTTGCCGCGTGGCGGCGTCGACTTGGACGCATGCCAAAAATGATAGGCTTATCAGTAAAGCATAGCTCGGGCAATACTCACTGCCAGATTACCACTTAGTATCAAAGAATTCTATAGCATATCAAAATAAGATCACGTGCTAGAGACTGTATCTCCCGGGTGTGTTGCAAGTGTTCCGATTTCTAGAGGTCGGCACCGAATTGGGTCACCGCGAGCGGCGACGCTTCGCGAATGGTCCAAATGGTGGCGTGTCCTGCCGTCTGGGCTCTCCCAGATTTGCCTAAGCCTTTTCAGAGGAGAAGCTTTGGCAGCGTGTTTTTACCTGTCTTTACCTGAGTGCGATCCGCCGCGCAACCTGACCTCGACCTGACCTGACCTCACCAGTCGGAACACTTGCACTCCACCCTGTATCTCCCTAGCCGTCATACTCTAGCCTCAAAAAAGGAGTTACATGGGTATTCCTCAACGAAATCGATCCCTTGAAATAACACAGCCTAACATCTGCTGATGCACCAATCGCTGGCCACTTCCCAGCATACTCATCAATAACAGTATATTAACAAGGATTTATTCAATCAAATATTACATGAGCACTTCTTGTATCCATATGTTTCATATGTGGCCCTAAAGAGGGCCGTTGGGTTAGATGATTGCCTCATGACGAGTTTCTTATCCTCCAAAACCGTAGAGGGTACGTCCTTGGCGTTTCAGGGCGTAGACGACGTCCATGGCCGTGACGGTCTTCCTCTTGGCATGCTCGCAGTACGTGACGGCGTCTCGAATCACGTTCTCAAGGAACACTTTCAGCACTCCACGGGTCTCCTCGTAGATCAGACCGGAGATGCGCTTCACTCCACCACGACGAGCGAGACGACGAATGGCCGGCTTCGTGATTCCCTGGATGTTGTCGCGAAGAACTTTGCGATGTCGCTTGGCGCCTCCTTTGCCGAGTCCCTTGCCTCCTTTTCCACGTCCGGACATTGTAGGGATAAAGCAGCTGTTGCACTTACAAGTGAGATGCCAAATGCAGCAGCGCGCCGCTTATATAGGATCGTAGCCGGGTCTCCACGCGGGGCCCCCAAAAATCAGTTTTGACGAGTTAAACGAGTATTAGCCGAGCCGACTTTTTTTGCCTTTTTTTATTACTTTCCTTTATTCACAAATACGAACAGCACCCATTCAATTCAATGCACACGCTATAGGCAGGGAGCCCAAATGTCACTCTTGACGAGTTTAACTAGTGTTAGCCGCTTCTCCGTCTCCTTTCATTACTTCCTTTTATTCAACCAAAGACCAACAACGCTCATTTAATTCAATTCATATGCAGTACTTATCAATATAATGCGAGCGCAACATTTATTCCACGCAAAATCATTTGTATTCGTTTCTATGCAACTGTTGTGGCCCTAAAGAGGGCCGTTGGGTTAGATTGAGAGATCAACTGACTATGCGCTCGAACTTAAGCACGTTCACCACGGATGCGACGGGCCAGCTGGATGTCCTTGGGCATGATGGTGACACGCTTGGCGTGGATAGCGCACAGGTTGGTGTCTTCGAAAAGACCAACGAGGTACGCCTCAGACGCCTCTTGGAGAGCCATCACAGCCGAAGACTGGAAACGCAGGTCGGTCTTGAAATCTTGAGCAATTTCACGGACCAGACGCTGGAACGGCAGTTTGCGGATGAGCAGCTCGGTCGACTTCTGGTAACGACGGATCTCACGGAGAGCGACGGTTCCCGGGCGGTAGCGATGAGGCTTCTTGACTCCTCCGGTGGCCGGTGCCGACTTGCGAGCGGCCTTGGTGGCCAGCTGCTTTCGTGGCGCTTTGCCTCCTGTGGATTTACGAGCGGTTTGCTTGGTACGAGCCATTGATGCTAATGTGTGTCCTACGAGCGAACGGTAACGCTGCCTACGCTGCTCCCTTTTTATAGACCCTGACCGCGAAGGGCGGAGCGTTATCGACGCTGACCCTGGATCGGTTTGGCCCACCTCCAAATCGCGCCAAAAATGTATGCAGAGACTCGACGCCTTCTATCAGGCAAGAATTTATCTTCAATGAAACTAGCAATCTATAATAGAATCTCCTAAATTCTCAGATGGGAAGCGTTTTAACGACTTTGAAAGCAAATGGGAACATGTGTAGATCACGGTAGATAGCCGTGTTGATCTATCGTAGTACAGTTTTTGCAGCAATTGTGAGCTCATCAATCAGCGGCAAAGTTTCACGCAATTGTACACAGTTCTTCGCGAAAATCTGGATGTAACCACGGTTTTAAAGATTCCGCGTCACATGCAGATCTTCAGAATTCAAGCTGTTTGGATGGTTTGTGTATTTCACATTAATGCAGGTTCAAGTTATTGTGTGCTACGCGTTGCAACACCGTTCAAGCGACCAATTATTTTTGGCACGTCTCCAACCGGACGCCACGCCACCATTGCGCGCGAATTACAAAAGTGACCTTTGGCGTGGCGCCATGCCTGGCAGATGATGGAGGGGCCGTGGCGCAATGACTGCAAGCAAAAAGAATAATAACAAATGAGTACTTCAGGGAATGTCACCCAATGGCTCTTTCGGAGTTGACTTGTCATCCAAAGAACAATGGCTAATCAGCAGCTGGGTCGATCATTAGCTTAATTATGAGGGGGCCTAACGCATTACGTGTCCAGTGACCCTGCTTCTCGGTTTCGAGAGAAAGTGGACTCGTAAAACTGATGATTTGTAGGAAAATTCATTGAGACACTTTTTCGCAAATTTTCTGGAATTCACCAGAAACTTTTATGCTTGGGGTTTGAAAGAGGCACCCAGCACTACTGATTACTTTATCTGAATTGTTCCAAACTGCATGCTTGCCTGATAAAAATGACGTTTTCTAGATGCCGAAGGAGCAGGAAGTGTCAGTTAACCTCACAATGAGTTGATTCCGAACTTAAGTTTTATTTTTTGTTTTTGTTTAAAGGAATCGTCCACGGAAAATGAGTTTTTGTGTTACCCATATATTTATGTTGTATTTGCCTAATGTTGGCCTCATGCAAAATTTCACGTGAAAAAATGTGAATCTGGCTGAGATACAGCAACACAAAGTGCGGTCCCAGTGGGCGGGGCCTCTGTGTAAAAGCCCCGTCCCGTCTTCCGCCGCCGTTGGGAACGGAGAGTGGGACTGTTTTCGTAACCTTCTGTTCCTACAATGCGGCTCCGACCACGGCGGACGCGGTACGAGGCTTTTACACGGAGGCCACGCCCACTGGGACCGCACTTTGTGGTGCTGTATCTCAGCCAGATTCACATTTTTTTGCGTGAAATTTTGCATGAGGCCAACATTAGGCAAATACAACATAAATACATGGGTAACACAAAAACTCATTTTCCGTGGACGATTCCTTTAAAGAATGTATTTCGAAATTTTCTTAGTGCATGAGTATAAGTAGCAAAATTATTTTTCAACGATTAGCGCCCAAAATCGGTGTGAAGAGCAGATCTAAAACAAATAAAGGAAGAAAAATAAAAGAATGATAAATGCTGCAAATAATTTTCTAAACCCTTATATGAGAACATCCAAACCTTCCTCAGTGCGTAGAAGGTTGCTATATGAAAGCGGAGTTACATAATAATAATAATGTATAAAGCACAAGTACACTATAATATGCATTATTGTAATATCTCTAAATTCCGCACATTTCACACTCCTTTCATTTGTGGAAATGTAGGCATCGTCTATCCCTAATTTGAACAACCACCGTATCTTTCATTCAATGGACGCCGTCATACTACCGTAATACAGTGTAAGATTGATCTAACGTACTGGCCTATCGTAATACGCACTCGGCACGATTTCAACCGTACGCTGGGACGAACGGAATCTACCGGCTCCTAGTTGAGCTCTGTACCATGTCAACATTCATCAAGGAGACATGGCTTTCTGCTGAGTTAAAAAACGTAGTGAGATTGGTAAGGCCACTTTCATACTTTGCGGCACTGGCGTCGACGGTGACAATCGAGAAGTACGCTGCCGGCAACGCCGCTACTGTTGCGCCACGTTCTATTTATGATGAATCTTGATAGTGTCAAACTGCTACATGATTCGCGCGGGCTCTCACCGTGATCATCATGGTATGGTTCGGTCGAGCGTTAAAGTCACAACACGCGATAATCAAAGTGGTCCTTACCTTTTCAGGGCAGGTAGACCTTGGATAGTTGTGAAGATTGCACCCTTTCCGCGGCGCCACGGCTCACCCCCGCCGCATACGGCCTGGTCGACCTGAGCCGAGTTGAGCCTACCGAGCCGAATCACACGCGGCTTAGACGAGAGGGAAACTTGTGATAAGACAAGATAAGGCAGCGATATCAATAGCGAAGGTAGCTTCAGCAGGGAAGACCAGGTTATATCGTAGCACTTTGCGCGATATCATCGAGCAAAAACTCATTTCTAATCTCTACTCGTAGGAGGACCGATGGCAGGGAGCTTTATTTTCGGTAGATATGAAGGTTTTGAATCATTTTTCTTATTTGGTGAGTAAACCAGGGCCTCTACATCCTGTAACGATAGCTCTCACAATTTCTCGCGAGGTGTGCTTCTAAAAACAGAACGCGTCGTCAGAGTGCCGCCGTCAACACCGGTGCCGAAAAGCATGAAATCCGGCTTCGAGGGAGCTTTAAGGAGCTTCAGCGTTCATTTCCACGAAATACTGAGTAGCTTCTACTTCTTTTTTCTTATTATCACTCTGTCTCGAATCCTTTTGTTCCTATTATTCGTGAATGATCTTGAACTTCTCCTTATAGTTAACCATGAGCTCGATCTACCCTTAAACAATTTATAATTGGGGATCCTCTATTGCACATAGATTGATCATGATGCTAAAAAAATTCACTCTTTCTGCCTTATGATTCAAGCTTTATTAATAAAAATTTTTTGAGTCGAGAGAAATCTTCTTAGCCGTAGCTCCTTGGACATGTAAGCCCTCAGCATGTTCCATTCGCTGAAATGGGCATGTTCTTCAATCTTCAAAGCAAATATTTGTTATCGAACACTCCAATAAACTCTCTACCAACAGATATACAGTCCATATCCCGACCGCTGGCAGGGCGTGGCCCTACGGACTTGGGTGAGAGAGTACGTGGCGAGAGCGAGAGAGTGTGGCGGGGTGAGAGAGATCGATACACTTTCATCCAGGTCCGCAGGCCTCGCCCTGCCAGGCTTCGGGAAATGGACTGTATCCCTCATGTCCGCACACTACTACTTGTGGAAATTTTCGAAGTAAAATACGACAAATTCCTCGATGGCATCTTTGTGGATTGAGCCAATTCGCAACTGGACCAAAGAACTTGTGGTGAACAACGGTGACTTCAAGATTTCGCGCCGCGGCACGCGACGAGTGGCACGGCCAGTGCGCCGTTGCAAAGCAAAAGTTCGACATAAGTGTACACACCCGATTGCGTATATCTCTTTTTGAAGTTTTACGCCAGAGTTAATTATTCACTAGATAGAATAGTTATCATCGTTGTTACTATTACTTTTATTTCTCCATCTTCGCATATTTAACTATTTGGCATTTGAGTTGCCCTGAGAAGGTAGAAGAAGATCATTCCGCATCAGCAAAAACAAGGAAGAAAAGTAACATGGTCACACTTACTCTGATAGCTTAGACCTGGAGTGAAAGCATAGGCGCGGTTCAATCCATAGCCATACACTGTCACACTGAAAATAGAGTGCTATAGCTACGTTCTTATCCAAAAGTAAATTAACTCACCCAAAAGCAATGGGTGCCCATGGCGTGTCAGCTCCGACGAAGGATACTGTGTGCAGGCCTCCCTTCACAGCAACGTCGACAAAATAGTAGTTGCTTTGGCCCATTCTCAAATAATTTAGTGGTTTTTAGGGCTCTATTTCGGTTGCTGCTATGAAAAGTATGAATCGCCAGCACGGTATAATGCAAAAGGAGCCGAGGCGGCGTCGCAGCGTCTTATAGGTGACCGCATGCGGCACTTTCGTCATGACTGCTGCGAAAAATCAGACTGCAGTCTCTTACATCAGTGTTAACCGCTGTATAGAAGCCCCCGACGATTTGTTCGTCCAGCTCCTTTCCTTTCGTTTTGTATTTCTCTTCAAGCTTTGGAATGACCGTTAGTGGGATATTTTCTTGAAGAACTTAACGCATCACAGACAAAAATATAGGCAGTCTTTCGGATGTTGCGAAACTGGTATTGAGAAAAAGAAGCAAAAAGAACGACGAAAAATGTGAGGAGACGTGCAGTGAGTCACAGCGCGCGCTATCATATCTGTCAAAGGCCACAAACTGTCAAATTTCTTTGCTAGTTGCCCTAGAGCTGTGGACCTTGCGTCGTGAAGGCGCAATTTTGCCGCGGCGTCGCTTTAGCACTTTGTACACCATGTCTTCAGCTCTTTGTGCACCATGTTGAGATGTGCATTAAGGGCACATTACGCGTAATCTTAGGCGGCGTTCATACATTGCGCCGACAGGGTGTGGCTGCGTTCACAGGCAGCGAGGCAGAGTGGCGCGGGGCACGTGCTGAGACGGCACATGCAACGAGACGGGCGACACACCGTAATGCATGAAGGCGGCCTCAGATGGAATAGTGAGGAAAAGTCGTGTTGCTAACTTTAGTGTACGCTATAGCTCGAGTCCATGAAGGCGTTAGTCGAGAGAAGCAGAGAAGAGGCGGGAAAGAGGAGAAAGGAGAGTTCTATAAACGCAGATGAAGTCTTTGCCACCGTTTCTACTGGCGGACGTGGTAAGTTTTCTAGACGCTGTTTGGATTCTTCAAACTAGCCGTGCTGCAAAAAGTTTGCGACTCCGTTAGCGACAGAAAGAAGAGTGTGCGTCAATTTGGTTTGACTAGGTCAGATCAGGCCAAAGTACACCGAGAGTCGATGATTCCTCTACAGGGGGTCGTATTTGACCGGATAAAAGAGTGAGGGTTCGTATCTTCAGAGGTCAGCGATAAGTACTAAAATCTAAGTTTTCAATAAGCAGATGAGAAGCAAAGGGTATTTCACCGCAAATCCGTGTAACAAAATGTAAAATAAATATCTTTTTGCCTCGAGAAAGGATATATAGCAATAAAACAGATGCAACTATGCAATTCGGCAAAAGTTGCTGGCATTGTAAAGTTAAAAAAGGGGTCGTATTTGGTTGCCGCAGAGGAAAAGGGGTCGTACTGATGCAGCTATTTTCCTCGGCACCTGGGAGTGCTCTGGGTCAGGCCGCCTTCATACTCTGCGGCACTGACGCCGACACGGCAGAGTACGATCTGATTTGCACGTACTATGCAATAAGCGACGCAGAGATCACTTCATGCTCAGTGGACACTTTCCTCAACGCGGGGGCGATTTACGACTAATTGAGGGTTAGGGTGAGAAGAGAGTAAAAAACTGGTGTCACACTGATTATCGCATGTTGTGCCCCCATTGTAGCGGAGACTCACTTTGTTTGAACATTATAACGGAATTTAATATTGTGCTGTTGCGGAGTTTCATGATTATCTGAATGTTCAACAACAATTGAGACTCCAAAATATTTATTCAAAAAACCCAGAAGGCCCCTCAACAGTCTCAAAACTTTTTTGGAATATTTTCGCAATATTTCGGTGTTAGCACCTTAACATATTGCGTAAATTTTCAAAAGAATTTTCGAGACTTTTAAGAGGTGTTTTGTATTTTTGAGTCTTAGCTGTTGTTGAACATTATCACAGACTGTTCAGTTTACCTGTATTTAGGGCATAAAAATTATGTACCTCGTGAAGAGCAATCCGTTGGGAACGTAATTGTCAATCTTCACAGTTCCGATACAGTTCAGCGAAGAGCAGGTGACTCGGATAAAGTTTTTCAAGTTCAGTTGCTCATCCAATGTCGTTGCAACCCTGAATGTGGTACATAGCAAAAATCGAACTTTTTGACCCATTTAAGTATTCCACAGTTGTGTTCCTTTAATGACATTTTTACAGAAGATCGGGCATTTCTAAATTACTCACGAGAAGGTATATGGTCCTTGACCAAAGAGAGAACTCGATGGAACATTCGCGAAGAATGGAGCTCCCTGATTTTGTGAGTTTGAACTGCCTACCTATAGAAGTGTTTACATTATTCGCAGTATAATTCTTGAAGAGATAGCAACACTTACAGCGACCACGTAAATAGGGCCACTGGCTCGGACATACGCTCCTGTTTTCGTTCCAACGATTAGGTACGAGTCATGACCGAATGGACCGCTGGCTACGATCTCTCCGTCCAGGTACAAAGTGGTGTCATCCTTCTGAAAGAACTGTTTAAAGACAGTGTTAGGGGTAATGTGGGTGATGAGAATCCCTAAGAGGAGTCATTCCTCGAAAACTACGGGTTTGGAAAGCCTATCTGCGGCGAAATTCCCCACGAAGGGCGCGCCTCCGAGCTGTGGCAGAGGCGGCCTTTTCTGCTCGAGCCGCCCTACTGTGCTCGGTCCGCCTGCTAGCGACTGATTGGCTGGGGTGGGAATAGAGGGTATCGCGGCCTGCTTTCTCAGTTTTGGCTTGAAGCGCGCTCCAGAAAAGGGATGCTTACTCATTCTCGAACATCTCTTCGTGTTTACAACATGGCAACACGCCAATGGAACACTCGTCTGGACCACCCGCCTCTTCACGGTAATGCTCCACATCGAGGATCAATGGTGGGGAGGGGTCCTAGTTCTCGGGTTTTTGGCCATTCCCATCCGTTCTTTCTTCCCTATCCTGTTACTAGGCATCTCGACTTTCACATTCACTACTTCTTTTACTTTTCTGCCGAATTTCCCCAGACACTGCCTTTAAATCAGGACGATGTGAACTCGTAAAAAACAAAACCCGCAAGTAGCGGAAGTGGAGGTAATGCGGATACATTTCTGCAACAATAAAACAAGTTATGCTCCCAAAAATGGAAAGGGATGTAGCAAGTCTCCTCAGAGAGAACAGAAAGAGAGTGGCCAAAGAGACAACGAGGGAACGGAGGATATAAGGCAAGAAGATGAGGAGTGATGAGATGTGATGGAGACGAGAAATCTGGTCACCCACGCTCATCCCGTCCATTTTGGGGCGGAGACTATCTTAGTGGGTGGGGGTGCGTGCCATCAGTGCAGAAAATTCGTGTGGACACGCTTTTGCGTTTGCATTACGCGGCAGAAAACCGAATATGTCCAGCAAGAGTGCAACAAAAGAAACGAAAATCGGATGATGAATACTCATGAACATTCTGAACGATTCATTTTCACTACTTCTCGATTCGACCTTCTCGATCTCGAATGACAGCGCTTGAGGTCCGTCCCCGCTTGGGGATATCTGAAAAAGAGCGCTTGCGCAACACCTCATCGAAGTTTCGGGTCCCTCAAGGTTGAGGTGTGTACCCTTATGTCAGGATTGTCGCATCGCGGCATGTCACAAGCGAAGCAAGGCGGACGAGCTGAAGGCGCCATTTTGTTGGGTCCCGGGGCGATTACAAGTCAACTGCGTATCGCGTCCATAGCATTACCGTGTAATCACGGTCAGACACCCCTCAAGGCTGCCCCTCAACGGGAGTTGGCAAAAGTTGACGTCGTCTACTTGTATCCCGTCATCGACCCGAACATCGCCCTCATCCGAAATCGTATAGGATGATAACATATAGTTCAGAGTTGTTATAAATATTTATCATCCAATTTTCGTTTCTTTCGTACTCTTGCCAGAGACATTCGATTCTTTACCGCGTAAGCCCGTCGTCAGATTTTGCGATTTCGCGGTTTTGTGATTTTGCGATTCTGCAATTTTGCGGCATCGCACTTTCGCGCGCGACACTACGACCTAGAGATTGTCCTATACCGCCACGACAGTGCAAAATTGCAAAATGCAAAATCGCAGAATAGCAAAACCGGTGGCAAAGTCTGACGGCGGCCTAACAGTATCTAAGGCGCGTCCTATAGTTTTGTCCTAAGGTGATTTTGTTTGAGATGGGGCGGATACCACGTTATCGTTATGACCAACCACTTTCGGCACCCCGAGCCGACCCACATCGTCTCTGACGTGGCGACGCGAATTTTCTGTCCTGTTCGCACACATGCGTGGCTAGGCACTACTACTGGAAGCAAAATCGACTTTCACCACCTCTGTTACAGGTTTTCGTAGCACTCTAACCTCTCAACTACTTATGAAAAGGATTGGTCCACTTGTTCCATTAAGGAACGAACCTCTTCAGATTGGACCTTCACTTGAACTAGGGTGACTGGGAATAATTCACCTCAAAAAGAACCATAAATTCTCCAATATCTTCTGGTTGGAATTTGTAATAGGGAGCATCCTGCGCCCAGTTGGACGACGGTGCAAGCATCAGTACCTAAATAGAGAGTGGTCCTTTTCAACAAAACTTTCCGCAAGCAGAATAAAGGGTTGAGGATCCATTCCACTCATTTGTTAACTTACCTCATAACTGCAATGACTGGGATTGTAATAGCCGTATCCGCAAACTGACCCGGAAATCACCGCCACAGGCTTGTCCGACGTCACGGCTACGGTCGTCTAAATAGAAACCATCTTTAGGGAATACCTAAGGATATGCAAAAGTTTAACACACCTGCGTGTAGTACGTGGCGATGGTCAGTTGCTGTCCACGATTCAGTACCGTGGGTGTCGTGTATAGATAATTCAATTGTACCTACAACTCACAGTAAGATTACATCAGTAATAACATACATGAAAAAACACATCACAATAGATTTTTAAAAGCAGCGATAGGGGAAATTCGGACGAGCTGTGAAAAATGTGGTGAATATGAAAGTCGAGGTGCTAGTAATACGATGGTGAAGAAAAACGGAAGGAAATAGTCGAAGACCCAAGAAATAGGACCCCCTTCCCGCCGCTGAATCTCGACGCGGACGATCTTTCCGTCAGGAGGCGGGTAGTCCGCACCAGTTTTCCATGCATGTTGCCAAGTAAACACCAGGGAATGCTTGGAAATAAGACAAAATTTATTTTCTAGAGTGAGCTTCAAGCTTGAACTGCGGAAGTGCGCCGCAAAATCTTCGATACTGCCGCATATCCTGGGCCGCTCTCATTGTAGCCAACCAGGGATCACGTCACCCGGGGGTGGGATCTGTCATCCGAGGGCGTTAGCTGGTAACCGTCACGCCGTCACTACAGCTCCAGGGGGGGGGGGCGCATTTCGACGGGACTTCGCCATAAATAACCCTCTTAGGCCAATAGTTCCCACTTAGTGACTTCTTCTGGAGATTTTTTTATAACCACATTATCCCTAATGTTGTCCTTAAAGGCAGCATTAGGGGAAATTCGGACGAAAAGTAAAAGAAGTAGTGCATACGAATGTCGGGATGTCTAGTGACAGAACAGTGGAGAAAAAACGGATGGAAATGGTCAGAAACTCGAGAAATAGGACCCCCTCCCCACCGTTGGTTCTAGGCGCGGACGACCTTCCCGTCAAGAGGCGGGTAATCTGATCTAGTTTTTCATTGGCATGTTACCACGTAAACACAAGGGAATGTTTGGAAATACGACAGCATCTATTTTTTGGAGTGAGCTTCAAACTGCGAAAGTGCGCCGCGAAACCTTGGGTGTGTACACATTGGTACGAATGACCTCATTCGCACCCAATGTGCGAACGCTTAATTACTTCTTCGCACCTCATGTGCGAGAAAGTAATTAACTAGCAGAGGTCAGTTATAGAGCGCTCAATTCAATAACTAAGTGTGATGTCCATAAAGAAAAAAATCAAGGCAGTTTTATCATAGTACGAATTGAAACACTTAGTACATTTATGAAATGTACAATGGGTTGCCATAAACGATACGTATCTCAGACACTCTGGCTAATCTTTGTTGAATCCTTCCAAGATTCACGATCTTATCCATTCGAGGCTAACGCTCTAACGGCTATTTCAGACTTGCTAATTATCCTAATAATTCTCTCATATTAGAAGTGTGAAGATGAAACTATTTTCCTGTATGAGTCCCTTACGGGCATTCTATAACTTTCATCGAGATTAATAATAAAATGCCATTATATGGTAAGGTTGGTTTACATTTGCGCTTTAACAATCCAACCAAGTAGGTTTTATCCCTTTTATTTATTTTACACACTTATTTTTACTCATTATTCCAACTTTTTTTTATTTGCAGTACTCTAACTATTGAAAATGTTACAATCATTCGCATTCACTAGTATCTAACTGGATACCATAGCACCATTAAACCAAACTCTTTTTTTTTTCAGGAAAAACCCTTTAATCAGAATTTCACCCATGCTGCTTTTCCTCTGTGGACATTAGTACTCTCAGTTGAAGAAGTTGAGTGGTCCATAGCTGACCCTCGCTAGTTAATTACGCTCTCGCACATGAGGTGCGAGGAAGTAATCAAGCGTTCGCACATGGGGTGCGAAGGATGCCATTCGTACCAATGTGTACACACCCCGAAACCTTCGATCCTGCCTTATCTTCTTGGCCGCTCCCACCTCAGTCAATCGGGAGTTACGTCATCGGGAGGCGGGACCGCTGTGTCCAAAAGGCGGAACCGCTGCATGGTTGCGGCGTTTTGCGGCACTACAGCTCGGAGGGGCGCTTTTTCACCGTGATTTCGCCATAGAAAGCCTTCTTAGGCCCAGGACTACCATGTGAGTGACTTCTTGTAGGGATTTCTCCATCACCGCATTACCCCTAATGCTGTCTTTAAGGGGTCGAGTAGTTTCCTAAAGGTGTAGTCTGGAGGGACATCCCTACTCTGTAAAACAGAAAGTGCAGTATCGATTGCAAACGAGTCCCGCTCCGCCTACGGAACATAGCCGACTTCATACTCTACCGCCGCCGCCTCGAGCGTCGACGGCAGCAATCGCCACTGGGTGTTGCGAAGTATGAGTCTACATGCTACATGGCAAGAATGGATCTGGAAACTGATGGGAACAATGACTCCATCACTTGTTCAATATGGCCATGGTTATTATCGCATTCATACTCGGCGACGCCATCGCGACAACCGCAACACAGCCGCAGTGTAGGCTTGGCGGACCGTTGATAATTTTGTGGGGATGAGTTCACAGTGATCGCTGGCAATGACCACGTCCCTGCGCATGCGGCCAAATTCACATTGGAAGTATTTAGTATGACATTCGCGGCGCGTGTCGACGCCATACACGCGGTCCCTTTATTTGGCCCGATCTTCGCCATCGGCAGCAGGGATGAACTACTACTATTTCTGCTACTGGTGATGCTTGCGCGAAGCTGCTCTACTCGACAAGTCCTTCTTCAGCCGAGTTTCATGATATACAAGAACACCTCGCAAGTGGAAGCATCTATTAGATGCTAATGAAAAGTTACTGGTAATAGGGTGAGTAGTGACTATCTGAAAACCATAACTTTGTGCTCCAAACGACAAAATAGTAATATAAAAAGTAAAAGAAACGATAGCATTACTTGATATCAATCCCAATTAAGAAATGATTAATTCAGGCGTAGAGCTTTGAAGGGAGTGTACGGAATGTACGCAATCACACGCGAGGAAATCCGCGACGCCACTTGCCGCGTGTGGTCGTGCGGAAATTCGACATAAGGCTGCACACCCCGATCCGCCTCCAGTTAAAACCTTCAAACTCATACCGTTGTGTTGTCTTGCGTGGCAATAACGGTGATGATATTCGTTGACTGATAGCTCTGGAAAATGTGAGAAGACTCGTCACCAACCACGTGGTAATGCGAACCGAGTTGACAAATCTGAAAGTGGACGATACGGCTTGCAAAAAGGCAAAGATGAGGAATATTGGGGCATACCGGTAGCACGACAAATTTGTCCTCTCCTCCACCACCCGAGAGACTGTTGCTGGCAATCACCGAAATGGTGACGTTCGAATCAATAAACAACACTTTATTTTCTATGATTGCGAATTGGAGATATTGGTCCATATAGTCGGTTTGAATGTCTGCTGGTGTGATGGACATCTGCAACGGTAAGAGCTTCACTCACGTTTGCTTTCTTCTTCATATTCTTCGGTTCCAATGCCAAAGTTGGAAATGAACCTTCAGTTGAGAAACTAGAGAAAAAATACTGCTTCTTGTCCATTGCAAAATTTATTAAAGAAATCTTTTGCGAGAATTTGAGTTCATCTGTTGCCCAAATATTTATGCTACATTTGCTTACGAAGGACCGCAAGCAAAGTTCCACGCGTATATATAAGAATTCAGTCGAGAAATAGCTTCCCAAAGGGTCGAACCACGGGTGGAGCGTACGAGTGGGTTTGAACGCTAGTGAGCTGAGAAGCCAGAGGCGACATTCACGTGGACAGGGATGCACAGCGACAAGTAGGTCCTGGGCGCGAAAATTTGAACTGCGCTCTGCCGCTGACGTCTGTTCAAAAGATGTGCCGGGAAATGTGGCGGGAATTCAAACGAGTTGCCCATTTTCCAGTTTTCGATTTCTGCTTTGAAATAAAGGAAAATCTCGGTTCTTCTTGCTTTTGTTAATGTACTGTACCTAGTGGAGTGATTTCAAGAGGAAGTATAATTATGGAATTCCCGTCAAATGAGTTTTTGTGTTACCCATATGTTTATGTTGTATTTGCCTAATGTTGGCCTCATGCAAAATTTCACGTGAAAAAATGTGAATCCGGCTAAGATACAGCACCACAAAGTACGTCCGGGTGGGCGGGGCCTCCGAGTGAAAGCCTCGTCCCGTCTTCCGCCGCCGTTGGGAACGGAGAGTAGGACTGTTTACGTAAGCTTCTGTTCCTATAATGCGTCTCCGACCACGACGGACGCGGTACGAGGCTTTTACACGGAAGCCCCGCCCACTGGGACCGTACTTTGTGGTGCTGTATCTCAGCCAGATTCACGTTTTTTCGCGTGAAATTTTGCATGAGGCCAACATTAGGCAAATACAACATAAATACATGGGTAACACAAAAACTCATTTTCCGTGGACGATTCCTTTAGGGCCTCCCGCCGACGACTATTGAATAGTTACTCGGCGGGAATTTACATGAGTTGATGATCATTCGACTTTTTAAGTTCTGCGTTAGACTGAAGAATTTTTTTATTGTTTCTATATTTTTGTTCTAGTACTACACCTAGTATTTCATCCTATTTTCTCTGTTGCAATGTGCTCACAAATATACTAGTGTTTGATCGGATTAGAACTGTTGTCACTTACAGTGGGACCACCGTCACGAAAGATTTATGCTCTCAAATACGCTTACATAGACTAATTTCCTCAGTGGTAGATGAGGACACTCGAATTGAGTCAATGGACGCATTAAGGAGCGGTGACCCATTTCAAGTGTCCTGACCTACACCTCTGCTCACCGTTTTCACTTCTCCTCCTCCAACCATAAAATTCATGGTGGTAAAGTTGACGTACGGGGATGTGATCTGAAAAGCAGTGGACGCAATACAGATTTTAAACGTACGTAAGCTCAGAACTGGAATGCCTACCGTAACCGATGCAATCTGATCGGTTGGATTTGTGATGCTGACAGAGAGGTTTTCCGTGTAAGATGTGTCTCGCGCGTTCAAATGACTATTCAAATAGGAGAATGCGAAGGAGGTTCCTGGAATGTTTGAATGATGTGTGAGGCCTTTTTAGGACATTAAAAAACTAAAAGTTGCACCTTGAGCTATGGAAGTTGCAGCTGCCGATAAAGGAATGGCATTCATTTGAGCCGTTCGCAAGGGACGTGGTAACTCACTTCTTTTGCCTCAAAATTAAGAAAAAAATCCCGACCAGCTCCAGGAAATCTCTGATGAACTAACCCTGACGGATTATGGTCGACGGTCCCGCAACCACTTGTACTGCAAGCAGAGCAGCGAGCAAAAGATGGGGAATCATAGCCTAAAGGAGCAGTAAATTCTTTGTTGAAATGAGTTCCAAAAAACGTATAAAATCACCTTGGAAGGAGACCCTGCACACATTTGTCGGCCTGTGACTGTTGCAAGAATTAGGCGCTTTCTTATCAAAGCAGCTTAGGCGCTAAGCTTACGTTGCGGAAAGCAAACTTTATATCTCTTATCTAAAGACCCGCTCAAGGAAAATGAAATTGCTACATCGATTCCAGAAAAGAACACTTCCTTTAAACCTTCTCAATTTCACGTAACTTACCCAAAGGCTCTTTGGGACATAGCGATTATCACAACAATTTGGCGTATTCGTATTTACACCATGGTTTGTTTTATCACTGTAGATGGTATACCACATTAATTAGCTTTTATGATGCATTTCTCGACAATTGTGACTGGATTATCCCGTCCGCCAGTGAATGTCCGGGTGCCAAGTGGCTAGCCACTGAAAAAATGTAGGAAAAACCATTCAAAATATTTGAATTCAGGTTCACCTACCTATCTTAATGACACCGGAAGGAGAGCAATTTCGGTTTACGTTGTGGGATTACGAAGGCTTGCAATTGCCGCAATGCACACACGACACCTTGCCATGACGTCGAAAGTGAACTCATTAGGTTTTATTTGTAATCACAGTCTTTTCTCACGCTTTCCCTTATTCCTCATTGAATTGTTTTACTTGTTTGCTGCTGTGTGTTGTTTCACTTATTTCACATCATCACGAATGAATGGAATACACTCTACGAGACAACAAATGACATCTCTACAACGGACAACTCGGAAAGTCAATGTGTTGATGCACATGTTATGCGAATACACACCACAGCACCGCGTTTTTTGATTCAAGTTTTTCCACCGATCATCGCTTCTAACCTTGAGTGTTCGTTACAAAATGATCATTTCTTTGCATCTTCCTCTTTCTTTGGACCCCTTCCGGCTCCTTTAAATTTTGTTACCGCACTAGTACATGAAGGAGATCGGCGAAATAAAGAGACAAAAAACGTAGGATAGAGAGCAGAACAGGGAGAGACGAGGTACAGGGACGCGAACCACGTGGTTGCCACTGCTTCCACTAATCACCCTTGAGGGGTGTGGCCGCTAGCGATGTGCAGTACCAATACAACTTTTCAGCTAAGATTCATGCAAGAACAGCGCCACACAAGTAATTAATGCCTGATCGTGATCGTGAAATAGCAAATGATTCAAGGCTAAACAGGAGGCTCTTTTAAATTCAACCGATTCCTCTGAAGTGCGAGGAATTTTGGAAAAGCACCTAATAACAATTAATAAATATTTATTGATGTTATAGAAATATGACAGAATATGATATTGTGAATATTTAATCAACACTAGGACATCTATAAGAGTTTTGGACACAGGGAGAGAGGATCACTGAGAGTTCACGAGGATCACCGCTTCATCGCATTATTGCTTGAGATTCACTTCAGTCACCATTGTTGTTGGTACGGGGACGATCCTGCAGGCGCCGGTGTGTCCCAAGCCGCAACGAACGGATTCGTCCCCGTTGGGATTCCTGGATCAGTGGCTACGGGTGGCGGTTGACCTGAACATCAGCATCAGATCATATACATGGGGTGTGTGCAGTTATGACGGAAAATCGTTCGCGGCGCCATCTGCACGACTTGCCGCATCGATTGCCCCTGGGAGCCCGGCAAAGCGTGGCTGCGTCACCTCTGCTCTTACACCCATGCCACACTGCCTCCTGCACCCATGCCACCCTGCCTTCGCCACCTATGCCACACACCCTCGCTTGAAGGCTGCCATGCCTTGCCACTGGTACTCGCACCCGTAGCCGCTCGTCGCGGGCGGCCACGCGATTTTCCGTCATAACGGCACACACCCATATAATAGTATATCGGGTTGTGGAAAGAATTTTGGTGGACGTTTTGCAATTTTTTCCTTTTCGCGTTTATCTTTGACGTAAAGTTTGAAGCTCAATTTTTGAAAACAATTTTTAATCTTATTCAAATTTATATATCGAGATATAAATTTGAAATCAGCTCGGTCATATTAACTATACTACACCACTAACTAGAACAGGAATAGCCTTATCCCAAAAAAAAAAGATTGAATGGTAATAAATTACCAGCTACAGATGTAATTCGTAAAATAACTTTCCAATAGAAGCAGAAAAATAGGTAATCCCTCCTCGTTGTGACCTACCTATCACTCCCTGAAAGCATCTAAAGTGAAAATGGCTTACCATGACTTATTTGACCTGCCGTTCGTAGTGGTGCTAAGCCGATTGGCACTTCTCCTTTTGTTGCACCATATCCAGCTGTAAATAAAAGATTTCGAAAAAAATGGAGATATTGATGCTACCGAAATATTACCGTTGCTTGATCGATTATTGAGAGCTGTTACGTTCCATGTTTCTTCCTCTGGCTTCGGTTCTGCCCAATCCTGGAAGCAATAACTTCGAATGTTCGAGAAAATCTGAGCTAAGGTTCACAATCCAAAGTTATGCTAGGACCATAATGCCGTCTACATAAATGCGTAAATCATGAGACTGTGTTCGAAGCGTCTCTGATAACTTTAAAGGCACCGGAAGGGGTGAGAAGCAAGTGAGAACTGGGATTACATGTTCTCTGAAAATAGGAATGCATGTTCTTCGAAAACAAACCCTTTTACTTCAGAAAAGGCGATTTGTAGCGAAATTCGCACTGGAAGACCGCCGTTAGGGGTACTATCACGATCCCGCAGCACAATGAGTCGTTCTGCCGTTCATCCGCAGAAGGAGTTGTCAGGGAGGGCGGGATAATGCGGCCGGCTGGTTTAGCATCTCGCCCGTGTGCAAGCTATCCTCGTCAGTGACGCAGAGGGGCGCGGAAGAGAAGAGAATTTCGATTCCTGTTTCTTGGGTTTTTCACCGTTTATTTCGTTCCTTCTCTACTGTTACACTGCTGAGCACAACTACTTTCATATTCCATAATCTGCCAAATTTACCCCTATCGGTGTCTTTCAGAGTGAAAAGTATATTCAGAATAGCAGGTGTGTATCATTAGGACAGAAGTTCGCAACGCCGCGTTGCGGACTTCATGTCGCAATATGCAATTATGTTGTCGCAATATACATGTGCGAGCTAGGCGCATGGAGTAAGTACGTCTTATTTTGGAAGCAGAACACATTTATCGTCTTAAGACTCATATGTACGCGTCCGGTTCGATGTATCAAGCCGCAAGTCGCGGCATTATGCGTATTTTCGAGAGTAGTAGCGTAGAAATGTATTCTCCCACCCTTTGAAAACTGCATCATCGCTGAAGCAGGCACATTTTGACTTCAAAATGTATACGCTTCTGAAACATCCACGTAGCAAGCGATGGGGTTGCACGGTCTGTGACGGTAGCAAACGCTGCACCAACGGGCGTGTGTCGATTGGCCCAATTTTCGCGCGGCCGCCCACGGCGGATGCGAATTTTTTTCGCGACTGAGTATGGCTTGAACCTCATGAGAGTTAAACCGAAGAGAATCATGGAATTGCAAGAACTTGCGAAATGCGCATCCGCGGTTTGGAAACGTTGTGGAAGCAACCACAACATAGGCGAACTCCCGAAGCTTTCAACTTGCAATCTCTAAACTCCCTTACGGTATCAGCCCATTGCGTCTTGAACGGAATTTCAACCGACTCGCATCGAAGGCGCCGCGAAGCGAAAATTCGACCAATCGCCACTCACCCTGCAAAAACGACTTTTTCAGCTAGTTGAACCAACCTGTAGTTCTCCTGAAGCATAGATGGCGTAGAAGGTGATACCAGTGAAGTGAATGAGACTGGCCAAGAGGAATACCTAGAAAGAGTTATGAATGGAATGAGGAGACTCGTGCCTCACCCAATTTCCATGAAGGTAATTGCACGGGAAAACGCGTTTTTTTTCTTCTATAATTATGTTCTATTCGCTATCTGAGGGCAACGTGCAAAGTTTCACGTGAAGAAGTAAGAACCCGGCTCAGATGCAGCTCCTCAAAGTGACAGGGGACGGGACGGGGCGTCCGGGTGGGTGTAAACGCCAGAGAGCTGATAAGCAAAGACGCGATCGGGGATACAGAGAGGGACAGAAAATTACGCAAACAGTTCCACCTTTCGTCTCCTACCGCGGCGGACGGCGAGGCGGGCACCCGCTCGGAAGCCCTGCCCCGTCGTCCGCCACCTCGGAAGCTGTATCTTAGCCGGCTCCGTACTTTTCGCGTGAAACTTTGCATGCGGCCTCGTTAAGTGATTACAACATGGATATACGGGCAACAGAAAAATCCAGTAATCAAAATTCCTTCAATTGGTGAACTGCTGACCCCTTGGCCTGCGATTCACCTGCGCACAGCCCGATACTCAGAGGTCGAGGGAATGGGCGATGTCTCAGCGGACCTACAGGCAGGGGTGATTTTTTTATTCTCAGGTGAGGTGCGGTCAATTGGAAAGTTTGAAATAAGACCGATGAGATTTGTCAGAGTGTACTTGGAGCAATGATATGAGTTATGATGCTTAGATAAATAGTGACATCCGTGGCATAGTTTTCTGGAGGAAATTTCACGTTTCAGTCGTTCTGCGATGATTATCATTCTCCATATGGAAGAGCTACGTAAAAAAGAGCGATGGTGAAACGGCGAACCTTGACCCATCCATGAGCTCCATTTTCGGTGAATTTCTCTGTGACAATTGGACACGTCAGACCGGCAAGCGTTCCAATTCCATTTGAAAAACCCATAAGGATGGCAGCGTAACGCGGTGCAATATCCAGATGGTTCACGTTGAATCCTGAAATCGGACAGTTGACAGCAGCGGAAGCATAGTAGGCTTAATCCCTGACTTTTTTGCAGGTAACTGACCTGAGATAGCGAATCCTGAGCAACCCACTGCAAGTATCAATGCCAAGATGGCAGTCGACTCTTTATTAGTATAGGCTACTATAAGCATGAACAACGCTTCACCACCAAATCCTGAATGATCATAAGGTCGTCATTAGTTACATTTTAGACAAAACTTGAAACTACTATACTGAGCGACAAAGCGAAAGCGAGCGATTTTGAGGCAGGGGGGGGGGGGGCGGTACAATTGAAAAATTGCCATGTGTGATGATGTGAAAGATATTTAACGCAGAACCACCCTAGAATAGGGATATAGGAGGGCTAGCCAGCTGAAAGATCCGACTCATGGATGGGGTACAGGGGGACATGCATGGGGAGTGATTCTTTCGCCTTCGAAGGCAATGAGTTCAGTAATCAAGACGCTTGTACGAAATGGGAGTGTAGCTGCTACATGGCAGTGAGAAAACCAAAGTGATACCCAGAGGCTAAGGGGTAGACTTGTACCCAGATGCGTATGCATCACTCCTGTTGACTATGGTGATAGAATTGTTTATTTGCGCATCACATCTCGAAAGATCGATCGCGCCCACGCAGATCTGTGATGTGCAAGGATGGCGCGTAGCACATAACGTATTGATAGAAAGTAGAACAATTATACGGAGGTGATTTATAGATGCGTGAAACTTTCAATCCTTTAGTTCTCGAGCCCGTTTCATTACAAAAAGTACTGTTTACCGTCCTTTACTCACTAGTTTTCCATGTGTTAAATTTTTGAAAGATTTTCCTTTTTCAAATATCTTGCAGAAAAGAAGGGAACTGTCATAGAGATGCTGTAGACAGAGTCATCACTCACCTCCACAATTGAAGATCTTTCGTACAGCAGTTGTGGAGAGAATCTTGTGTGACCGTAGATAATCGGCGAGCTGCCCACCGAATAGAACAACGATACCCATCACGGCATGTGGCAAGGCGGCAAGAAATCCTGACTGAAACGAACTCTTTAAAAGCCAGAGGGCATACTGAACGTATGATTGGAGTAACAGTGGGCTTGCGCATGTGGACTACCACGCTGAGGAGGTGTAGATCAGGACACTCGAATTGAATCAAGGTCACCGTCTTCATGCACTGCCAGTTCTTGAGAAAAACAACAAGGCACTCGTCGTGCGTGTTGGCGCGGTCAGCTAATTCAAGGGTCCTACCCAGATCCCCAGGAAAGTGGTCTCTCAACCGTGTATCCACACAACGTCACCCCTATTACCCTCAGTCACTCCACGCACAAATACAACATACCCACTGCATTTAAAAAGATTCAAAATACTTCCGTAGAATTTCAGAGAACGGTGTCACATAGCGTGAACACAAATGAAGTGAAAACAGGTGAATTCTCCTCAGTTCATTCTACAAAGTTTGGAGAAAACCCTGTGTGAGCAATTTTTATATTAATTTTTTATCACAGCCTTTGGCATTTTGGTATTCCTACGTCTAGCCACCGTCAAAAACCCCATATTGAAGGCGTTACGTTAAACTTACGTCACTGATGTTTATGTTGAGCGCTTCTTTCATATAAGTTAGCTGATTCTGAAGAAGCAAATAGAAAGTCCAACTCCTGGCAAAATTGGCCACTATAATCGCCCATACCGGTTTTGATGTCACAATTGCTTTCCACGGTATCGAAGAAAACTGGAAAGAAACTTTTTGTGAAGTACACAAAGCATGAAAACTGGTGGACTAACGGTAGGATGAGTAGCGGACACATGTCCAATAGCGTCTTCTATGTATTTCTTTTCTTCCTGAGTTATTGTCGGATGAAAAGCGGGCTTCTCAAAGGTGAGCGAAAACCAAAACACCGCCCAAATGACACCAGCGAATCCTGAAAAGACTTCTGTTTGTGTTCAGAGCTACCATTGGACAGCTCACGATTATTACAAAATTTTGGCAAATTATGTAATAACTGTGGTATACTATAGTCTTGGTGTCCTTCAGGATTTTTGCTGCTTTTCACAGCTGTAGTGCGACAGCAGAGAAAGAATGGAATGAAGCTCTCCCTCTACATCATTAGCCGTTGAGACGTGATGCAGAAGGCGAGGGGCTGAGCCAGCCAGACGTGAATACTGTCCTCCCCCCCCCCCTCCCGCTACAGGAACTCTCCCATCAGTAGCGGCTCAACACGAAACGCAGCGGAGCGAAACGGCGATGAAAACCCTGAGACGCGTTTATCAGCGTGAGTTTCGTCACACATGATTTCTCGAGAACACTCTTAAAAGCAAATCAATCTTCAGATTTTATTCACACAGAACATGTTTTCCAATTCTTACTTTACTTTATCCTTGAAAATGTTCTCATGGTAGAAATGGGGTTACCAAAAAAGCAACTGACCGTAGAGGTAGAACGGAGCACTCCATCCCACGTAGGAGACCAAAAATGCCGACACAGGGAGTCCAAGTACTGCTCCAGCATAGGAACCAGTGAAAGCAGTAGTGGCCAGCTTGGATCGCTCCAATGGTGGTGCCCAATAACGCCATACACCGTGCATTGATGGATAAGCGACACCCTAAAATAGCACGTCGAGTGAAGGAGGAGTAAGAGCGTTTCATGTCCTGTAAGGTCGTACCTGTACAAGACCCTGAAGGATCTGAATTACCGCCACAAGAGTATCACTCTTTGACTTGAAGCCAAATGGTAGAAGAATATTTAGAAATGAAGCAACACCTATAGCAATTCCGAAAAGTCTGAAAAGAATGAGATTGATGGATAATTGATGCCAAAGGTGTCAACTTACTTGTTCGGAGGATATTTGGCAGCCAGAAATCCAGCTGGGATTTGAGTGACAAGATAACCATAGAAGAACGAGCTTTCCATGACACTCAATTCAGCTCGAGTCCAATTGAAGTCATGCACCTACAAAGAGAACTTTGAAACTCGAAAAAAAAATAAAGCCAAGAGTAAATGAATTTTTTAACCGGCGTCACAAAGCAAAAAGAGGATTTCAGTTTGTGAACGCACACTCAGTATTCACTCAATAACCTTTGGATTAATATGAGCTCAAATTCTACGTTTGGCCCTAGTTACAAAGTTATACAAAAGTTGTACTTAAGAAAACAGGATGCGAAGTACAATGAGTGAATTCATCCATAAAATGAAAGTTTATAGGCATTTGGTCATTGTAACGGGTGTCGATCACCCAACACTGACTGATAGAGACGGGATTTTTTTCTGTTTTATTTCACAACTCAGCAAACAATGCAAGCTAATCAACAATGTAATGACCAACGTTAGTTATAATATTGCCCCACCAAACGGGCAGGTCAGCGATTCCTTTCTCCCAGAACTGAAAGATTGGGAGTCAAAGAAGTCATCGACCACTTGTCCGAGGTGGTCATAATTTTTTTTGCTAAGAAAGCCTTGAGGGGCTGGATCAAGTGGTAGTCTAGGGGCAGTATCAGGTGAATAGGGTGGATGTGAAACCGTGTCCCAACCTAGCTCCTCCAATTTTTCACGGGTCTCTTTACCTACGAGAGAGACTTGATATTACCCCCTCAGATTACCACTTGTTCCGGCGCCTCAAGGCTTTCCTAGCAAAAAAAAAAACAATTCGTCAACTATGACCACCTCGAATAAGTGGTGAATTCTTTGACTCCCAGACTTCCCAGCTTTGGGAGAAGGGAATCGCTGACCTGCCCGTTAGGTGGGACAATGTTATAGTTAACGATGGTTATTATATTGCTGATTAGCTCGCATTGTTTGCTGAGTTGTGAAATAAAACAGAAAAAATCATCCCGACTCTAACACCAATGGGTTCCTTGAAATGCTTCGCGGAGTTACACTGGAACAGGGCAATGTAGTGGAGTCATTCGACGTGACTTCATTGAAAGTGCAATGCAGGCAGTCCTGGAGATCCTGACGGAACATCATGCTAGTCTCAACTTATACGGCCTCACTATTGCGCAGATCATGGTGTTACTGGACGAATGTCTCAAATGTAACATATTCCGTTGGTCTGGAGAATACTTCAAACAAGTGAGAGGACTAGCTATGGGACAACGTTTAGCTCCCGTTTTGGCGATTGCATTTATGTCAAAGGTTGAAAAGCCAGTAATTGAACGAAAGCCAATTCTCTACTGCCGGTATATCGATGATTGTTTCATTGCATGTTCCACTCAGTCCGAGATGGACACGTGTTTTGAACTGCTAAATAACCAGTTTGAACACATAAAGTTCACACGTGAGAAGCCGACGGAGAATTGGCTCGCCTTTCTCAATGTCCACATACGATTTTCTCAAGGTATTCAGAAAACTAGGTGGTATCGGAAGCCTAGCAACAAGAACATTATCGTCCATTGCAAATCGGCGCACCCATCCAGCACAAAGAAGGCCATTATCAAAAACATGTTCAGAACTGCTAGCGCAGTTTCCTCCGAAGGCGCATACCGAACTGAGTCAATTACACTGGCTCATCGTATCGCGCAAGAAAATGGCTATTCACAATGTGGGAAACCGACGTGGCATAGACGACGAGCTGGAACGGAGTTTGGACAGGAGGAAGAACGGGCGAAGATACCTTTTTGCGTCCCTTTCATATCGGATGAAATGAGCGCGGCCATCCGCGCCTGTATCCGGAAAGCGGATCTCCAGGACGACGTACGAGTGGTTGAAATACCTCCTGAAAACCTTAAGCGACGTTTAGTGCGGAACCGTCTCTATGACCGACTCTGCCAAACCCCTTCCTGCATAATCTGCCCTCACGGAAAGGAAGGTGACTGCATGGTTTCAGGAGTTGTATACTTGATCACTTGCAAACAGTGTAGGGAGGAATATGTAGGGGAGACAGGTCGACCACTCTGTATAAGAGCTCGGGAACACCTCGATGGACTTAAGAAGTCTAGAATAACCACTCCCTTAGGCGAGCACAGGGTCCAACACCATGGAAATGCCGACGTTGAAGTTGAGATCACAATTCTAGCACGTGAACAGGAGATCTCAGCTCGCAGGACTCTTGAAGCATTGTGGATTAAGGCAAAGGACCCTAAGATCGATAGGAAAGACGAACGCGTGGCCATTACTAGAGAGTTGGCACCGTTTGCAGACTTGTGTGGCCTTTGCCCTACGCGGTCGAACCCCCTGGGGGATTCTCATAAGAAACCTAACCGGACCTTAACCTTGCGAGCTTCAAAAACACATATAAACATCAACACAAGAATCCTGGCTAAAGGTGCCATCTTATAGCTCCACAACCACAAAAGGTCGGTGGGTTTCACTGTATCTCTTAGGATTCATTGGCCCTTGGATTTCTTTTATAACTCGAAATAGGGTATTCGACGTTTTGTATCACTGATATGTTTTGGCTCATTGCAGACTCTAGGCGATTGTGCCGAAACGTTGGTCGAATAAATACAATATCAATCTCGGAGGCTCAACGAAAAGTCATACTGATTGTGTTTCAAATGCCGAGATTAATTGAGAGTCGAACATGGAGTACATCCCGACTCTATCATTCGATCAACCTAATAGAATCCAGAAAGCGCCAGGTCAGTAAGGAGGGAGCATAGCCTGATTTCCTTTATTCATGTTATTTTTCTCTTGATGGCTGGATGGCTGGAAATGAAAGTGAAAGTATAGTGCGCCGCAAGTGAGGAAAAAACCATGAGCGGCCGAAAACTCAAGAGATGGATTCGTATTACACCCGTTGATGGTAGTAGACGTGTTTCGTAGGCATTATTTCAACGAGGTATCGATCGGAACCGCGCGGACCTGTGATGTTTGACGATGACACGCAGTGCATAACAAGACCGTTCAGAAGCCTGTATCATTAATCGACGATTACATCACGATTAAAAGTATACCCGAATAGGAAGGTATCAAGGTCAGGCAGGTGAGATAGCAGGAACGTAGTAGGTGAGTTAGGTGCTCAGAGAAAACAGGCAGAGGTTCAAGCCGTCCAAGGATCAACGCCTAACGAGAACCCAGCATTTTCGCCACCACATTCAAAGGCACTGGAGGGGGGAGGGGGGGGGGGGGGGGGGAGGAGAAAGTGAGAGATATGAACACATAACCTCTGAAAACGACCTTCCACTTCAGAAGAGGTTATCTGTAGGGAGACTAGCATTGAGAAAGAGCGGCTTGGGGTCTTATCACGATCGTCCCACAGCGAGTCGTTCTGCCGCTCATTCGCCGGAGAGTTGCCGGCGAGGGGGACATCGCTCGCGGCCGGCTGACTTAGCCTCTCGCCCGTCTGCAGTCTACCCCCGGCTAGTGATGTAGAGGGACGCGAAAGAGAAGGGGTGTTCCCGAGTTTAGAATTCTCGGGATTTTCGCCGTTTTACTTCGTTCTTTCTTTACAGTTACACTGCTGAGCACTCCTGCTTCCATATTCCACAATCAGTCAAATTCACAAATTCACTAGTCATGGGTCCTCGGACATGATGGCTCCTTTATTAGTGCCGTTCTACAAAGGTATAGTAGTGTTCCTACCAGAGTGGATGAATGAATTAACTTACATGACTGCGACCCCATGGGTCAGTGTAGTTCCTGAACATGTGATTTTTGGCAGCGCCAAAATTGCATCGAATTCCGAAAACGATCATGAAACCGATGTTAGCCAGAATGGCCAGCTGCCATCGTTTCCGACAGTTGCAGCATTGCGCGTTATCCACCATCTGGAATGCATGGTCTCAACTGGACAGAATAAAAGCATAGAATCAACAGAAACCACCCAAATTTATAACATCAATTAATTAATAACAACGAATAAAGTGGACTTTAGACAGTTCTGCTCGGTTTGCGGGGGCGCTAAAACAATCGATGATAGTGCGATGCGATGGTGATGCCCTCCAGCTTGGTATCACTATTAGTATGTTCACGGGGGCGCTGATACGGCACCCGTAGCTCGCGCGCATTGCGTCGCATGACGCACGTCGCGCGCTGCCTCGCGGAATCTCTGTCCTAATGGCACACATTTACATTCCTGTTCCGAAAATGATCATTCAAGTGATCAACTCTGGCCAAATGAGAGCCCATTAGGCTGCGTTCATACACAGCGCCGGCAGGGCGTGGCTCCGTTCACGAGCTGCGAAGCAGAGTGGCACGGGAGGTGCAGAGTCGACTCAAGACAGCAAGACATGGCGGCACAAGCGGAGACGCAGACACACGCATCCACTCCCTGCCACCGGCACTGCAGAGTATAAACGCGGCTCTACTATGGTTAGGCAGCAAATAAGCTGTTTTCCAGATTCTGCTTAACGGACCTGCAATATTTTATTGGCGTGGACCTGCATACCATCGGAATTCTGATCGTAGCTATAGACGTTGGTTCCCTCATCCACAACGGCTGTTTGTCCTCTGAAATCACGGACGAATGTGAATATTTCTCAGATACTTCTATTTCTGTTTTCGGGTTATCGAAATTAGAAAGAAGCAAGGCTCCAGCATGAAAATACCGTGGAGGTAATTTTGACAGTTTGTGGAATATAAAAGTCTAGGTAGTCACTAGAGCAGCTGTGGGGACAAAGGAATCAAAACGCCACAGAGGTGAGTAATACCCAGGCCATCGTATCAAAAATATTCATCGTCTACTCCCGACGGCCTTGCCCCTTGTGAGGAAATTTCGGGCCGATGAGACAATCTATAAAAAAGTGGTCAATCGATAATTATACTTTATACTAGGTAACAAAGCCATGATTATCGGTTGATGGTCTTTTCGGGGAGTTGGGAAGGCGGCCTGGATATAATCATAGAGAGCCTCGGGTGCTTGGCCCAGTGGGTCACATTTTCCAAGAAATCTACACTTTTCTCAACATTAGACATCTTGCCCCCCCCCCCAATAATGAAAACGTGCTTTCGCGCCTTTTGCGTCACCGAAAGGGGTGATGCAAACGGCGCGGGACGTAAGCAGCCATAGGATCAGAACATATCCAAACGAAGCCGCCATTAAAACTCCAAGGCGCGCTTTTTGAAACGAGTTTCGCCACAGATCGTACGTTTGAGATTCGCTATTTCTTACAGGGGACATGTCTTCTCAGCTCTGATTTTTTTCATTGCCTTCGAATTCCTGTACATGACACTTGCTATCAATAAAATCACCTACGTGGATGGATAGCCGTCTTCATCATCTCGGAATTGCGATCCCTTGTTGAGTATCCTGAATAAAAAGTTTACGGTTTCAGGAATGCAATTAAACTCGCTCAGGATTACAGCTTGTGATGGTTACACGTTACGACTGGATTTTACCATGAGGGGCAAAATTCGCCATTCAAGTTGGGTCTGTGAGGAGCTCCGTTTCTATTCGCTTCATATTCATACGTTCTTTTTCATTTTTTTTTTCAATTTATGGCATACCTGGATGTTCCTCGCAGGTTCTACGAATTGTGTTTACCAGCCTTTCCCACAAGTTGTTCTCGACGTCTTCCGATTGTGTTATGTAATGGTATTTATTTCTTTTGTTTTTTCTGTAGAACGAAGGTGGTGTGGCGACAGGTGGCGTACCCTCCCACTCTCCTAGTGCGAGGATCAAATCCCGCACGAACGCCTGCCCAGGCCAACCAAGCCTTCCATTAATCCGAGTAGGTGAATTATTACCTGGCTCCTCTGTGAAGGTGAAAGCACTGACATAGTATACATCGGCTGGCCCCCCAATTGTATGGGGTGAACAATCGCTTGCCCACCCTGATTCTGAATAGAATTAGAATGCGCGGCACATCCCACAAAAGGGATTGATTACGCTAAACTTTATCCTTTATCCTCCATTTATCTATTTTTGAATTTCTTCGAACCGGATTGGAAGCCAGAATTCCCTGCTTTGAAAGCAAACTAGTAAGCAGTGACTAAACTCAGTCTTCACCGCCTCAAAACTAATTACGACCATTGTTGATATCATGGTATACAACTGCTAATAAATAAACGATGCTATTAATCAGGATTAAGGTAGAAAAATGGCGGTAAACAATATAACACGTGTGGTTACGGAATTACTTTGAGAGGATGCTGATGCAGTCAATTACTGGCTATGCGTAGGTCCTATACCCTCTTGAAAGGTTCATCCTTCACAATCGAACATGACATGCCGCGACACACAATTATAGCCCAGTACTCGATGTTTACGTAGTCAACAATTGTACCTCTGGGCAATGATGGCATAATATCAATTGGCGCCGCTATCACATGCGTGGTGAACGGATCAGATCCGTCTGATCAATTGCTCAGGTCATATAGGTTTTCCTACCTGATTGATTGGGAATTGCTTAAGTGAATTTTCATAATTTCTACCAGGACTCGGGGAAATGATTAAATGTGGATTATATCAAGATTCAAGAAGGAGATTATTGGACGGGGTGGGGTGAGAGATTAGGGACTTAGATGTGTGCCAATAGACAAAAAGTTAGAGCCACGACGATCCGCGTGCGACACGTTGGGTGCGAGCTAGGATCGAAGTTCAGGCTGTAAGGAAGGTTTTGGCCAGTTTTCGCATTTTCATTTTCGGGAGATCATAACTCAGCTCAGAGTGCATCTTTTCTCACAGAATAAGCACCATTCGATTCGCTACACTATTGGCAACATTATGCATACTTGAGTAACTCATTTTGATGAAGGACTGGCAATTTGTATTGCTTGAAATCAAAAAGTCGACTCGCAATCACCATTCTTTCTGCACACACTGTTACTGAAGGAGCTCTCCACATGTTCAGAAAAGTGGAACTTAGTAAGCGCTAGATCTGGTGAATATTATAGACGAGTAAGGGCAGCCTGTAACTGCCTCGGTTGCTGGAAGCGTTTGTGGAAATGTGCTCGCGCATGGGTGCTCCGAGGGGTTGGCGGCACCCATTTTATGATATTGTTTTTTTTTTTGAATTAGAGCTACTTGAGGTAATCGGGTGGGGGGGGGGTGGAAATGCGCCAAAAATCGCGTGGCTGCCCGCGGCGAGCGGCGCGGCGGGTGCGAGTGCCAGTGGCAGTGCTGGCAGCCTTCAAGCGAGACAGTGTGGCAAAGGTGGAGGAGACAGGGTGGCGTGGCTGGAGGAGGCAGTGTGGCATGGCTGGAGTGCAGAAGTGACGCAGCCATGCTCTGCCGGGCTCTCAAGAGCAAAATCGATTCGCAAGTCGCCAAAAAATCGCGTCAGCGGCGCCGCGAGTGCGACGCCGCTGACGCGATTTTTTGGCGTATTTCCCCCCACCCGAGGTAATCAGCCACATTCGAGGGAAGGGGAAGGCCAATGCTATAAGATATCCTCTGCAACTATAGACGCTCATCCCTCTCTGCTGTTTCACTTGAAGCGATTTGATTTGGAAATTCAAGCAACTCAATATCATTGCTGCACTTCTGAAACCAAGGACAAAGTTTCCATGTAATGCTTCACCCCCCACCCCTTCTTGCATTACTCACATTTGTGGTTGCCTTTGATGGGATTCGAAAGAGTACTCGTGATGAAGTCAGTTATAAAGTGCCTCTAGGATTTCCCTATCAATTCGAAAACCTTGTGGCATTCCAAGAAAGCCATATGTTTAGAAAAGATAACATTTTGTCTATTTATAGAGCACACTATGTAATTTGATTCATGTTTATGCGCTTTCAGATTTGAATTTACCTTGTGAACGCGCGAAACCAACCAAAATTTTTCTTACAACCTGATGGTTGGGTTCTAAAGCGATGAGGGTGTCCGTACGCCTTATCCCAGACGTAATCGATACAGGAACATGGTATAGCTCGCACCCATCGCGTTGCATGGCGCAAGATTGCGAATTTGTGCCCCAGTGACATACACTAGAAATCTGCAGTTCAACGCAGGGTCAAGCCGTCGAGAAATAGTCGACAGGGGGGTCGTACTTGGTAGGCTGGGAGAACAGGGGGTCGTAATCTTCGAGGTAAACAGTGATCAAAGGAAAACAGCAATGCCTTTCCTGCCTCAGAGTTAGACTGGCATCTCATTCTTAACCCTCACCAGCACGCCGTCAGGTCACCATCCTTCTCTGTCCTAGTTTGTTTCGATTGATGTGTATCCATAATGCAGTTGTCTGTATGTTAAATATTGTGATTTAAGACCTGAAGAATGCGTTAATGCCGAAAGCTTATCAGTAAATAAAGAATTTCAAGAGCTTCAACAGCACCCATTCAAACAGTATCGGATGAAGCTCAGAGATAGCAGCATCATTCCATAGCTACTGATATTGTAAAAGTTGCAACCTCACATGATGTTTCTACTATAAGTATTAGGTTGTCCCAAAAGTCTTGTAGGATTATTCCAGAAAAAAATCAATAACTCTTGTTTACTTCGAGGCAGGTCTAGGCGGTTCAGGAATATGGTAGAACGTTCCCTAAGCTTTCTAGCAAAATGTATATTGAACCACCAAATTCCGTGGAGAGAGCTACAATGCCCGTAGTCGATACCCACCCAACAGCGGTGTCATTTACAATGAGTTGTGTTGCGGCACCAAAGCGACGAAAGCTTGCCACCCCACCAACGCTGAATTGGGCAAGGGATGTGTGAGCTACGAGACCGTGCGCCGCTGGTTCATCAGCTTCAGCAACGGCGAGATTGACATGGAAGACAAACTACGCTCAGGACTCTGTACCTCTGGGACGCGGAAGGAATGCTTTTTCAAGAAGTGCTGTTACAAGGCGAGACAATCTTCGCTACCGTATGCACCCACCAGCTCCAGCAGCTCGGAGTCGCCGTTCGAGAAAAGCACCAGAAAATGTCCGCGGTCACCTTCCTTCGCGGCGACGCCCGCTTCCATTTCGCGAAAAGTTGCGAAAAGTTCCCAAGCCGAGCTCGGCTGGGATGTCCTGCCCCACCCGCCATACTCTCTTTGCCCCGAGCTAAGCAAACCGGACACTTTTGACAAACGGCTGCTACCGTAATCAAGTTTTCGCGCCAGGGCGCGTATTGACGCTGCTCGTTGTCATCACACACTCTCTCGCGTTTTGTCGTTCTCTCTGCGCTCTCCGCGTAGGAGAAGGCATGTGGCAAACTGCCCGTGAATTGTACCACGCAAGCCGTCTAGGGCAAGCAACACCCAATGCACTACTGAGAGCGGCAGGGCGAGAGGAGCCGAGGGATGGGGAGAGAATGGGGGAACGTGATGGGTCACGGTGACGGTTCTCAAACCGTCCTCAATTTTTGGAGACGCACGGGATATGGTACGCATGCGCTCAACGAGGAGCTCTACGGTTGCGGTAACTTATCGGGGGTGATGGAGTTGGGTCACGGGGCACACCTATGTTGTAATGTTAGGAATGTTCGCCCATATTAGCCCCTGCGTCGAAGGTTCCTTCCCCTGCAATGCACGCGAAGCGCGCCACGAGTTGCGTGACGACGAACTTAGGTGCTTCACAATTAAGGGGGAGGCATCCCACAACACATCTGGACCCTATTTTGACCTAAGCCATGGAGAGGAAAAGAGTCCTTCCTTCCCCCTCCAAGGCTTAGGCAAAGTATACGCGTGAATACACAGATTGACCATCAAGGATCTCTCCATGATGCGCAGATAAGCAACTTTTTAGAAGATGCCCCCTCCCCTCATTGCGATAGCACTCAAACGTAAACATTGAAACATCACCTTTTAACATAATTCCTTCGTTCTTTGTGTTTGAGGTAAGCAAACCAAACCCAAAACACTTGGAGGATGTAAGGAAGCATGTGTTGGTCCTGCCACGAAAACCTGATTACGGTAGCAGCCGCTTGTCAAAAGTGTCCGGTTTGCTTAGCTCCTTTGCCCCTTCTACTATCACCTTACTCATCCTCTTGAATCCTTCCTGGCCAAGAGAAAATTCGTTGATTATGACTTGCTTGCAGAGGCGATCGCCAACTTCTTCGACTCTCAGAACCCAGAGTTCTGGGAGCAGGATATCAACGGTCTACCTATGAGGTGACAGAGTGTTGTTGATAGCAATAGTGAATACGTTGTCGCCTAATTGTTGTTTGTTGGAAGAAAAAATAATAAAAAATGATGATCGAAAAAAATCCTACAAGACTTTTGGGACAACCTAGTATAATTGTTCGTGATGAATTGTTGAGTTTTGTTCATGACTTCCTCGATCTAATCCCCTCCCATTCCAATTTCCTGTAAGGTGACTTATCCAATTTATTTTTTCGCAGGTGCGCCTGTGAGAAGCCCATAAAAGGATTACATAAAAACGTGCCAAGCGCTGATTGATCCCCAGGTGCGCCACCTATAGCATTTGCATTTGAACATACAGATGAGGTATAATATTTAAATGTAAGTATTAGCTACACGAAGAAAATTAAATACGATTAAAATACTTGGACTACTTAACAAAAATGCACTTGCGTCTTCACAAATGAGTATGGTGTGGATGAGCAGACCTCAGAATATGTAAGGCAGGCTTAGCCTCGTTCAATACGAAAAATTAAATTCAGATACCTTGGATTGTCTAGTCTCATACGAACATTTCGCCTGGTGTCAAAGCGGTAAGCTCGACTACTGAACGATTCTGCTGACACATACGCTTTTCTGAAGGCTTCATTAGGCCACGTTCATACTTTTCGCCAGCACTTTGTAGGTGCGTTCACGGGCCGCGTTCATACTTTGCGGTGGCGAAGGCAGAGTGGCACGGGGAGGTGCAGAGACGAAGCAGGCAACGAGGCAGGATGGCATAGAGGCCGGAGACCCCCATCACGCCCTGCCACCGGGGCACCGCAGAGTATGAAAAGTTACCGCGCGCGATGAGTCCTTTGTAGTCCCGTTGCGAAATGGCCCAATTTACAACACAACGGGACTTGGGCGATCCCGACGCACTCTTTCTGGGCTTATTATGGCTGATTCACATAAAAAGCAGTAGGCATTGGTGAAGTGCAGTTCTCCCCTTGCGAGGAACTTCATTCGGCTCGCTCACCGATATGAACAGTTTCCTTCTTCTATCTGACATTAGGTCTAATCTTATTCAGGCTAACCAACATCTCCAGAAACGCGTAAGTGAAAACGGAAGTAAATGACCAGGAACCCGAGAAATAGTACCCCCTTCCCACTACTGATTCTCAACGCGAACGACCATTCCATCAAGGGGCGGGTAGTCCGGACGACTGCTCCAGAGGGGGTGTGGCATGTAGCCAAGTAAATGGGCAAAAACAACGTGGAAACAATACAAGAACTTGAAAGGTCGAACTTGAAACATCGTTAAATGCAAACGAGCGAAGACCACATGTGAGAAATAATGAAAAAGAAAAAAGAATAGAAAAGAAAACTCTGCAAACTACGTGTAACTATCAGAAATCAAAAACACTGAAAAAGATAATCAGCTGTTCAGAAAAGAGTCTGCGACATTCCTGTCTGCAAAAACGCGCCGCGATCGCTCCAATCCTGCCGCAGCTCCTTGGCCCCCCTCCCCCCACCTCAGCCAATCAGGGATACTCGTCGCTAGGAGGCGGACCGGGCCAAGGAAGGCTGCTGGAGCTAAAAAGGCCGCCTCCGATTTTGGCGCAAATAGGCTTCCGAGGCCCCTAGTTTTAGAGAAAATGACTCATTTTGAAGATTACTTATCACCCACATCATTCTGTCACAGTCTTTAAAGGCACACCTCGCAAAAAATTGTGAGAGCTGTCGCGCGTGTTACAGGATGTAGAGGCCCTGGTTCACCCACTAGTGAAGAAAAATGAATAGAAACACCTCAAAACCACCAAAAATGAAGCTCCCTGCTCTCAGTCCTCGTACGAGTATTGGGGATAATAGAAGGGCTTTTGCTCGATGATATCGCGCAAAATGCTACGATATCACCTGTTCTTCCCTGCTGAAGCTACCTTCGCTATTGATATCGCTGCCTTATCTTGTCTTATCGCAACTTTCCCTCTCGTCTATGCCAGGTGTGATTCGGCTCGGTGGGCTCAACTCGGCTCAGGTCGACCAGGCCGTACGCGGCGGGGGTGAGCGGTGGCGCCGCAAAAGGGTGCAATCTTTACAACTGTCCAAGGGTCTACCTGCCCTGAGAAGGTAAGGACCACTTTGATTATCGCGTCGTATGCCTTTAAGTTACTGAGATTTGCTGAACTAGTAGTTTTGTACTTCCTAGTCTTCCTAGGATAGTTGATATGAATGTGAATGGCCGACTCCGTGCGACCCCCCCCCCCTGCGAATTACAAAGCATTACTGAGCATTTTCTTACCGTATTTTTGTGTTAATCACTCATATTTTATCACATCTTCTTACATAACCGGTCAGCTGACGGTACATTCCGTGCTATCATCTCACCTGGGACCATTGCCGACCTCTACATTTACGACCCCCCCCCCCATCTCACCCGTCAAATACGACCCCCTCCTGTCGAGGAATCCTCGACTCCGGGTGTACCCTGCCTTTTGTCTTTTGCACATGTTTACCTATAATCGACATTGCCCACCTATTCCATGAAATGAACAATGAGGACCGGATATAACTGGTCACGGGATCGGATGAGGCATTTAATTTCCGTTTCATCAGGGCGATTCGGGTTCTATAAGCCAACATCGTAGGCTGCTCGTATTTCTCCTCGCCGTCCCGTACATGCCCAGCACAAATCCCTTTTATTAATGGATTCGACATCATACGTGACCATGTAGATGGAGAACTATGACATAAAGTGCTAAGCGTTGTCAGGCAGCCGATAATGTTATTGCCTCTCAGCGACTAACATGCTCCGTTAACAGCTTATCAAGGAAATAAGCTCAAGAAAGTGGGAATCAAATAAGAAATCAATATCAAATTTCAAAAAGGGAGAAATTTTCACCTTGTGATTGGTTGTTTTACATCAGAAAAAGTCTGTTTGCCCGTCTCCCAGGCGTCATTGAAAGTTCTGGGGATGCTGTGAGCCATTCGGAAAACTCGCAACCGAAAAGATCTGAAAAAGTGAAAAGCAGCTGACAGCAAATCGACTGGAAATGGCCGGAAATGACGGAAAACTGCACAGAAAAGACTTGTAAAGGTGCAGGCCGACTGAGTCAAGGCTTCTTTTGATGGCCTATGTCGCTAGGCGGCTATGGAACAGCTATAAAGCACTCTCAGTTACGTCCCGAGTTGAAGGATTGCTGTAGACGGGTGGTGACGAAAGGGCGGCTAAAAACAGATCGAGAGATGAATTATAGGGCTACGAATGCATAATGCCAAGTGCATTATGAGGTGATGAGAATTCATTAGAAAATGGCCAACTGAAGAGGTGTCATCCGAAAACGTGACAATGAAACGACGAACGGCGAACGAACACGAAGCTGAGGCTTTCAATGAATTCGTGAGCAATTTAATGACAGGAAAATAGAGCATTTAAGAGAGTATTTAACTCCAGAAGTGGCTTTAAACTGAGCCACAAGACTTCATGAAACATTCAAGACGTACAGCAGCGCTCTAAAATATGTGCGGTTTCGGATTGTAACCATAATTTTGATCGACGTTTATGTAACTCGTTCAAATTTTTTTTTTTGAAATTTGAAAGCAACGGTGTTCCATTGAAACAAAGTGTCACAGCTGAGTGGGGTACGGAGTAGAGGCTGAAAATCTTATTTAACTAGAAACCCTGAGAATGACAACCCTTTGGCTCGGTGCAATAAAGTGCTGTCATGTCAACCAAATGCGTGTAAAAAAGTACTAGCCTTGTTCCGTCTTACTTTCTGCCCAACTGCTCGTTCAGTTAAGCTATAAGCTTTCAATGGCTAGTTGAATTTCTTCAAAAGATTTTTCACTTCTAAAATTTCAGCAAAATAAATTTTCAAACCTCTATGCCATGCCCTGAAATACTCAGCTGAGATACTTGTTTCTTTGAGTAACAGTTGCCTTCAAAAGAAAAATGAACGGGATATGTAAAAGTCGACCAAAATTACAAATAAAATCAAAAACCGCATAAATTTCGATTGCTATTGTAAATTACGTTCAAAAAAATAAAATAAAAGGCTCGCAGCTGAAATGGGACAAGAGGCAACGTTCAATGGCCACAGCGACCTCAGCGCTGATTCTCATTCATAGCAAAGCACGGCTGATTTGGTATGAACAGAAAGTGGGTATTTAGGCGTAAACGTACCTCTACGTGAAAGCACACAAGCGACGGAACTCAGAAAAACTCGTGTAAGACCCCCTCCTCCCCCGGGATTGTTATGACTTTTGATCAGCAATCACCTATGAGTATGGATCGGGAACAGCAAAATACCGCAGCATGGTGGACGTCATAGGCGTTCCCGGTAGCTGATTGACTGCCTTTATGGCTGTCCAGGTGCAAAATAGCGTGTTAACATCCTATTGCCCTCCCCCCGGCTGGCTATGGCGAATAATTTCCGTAATGAAATCGTTCACCAACTGCTGTCAACGGCAAATGTATGCATTTCCTGGGTCGAGATGTTTTAGCGCTTCCGGGCATCATGGAGGACGTGAAGCAGACGAGGCTTCTTCCTCTGCATTCACGAAATGAGCACGGAAATCAAGCGCTTGGTCGCTGCTTTTCAATGAATCCGTGAAGGAGAAATTTCCGTTTTCGCTCTTCTTTATTCACGATCCCTTCATCTTATAGAGCCATTAATTTGGATATTATATTTTTTGCTTCTCGGGCTTTCGCTTGAAGGAATCGTCCACGGAAAAATGAGTTCTCATGTTACCCATACATTTATGTTGTATTTGTCCAAAATGGACAGCATGCAAAGTTTCACGAGAAAAATGTGAATCCGGCCGAGATACAGCACCACAAAGCCTTGGCCGAGTGGGCGGAGCCTCCGAGTAAGTGCCCACCCCGCTGTCCGCCACGGTCGCAGACGCATCGTAGTAACAAAAAGTTATGTAAACAGTCTCACTCTCCGTTCCCAACCGCGGCAGACGACGAGACGGGGCTTTTAATTGGAGGCCCCACCCAGCCGGCCAAGAATTTGGGGAGCTGTATCTCATTCGAATTCTCACTTTTTCGCGTGAAACTTTGCATGCGGCCCTTTATTAAGCGAATACAACATAAATATAAGAGTAATAGAGAAATGAATTTTTCCGTGGACGATTCCTTTGAGCTCGGGCTCATCTCAACAGGTTTTCCTGACAGGATCAGGACTGGGTGGGAATAAGGGGGATCAGCGGAGAGAGCGGTGACCGAATTGGTATGAATGAGAGAATTTCGGTGGTAGGCAATGCGAGCAAGACACGAGCTTCACGAGAGCATAAATAAGTGCTAGGGTGGATGGAGAGGGTCTATAAATGGCTAGTTAGGTCAGGAATGGTTCCCTTATTTGGTATTCAGAAAAATACGACCGTGAAATGAGAGAAATCCAATCGGGACCCTACTACTTCGTGTTTTTCGCAGTGAAGTCACTTACCGCCTCCATCCATGAAGAAGTTTTCCATTTCGCTGCTACTCTAGAAGGGGAAGGGCATTTCATAGAAAGTGTCAAACTCACTGAAGTATCAATTTGTTAAACGTTGAACATCGACATGTATGTCACTAACATATGTGGAATCATATGCAGAAGCGGTGCACCCTAAAAAGCCCCCTCCCCCCCCCCCCCCCCCCCCCATTAGTTTTCTTGCCAACACCTTCCCCTTTCTTCAAAACGTGTTCCATATCTCTTCCAGGAAAGGGACATAGGAACACCTGGTGATGTGTTCATATGAAAACAGCACAATTTTTACTGCTATCAAATTTCTCGTCATAACACTGGTAAATTGCTTTGTGTTTGCATACATCATGCAAGCTCCAAAATTACCGTATCCATGGGGCGGAGTCGATGTTGAGATAGTGGGGGCGCCGGCGGAAAACGTGCACGGATACTGCTCAGGTGAAGAATCAATAAAACGGTAGAAAGAAGGTCTTGGAAAGTCGAAGTTACTCTGAAGGGAATGGCTATAGGCCAGTGGGATGGTCTCCAGGAGGGTCCGATGAGTTCTTCTACAAAAGTGAAGAAGTAATGGGAGAAGGGAACCGTCGTCGTCCTCAGAGAAAAAGGGTGCCATTCTTCGGAAAGCAACCAGTGGGCGTCGAAAGCCGCTGTGATGCAATCCCCGGATGTCGTTTGATTAAAGAGCTGTTGGCGCAAAGCAATTTGGAACGATTAGTGGCAGGTGACAACTCGAACAACTCGACGACGACGACGATCGATGCTTCAGACAAAAGTCGAACTTTTCTCGGCTGCCCTCGGGCGGAAAAGGGTTGGAATTTGGGGCAGTGACAGATGAAAGTGTACCGAGTGTCAGTGACACCTAAAGTGCTTCGTAGAGAGGCAGCTCAAAAATGATGAAGCCTTGCAGCTCTCCCGCTCCGGCTCTACCTGTGTATCGTGAGGCGACGAGAGGAGGGGATGAGCAAGCAACTCGGGACGTCAATGAGATTAGCGCCTCTAAGGAAGCATTGAGGCGATGCATTGAGATCGCATATTAATATGCCGTCTCCTGCATACTATGTGAAGTTAATCTTGCATCACCGTCCGGACGTAGCTGATGATTTCTCAGCGGGGGGAGACGGGGGGGGGGGGGGGGGGGGTTACTGGAGGGTTATGAGAGCTACAGTGACTATGACAAGGATTATGACAATCTTCAGAGGCTTGTGGCTTGTAGCTTGTCCTTCATATTAATGCTTACATCAAGCCACCAAAGTCGAGCACTCTACCGAGGAAAGCTACAGAGACCTCTTCCCCTCCAAAGAAACCAATAGGGGTCGGAAGAAAGAAGGAGGTAGGAACAGTGATCATTTGAAAAATCGAGGTTAGAACCGATAATCGGTAGAGAAACCCGAATTCAAAAGCGCGACATAGTGGTCTGTATTCGCATCTCCCGCGCATTCCTTTGAACTGCAACATCACCTTTCCGAGCTGCTCGCTGTAGGGGATATCGTTTGGTGTCTCGTAGGGCGTATCTCATCCGTTCATGATGATGTGAAATAAGTAAAGTAACAAACAGCAGCAATCAAGTGAATGAGTGAATGGGAGAGTAGGCGAAAGAGTAAGAAACAAGCCGTTAATGGCGTAAAAAATCCATTGAATTCACACTCGACGTCTTAGCAATGTGTCGTGTGTACAATGCCTGCAACCCCACGAACTGCAAGCGTTGCGGTAGGTCTTACCGTAGGTCAAAACTGCCACCTCTCGGTGTCTTCAAAGTCTACAATACGATCCCTTCTAGTAAGGTGCGAATGTTACCAAAAATAGTTAAATCTCAACCTCAACCAACGTCAAAAAATCGAATGTGTAAAGCAATACCACAACAAACAGTTCATATTTGGTTGCGGAAAAATTTTTACGGCATTTTTGTTAGTTTTTCTTCCATTTATGAACTCTAAGGCAAAAATTAGTTCGGCAAAATGATATCGTAAATCAATGATCTCTTTGTATCCTCGTGTTGAGATATTTTCAAGATCTGAGATTTGAAAAATAGTAAAGTGATTCCCTCCTTAATTAAGAGAAAAAAATGAAATATAAATTTGGTGTCAGCTTAGTCCATTGTCATTTTTATCGCGAGCGAGGAATTGGAACAATAGAATTACCTGCGCAATAGTAAGTACTGGGCATCCCCCTCCTTATGTACTCCGCTCACATAATTTTTTTGAAACTCTCAGGAAATATTGGGTAGTCTAAAAAGTTTTTTTCGTATTTTCAAATACCGCTTTTTCCCTCCAAACTGCTTTCCAGCAATCTCTTCTGTACATACACATGTAGTACAAGTCCACACGCATCTATGGGCATTGTTGTCTTCCATCTCCCGGATAACCCTTTTCGCCAAAATAAATATATCAACGGTCAACCTCATTTTCAATACAAAAATTATAAAAATTTTTTTCTTTGAATGGCGTTAGACAGGGAAAGGAAAAGGTGACAATCCGATGGAGCAAGATCAGGGCTATAAGGTGGATGGGGCAGCAATTTTTATCCAAGCTCGAGAATTTTTTGGTGAGTCATTTTTTCACTAGTGGTAAAAAATTTTTAAAATTTTTTCTTTTAAAAAATTCTCGAGCTGGATAAAAATTGCTGCCTTATAGCCCTGATCTTGCTCCATCTGATTATCACCTTTTCCTTTCCCTGTCTAACGCCATTCAAAAAAGAAAAATTGAAATTGAAAATGAGGTGACTTTTGATATTTTTATTTTGCCGAAAAGGGTTATCCGGGAGATGGAAGACAACAATACCTATAGATGCGTGTGGACTTGTACTACATATATATGTACAGAAGAAATTTTGTGGAAAGCAGTTTTGAGGGAAAAAGCGGTATTTAAAAATACAAAAGGACTTTTTAGACTACCTAATATCATGGAAAAGTCCTGAGAATTATCCTTACCTGATACCACCGCGTCCGTGGATCCCCGACTATTTCCGAACGGAGCTGACACTAGGATAAACTCAACCTAGATGTAATAGTGGGTCTTGTTGGCCCCCTTCAGTTATAAAAATGAGCGGATCGCTCCCGGTCACTCCCAACAAGTGCACTGACGTGATGTCAGTCGCTTGTTGAGCTCAGCCTCTCCCCTGTTTGGAATAAGTGCGCCTGCGAGTTCATGTGCTATATCGGCGGAGTGCTCTGCCGACGTACTCACCAGATTAACTTCGTGGAGAGTCACCTGAGCAACGATTCTCTCGTTTAAATGGAATATAAATGATGAGCAAAAATGGAGAAGTAGAGAAACCGACAAGTATTAAAAGACTAAGCCTGTTGCTCTGGTTAGTCAGTTCTCCAAAATGTTTTTTTCCCAAAATTATTGAGAGAAGACCAAAATGGCTTGAAGTTGGTAAGCAAAGAGTGAGGACCTGAGACGCCGAGGATGATCCTTTTAGAAGCGAAAGTGGTGTGGAACGGAAGAGAGAAGCCCAACAATGTAGCACTTGGGCAGATTTAGTCCAGCAGAGTCAGAGGGCGTAGATAATCATACTATTCTGTACCAGGAGTAACACAATGTTCAAATTCCTTGCCCCCCCCCCCGTGACTGACTGCACTTTCCGCCATTAAAGCTTGATTTATTCATTGAAGTGAGTGCCATACACGTGTATGTATGTGCGCTGCTCGGGCTTTATTCGACGACAACCCATTAGGACACGCTTGAGATCAGCAACTTTTTGTGTCCAGCCAGCATTAGTACATTACAATGCGGTTTTCTGAGCAGAAATAGATCAGAATATTTACCATATAAGGATATATCAATGGTGGCAGCAATCGCAAGCTCCCGTTGTCTCTGCTGTATTCCATAAAGAACTCATAAAACGTGGAGCTAATGAAATTGCGTCGAAGCTGTGCAGCTATACACCCACATTGGCACAACACATTCACTCATTTTGCAGTACACATATAGGTCCTTTGTCACCAGGGTACTCCCAGGCACGGCACTCCCACGTGTGGAGGAAAACAGCCGCTTCAGAACGACCCCCCCTTTTTTTTTGCTTGACATCTACAATACCAGTAACTGTTGCCGGTGCTGTATATCCTTTCCTGAGGCAAAAAGGTATTTATTTTACATTTTTTTTTCACTCGGATTTGCGAGATATACCCTTTGCTCATTGAAATTGCTCATCTGCCTATTGAAAATTTTGGTTTTAGTGTTTATCGCTGACCTCGGAAGGTACGACCACCCACCCTCCTACCTAGTCAAATGCGACCCCCTGTCGTAGATTCTTCGACTCTCGGTGTTCCCTGCTCCCAGGTGTCGAGGACAATAACCGCTACAGTACGACCCCCCTCTTTCTACGAGAATCAAATGAGACTCCCCCCCCCCCCCCCCCTTTCTCTGATCTCTACCAGTTACTATTGGCCGTATAGTTACAATGTATTTTATTGTCATGTATTCTCACATCAGTCAGAAGAAATATTTATTGCACATCTCCCACACAGATCCGCTGTGATAACCTTTGCTTCTCATCTACTCAGCGGCAGTTTAGATTTTAGTGTATATAGCTGACCTCTGCAGGTACGACCCGCATTGAGGTCAATACAACCCCCCCCCCTATCGAGGAATCCTCGACTCTTGGTGTATCCTGTTTGTCACGTCCTAGAGGAACTATGAGATTGGTGCATAAGTTCCAACCTTATATTCACTGCAGTGAAAGCCATTAGAGGGATCCGGAAGTTCTGAGTATCTACCTCCGCTATTCCGTTTGTTAAGCACCTCATTTGGTCGGCGTTTGTCATGGCTATAATTCCAACTTTGCGAGTAGATTACTGAAGACTAATTCTCTCGAAATTCCCACAGCCGGGTCGCATGGGGTGTGCACCTTTACGTCTGAATTTCGGATCGCGGCGTGTCCCAAAGGAAGCGATGCTGAAGAGCTAAAGGGGCTAAGTTGTTGGGTCCCAAAGTAATTACAAGTCTAACACTACAGTGTAATCGCTTCAAGACTCAACTATAGCGGCATGAATAGCTCGCACACAGCATTTCGCACCCGTTGTGTTACGAAATATTGGCGTAAGGCCGTGTTCATACTTTGCGGTGCCGGCTTCAGGGTGTGGCTGCGTGTCCCTGCTTCTCCACCTGTGCCACCCCGTCTCATTGTCAGCATCGTCCCTACAACTGCCCTGTACCACTCTGCCTCGCCGTTGAACGCAACCACGCCCTGCCGCCGCACAGTATGAACGCGGCCTGAGGATACACATCTGGCCTCATGTAGGCTCAGCCACGCAATACAATACCGTGCATAACTTCTGCAGTTAAGGGAGAAAAACAAGAAAAGGATGTTTCAGATACAGACAGGTTCGCCATGAAGAGCTTTATCTATTCATCTGGCTTTCAGAGCAACTGGGCCACTTCCACTGAATTTAGGGCAAAACAACGGATTGCGGCGGGTTTTTCAGGTGAGTTCGGTCTCTTGACCTATACTGTTGGCATGGTTCATTCAAAGATGGTTTTTCTGTTGTGAATTATAGACACAGTGACAACCCCATTAAGCCGTGTTCATACTTTGCAGTGCCGGCGGCAGGGCATTGCTGCGTGTCTCTGCGTCCGCCTGTGCCACCCGGTCTCATTGTCTGCGTCGTCTCTGCACTTCCCCCCTGCCACTTTGCCCCGCTGCCTGTGAACGCTATGAACGCGGCCTAACTTTTCATTACCGATACCCTAGGCCAAGCTCATGAGAAAAGCTCACGAGAAAAATCCCAAGCTGTTCGGATAACCTATAGGACACTCCTGATGCTGCAAGATGTTAACTGCTGAGACATATTCATCAAGAGATGAAAATCCGAGGGTAAGAAAATTATTTCCCAGAATGTGTACGCTTTATGTCGAGATTTCGCGCCTCAAAGTGTGGCGTATGGCATCGTTCACGCGAGCTAGGAGCGCAGCTATAGTTGGGTAGTTAAGTAATTACATCAACCTCATACGCTTCTAGCGTCGTGCCATAGCTTCAGGGCCCCCCCACCAAGGGAGCACGTAGCTCGCACGCATCCGTCGCACGTCGCGGTGCGAAATTCTGACATAAGGGTACACGCCTTAGTTTTCCATCTGCAACAGCTGAATGCACGACATGACGTTGTTATTTTCCTTCTGCCTTTTCACTAAACCTTTGCAAGACTAATTAGTGTGGTCACCGGCGATGAAGACTAGGTATTTATGTCAACCAATTCACAGGCGGTTCCTGGAATCCCTAGAACTAATTTCTAAGTCTATCCAAAAATGGTTCGTAGACTGCTCGTGTGGCCATTCAGTCTAGAAAAAAAACCAAACACTTTTATTCCACGCGTGGTAACCCCGGTTTCAAAGACAATATAAGAGAAATCAGAGACTTTGCTTGGACATTTCGTACATAGCCATCGTATAGTAAGCCCTAATCAATGCTAGCAGATCACCATCTATTCACTCTCACTCTCCATCCACTTTAAAGGCAACTTTAGGGGAAATTCGGACGAAACGTGAAAGAAGTAGTGTATATGGAAGCCGAGATGCCTAGTAACAGGACAGTGGAGAAAAAACGGATGGAAATGGCCAGAAACCCGAGAAATAGGACCCCTTCCCACCGTTGGTTCTAGGCGCGGACGACCTTTCCGCCAGGGGCGGGTAGTCCGCATAGCTTTTCCATTGGCATTACCAAGACATAAACATGAAGGGATGTTCGGAAATGCGACAGCACAGATTTCCATGTGGTGATCTTCAAGCTAAAAGTGAGAAAGCGCGCTCGATACATTCAATCCTGCCGATCTCCTTGACCAACCGCACCGCGACCAACCCCTAATCACGTCGCCTGGAGGCGGGCTGCCCTAAGTCAAGGCAGCTTGCCCTGACGAGGACGCCTCCTTCACAGCTCAAGGGGGCGCCTTCCGCGGGGGATTTCCCATGCATAGGTCTTTCAGAGCCGTAGTTTTTCACTAAATGACCCTTTTGGGGTTTCTTATCACCCACATCATCCCTAACACTGTCTTTAAAGGAACCGGGAGGACCGAGAAATGGTAGCCCGAGACCCCGGGTGTGTACCCTTACCTCAGGATTTCGCACCGCGGCATGTCGCAAGCGAAGCAATGTGGACGAGCTAAAGGCGCCATGTTGTTGGGTTCCGAAGCGATTACAAGTCAACGGCGTATCGCGCCCCTAGCTTGACGTGTAATCGTTCTGAGACCCAACTATCGGGACGCGCATAGTTCGCACACACACCGTCGCACGCCGCTCTTTGTCGTGCGGAATCCTGACGTAGGGGTATACACCCAAATCCCCCCCCCCCCTCATCTCTTTCGCGCCTCGCTGCGTCACTAGGCAGAGGCAGACTATAGACGGGGAAAGGGTGAATCAGCCAGCCGCGAACGTTGTCCCGCTCTCGCCAGCATCGTGGGGCGGCTGATGAACTGCAGAACGGCACGCCGTGCTGCGGGATCGTGATAAGACCCCAAGCAGATATGGATTGTAGGATGACATTTGCAATAATTTTCCGAAATTTTCTGGAAACTTCTGGGAACTTTTGTGTGAAGAAGTCATGTAGAGGGCATCCATTGTATTGAACACTTCATTTAAACTCTTCCAATCTTTTGGCCTGCAAAAGGAATGATGATTTCCCGTCCCCAAATCCCGGGGGAGGGAGAGAGGAAGGGGGGCTGGGGTGAGGGGGGGGCGACAGTGGCAGTTAACATCACGGCATCAAGCAAGCTGGTATGGAGTTCAAATTTTATTTTGTTTTTCTCCGATGAGATACTTCTTCTTGTTTGAATATCATCCCCTAAATAAGCATATATCGATATATTATTATATGGATAAATATGAATGAAAAGGCATTCTTTAGAAATCAAACCCCATTTTTTGGTGTAACGGATAAATGTGGAAAAGTACGAAAAAGTCTCAAAAGACTTTCTATAACCTAATATTTCGTACTCAGTGGCCTTGGGAAAGCCTATAAAGTTTAGGGGTTACTGCTTTTCCTGACGCACATGACTCGAATCAAATAATGTTTCATATCAATGACTACAAGTTCAGGCTTTACTTTAATGGTTTCCAACAGGTGAAGGAAAAGTGACAGCTCCGTGGCTCATATTTCATTGGCCAACGCCACAGCTTCGTAGCCATTAGCTGAAGGTGCTAAGGGTTTCACCGAAATAAAAGGTATAATAAATCACGGTGTTTATATGGTCGGTGCTGAAGTGCCATAATTTGGCTACCGTTTCAAATTTCCAATAAGAGCGAAAAGATGTGAACCTCCCTCCTCTTCATTATCTTCAAGGCACCGGGAGGAGAAAGAAAATGTCAGTACATGTTCTTTCGAAAAAAAAAAAACCTCCACTCCAGAAGAGGCGATGTGTGGAAAAATTCGCATTGAAAAAGTGCGGCTTGGGGTGTTATCACGGTCCCGTACCACAGCGAGTCGTTCTGCCGTTCAACCACCGAGCATGTTGCCGGCGAGGGCGGGACAATGTTCGCTACTGGCTGATTTAGCTTCTTCACTCGTCTTCAGTCTAGCCTTGCTAGTGACGCAGAGAGGTACTAGTAAAAGGAAATTTAAGGGTTCCTACTTCTCTTTTTTTTCGCCGTTTAATTTTGTTCTTTCTCTACTGTTACACTGCTGAGCACCCTTACTTTTATATTCCACAATTGGTCGAATTTATCCTTTCCGGTGTCTTTAAAAACCCACTATTATGCACTCACTCGCGAATCTAGATGTGAACTCGGACAAATGGGGGATTGACTACAGGACAGCGCAAAGACTAATTCGCCATTTAGAAACATGGAAATAGCGGGTTCATGAGAATAAAATGGACAAGTTCAAGGGTAAAAAATGTAGAGGTGCGTAGGCATACTTCACGATAACCACATAGTTTGACTTACCTTCTTGGAGCAGAAGATCCTCGGATAATCATCATATTTAGGCTGCACCTTTTCGCTTCGACACTTTGCGCTATCACGGCGCTTCTTCTGCTCGAGTGTACTTCGACGCCACCGACTTGAGCTTCCTTGCCTGAAAAGGGAAGGGTAGCAGGTTAGAGTTCCCACTTGCGGTAAGACACATATCACCGACGCGCTTTTGAACGCTGCTTTCAAATCTGTGTTCCAAATCTGCCAAACCCTCTGGATGAGGTTATAGAGGTTTTCCAAATGACCAATGCCACATGCATTAGCGTGTTCCTCGCCCATGTCGCAGATAAGCGGAGAAGCTCAATGCTTTCAGCAAGAGTTTACACTTATGTCGATTTTCGCTCAGCCGCGCGCGGCGAGCGGCGCCGCGGATTCTTTGCGTGTGATTGCGTACATTGCAACATTCCTTTCAGACCGAATTGATTATTTCCTAATCAGGACTGTCATCTTGTAATGCTGAAGTTTTTTTTTTACTCTTAGTGTTACTATTTTGTCTTTTTAGGACACAAAATATTTTCTAAAGGACCTCCATGGTGCCATGCCTCGCGTCCTGAGCAACTTCCAACCGACCGCGGCAAGTAAAGCTGATGGCGCCACGAGTGCGGCGTCGCAAAGCGATAATGCGATGTAAGTGTTCACGTCCTTCCAGCAGTAGCACACCACAAAGGTAATCGTGAAGATTTGCGTGTGGTGGGACCATAGCTGGGATCCCCGTGAAGACACTTTCTTTGCTTTTCATATGCTTTTCATGAGGCTTTCTCTTTTATGATTGGGAAACATCCCCGAAAGTGCGGTCATGTACACAACTCTTATACTGGTTTACTGCGTATCTCACTATCTCTGCCCACAGGATCGAAAAGAACTTCATGAATCGAGCTCCTTTAGTTGAGCAGACTCCTGTAGCTCACGGCGTGATTTCCCCTTTGTTCAAAAAGTTACCACATAACACAGCCCCATGAACCTTTCCGAAGTTGGGCAATCAATTATGATATTCGTGTTCAAGGAGTCGGATTACCTCTGTGCAAATTTTCAGCCAAATTGAGTTTTTTGCCCATTGTCGGAAAGTCAGGGGAGGCATAAGGTAAGTAATAATTTTTCAAATTTTATGTGAAAAAAGCCATCAACCATGATAAAGATAACCTCACCATATTGATTACATATGCTCATGACACCAATGTACGTGACAAGCGCCAAATAAGAGCATTTGCTCGATAAGGGTCAATGATTTCCCCTTTGTTCAAAAAGTTACCACATAACACAGCCTCATGAATCTTTCCGAAATCTGGTCTACTTCTCGAACAAAAAACTTGCCTTTTGGTATAATTTGATCGCCTTGGTACGAAAATCACACCGGTTTTGCAGGAAAACGTCTGGCTCACGCGCTATGGGCTCTCGAAAGTACCATGTAATGGCATTATTTGTTCAGAAAAACCTCTATAACTCCTCTGAGAGAATCGTTTGATACATCCGGAACACATAGTCGAAATCAGCGTCCGAAAGCGCGTTGAGTGATATGTGCCTCACTGCAAATGGTCACTTCGACCTGGTATCCTTTCCTTGTGCGCAAAATGGGTGGCGTTGGAGTGGATTTGAGCAGGTGTAGTATAGCGTATCGTACGGCGTGAAAAAGGTACAGCCTGGATAGTTACCCAAGGATGTACTCCCCCAAGAAGGTAACTATCTGGTTATCGTGGAGCGTGCCTTTAAGGGCAAACGAAACAGGAGGAACGAGGTTCGTGGGAAGAAACACGAAAAAATGTACGGTTTTGTAACTGGATAACTCACTAATTCATCTCTAAAACCATTTAGTAACAAACACAAGAGAAAACAGCGTCACTGACCCTTTTGTAACGCGTCACAATCTCTTACATATCCAGTCTTAGTGGTCTCTTACAAGTCTTTTTAGTGCCACTTGACCTGAGGTATGAGTTCCGTGTGCCAGTTGATGTGCGAGTCAGTGCTTTAGCATGTGCGACAATACTGTCGAATTGAATCACCGCGCCAGTCAATTGCTTTGCCGCTTAGTCATTAAATGTTCGCGCGCGAACGAAAGTGGAAGCCGCAAGTTGCGGCGAGTTTGACCCACTTCGATTGTCCTGTAACACACCCAAGCTAACCAGTTCTCCTGACAGGAGGGGTGCATGGCTCTGTTGCTCTGTGCGGACAATGATGCAAGATATGACCTCCAAAGCATGTCACTACGCGGCAGCAAAACTATATAATCCTTTGCAAGGATTTCTTTACACAAGCTTGACACTCTTTCCAACGCTTCTTCCAGAGGCTCCCCTTTCATGTGTCACTGATGGGCACTTTGCTTCAATTAAGACACTGGGAGTTCCAACCTTGTGCCTCCTGTGGAGGCACAAGGTCCTGTGGACTGTGAAAAGGCTCCCATTCCCATATTGATAGGTTTTTTCAGAACCATTTCTGTTTCCTTAGCAGGCGAGATTTCGAGCTGCAAACCTAGTTCGATGACCTTATCCGCTGCGTTCCCACAGCACTTTCAAAAACAAATCAAATAAAGTCGAGTCACTTGCCTTACCTGGTATTGAAGATTTTCAGCGATATTAAGTCTGAAACTCCCACTTGTGAGTATTATGCTGGTCAATTGTGTTTTGTATGTTCTGTTTCTTGCTTCTGAATACCCCGTTGTTGCCGGATCTTGAGGCCTACAATACGTGAATAAATAAATAAGTAAATAAATAATAGGTTGTAGTTCCGACATACACAAGTCACATGACTTCTTTTAACTGTTCATGACGTTTCGAATATGGTTTGTTCAGAAAGCATTCCAGAAAGTATAAGAGTTTGGGATCAGAGCTCATAACAAGTTTTCCCTCTACTAAGCGATTAATAAGAACAAAAAATAAAAAAAGAGGTGCTGGAGTGTGAATCTTATGAAAGAGCGAGAAAGTGGGTGCAGTGCGGTGGAGAGCATGAGCCTAATGCGTCATGGACTCTTCCTCCTTCTATAATAGAGATTCGTATGAATGTTTGGCCAAAAAAATGCGAGCAGAAAGTAGTAGTGCACCGATGCTTCAGTTTCAATTCGGAAGCAAGGCTCGTCCACTGAATCACATACAGTTACGTCTTTCCAAATTCCTTGCTTTTGAGCATCATAGACCAATCCTCGGGTGTGTACCCTTTTGTCAGGACTTCGCGTGGCGCCGTACGGCGCGCTACACTTGCGCGCGAGACAGGGTGCGTGGCCTTATGAAGAATTTTCACTCAGCTGCGAGCGGTGCGGCGCGGCGGATTTCTTCGCGTGTGATTGCGTGCATTGCGTACAACTCCTTCAAAGTTTTACGCCCAAATTAGTTATTCCTTGACTAGGATTGTTATCATGTAATGCTATTGTTTATTTTCCTTTTTATGTTACTGCTTTGTCTTCTAGGGTACAGATGTTTTTATTTCAGATAATGACGGAATAAACAGCCCTTCTTCTGAAGGACCTCCATGGTACCAGCTCTTTGCACCTACAGCGGAATCCAACCGACCGTGGCAGTTTGTGCTCATGGCGCCGCGAGTGCGACGCCGTAAGGCGACTTAATTTACACGCCCGCGTGGCTGCTGCCCGTGGTTGAATCTCGTTTAATTGTGTAAAAAGAGTGGCAACCGTATCCCATTATCCCAACCGCCTATTTTAATTCATTTGACCGCTATATTAAGCTTGTTTTCATATTATTTTCAGACCTATAGACAGAATTTACTTGATTTCAGTTCAGTTTGATTGCTTTCAGCTTGGTTGACGATAGCGTTTTTTGGCGACGATAGGCTGACGATGCATTTATTCCATTTTCTATGTTTTGTACAAATCATCCTTATATGCATTTTGGCTCGCCCGGACTTTAGACAACGTTCATAGTAGTGGAATTTGCTGTTTTGCGAAATTGTAGAATCTGCGAAAAAAGGATACTAATCGATCGAAAGACATGGAAAACGGAATGGTGAATCCAAAACGCTATCATCAACCAACGGTGAACTGAAAACATGCAAAGTGATCAGAGTTCAACTGAGTTATGTCTATAGGTATAAAAAAACTGTATGAAAACAAGATCATTATAGCTGCAGAATCACTCAAAATAAGCGAAGGATATGGTCGCCACGCAATTGTGCGCGGTTCCAAATGCAGCCATCTCGCGCGTAAGCGTTGTGCGCGCGGCGTTGCCGCAGCGCCTAATCTTGACATAAGGGCACACACCTCCGTTCCTAGCACATGTGAATGCATAACACATCGATTTTGTGTATTTTTATGTTCTAGAGCAATAAAATAAAAGAATCAGGGAATCTAAATGCTGAAGTATAACAAAATATGATAATATATCAAACATAAGTAGTATAACTAGGAGTGATACATAAATATAAAACAAAAATGCCCAGTAATAAGTGCTACACAGCCTTCTAGCCTGCTCTGGAAATCGAAATAGAGCTGACTCACGTTTTTTTTTCATTAATTGTGGGCTCACGATGATGTTGTCCAAGGCACCCCTAAATTTGATTTCCCCAAGGTTACATGGATGGTTTCAAACATTGCTGTAAGGGTAGAACACTGTCAACAACCGAAGATTGCAAGGCCAAATACGCTTACAAACATTTCTTCAATGGAATTCCCAGTAGTAGAACACATAACGCGTCCTGAAACGATCGGTTTTCCCATGACCATAAAATTCACCCAAACACTGCTCTCAGCATGTCCATGGTCAGTTGATCTCATTCGCCTTAGGTCGCGTCCATACTTTGCGGTGCCGGATGAAGGGCACATCAGGGGTGTCTCTACGTCCCCGCTTGTGCGACCCTATCTGATTGCCTGCGAACGTAGCCACGCCCTACCGGCGCAAACTACAAACCTTAGACGTCGTCTAAACGGAGGCCAGTGGTAAGGTTTAGGCCTGGACAATGGAAGTGGGTCGGTGCCGCCGGAGCTCGCAGCACCATGTCCCACTAATTCACAACAGGACCAGCAGAGAGTTCGCCGCGCCCGATGACCCAATTCGAGTGTGTTGGCCTACAGTTCGAGATGTCCCATGAATGATTACCTATACAGCAAGTGAAAAAGAGGTGAAAACGTAATTATAGATGACGTTGAAAGGGCTATCGAAAGCCCGGATAGCGTAGACATGGAGCTAGGGATAGCCAATCTCTAGAGGAATATGGCCCAAAGCGGAGACGTGGAAATGGGGAATGCATAATGAGGAAGGGGAACTGTTTATAATGCAGTATGAGATCAATGAAGAGTATTCAAGAATACAAATTACTGAGGAAAAAACAAGTTGAAAAAAAGTTGAAAAACTTGCTAAGGGGGATGGGGCAAAAGCCAAGAATAAAGAACGGAGTACGGGTGATCATTGGCGCTCTTCAAAGCTCAATAAACAATGAAAAATGTATAGAATAGTAATGATTATAAACCAAGATAAAGAAGCACTCGCGGCTAATTACTCCCTCAGGGTTACATGGTGCTTTTGACATACTTAGAATTGCGCAGGTGTTTGAGTGTGTGTTTTCCAACACTTCACGGCGAACAATATGTATGTTTGTTGTGAGTAATGTAATACCAAGTTCAGATAACAGTGGATTTCGGGCCGATGACAAACGCACAGACAAACAAACAAACACACGAAACTGCTGTTTGTATGCATAGTAATGATATGATAACTATTGACAGCTAGCTGATGACTGAAAGCCTCAGCCTCTTCAGCAAGCTCTCTACTAATTGGCTAGGACAATATATTTAGGCGTTTCTGATGTCACTTTTTTTAAAGAAAAATCCTATGCATTTAGGAGCTTCACAGTACTGATTAATAAGTAATTGCCAGTTTATGTCCCACCCTCGGTTTTTCAAATTTTTCTTCCTCAGTTTAGCTGAATGGTGAGCACTGTTTCCTAAACCACTGAAAATATAAGTAAATGTCCGAGTGAAGTGACATTGAAGAAAAAACAGACATAATAGTCGAACAGCCTAGGAACGGAGACCCTACCCTCCCCTTGATCTTTGCCGCGAACGTGTTTTCACGCTCTCAGCATAAGGCCGCGTTCATACTTTGCGTGCCTACGGCACGACGGGACTGCGTGTCTCTGTGTCTCCGCTTGTGCCACTCTCTCTCGTCGTCTGTGAACGCAGTCACGCCCTGCCGGCGCCAAGTATGAATACGGCCTACGTGACTTATCGACGGGCTTCACACTGACCTAGAAGGCGTGGCGGTCATGAACAACGCATAACGTATTCGCTTGTAAGTCTAGCATAAGAAAAAAAGAAATTTCGTGGAAGCTGTGAGGCATCGCTAGGCTGCTTCGCAAGCTCGTCATTGGGAAACCGCTGGCATACTGCCAGCTTAGAACTTAGCGCTAATTTGCAATAACCACATTAAGACTGTGGTTAAACCTTGCGGGTCGTTCGGACCGTCCGGTACGGACGACCCGCACGGTCCGCACGATCGAATTATCACACAATTGCAAACCGCGACGCACACTACAGTAGTTGCGCCGCGTTACCCAGCTTTTGGATGCTTCGGTGCATTTGTGTATTGTGCACCGATTTTTTATTCGTTTGGGATTGCGTGTTCGTGGAAGTGATTACTTCTTTGTTGTTTCACATAACATGTTTTCGTTTCCAAAGCTCCCAAAAGCCGGGTAGTGCGCGCCTACCGTAGCCTGTGTCGTGATCTGCAGTTTTGCGATAATTCGATTGTGGGACCTTGCGGGTCGTCGATCGTATCTAAACCTAAGGTGCGACAGCGCGGGCGGTCGCGTGCGCATCGTTGTTGGGGCGCGCCACACTTTTTGAAAAAGAGGGATTGCGTGACGCCGTAGCGATTTCGACGTAGATGTTCGGATCAACTCACACTTATTGTCTATTGCGTGTAGTTAGCTATATTGGGCGCTATAAAAATTCTAGATGAGGGAGATATTTCTATTCCTTTCGATATTTCAACAGCCAATAACCAGATCACCAGTGATCAGCAGCTAGTTGTGTGAAAAGGATCAAAAGAACTGACATTCCACGACTTCCTTATTTGAAAGAACACTCCGAATCTCACTTTTGTGCGCACTATATTCAATCACTAAATGGAAATCGTCTGTTCCATCAATCATCCGTCCTCAGAACACCATAAAAGTAAGTGCAGTGGTACTAATGTAGTTGTGGGGGTAGAGCCTCACTGGTCGTCTCTCAGTCGAAACCGACCTACAATCATCAGTTTAAGCGCTCAACTGTATATTTTTACCTAAGCCTTCCTTAAGGGGTCAGGGTAGAGGCTTCCCTCCAAGGGTGTCCCCCACCATCTGTATCAGTACCGGATAAAGGAAGGTGTTCAAAATACGTGAGTGGATCGAATTCAGACATTTATGTGCATTCTTCAACAAATGAAGCCGTGAAGTCAATAGTGCGAAAATGGTCGGTTACGTTGTGAAATACGAGGGGTTATCGTCAACGGTCGATATGATGAACGATTTACGAGTAATGCAGATTACAACGAGATATCAGATGCAAAGAAAGCATCCATGGAGACTCCTACACTCACACTCAGTACGGCGCCGCTTAGCGCGCCCCAGTAACGATGCGCACGCGACCGCCCGCTCTGTCGCACCTTAGGTTTAGATACGATCGCGGGTCGTCCGGACAGTCCGGGCGACCCGCCAGGTATAACCTCAGCCTAAGGCCGTTTACGTACCTCGTCAAAACTTCGCAGTTCATTTACACGATCGCATAGTAATGCCGTGAATGGTGACAGAACGCGTTGCAGACGGAAAATAGCACGCTCGAGTGAGAGTGCGCACGACGACATGTGTATGATATGTCAAATGATTTGTACATGCCGTCTTTCCGTCGGCTAAATCATGACTGCTTCATAGATCACAAATCGCGTCCTATCACGAAAGAATGACCTCTGTAACAGTTTTTGATCTTTTTCAGAGCTGAAGAGCTTTCCTTTCCTGCTATCTATATGCTCTGAATGTGCTTTCCTGTGATTAACGGGTCGTCTTTTTCTGCATAACTGTCTAGTGGGTGCAGATGTATGTGCACTGGCTGTATCAGAATTTTCCCTTGCTTTTGATATTTATTGACTGTCCGCGAAAGACTGCTTCCAGTACTACCGACTTCTACTTAGTATAGTAAAAAGGGTTCAAAAATTTCTGTTGGTAACCTTTGAGTTAAAATAGAGTAATTTTCCAGAATTCCTGAAATTCTTTGCCGAAAAGCGATCCTTCTGTGAGCCATTTCAAAGCGTACCTATGTCCCTTCCATTTCTTCGTGTAGAAATGAAATGAATATGTACATTCGAAGCGTTTTTAAAGCTGAGCGAAAAAGGTCCTCGCATTTGAATGTCATGGGTTTTAGTGAAATTGTACTTATAGGGTACATGTTAGTGGAAAGAAAAGAAGAAAAAGCCAATGGAGTCCGTTTCTCGTCAGGAAAGTCGTCAAATGATATAGCGAGGAAACTGTCGGCGAAGGTTGATGCATAAGTCCAATTGCTCGTATCACTTTTCTCTCGCGAACTTCTTTGAACTCAGATTTCCGAAGCTGTTGCTTGGTTTCTCTCTTCGATGGTATTCTTCTGTCCGAGGAAATCTAAAACTACAGCAAATGGTATACGGTGGGTTTATTGTAGCCATAGTATTTCAACTATTTTGAACTTTCCCTATCACCATCATTTCAACGAGAAGGATATACGAAGAACTAGGAAAATGATCATCGCGATAAAACCACCTCTTGATTTTTATGCAGAACTTCACATATTAAATGACTTATCCATCCTAGTCAAAAGTTTGGGTGGAGTGTGATCGTATGCAAGAGGCACCCCATCATGTGCCTAGTTTCTCATCATTCCTGTTTTTTTTCCTGATGCACTTGTACAGGGAGCATCGCGAGCACATTAATTGCCTTTACTAGCCGGCTGTCTTATCCGTCGTAAATTGTGAAGAAAGCCTAATTCCAATCTCAGAGTACCTTCCCCCCACTGTGAAGAATGAATAGGCTGGAGCGAATTTTCCCATCAAGAGCATTTGTTTCAGACTAGAAGAACTGCCAAACGAAATCCTTATGAAGGTGGTGACATATTGCGACTTTACTTCGAAGATGAACATGCGAGCGGTAACTCACTTCTGTCAATCCTTTTAATTTTGTGGATACCTATTGAAATATCTGAAAATAATTAACTTCTTATTGAAGGTTAATCATCACTTTTGCGCCTTAGTTGAAAGAAGTGCACATGCTTTAGTTCGACATAATCTCATCGGTGGTGTTGAAATCAGGCGAAGCGATGGAAAGCTTGAAGATACCTTTGATCCAGGTGCCATTTTCGAATGGGATCTTTTTATGGGGTCACTAACGATGAACAGTCTCTATCCATGAGATTTTCAGGTGAACATCACTCCTTCACATGCTCGAGCTTTTATATAACGCTCTTTCGTCCTCTGAAACAGACTGAGATTTTGCTTCCAGCAGCACGTCTTCCGAACATCATGAGGTTTGTGAATCAAAGTTACATGTACATAGCTGTTACTATTTGAGCTCACTAACCAAACCATTTAAAAGCATGGTAGCATGGTAGGGTAATTCTGTTGTATCATTCATTCCAATTTCTGATACTGACCGGTGACATTGACGTTGACGTTTTTACCACGAAAGCCGACACAACGAGCATAACGTAATTTCGATCGATACGGCACTAATACGATGCGATAGGTACCAGTTTACTGTTATACTTGTTACCCTACACCTCGGTCGTTGTTCGGCGAAGTCGATCCTTGGAGGCGGGCTTTGTTACGAAAGGCGGAGTTCGTTAGACGCAATGTCTCCTCCGAAGCGGGGGGGAGGGCTCCTTTATTTCACCACATATGGTCTTCTCATACCGCAGTTTTCATTTGGATGAATCATTTCAGTGTTTCCTCATTGCTCACTTCTCCCCTCCCACTGTCCATAATGTTAATTGTAGGCGCTAGGCCGCCGTCAGACTTAGCTATTTTGCGTTTTTCGATTATGCGACGTTGCGGCTTTCGCACGCGATACTGCGACTTTGAGTTCTCACTTTTCAAAACTTCGCGTGCTAGCCGCGACACCGCAAAATCGCGGAATATGACGGCGGCCTAAAGCTCTTGTGACAGTCGGTGCTTCTTTTCGTTCACCGATGGATACTCTTTTTTATTACCTTGTCACTTCTGCCTTTGCCTATTGCTCATCTTGTTGTTTTACAGGCATATATGCGTCTGCCATTCTCTGAAACTCTCGGGAGTCCCATTAGATGAAGCTTTGGCATCGAATATTCTCTATGCCTCATTCAGAGCTGTCAGTGACGTGGTTATTGATAGAGTGCATACTGTCACAGCCGAAACACTCGTCAAGCTGGTGGACAAAGTAGGATGATTTTTCGATTTGCCTTTTTTTCTAAGGCAAAATATTCATAGACTTTAAGGTCGCACAATACTCAACACTCCTCTACACACGCTTTCATATTTATTTGTCTATCCATGATATTTTCTTTGTTCTATTTCGTTTTAACTTATATTAGAGTGGGGTTTACAAATTTGCTCGGGTCACATTTACTATTAGGACTGTTCTTGAGCGTTTTTTCATGTATTTGTTGAGATGCATGACATGCTGGCGTTGTCTTTTCAGGCCTATCCATCAGACAAGCTGATTTTTTGCAATCATTGCTCAGCGCAGTCTTCACAAGCAATAGTACCGGAAGTATTGCTGTCTTGCCCTGCACGTGATGTGAGCATAGAACCAAGTGTGGCTTTGGTAAGCTTACAATCAATTTACCCAACTGCGCACTTGTTTCGAGCAGCGGCAGTGGGTGTCATTGAGTGCTGTCTTGATTCTTTCGTTCCAGTTGCATCATATGTTTGATGATTCGGCTCTAGTGCGCCTTGTCGTGTCAGATCACGCAATTAGACGGAATATTCGCCTACCTTTGTGTGCAATTACTCATCGTGGCATCAGCCGAGCTGCACAGGTATTTTTAAAATAGAGTTTTTCACTACGTAAAATATGATGTATCCTATATCATGTGGCAGGATCTACAGCTTTAGAATTTTAAATGACTCAAATCCGTCATCCAGGCCTTCTATAAACGGTGCTGTGATGTAATGGCTGAACTCACTGCCGAAATGCATGCACCGAAGTGGGAAGTGGGTAGTTTTCAGAGTTTCTGTCATGTTTTTCGTCCACACCACTATCTTCAAGTCTCTTTTTGCGAGCCTTTCCAAGAAGACGGATTCTAATGGCTTTCAATTTCAAATACTGATATTTATTCATGTAATGGTGTCACATCTCAGCCGATGTCGTGGTTTTCGGCTCAGAGCAGACTTTCATCAGCCGATGTCGTGGTTTCGGTTCAGAGAAGACCTTCATTGGAATATTCGCTTTTTCTCTTTCTCAACTGTTTCCAGCGCTGTAGCTGCAACTGTTAGTTTCCGGTGTTGTGTTAGCTCAAATCCCAAGACAAGAACTCTGTAGTGTATACATGGACATCACTAAAGGTTACGAGCAAAATTGCATTTCTTCAGTTTGGTGAAGGAGGATTTGTCGTTTCCTTGTACAAGTCAACAGTTTTTTCAGGTTTCCGTGTCTTTTCCGTCGTCCATTCTGATTGACCGGACTTTGATCGAAGTTCCGGAAGAAATGAGAGGACAGTTCACGATATGGAGTTTCTTCCCACAGTACAGTGACAGCTTCACTGTTGAGGTGTTTTGCTGAAATCTTTTCTTGTTTGCACTATCTGTTTTCATACCTGAGAAACATTCCTATCCAGATGAAGTCAAGTCTGGATTCTAGCCGACCGTTGATACTGACGCTGGCTGTCAAGCAGCTGGCGTCAGCATCGATGAAAACCATGTTGTACGGAAGACACCATAACTCATATGTGTTTCAGTACCATATTCTATACCTTTGCCAGAACAGGGTGTTTTAAGGTGCGAGTTGGTGGAATGAACCTGAAAATCATAGTCGAATCCCCTCAGGACCACTTTAGCACGTAATCCCACAATTTACAGTTTTCGTCCTCTTTACGGGACAGCCAGATGATGTTCTAAGATACATTTCGCCTTATTTTTGATCTCTTCTTTTTTCCGGTATTCAATCTGTTTTTCCATCCTGTTCAATTTTTCCCACAGTACAGTTTCACCGTGATTTCAATATCTGTGATGCTATTACGAGGTATAATGGGGGGAAACGTGGTCAAGCATTTTAGTTACATGGTTTTTGATGTAGTTCATATATTTCTACAAATCATGCCAAAGTGCGTTTCTTCAGGTTGTTCAGAACAAGATTTTAAGCCCTTAGGTGTGATCTTATCAATGTTTACCAGTTGCAGTACCCTCAAATTGTGATCTTTAGCCCCTCTATTTCTTTTAGGCAGGTTGCTTTTCTTTTTTTTGCTTGACCATGTTTTTGTAAGAAGTGGATAGGTTCTCTTTGGGATTTTATATATTTTATTTTTATAGTCCAATCTCGAATCTTCATTTGAATTGCAGTTTGTTACATGCTTGCGAAGACGGGATTCGGATTGTTGTTGAACGGAAATATTGTCTATAAATTATTCATTAATAATCTCTTTATGAATCGATATGCCTCGTACGGTGGTTCATCCTCGCGAATATTCAGCAACATCACCAGACTGACGTAATGAATAAGAACCATCCTTTTCTTCTGTTGTTATCCATCATTCAGTCTTATTAACCAAGATGTTACCGACCCCGACCAGGTCAATAATGTTGGTTAAGCGCGCTAACGACAAGCGTTACAGTCCATTTCAGAAAAACTGATTGGGCGTGTCTTACGGACTTGTATGAACGTGTATCAAACTCTCTCAATTCTCTCACCCCGCCACACACTCTCACTCTCGCCATGCACCCAAGTCCGTGGGACACGCCCAATCAGTTTTTTCGAAATGGACTATATCTGGAGGCATTTAATGAAGAGCTGAAGATAATGTTAATACCTTCCTTAGGATCATTGCTGGGCACTAAAGGCGAGTAAACTTCGAGCTTATCTCAGTTTAGAATAGAGTAAGCACATTATGAAACTGTCAAATTAAACACCATCACAACGACAATCCATTTGAAGACACCGTTAGAGGGTGGTTTTGTGATTGTGGAGAGTGAAAGCAGAGATGCTAATCAGGGCAACAATAGAAAAATAACGGAGTGAAACTGGCAAAAACCTGGGATGTAGGAACCTTTTCTCACACCTACACTGACCCTGATGAGGACGTGTTTTCGTGCCTGTACCACTGAAGAAGGATGCGAACGGTGAGGCCACCTAAGACGGCCGGCCGCGAGGGTTGTTCTGCCCTTGTAGAAACTCGGCGATGCCACCATCGGCACAGCTCGAAAGGCAGTCAAACAAGGCCGCGGTGCGAGCTTTTTTTAGCGCGTGTCTCTATACATATAGTATCCTTAAAACTTGCCATTCCATTCACAGGGATCGTGGAGTTACCTTTCTGATTTCCTTGATCCTTAATGCCTTTGAAGAGTAGTGCAAGCATTACTTACAATGCCATAGCTTCCAGTTAGCACCTCTTGCGTTGTGATCGTATGTAATATGGATGAAATGAGCAAACCGGGAGGGGGTCGATTGCTCGAACTGTCGTTTCGCGGCGTCACACTCGCGGCGCCGTCAGCACAACTTGCTGCAGTCGGTTGGAATTCCGCTTAGTATGCAGTGGGCTGGTATCCTGATAGACCTTTGAAGATCGCATGAAGCTTTGGAAGTCCTATATGTTGTGGTTGTTGCTGTTTCAACGGATAAAGCTTCAAACAACACGCACTCGCCGCGAGCAGCCGCGCTGAAATTCGACCAATCGACCTCCACCCGAGCAAACCTGTAGACGAAATAGAACAGGTATGAAAACTGCTTTTGCTTGTTTGTGTTACGTGGAACAACAAAACTATTTACATTAAATATGTACATCCACATATAAAAAACAACAACAGCTGTTCAAACGGCAGTGTTGTATGCGAATGAGCCGCCTCTCTCCATTCCCGCAGTGTTATCGCTTTTCTCGTCACTATTAGAAGCCGGAAGAAAAGAAGCCGCCTGAAAGAAGTCTATTTTGCAGAGCTCGTACTGAAAAACGAAAAGGTCAGCTGACCTGTTGTCGTTTGAGAGCTTCGTGAGATTGAGTACCAGGTTGTGCGACCGCGCCTCCTTGCATGGACAATCGGAGTTGCGATGACAGAGCTGATTTCAAGTTTTTCTGCAATCATTTTCCCGGAGGTGCTGTCATTCTCATAAACCTACTTGGTTTTTTATGCAGGCGGAAGCCTGCTCATTTTATTTTTACCACTCACCGCGAAATTGCCTACCAGAGAGTTTGCGTTCGCTTTCCTTGCTTCTATTCTTGATCGGTAGAGAAATTCTCCAAGTGCTGCTATCATCGATGCTATCATACCACCCATTAGTATGTAGAATATTCCTGCCACTTTGGATAGATTCAGCGAGGCCGAGGAGCCATCCTTTAATAAAATATGCAAACCACAAAGATTCGGGTATGTGTCATGACACTCGAACTGGTCATCGCGCGCGAAAAGAGCTTCACGCTCCCACTGCGGTTCGGCCGCACTCTGAGGGGCGTGGCCGCTGTCTCACTGCGTGAAATGGTCTTATCCGAGTGTCATGATGCACACACATGTTTTGCCGTTTCTATGATATTGTAAACAGACCACAGTGATGCCCTGATCACATTGTCCGCGATCGTACCACCATTTATTTTCCAATTTCTTCAACTCTCCTCGTTCCTGTAGTGCAAGGATTGCTAGATTGATATGGTCCTTCCAGTCGGAGCCGAACGGTGTGGCCACACCGTAGCCGATACTGTTGAGATTTGCACCTGAGTGTTTTCGAATTAGGAAATCTACGTTCTTAAAACGGTTGGTTGACTTACCGACTTTCATTGTGTCGCAAGGTTTACGCGTATTCTCGTACTCATTAGCGGTCGCTTCAAGAAGAAATGCATATCGCCCTTTATGACTACGAACCCTTTCGATACCCTCGGCATAACTGGAGACGAACACCGAAGGCACCTGAGATTCCATGTAGCGCCACATTCGTTGATAGATCTGCACCGATGAGTACTAGAACAAATATTATCAGAAAAGCGCAATTTTGGATAATTTTTTCAATATTGTGCTGTTCAATGTGCTCACCTTGAAAAATGACGCCGTAGATCCTCCTCCTTGGATTCCATATTTGATTTTTGTCTGTTTGGCAAGATCTTCGACACTTTCAATTGGTGCCTGCATTTTTTCGAGGGTGAGGAAAGCGGCCAGATTGGCAGTGTATGACGAAACGATGATCATGGTGAAAAACCACCACGCAGACGATGCAATACGTCCGGAAATGGACCTGAATTCAAAACAGATCACGTAAGCAGCGTTGTCGTAAAAAGTGATCTCGGCTGTTTACAAATGGTGTGTTTGGTGGAAATTAAATTCAGGAAGGCAATGTCTGAGCATTACACGTCAAAATCAATGATCCATGACCCTTAACCTATTGTCGACGTCTTCTCGTTGACTCTGCGCAATATCAGGAATCCAAATCGCTTTTGTCGCGACGCACGGTAGGATGACGCGGTCGGTCACACGGTACGCATTCTCACTTAAGCGTTCGCGTTACTGACCTTCTCCCTGTAATCTTGTTTCGTACCACCCATGACAACTTGTTGGCAAACGCCTCGCGTATCTCACGCGTCGCGTTCGCAACTTTTTTTTTGCGATTTCATATAATTGTTGGCTCGACTTTTATCTTGTTTTACCGAACCACAAGCTGTTGCAAATTGCTCGTAAAATAACTGCAGCTTAAGTCGTTGCGTGAAACCTGTCACCACTGAATAAAACAGTTCCGTTTGGCTACGAACTTCAGTTTGCTTTTTAGTTCAAACAAGAATGTGGCAAAAATACACATTCGTGTGGGTTCCTTGGGATTCCTTCTGAGAGAAGAACGATCGTGCTCTTCCATTCTCCACTGGTCTGATACATGAACTCGTAGAAGACCAAATCTTTCAAATACTCTAATTACGAGTCTAGAAGAGCTTTGAAAATAATCTTCGAGCGACGTAAACAATGAGTGGAAGCCCGGTGTGCGCCATTAGGACAGAAAATTCGCATTGCGGCGTCCCGCGTGCTACGCGATGGTGTGAGCTATGCGCGTCGTATGCAGATGGGTACTGAAGCGATGACGGTGATCCATGGCTTATTCTAGGCATAATCGCTCCAGGACTTAACCACTACGGCGCCCTATCTTGCACCATCTTGTCGCGCGCCGAATGTGTGGTTGCGCGAATTTCCTGTCCTAACGGCACACCCCTTTGTGGCTTGGGAGTGCAGGCGGAAGCAGCAGTTTACTGGAATTGGTGCAGTCGCTTCTGATCGACGGAATTGAAAGAGCTTGGAAGACCTTGTGTTCAAAGGGCTGACGCCAGTGGCCAATGGACCCACCCAGGTGCCCACCAGAACCAATGCTCATCGGAACAATGGGCGCTCACCTTAACTACCATGAAAGTTGAACTTGTGAATACCTTGGTAAAATGTCTGTTCCTTGTTGCATGAAAGCGGCCAAAGTGAACCAAAGGCAGTTGTATACGGAGAAGTCGTTGGAAATAGTAAATCCGCCTCTTGCCGTTTCTTCAACCCTCCATTCATACGGTGAGAAACGCGACACCAGAAAAATAACTACGGAAACCTAAATATTAGCATTATGCCTCGAGTTTCTCTGTGCGGGAAAATAGGGGAACTCACCCCAATATACGCAAAAATGATGTACATCCAGATTTCGGTACTAAGAGGTTGCATAAACGAGAAAACAGAAAACTCTTGTTTATCTGGTTTCTTGATCATGATAGATATACCCGTTGTCATGAACGGTTTCGAAAAATCCACCACTCGTTCGCGTTCCTAGAAATTTTCGAGTTAATTGTGCATGGTACCGTATTAGGCCGCTTCCATACTTTGCGCACCGACGCCGTCACGCGCGTGCCTGCGTCACGCGCGTGACGCAGGCACGCGCGTGACGGCGTCGGTGCGCAAAGTATGGAAGCGGCCTTACTGAATGCTTCAGTCTTTTACCTCTTACACTACGAGTGCAAAATATGTAGTTTCACCAGAAAAATCTTCTTGAGAGCCCTCGGATTCAGTTATAGTAGTGTACCATATTCAATGGTTAGGAACAAAATGCTTGACCTAGATTCTCTTCGTAAACGAAGGGTGCTTAACGATCTAATCACGTTTTTTGAAATCATCCATGGTGCTATGTTCTATGCATCTTCAAGATTGTTCACCTTCTCTACTTCTACCATAGGTGAGCTCAAGAAGCTTTGTTTAAAAACCGCCAAATCAACTCTTCGTAGTCACTTTTTCACCCATCGGGCGGGTTCGGAGTACGCTAAGATGAGCAAAAAGGTTCCTATTTCTTATCAACTCCCGGCTTTCAGAAGAGAAGTATCTCGCTATCTGAAGGACTCGAGCTAGTTTATTCCCGCTCGATTCTCCCACTGGTTGCTCCTTATTAGCGTTTTACTTGGATAGTTTGGCCATTGTGGTTGTCACTTATTTTTATTTTCACTCAGTATTCGTCCAGCTTGTCGTTACTTTGATGATGTTAATGATTTATATACCATTGCCCACCCACATGTTCTTTGAGCGTTTAATAAATCAAATAACTAACCTGATTGATTGTGAGCGAGGCGACAGCCACGTCAGCTCTTCCAGTAAGTAAATCACCCATCATGCCGTCCCAACTGCCGTCAGGTAATTTCGAACCGGTTTTTTCACCCAGATAAACTTCGAAGTTGAAGCCTTCGATTCGATCGGCTAACAGCTTCAAGAGGTCGATACAGTAACCTTCGTATTTGTTGTTGCCTTCACACTCAGTTCGATTGTTCGGTTGAGCGCATTCTCGTTTTGTCATTACAAACGGAGCTACCTAAATCACATAACGTCCCCTCAAGATTTGATTTGGGTATGAAGGTGATTTTTTGAAATTCCGACAATCTAGCGCAGGGGATTTTGCTTCCCTGTTGTTATTAATGTGCTAAAAATACAAATGTATATTACTGTTTGAAATTTTAAAATTTGCTTACCCATCAGTATGGCACCCCACACACCTTGCGCCGCGTTCATACTTTGCATTGCGGCTGCAGGACGTGGCTGTTTGTCCCTCTGCCTCCAGCTGTGCCACTCTGTTTCGTTGTCTGCGTCTCTTTTCCATCTGCCCGTGCCCTTCTGCCTCGCTTCCTGTGAACGCGGTTTCGGGTGTGTACACTTATGATAAATTTTCGCGTCGCCGTGCGCGGCCTTACGCGGCTTGGCTCGGATATCTCACCATTTCCCTTCCACCTCTTTCCAACGCCATTAAATCATGAAAATGTGATATCGAAAATGCAATGGAGGTCGATTTTACGAATTTATAAATTTTCTGCTGATGATATATTGAACAGTCATAAAAGCAGACATACCACTCGTATGACATCGTTATATGTTCACTAGTGCCTTTCCTTTGAATACGAATTCATCGAATTCATTTTAAAAAAAAAACCTACCCAAACGGTGACGACTCTGACAACGTTCTTGTTGCGATTCTCCACTGTCTTTCTGGTGTGTTGTGCCACAGTGCGATCAGTAAAGAAGCCCATACCCTGTCTCCAAGCAAGAACCTGCAATACGAGAAGGTGCCACATATGAATCATTCCGTTTTCCAAGTAGGGAAGAATCTTTTGTTACCAATATTATACAGTAGCGGTCAAAAATATATGCGGTTATGGATTCTAACCATAACTTTGGTCGAAGTTTTCATTTCTTATTCAATTTTTTTTTTTGTTTTTTGAAGGCAACTGGTACTCAGTGAAGCAAAGTAGGGTGTAGTGTTGAGATTGGAAAATTTGTTTAACTAAAAACTCTAAAAATAGCCAAACCTTTCCAAAAATTCAATTGGCCATAAAAAGCTTGTAACTCATCGAAACGGGCAGGTGGGCAGGAAATAATACGGAATGAGGCTGGCACTTTGTTGCACGCTATTTCAAATCCTAACAGCACTGAGGCACGGAGTTGACTATTTTCAGTGGTTTCAGTTAAATAATTTTTTCAACCTTCACACTGCATCCTACTCGGCTGAGATACTTTATTTCATTGAGTAACAGTTGCCTTCAGAACACAAAAAAAAATTGAGCGAGATATGCGAACATCGAACCAAGTTATGGTCAAAATCCCAAACCGCATATATTTTTGACCGCTACTGTACCTTTTGCTATGTCTGGGAGGTGTAGACTTATGTCGTATTTTCGTGCGGCTTGCAGCGCCTCGGATTTTTTCGCGTGTGATTACGTACATTGCGACTTTCCCTTCAGAGTTTTACGCCCGTATTACTTATTTCTTAGTCAGGATTGTCATCATATAATGCTATCGTTTCTTTTACTTTTTATGTTACTATTTTATCTTTTTAGGGAACAAAAATTATTGTTTTTAGATAATGGTGAGATAGACGGCTATTCCACGAAGGACCTCCATGGTACCAGCCCCTTGCGTCCTGAGCGGATTTCCAACCGACCGCGGCAAGTTGTGCTCATGGCGCCGCAAGTGCGACGTCGCAAAGCGAAAATTCGACATAGGTCTACACACCCATGTATGAGAGACGGATGGAACTGTATTTTTGAGCATTCTGGTACAGGCGGCTCAAAGGCACTTTTGTGTGCCATTAAAACAGAAAATTCGCGTGGCCGCGTTCGAGGCGCGACGAATTGGTGCGAGGAAGGGGCTGCATACCACTCGAGTTCTGAAGCGATTACGCCTAGAATAAGGCGTAGAGCACCATTATCGCTTGAGAACCTATTCAATGGGGCGCGCATAGCTCGCACCATCATGTCGGGCGCCGCAACGCGATTTTTCTGTCCTAATGGCGCAAGGCCAAAAGCTCATTTCTCTTTCGATGAATTTGTTGCATTGTAGAGTGTGCCCCCTCACGGGAACGGCCCCAAAGCTGTGCTTTCAATCCTGATTAGCAAGGCCCCTCTTTTCGACCAACAAAAAATTCGCCTCAGATTTGAGCCATTTTATGACACTCATTACCTCTTTACTGTTGAACGTTGCCTTCGTGTTTGAAACGAGGTCGATAACGGCAACGTCGTAGTTTTTGCGATGACCAAAACGATCAAATTCGATTGTGCCGGTGAGCGTACCGTGTTTCGAACCAATAGACATCTAGAAGGGAAATTTTGCGCTGGGAAGATAGATAGTTAAGCACTGAAACGCCAACCCCTCGCAAAGCCTTCGTTACGGTTCTTCCATGTTCGAATGAAGCGAATGGTCTAGACGGATGGATTCGGTCCGCCAAGGGATCGCAGTAGATCCCTGGAGAGAAAAAATTGTGGGTATTGCACAAAAAGAGAAAGATATTCTGACAGATACCTGGATATCCTCTGTTGAAGAATCGTCCATGTCGGAATGTTCCATGGAAGAGCGAATCATTACTGGCGAGACATTTGGAGAAACCTGTCCAAGCCACAAGCATAGCATCATAAGCTAGTGCGCCTCTGCTCTACAACCAGTGGTGGTTTTCACTGGATCGATTTTGAACGGCAGAAATACTGATGACTCACATCAACGTCGTCGTAGTTGTTGATGAAATTATCGTCCAATTTTTTCAAATGTTTCTTCAGATTCCAGTAGGCACGGCTTTCTTTGTTGATTAACTGGAAGCCGCTTATATTGATGTTCCCATTGTGGAACATTTCCACGTCATATGGCAAAAAATCCTGGAAATTAGGAAAGTTATGAGAAGATATGACTGCGTTCATACTCGGCGAAGTTGCAGCCACCCTCGTGTAAAACATGTGAATCGATTGCAGCTGTGCGTCTACACGGACGCTGGCTCTGGAATAGTCGACGCTGGCGTGCTCTGCTACTTTTCAGATGAGTTTTCTATTAATTTTATTTGTATAGATTGAGCCTACGAGCTGGGGCAAAGGCAGCAAGGTAGCGTATCGGGTGTGTGCAGATATGGCAGCGAATCGCTTCGCGCCGCTTCACCCGCGGCGCGCCGTATCGATTGCCCTTGGGAGCCGGCCGAGCGTGACTGCGTCATGTCTGCGCTTCCACTCATGCCATACTGCCTCGCTTGAAGGCTGCCATGCCCTGCCACTGGCACTCGCACCCGTCGCGCCGCTCGTTGCGGGCGGCCATGCGATTCGCTGTCATATCTGCACACACTCTAGCGTATCGCAGGTGATCAAGCAAAGCACGTGTTTAATGCAAGTTCGACGAGTATAAATGCCACCGTACAAAAACGTTTCTGAAAGCCTCACGAAATTGGCGACAACGTAGTGATAGGTGGCTTGACTGAATTGTGCTGTACGAACGGCGGCCAGAAATTTTTGCTGTCGAGAAGATGACGTAGTGTCAATGAGAATCCTGAAGGGGACAGCATTGACTGGTGACAGAACATCCAGCTTCACGAAATATTCTACCTGTTCGTGAAATTGGATCGCCTGAGGTTAAAGTTTCTCAGAAAATCGCTGAATTTAGCTGGATCTCTTGGTAATTCCAGCAACTGAGCCCTCGTGGATGCATTTGACTTGCGATGTAAATGATGCCATAACCACGGCAGTGAGATACCGGCTGAAGTATATGTATAGGGATAGGCTAGTTAAATACAGCCCAAGCGTAATTGTACGCACAACATTGACAGTACATCTCCGCTACAGTAATACGAGCCGCTACATCACACCCACAGTAACCGTTAACTTAGTTTGCTATGCACGGTTAGCAACCTCTACAACAAGGGGTCGTGTTATCAGCCACACATCATGAGGCCGCGTTCACATCTTGGCCCTCCTATGCTACCCTGCCTCGTAGATTGTGTGGCCTCTGCACCTCTCCCGCGCCATCCTGCCTCGCTGCCTGTATACGCAGCCACGGTCTACCGGCGCTGAATATGAACGCTGCCTAAGCTGCGCGATTGCTAAGAAAGTTGGCCCTTGTCCTCTCTCACCCCTCTTCTGGAAGAACCTGTGAAAATTCTTAAAGGTATCCGAAAGAAGAGGTCGCAACGGAAAATGGCTTACGGGTGTTGTAGCAGGTTGTGTGCACTAGTAGTACTGACAATCTAATTTGCACTCGCTATTTCTGTAGCTGAAGATGTAACGATGGTGTATGCGTTGCGTGTGATCTTGTGTTTCTTATGATGCCACGCCCCATGGTTATTCCCAGTTTGCTTCAAGAGACCTTGAGGGGTAAATTTGGCAGATTGTGAGATATGAAAGTGGGGCTGCCCAGCAGTGTAATAGTAGAGTAAGAGCGAAATGAAACCACGAAAAGTAAGAACCAGGAACCCCTCTTTGTTACGGATAACTCTGCGTCACTGCGTCACAAGCCCAGGGTAGATTACAGACGAGTAAAAGGCCAAGGCCGCGGTCATACTTTGCGCACCGACGCCGGCGTCAAAATCATGTGGTTGCCACCGACCCCGGCGGCACTCTGGTCGCGCGCTCCGTTTGCAAAATTCTTTGCCCAATCACGCTACAGTATGATGGCCGCAACGAGAGCCCGCTTGGAATCTTGGCGTACGCCAATTAAGTTTGCTTCATGTATTTTTTGATTATCCGAAACGAACGATGGTTTACTTGCATTTAGGACGCGAGTATATCTAGCAGTTTTATAACACATATTTCGATCAACTTCTCATCATCATCAATCAAAAATACGTCAAGCAAACTGAATTGGCTGTACGCCAAGATTCGAACCTGCTCTCGCTGCGGTCATCATGCTGTAGTGTGATTTGGTGAAGAATTTTGCAGTGGAGCGCGTCACCTGAGTGCCGTCGTCGTCGGCGGCAGGCCATTGATTTTGACGCCGACACTGCCGGTGCCGGCGTCGGTGCGCAAAGTATGGCCGCGGCACAAATCTATCGAGCCCACAGTACAGTTTCCTGCTTTGTTATTGGAGCGGTACGTTCCTTCCCAGAGAGTGTGCGTGGAATTCTTCCCCAGCCACTTTCCGTTCGTTTCAAGTATATCTAGTACAGCTGTAAAAGGAAAAGAAGTCTGCCTTAACGTACAGTGTTCTCCGTCCGTTAGCAGAATAATTTCACTCCACTCCTTATGAATAACAAAATCGGCGAGGAGTTCAGCTGGAGACGGTCGCACTGACACTTCGAAGCTGAAATTATTGGTGAACAGGAACTGTTCTAACTGCAGGATAGACAAAATGTAACTCTGGCAGTTCAAGCCAACCATATAAGAGGTGGAAAGTAAGCCTTACAAATTTGGAGGATCCTGTGGGTAGAGCGGCGCCGAAAGCGAGATCAGCGGCATTTCGAGTGTATCGGCGAGGCCTCGCATAGCTTCGTTTCCACGTCCACTGTCAATGCCCTTCTTTCAACTCTCGACATACTGGAAGATACCTCGTTGCTCTTCTATATCAACTGTATTTTTCAGTGAACCGAAGTCGTACGAAGGCTTCCGGCCCAATAAATTTGTGGCTCATAAAAAATGAAAGTAGAGGTGTTCGATATTGCGGCAGTTCTTCAGTGATCTTGTGAGCAAGTATTTTGCAGTGCGCGCTCACTGAGTATTGATTAGAGCCGCGCAGTTCTGTGGTGCGTGGCAGCGACACGCAGTCAAAACCCATTCGCTTATGGAGCAGCGACGCGTGAGAAGTGCCGTGCACACGAGTTTCATTTTTTTTCTCTCTTTCTGTTTTACTTTTTTTTTCTTGCTGGTACGGGAATAGACGGGAAATCTGGCGCTGTGGTAGGGGTCAACGCTTGTCCCTCAGAGAATGGAACAGTCGTTTCTAGGCTTTTTATGGATGTTGGGCGTGATGTGTCCCATATGGGCCAGTCGGCGCTAGGCAATTTATTTTCTTTTATGGATGTTTGCGGAACGTTACTGCTCTGTCAGCTGAGTAGTGGGCAACTCTTTGTTTTTGGGTCGCCCAATGGTAAGTGGTACGAAAATGTATTCAGAAGGGAGATTATCGACCACCACCGTACTTGGAAGAGATCGTGATCGAATCGAATAAATCGTGCACGGGAAATGGATCCATTATATTCAAGGAAATGAGATGTGTATGGGTACTTAATCATGTGGTGAAAGGAGTGAACTCCAAAATTAGTTTTCAAACATTATACTTCGAAGACATGAGGACGAGTGGGTAGATGTCACACGGATTCTTAAGATAAAGTGTTCAAACCGACGGCCGATCGCTGGTCGAGGGAGCCTTTACGGGGGATCGTATTTTTGAAAATTCCTAGAGATCCTTCGATGACCACCTCCTTTTGAAAACTTTCTGGACCGTGTGGGAATGAGTGTCTCCAAAAAAGCTCGTCAATCGGTAATTATACTTAACAATGGCTGACGATGGCACGAATATCGATTGACGACCTTTTGAGGGACGAAGAAGAGGTAGCGTGGGAAACGTGGGCCCGGGGAGGTCGTGTTCCTCAAAATTTGTCCTAGATGCTGGCCCTAACCCTCCTAAACGCCCAACAAACAAATGAGAACCCTGTGTAGGAGAAAATGAGAACCCGGTGTAGGAAGGAATCGTGAGACTTCAGCACCCACTTGAACTTGGTGAGAAAGGTTGCAAAATGGGGTAGCCACTAATATGCAAAATGAGCCATACACGCCATAATGCGTTGTTAACTCTTGTTTAAATTCTACGGCGGGTGTTTAAACGATTTGTTAATTATCCCATTTTTCAATATATGCTACAACACCTTTTACTGCAGTTGTATATAAGAATACCAGTTGAGCTGGCGCACACTGCTGCGCGCTTCACGCATGGAAGCATGCTAATTGGGCTTAATCGATATCGATTGGTCACTATCATCATACGAACGGATTCCAGTAACAAGGAGTCCAGAAAAACGGAAAAAGGAAACAAAGTCCCTCCTGTCGATCTCGTCCTTCCGCATCAATCGATATCGATCAAGCTCACTTTGCATGCTTCCATGTGCCCTTTCCATTTTCATAGTTCGAGCGCTAACGTTTAAAAATGTAATCATTTACAAAACCAACAGAAAGTAAAGAGATACTCATTAGCTGTTCAAAAATTGGTGCTTTGTCTGACTATGGAACGCTCACCTGTATTAACTACGTTCCATCCCTCAGACGATCCCGGATCCACGTCGTAGTGGTCGTAGGAGAGTCTGAAAAATCAAAGGTGTATTGAGTGGTGATTCAATTTGCGGCAGAATTTTGCAAAAATAAGAAAACAAGCTCGACACGGCAACGTCAAGTGTGATGCTGCATGGGGGGACAAAAACAGAACGGACCTGAATGGAACCTCTTGGCCGGCATTAATTTCATCAGCAGCAAATTGCAATGCTCGCACTGCCACATTCGCCTCGTCAGAGGATGTCGTAAACGATTCTGGAAAGTAAGTTGATGAGTGCGAGATTGAATCTCCTCAAAGAAGTCAAACCCTCCGCTCATCCCACTGAATACCCCATTTCAGCTCTTTTTTAGACCCACTTCTGAGAACACTTTGTTGATGGAAATTGAACTCACTAATGATCACTTTTGCGGGATATTGAGACGAAAACTTGGTGAGCACAATAAGGGAGAGCAAATGTGGAATGAAGCGACGAAGGGAATTGGATGCCATGACGGGCAGAGCTACTGCAGAGGATGAGCCTCACCTTCACCTCACGAGTTATTGGCCACTCGGCGGGCCGGCAAATTGAGTTTGGCGCAATCAGTCAAGTGGCTCTTCGGAGGACGTCTGCGACCGCTACGACGTTCAAAAGACTTCTGAATTGCATCGTCATTTCCATATCCAGCCGTGGATGGAAGTTCATTACAATCCAGTAAAACGTTATGGCATGACTGCCAAGTTTTCTACCTTATGACTCGAAGGCACCGGGAGGGGTCAGAAGAAAGTAAGAACTAAGAATACATAATTTCTTGAAACAAACCTTCCACTTCAGAAGCAGTGATGTGTGGTGAAACTTGCATTGAAAAAGCGTGACTTGGGGTCTTATTACGACCCCACACTACGGCATGTCGTCCGGCAGTGCATCAGGCGAGCGAATTGCCGATGGAGGCAACAACGTTCGCGACCGACTTATTTAGCCTCTGCGCCCGTATGCAGTCTACCTTCGGCTAGTGACGCAGAGGGGCGTGAGAGGGAAGGAGCGGAAATGGAATAGGTGTTGGCGTAATACGCTGTGGCTCTTCAAACACTTGTATTTGGGAGTCCCACTGTGTTTTCTTTCATAGCTGACCCCTTAGTATTTGCGAACTGCATCCAATTTTACAATTTTTAGCGTGTCGTTTATCCGTTATGCGTTTTGCAGCTTGGCTCGTTTAAAAACGTGTGGTAAGCTAACTGTTATCAGGATTTTTCACCATTTGTTCGCTTCTCAAAAATTTGTATTAGGCACAAAGTGTAGCTTCCGCTTTGGAGCGGACAAATTGGCATATTGTCTGTTTGGTAACAAATGCAGTGATTTGATTTTACATAGGGCAGCTGAGTCAATCATCTCGGTCGAGGATGGATGGAAAAAAGTAAGCTTATGGGCTAGATGTAACTATATCGGCACTTTGATGATACGTTGTACTTAAGTGAGCTCTAATGTAACCTATCACAGTATGATATGAGCACAGGATGTAACGTGCATGCCTTTGCATAATTACGCCGAAATGGTGCTGCTATTTTTCGCAATTCTGAACGGATGTAGCATTCAGATGTACCGAAGCGAGTGTGTCAGCGGTCTAAATAGCAGTTTGCGCAAAAAAGTCATAAAAGAAAAAGGGGTTTCACAGATGTATTCCTGGATCCGGAGAAGATATGATGCGCTTCTTGTAAGGAACCTGGTGTCTTGGTTGGGGAGGATCTCGATTCTATCGTGACCCGGCAGCTCAGCGTCGCGCACGTCACGCTCGGCGGACTGCGCGGCGAGCGGTGCGGCAGATCGGGGATGCCATCGTAGTCGAATGGAGCGCGACAGTGACGGCGTCCCTTTTTGATTGAAGAGCGGTCCTTACCGACGCAAGCATCTCCGAGAAATTCCCTTTCGAATTTCTGGATATATAATCACAGACAGTTCTTCCTATGTTTTAAGGCATTGTGTTTCTCATAATGATTTATTGAAAACATTAACTAGGAAAGAACTTAGCGATACTCAAACCTACAACTAACTTCGAAATTCGTATTTAAAAGTTTGTAACTATATACATTTAAACATACTGATTACGTTATTAAGTTTGTGCATGATTATTAAGTATCGCAATATTTATCGAGGTGAATACATTCCTCTTTCGCCCATCCACAGTTCCAATCGTCGCATATTCTGTTGCAAAATAGTGGGTTTCTAAAACGAATCTAAGCATTAACTCTTTTGACTTTTGACGTAGGAACAAAAAAACATCGGCCGAACGTACAGTTTTGCATCGTACTGCATTTTATCTAGCCTGAAAAGAGGCGACCTTATTCCAACAGCAGTACAAAAAATGCAAATCAATCCGTCACGTAGGGAGGGAAATGCACCAAGAGTTTCCCGACGTCGTGTTGCTGCAAAAATTGGTGCCGATGGGGTTATATTTACTGACAAAAAAGGCTATAATTAGAAGAGCAAATTACATAAGAAAACGGCAACAAAACATACAAATGGAACTAAAAAAAGAAAAAATTACGAGTTCACTATTCTTCAAAATGTTCCCTGCATCACTACGATAGCAGCGAATTTTGAACCAGAAATACGAAAACCTTGCCCACCTTGAACAGCAATGAGACCTCGACAATAGAGAACTTTTATGTTAACATCTTTTCCTTTACAGTTGTATTGGATTAGTTCTCCACAGTCCCTTAGCAGCATGGTACCATGAATAAACTAATGCACACCTATAAATATGGTAAATTTTTGTCGACGCAACCGGCATTCGTGACCATGTAAATACACTCGTGTTTTATTCCTCTTTTGTCATTGGTAAACACTAAAGGATAGGTTGTGCACAACTTAGGAACTGAATGAGGGTGGACACGTAACAACATGCAAAAATAACTCAGCAAAAAATTTCCACAACCAAATGAGCGCTGAAGGAAGACAAGATACTATTGAAGCATGTCAACGCGACTTTCACTGTAAAAAATTGTGCTTTTTCAATTAAAAAAAAGGCAAGAATAGGAGTAGTGAGCTAGACGCTATCGATTCGCGTCCCTTCACAGTTCAAAGCCTGTTTCCTGCCAACTCGGCCGCGACGAGTGCGACGCCGCACGCCCCGCCCACTGGCGCGGCATCCCGGTCCGGGTCACGATAGAATCGAGGCTGACCCGTCTTGGTTGTGCTAAGTCCATCTCCGCAGAGGAAGGAGTCAACGGAAAGAAAGAAATCGACAAGAATTCATTCGTGAACAATTATGAAATAAAAAATCGAGGAGTAATATCACAGAGATCTGCGGGCCAGCGTAGGGCCTCGGTAGAAAAATTAGAGCACACCGCGAAGTCGAGATAGAGTATTTGTTATGTACATGTCGATGGATACTGACATTGTATGAATATACATATACGTGAATATGAATACGTATGTGTTTCGGTTCTCCAGAAATTGCAGACTCTTCGGTGCCACGATAGGTCGACTGACTTCAGCTCTCACTCCGAACTCGTACGAAAAATGCCACGCTAATGAAAGGTGGTGGTTTTTCTAACACCTGGGGACATGAGCTCACAATCAGCGTCAAGCTTACCAGCATTGCATTCTATTGCTACCTAATACAAAGCGCAATTTGCAGATCATCCCATCGGCCTAAAAACCGTCATGAAAGAAGTCGTCGTCAATTTGACATAAGCGCGGAAGTGATGTAGTAACGAAGAGCGCCGCTACCTCACACACAGTCCGGAAATGGAATCAATGTCTCCCTGCGTCACCTAATCTGATACCATTCTTACATGCACGTGAGCTAGCTCTTATAGATAGAGATGACAGTGCGAGTCTGCCGTGCCGCGCTTACCAGCGGAATATACAGTAGCAGTCAAAAACTTGCGGTTTTGGATTCCGACCATAACTTTCTTCAAAGTTTTTATTTCTCATTCGATCTTTTCTGTTTTGGAGGCAATCGGTACTCATTGAAGCAACTCAGCTCAGTGAGAGTCAGGGTTGGGGTGAAAATTCATTTAAAAGCACATTCTGCTGTCTGTTGTGAGCGCTATCGCGTCCACTACTGAAAGTAGGGTTCTCTTGTTTATTCGCCAGAGAAAAAAACGAACGAAAACCCGTGGCAAGACCGAGAACGAGGCCTCCTGACTATAAAACTTGTACGAGAATTGTAGCTTGAAGGGGAGTCTTTGCTTGTTGGTATCACTCGCGGTACGAAGTAATCAATTGTATCCCCTTGACGTAGCCTTAATCATAGAAATTTGTGGCTCACCTTATCGCCACCGCTGGCGAGCCACCCTACGGGCCACTTTTTTGATTTTCTTTGTAGTTCATGTGTCTTTTTTTTTGTTTTTTCTTCGTTTTTTTCGTCAATGTAGTTAGGAGAGGTGCCTATTCACCCTTCTGCTCTTATGCAAGCCATGGGCCGGAGGAAGGGGGCCTGTACCTCATAGAGACTCCCAAAAAGCAAAAAAATAGTTTGCACTGAAACTTTGCCCAAGGGGGTTGATTGGGGTGCTGATCACGAATGTGACATCCGTTTTCCCGAATAACTCCCTTGGGCAAAGTTTCAGCGAATTTGGTGAAAACTAGTCGTTGCACCAACATGGTGCAATTGCACCAGTTTGGCGGAAACGACAAAAACGGATGTCATATTCGCAATCAGCATCCCAAATGACCCCCCTGGGCAAAGTTTCAGTGCAAACTATTTTTTTTTTGCTTTTTGGGGGTCTTTATAAGGGTACGGGCCCCCTTCCTCCGGCACATGGCTTGCATAAGAGCAGGAGGGTGCATGCAGTTGTTTGACCCAAAAACCTTTCCTGAATGTCAAAGGGAGTTAGCAGGAGGTCCATGAAACGTCTGTCAGTCACCGGTGGCTGACATGGGCACGAATGGGTTAAACACAAAAAAAATGAACGAGATATGTAAGCGTCGTCTTTGTTATGGGCAAAATTCAAAGCCGCATTTGAAGAAACCCACCATAAGGCGCACTTCCCGAATCATGGGAAAGTCGGAGTGGATGCACTGCTGCGCGTGCCCCAATTGTTGATTTTGGACAGTGGACGAAAAACGAGAGTCTGTATTTGCTCTGTTCCATGGTGTAAGAAACAAATCCGACGATTAGCTTCACCCTTACCATGCAGCACGTTTGTTGCTGTATATAAGGGATGGATGTTGTTGGAGCTACAGTCCTGCAGCAGAAGCAAGGATGCTTTTCTACGTGCTCATCGCTTTTATTGTTCTCAATGTTTTCACTCAAGAAGGAGTAATGGCACAGGTGACTTTGATCGATTAGTAGTACACTATGAATGAGATCTCAGAAAATAGTTGCCGCTGCAAATTCATCGTTTGAGAAAGTTGTTTCAGGATTGCGAAGACCAGATTTCAAGCACTTTGTGTGCGAGGAAGTACGAGAAACATTGTGGTGAAGATAATGTCGAGGGCGTACAAGCAAGAGAGATGTGCGCAAAAACATGTGGTTGCATATGAAAATGATAAAGCTTCAGAATTCGTCACTAATAAAGATTAACAGCACTTTCCTACAACAAGATTGATGCTGCTGCCATTCACTTCAGGGAAGTAGTCTGATTCGGTAAGGGGGACATTGCAAAGCACAAACTTTGGTAGTCCAGTACCCGGCAAATTCGAGGTCGTCCGTGCCGGGTTGTTATGAACTATTCCCTGTTCGTGAGAGTGTTTCAGTTAGGATAAAATACAATCACCAGTGAATGGCAGCATTCTTTTCAGGAGTATTTTTTACAAAAAAACAGTAAAACACAAACAGTAGTGATTACCACTTACGACCACCACCAGTCAGCCTCTTTGCTCATGAGCCTCCTCTATAGCTTACAAAAATACAAAAAATAGCTTACAAAAATAGCTTCCTCTATAGCTTCGTGTTCGGTAATCAGTTACCGAACACGAACACAAGAATGAATTAAATTTGCAGTGCGCTGTTAAGTTACTGTGCGCTGTATGGATGCGGGGCATTCCAGGTCCAATGGGTATAAATCATTGTTCCTGTATAAACGAAACAATACAGCACGGGTGGGACACGTTACGGATTCATGGTTTAAAGCCAGAAAATGCGGATTGTACTAAGACAGAAAGAGATGCTGAAGTGGATGCTTCGGTTACGCCTACTGTATCCATACTCAACGTCGTTAGGCGGCGTTCATACCTTGCTCCAGCAGGGCGTGTCTGTGCTCACACAGCAAGGCAGAGTGGCACGGGATACGATGCAAGCACTGAGACATGGTGATACAGGGTTAGATGAAGAGACATGCAGCTTCGTCCTGCCGTCGGCACCGCAAAGTATGAACGCGGCCGTATACTGTGTATTTCACCGTTGTAAGTTGTTCCTGACACGGTGACACTACTGAAGGTCCCACCTTCCTTTGAAACTGAATATGTTTCTACGGTAGGATGCAACGTATTATTTCACCGCCTATGTAAAAATCAATACTGTGTGTCCTAATAAATGGATTCTGTGTATGATAACCGAGGAGATGACTCGGTTTTACATAATGCAGGCAGTTGAGCCATCCATCTCGACTGGAGATGGATGCGAAAAACAATCCTAAAGACTGGATGTTATTACGCCGGCACTTTGGTAATACGTAGTATTAAGTTGTCCCAAAAGTCTTGTAGGAAGTTCCAACTTCTCTCTCGTAGAACCTCGGCATCGTTATTAGTTTGATATTCTTCTGTTATGCCAACGAGGTTTTTAGGTGGAACATTTATTTACGGCCTAACGTTTCGACCATATCGTCTTCCTCAAAGGCCTGAACGTGGTTCAAGATTTAGGATTCTATCCACTACACCACCAAACGCCTTATCCCTCTAGTGGTTCTGAAGAAACTCAGGGAAACCGCCGGAGGAACCCTGTACGAAAGAACATAACTCACCCAGTTCACCACCGCGGGAGCGGAACGCCGCCACTCCGTGTCAGCTGTCGTCAGTGAATGAGGGATGCCGTGCTGTCCTTATACATATATAGTATAATGGGGATGCATGTCTCCCTCATCATATCAGTAGCTCGCAATGTGGCGCAAATGGCAAGAGATCACTCGCAAATGGCAAGAGAGATCACTAATGGATAAGCGCTCATTTCGGTTGTTCATACTTGGATTTCTTGCAGAAAACCAAAACGCTTCAAGCACTTTCCTGGCGGAAATCTCAGTCTCGCATGCTAGAATACTGCACTTCACATCAAAGTCGTTTCCGCCATGCTCCTCGGTCATGTGCTTCCCTAGAGGTGTTCTTGTGTTACCTAGTCTTTTACCAGCGAGATGTTCTTTGATACGTACTGCTAGTCTTCTTCCAGTTTCCCCAATGTACGTTGCGTCACATGTCTGACATTCAATTTGATAGATTACACCAATTTTGGCGCCATCCCCAGTTGTACCATACGGGCATGTAACACAATTCTCTGACACGCAACGCTTATCGTAGAGCCTATTTCGCACGAGTTGGCTTTTGATGTTGCCATTAGGGACATTCACTGAGACAACATCATCATCCAGCTGTGCTTGAACATCTTTGAATTGCAGCAGTTACTCTGTCAGAGATGAAAGGTATACATAAGGGAACCTTATTAAGACGCGGTATGTTACGGTGCCCAGTGCATATTCTTCTACGACGTTCTGGTACAACATAGCCGTTTGATGCAGCTATGTCAGAAGCTAGACGTATAGACTCTCGCCGCTCTGTCGGACCTGTGCACACATTTGCAGCCGTCTTGAACATGTTCTTGACAACTGCATGTTTCACAGTCGTGGGATGTGCAGATGTGGCGTGAATCAAGATGTTCTTAGAGCTTGCTTTCCTGTACCACTTCACACTGAGTATGCCATCGGACACTTTCACCTGCGTGTTCAGGTAGGGAAGCCAACCATGGCGTGGTACTTCTCTTGTAAGCTTGATATACTGCGACTGCTGGTTCATTAAGCGAAAGCACTCATCCATTTCGGACTGTGTTGATGTTATAATGAAGCAGTCATCTATGTATCTGCAGTACATCAATGGTAAGCGTTCCAGTACTGGTTCTTCTATTCTGCTCATAAAGCAAATCGCAAGTACTGGAGCTAAGCGCTGAAAAACCCATTGCCAAACCTCTAATTTGACAGTAATACGTACCCGACCACCTAAAGATGTTGCGCTGCAAACATTCCTTGATCAGAGTCATGATGTGCGCTTTATTCAGTCCAAAGGTCTCTATGGTTCCAAAATACCTGTCCAGCATTTCGGACAGTGCTTGTAAAGCTTGATCGTTTTGAACGTTAGTATGAAGCGCAGTGACATCGAATGACTCCATCACGCCACCTGTTTCCAAGCGCAAATTGCGTAACTGTTCAAGGAACTTGGTCGTGTTGGTCAGATGCGATGGAATTTTGGTCAGCAGCTGACTCACAATACAGTTGAGGAACCATGAAATTCGATCGGTCGGTCCGCCTACACAACTTATTATCGGTCGTATCTTGAAAGTGTCCGCTGACATAGATAGCACATCCGTAGGAGCAAGTTTGTGGGTTTTGGGCCTCTTGCCATTTGCGCCACATTGCGAGCTACTGATATGATGAGGGAGACATGCATGTCCCCATTATACTATATATGTATAAGGACAGCACGGCATCCCTCATTCACCGACGACAGCTGACACGGAGTGGCGGCGTTCCGCTCCCGCGGTGGTGGACTGGGTGAGTTATGTTCTTTCGTACAGGGTTCCTCCGGCGTCCTTGAGTTTCGTCAGAACCGCTAGAGGGATAAGGCGTTTGGTGGTGTAGTGGATAGAATCCTAAATCTCGAGTCACGTTTAGGCCTTTGAGGAAGACGATCTGGTCGAAACGTTAGGCCGTAAATAAGTGTTCCACCTACAAACCTCGTTGGCATAACAGAAGAATATCAATCTTGTAGGATTTTTTGATCATCACTTTTCACTATTTTTTCTTCCAACAAACAACAATTGGGCAACAACGTATCACCATTGCTATCGATAACACTCTGCCACCTCATATTTAGATCGCTGACTCTCCTCCCAGAATTCTGGGTTCTGAGGGTCGAAGAAGTTAGCGATCGCCTTTGCAAGCAAGTCATAATCAACGAATTTTCGCTTGCCCAGGAAGGACTCAAGAGAATGGGTAAGGTGATAGTCAGAAGGGGCAATGTCTGGAGAGTATGGCGGGGGGGGGGGGGCAGCACATCTTAGCCGAGCTCCTGTAGCTTGGCGTGGGTACTCTTCGCGACGTGGGAGCGGGCGTCGTCGTGGAAGAGGGTGACCGCGGACCTTTTCGGCTTTTTTCTCGAACAGCGACGGCGAGCTGCTGAAGCTAGTGGGTGTATACGGCAGCGGTGACTGTCCCGCCTTGTACCAGCACCTCTTGGAGAAGCATTCCTTCCGTAGCTTCCGTAGCTTTGGTACCTCAGGACCACTCATAGTAGATGACACCGCGTGTTGGGTGGGCATAAACTACGGGCATTGTAGCTCTCTCCACGGAATCTGATGGGTCAATATTTATTTTGTTAGGAAGCTTAGAGAGCCTTCTACCATACTTCTTAATCGCCTAGACCTTCCACGAAGTAAACAAGAATTATTGATGTTTTTGGAAAAATCCTACAAGACTTTTGGGACAACCTAATACTTACGAGCGAGGTCTTCCAACTCATGATGCGCTTTTGGAAAACGGTTTTTTCCATTATATGATGGTACCTACATGGAACATATAACCGACTTTCATTTTTGATGAGCCGCCCTAGGAATGTCAAAAAAGGACTAAAGAATATTTTGATTTTTGATAACTGCTGTTTATCGCCGCAGCTCGCGATGCGAAAGTTACTACAGTTGCCAAGCTACAAGCTACAAGCTTTTGCCCATAACTCAGCATCCTTGTAGGACTAAAGAATTTTTTCCTAATTTTTTTTGAGAAGGGCAATTTTCACCCACTTATTGTAATGCATACTCCTTGTAGCCTTGATCATGTGCAGATCCAAAAGTGTTCTATTTCACATCCGAAACAAAGTCAAATAAGGAAGGAATGAAGTTCTTATCTTCACCTCGTAATCAAAGTGCGCAGCAGTTTCATAACCGTTCCGGACTTGAGGATGTTGCAGCGATCGGATGACATACTGGATATGATAATGGAATCTCAAACGGACGAAGGGCATGCATGGGTTGTGGTTCGGATTCCGACATTGCCAAAGTTTTGCATTTTTTCGCCTTTACTTTCCCATCCTCGAATATGTCTCTTCATGCCGAATGACTATAATTTTCGTTGACAGCATACCAGGTTGACTCCATTCACGAACTTTCAATGGACCTGGTGGTCGACTTTTTTGGACACGTAGGGGCCCGTGGTGCTCGAAATTCGCAGTAAACTACCCGTGGAGACACGTTCTAGCTAATTCCAAATTTTAACCCTATCTTCGACAAAGTATGTTTGGTCATTTGTACATGGTGGTCTTTCTACTTAAAGAAAAGAATAACTAACAGAATCTATGAAAATCGATGGAACAGCACGAATGCCTATAGCTATATCTTTGCCTACCAAGCACTGAACAAGAGAAATAAAGAGGATTCCCTGACAAGTGATATCACTGTCTCGTTCGTCGAACGTACAGTCGAAGGTATACCAACGACCACCTCAAATTTTCGAACATTGGTCAAAATCTCGATTGGGCTGGAAATCTACCCCTGGGGGTAGTTCCGCTCCCCGAACACGAGTATGGTACCATTTTGTGCGAAACCGCGAATTTCGAGCGCTGCGGGCCCCTAGAAAGGTCACGCCACCGAATTCACTTAGAATTCGTAAATAGAGTCAACCTGGCACGCTGTCAACGAAAATCATAATCATTTGGCATGAACAGACATATTCGAAGAATAAAAAGTTAAGGGTAAAAAATGCAAGTTCGGAAATGCCGGGATCCGCACGACACCCCATGCAATGGATGCAACGGATCCCGGTTTGAGAGTCTATCATCGTTTCCAGTAGGCCATCCGAACGTTGCAACATCATCACGTCCGAGAACGGTTATGAAGTTGCTACGCACTGTGATTACATGGTGGAGGTAACATTTTAATTCATTTCTTATTTGACTTTGTTTGGATGTGGAATAGAAGAACACATTCGGATCTGCACATTATCAAAGCTACAAGGAGTATGGATTAGAACGGTACAAATCAGCGAATTAGAACGTAATGTTTCTATATAAATCCAAATTAAAACCGAAGTTGTCGCATGTCATTTGTGGTAAAGAAAGTTTCCAAATGTGAACTTGTTAAACGTCTTGTCTGCTCATATGTACATATTGGGTCATTCCATGAAGAGTGTCGTTTTTTTTCTAGCGTAAATTTTTCCTATGAAATTTCAAGTAAATCAACCAGTCATGTGTCGCGTACTTAGTCCTGACCTCTTCTACGATTTCCAGTATTTAGTTGATCAAGAAGTTGTGTCGATCTTTTTCTAGAATATTTTTTTCGGAAGCACTCACACTTATTCAAAATGAAATTTTTTCCTTCAAATTCCTTGCTTAGAGTTGTTTTATAAACCACTTCGGACAACTTTTTCTGCTATATCGAAAACATCTTTCTAGTCTGTTTTAGCTGCGATTCAGATTAAGTTTTAATACCATGTGATAGGGGTCCAGTGGACATTTTTCACAATTTATTTTTCCCATGAGAATGTTGAGGAATCCGGTCAGTGGTATTCCCCTGTTCCTACACACCACCTGCTCTTAACATTCCACCACTCGTTCAAGTGATTGGTTGAGAAAATTTCCTTGCCTTGGTTTGAAGGAATTGTCTAAAATCACCGAGTTGTGGCGGAAAAATCAAATGTGGAAAAAGAGCGACGTGACTTCTTAAGCAACCGACTGGTGGAACTTGCAGGAGAGATCGGGGCTAGGTACGGAACACATGATTGGTTACTTTTAACCAATCATGTGTTCCGTACCTAGCCCCGATCTCTCCTCTCTCTATACCTCAAGTAAAATATAGTGTTTTAATTGATTGCCGGTTAGGCCAATTTTCGACTGCTGGACCTACCTCTTTGCCATCCTAAATGTCGGCGCCATTGTAACATACTCGAAAACTGAATACGCCATTTTGGAGAGCAGAAATTTTACTTCCGAACGATATATGGTATGCTTCAAAAACTTGTGATTTTATGGCAAAAATTTTTGCTGGAAAAAAACGACACTACTTATGGAATGACCCAATATATTGGGTCATTCCATAAGTAATGTCGTTTTTTGAAACAAAGGAGTCAAGAAAATTTTTTTCTGCAGATTTACAAGTTTGTGCAGGGATATTTGAATGTTCAACAACAATTGCGACCCCAAAATATTAGGTTGTCCCAAAAGTCTTGTAGGATTTTTCCAAAAAAATCAATAACTCTTCCTTACTTCGAGGCAGGTCTAGGCGGTTAAGGAAAATGGTAGAAGGTTTTCTAAGCTTCCTAACAAAATATATATTGACCCATCAGATTCTGCGGAGAGAGCTACAGTGTCTGTAGTCGTTACCCACCCAACAAGCGGTGTCATCTACTATGAGTAGTCTTGCGGATTCACGCGGGGGGTCTGTGCGGTATTCGTACATATTCATATGTCAGTATCCATCGACCTGCACATAACAAATATGCAGTATCTCGACTTCGCGCTGTGCTCTAATTTTCCTACCAAGGCCTCACGCTGGCTCGTTCTCGAATGAATTCTTGTCGATTTCTTTCATTCCGTCGACTCCTTCCTCTGCGGAGATAGGTTTAGCACAACCAAGACACCAGGTTAGTTACAAGGAGCGCATCATATCTTCTCCGTGTCCAGGAATACATCAGTGAGACCTCTTTTCCTTTTATAACTTTTTTGCGAATTCTACTACTCAGATCGCTGACACACTCGCTTAGATACATTTGAACGCTACATCCGTCCATATTTGAAAGAAATAGTAACACAATTTCGGCGTAATTATGCGAAGTATACACGTTACATCTAGTGCTTGTATCATACTGTGATAGGGTACACTGGAGCTGGCTCAAGTACTACATATTATCAAAAAGCCGACATAATTACACCTAGCCCATATGCTTGCTTTTTTCCCATTCATCCCCTGCCGAGATGGTGGAAGCTGCCCTATGTAGAATCGAATCATTGCATTTGTTACCATACACACAATATGTCAATTTATTCGCTCGAAAGCGGAAGCTACACTTTGTGCCTAACTTTTTAAGAAGCGAACAAAGGGTAAAAATTCTGGTAACAGTGGTTTACCACACGTTTTTAAACGAGCCGAGCTGCAAAACGCATAACGGATAAACTAACGGATAAAAATTGTAAAATTGGATGCGGTTCGCAAATACCAACAATAAGGGATCAGCTAAGAACGAAAACGCAGTGGAACTCCCAAATACAAGTGTTTGAATAGCCACAGCGTATTATGCCAACACCTATTACATTTCCACTACCTTCTTATAGGGAGTCTGAATCCGTTTGCGATTTTGGCCATAATTTTTGAAAGTTGTCATTGGATTGCAGCGTTACATAAATAATATCTTCTTGTACTTTAGTTAATGACTTGCAAACTTTCTGAAAAAGAGCGGCATATTTTCGGTGTTAACTACGAATCAACGTTCACTATAAATTTTCCAAGGGATCTTTAAAAAACCCGTTCCTTGAGAAAAAAAAAAAATTTTTAATTTTCCGCTCATGTGTTGCGTTAGCTGCGTGTGCCCCTCGTTGTATTAGGTTGTAAGTAAAGATTTAACCGGTTCTCGCAATTTCGTCTTCGGGAGATCATAACTCGCCTCAGACTGCACATAACAACATGAAGGATAAGTAAGGGCCTTACACTGCAACTGCTCCAATTAGTGGAAGGCGATTTGTGGAAAATGCGCTTGCACAAGGCTGCTACGAGGGGTCCCGCGTCACCCATTTATTTGGGTTTTTTTCAATCGCGGCTACTTGAGGTGGTCAACTAAATTTTTTTTGAGGGCCAATACTGGTGGATATCCCCGCAAGTATGAACGCTCATCGCTTTCTGCCGTTCAAGTTCAAGCGATTTGATCAATTGGAAATTCGAGCAACTCGTTCTCATTTCTGCACTTCTGAAACCAGGGACAAAATGTTCCATCCAATGCTTCACCCCCTCTTCTTCACTTGTGGCTTGCCTCTGCTCTGACTCGATTAAACAAGTACTCGGGAAGTGAAGTCATCCAAAAAGTGTCATTTTCGCAGTAGTTTGAAATTTCCCTATTAATTCGAAATCCTTGTGGCTTTCCAAGAAAAGCATATATTCTGAAAGAGCAACTTTTTGTCTATCTAAGGAGAGCAATATCTAATTTGATTCATGTTGACGCGCTGAAACTTGAATTTATCTTGGGAACGCGCAAAAGTGGCCACAACCTTCATTACAACCTAATAGATTGTCTCACCGAAGAAATTCGAAGGTCCATCTTTGCATTTCATATTTCGCTAAAGCCCATAGAAGAAATACCCGCAGTTAAGTACGTTCCACACCAGAACTGCAGCGCAGCACGAACTGCGCCGAGGAATAGCCGCTTCAGTACGACCCCCCTCTACGGCGAAATACGACCCCCTTTTTCTAAATCTGTGCAGTACCAGTAACTGTTGCCGGAATGCATAGTTGTGATGCGTATTATTGCTATATATCCTTTGCAGAGGCAAAAATGTATTTATTTTACACTTTGTCAGAGGGGGATCTGCAGTGAAATACTCTTTGCTTCTCATCTGCTCATTGAGAATTTAGATTTAAGTGCTTATCGCTGACCTTTGATGGTACGACGGGATCGAAATTCCGGATATCCTGAACCCGATTCGAAATTCACGCGGAACAAGCCCATTTCTGTTGTTGTTCTACTTGATCTTTCTGCCCAACTTGTGGTTAACTCACCTACACTACCTTCAGTTGGCCTTGGGTATCCAAAAGGTTCCGTCGATTGTCGAATTAGACGCGCTCCTATCTGCGTGTGCTCTAACCAACCGCATAAAGGTGCATATAAGGGAGTCAAGTCGCTTCATGACCTTCCGCGCTGCCTCTTGCTCATCCTGCAATGCCCTGTTTGGATAATTTAAGACATAATCTCTGGCCACATCTCTACGGCAGGGCTGTTCGCTCATACCCTGAAGTGCAGGGCTTTCGAGATGTTTTGCCATAGGAACAAATTTTCAGGAGCAGATCATTCTCCCGCTCAGACGATGCCTGCAAATTCCATGCTGAGCGTTCTACATGAGCGAAAACAATACGAGGCTATAAACAGAATGCGTCATGTCATCAGAAATTCTAATGCCGAAATGACGTATTCGCTGGCGTAATTGACGAAATGACGAAATCGGGTGATTCAGAAAGATGCTAGGGCATATTAACTGCCTCTGCAGCGAATACTTGAAATGTCATCGAGTCATCATCAGTAGGTTCTTCAGACACGAAATGAGGCTGAAACTAGATTTTATCGTAAATAAGCCCTCAGATTGCTACTTTCGCCACTTGCTGTATCCGTCAAATCGTAGCTGTTGACAAAACCCGATGCCATATCCAAATTGATATTGATGTTACTGGTAAATAACTTCCTTGTTGATGAGGAAAAACAACTGCATTGCTCCGTGCATACCAGGTGTCAGGAAAGTTGGCACTTTGACGATTTTCAATTGTGAGTGTTTTGCAGTGGGAGCGAAAGATAAGGGATTGAGTTGAGCGTGACGGGCTCACAACCTAGAGGTCAGTCGATTGAACGGACCCTTTTCGGACTTGAACGACGGTTCAGTGTATTTATTATCAGATACGAAGTAAAGACAGAATTATAAATAGAGAGTTATGAGTGTACTATTAATAATAATTAATAATGATTAATAATTAATAATTATTATTAATTAATAATGTACTGCTATTAATAATTTGATATTTATTTGATTATTTATTTTAATATTCAATATTTCAAATGAATATAAAGAGAAAGGGACGAGCGAAGTCTCATCCTAGTATTCAATCCATACAGTCCTGATTCATTGCCTCGTTGGCGGTGATAACTATGGTAGCTGCGAGGACTGAAACCATTAGGCTGTGATGTTCGAAAAAGTCCTATGAGTCACCGTATCATCTGCATCTTTCGACTACCTCGATTTGTTTTTTTTTTAAACCTTTGGAGCAATGGAGTTTAAAATCGCATATTTCTTAGAGCTCAAAGATTTAAGCTGAAGTGCATTTTACGAGTCCACCATAACAACTATCAAAGACTCGTTTCATAAAAGAAGGCTTGGAGATTTCGAAGAAGTATATCGACCTGCTTTCCAGAGTTTCTTTTTAGTGACTCATAGGACTGACCCGAACGGAGAAGGTAGTCGGGTGGGGGCGGCAGTGACATCGCCTGTGATGCCATAAATCTTCATGATTACCGTCTTCTGAGGGCGATGGATGCGAGCTAGCTGCAACATAGTACTTAGGCTCCGGAGCCATAACGGTGTTCCGAGTCCCATTCTACGTGCAATCGCTTCAGGACCCAACTGAGGCCGCGTTCACACTTTACGGTGCTGGCGGCAGACCGTGGGTGCGTGTCTCTGTGTTTTCGCTTATGCCACCCTGCCTCATTGCCTGCGTCGTCGTCCCCAGTGCCACTTTGCTCCGCTGCCTGTGAACGCAGTCACGCCCTGCCTGCGCTGAGTATGAACGCGGCTTTAAACGGCGTTAGCTCGCACCCATTGCTTTCCCTACACGCGACCGCGCGAATTTTCAGTCCTAATGGCATCCAACCTCCGCCTGACATGGGGAGGGATCAGACAATTATAAATAATGGTTCGAGGAATCCTCAAGGAGTCTTGACAAACTCTAGACGACCGCCTCTTTCTGAGCGTTCTGAACTGATGAGGTGATCTCTTAACAAGGTCGTCAAACAATAATCATACTAGGTAGTATAACTATGGATATCGATTGGCAACCTCTTTTCTTTCAGGAGACACCTTGAGTACAGGTACAGATCATCGCCCGGGGAGATTTGAGAGCACGCTCTTCAAAAATTCCCTCGTTAGGCTGGGATGGTTTAGACCACCGTCTGGCGAAATGCAGGGTTAGTAATTTCTTTTCTTCCACTTTCAACACTATATTAGTCGAACTTCTCTGACGAGGGGTTTCCATCCATAAAGTTGAGAACAGACCTCACTCTATTGCTATACTCCGTAACAGCCTTGCACGACAGGAACGGGAGTTTCCTCCGAGTGAACAAAACCTGCCACCTGAAGCGGGCAAAATCCGAGTTTTCGTCGCCCTCGTTCACAACCTTGCTAAGGTCCGTTCACTCCGGGTACCTAAGGGGATCCATATTGGATGATGTTCTTGAACATTCCGCTTTCTCCGAGTTCCCAGAGCCCTTCCTTTCCAATAATCGGAATGTGCCATTACCATTGAAACCCCTCCTGAGGCGACTTTGAGGCATGAAAAATGATATTTTGGATCACAGCAGCGTTATTCAAGCAGCGACGGCTTTGTGACCTCTATGAGCTGAAGGTCAGTCCTCAAGAAGCTTGGGTGTATATCACTAGGACAAAACCGTCGCGTGGCCGTGTTCGGCACGCGACGATATGGTGCGAGCTATGCGCGCCGCATTAGTTGGGTCCTGAAGCGATTACGCATAGAATGAGGCGTAGAGCAGTGTCATCGCTTCAAGACCCATCCAATATGGCGCGCATAGCTCGCACCATCCCGTCGCGTGCAGAACACGGCCACGCGACGGTTTTGTCCTAGTGATATACACCCAAGAAGCTTTCCATGAGATGCGTGCCGCGGAAGCTGACTCTGCTGTTTTAAGCGGACCATAGTGCCATAGGTGCTCTATAGCCTAATATCATATATGCCGACCGAAAGCATCACATTTTTATGACGGTGAAGGTAGTGAGTCACCCCTTGTTCCTGCTAGGAGAGGAACTTTCCAGAAATAATGGGTAGTCGAAAAAGTTTTTTCGTATTTTTAAATACCGCTTTTTTCCTCCAAACTGCTTTCCAGCAATCTCTTCTGTACATACACATGTAGTACAAGTCCACACGCATCTATAGGTATTATTGTCTTCCATCTCCCGGAAAACCTTTTTTGGCAAAATAAGCATATCAAAGGTCAATGTGATCTTCATTATCAAAAATTTTTCTTTGAAGGGCGTTAGACAGGGAAAGGAAAAGGTGATAATCCGATGGAGCAAGATCAGGGCTATTAGGTTGTTGCAGAATTAATTTCGTTTTCGAGGTATGTATAAATAAGTAGATTTTTTACCCTGAACTATTCCATCCCAAGGGAAGCTGGGCATACCATTTTGTAGGTTTTTTTCTGCTCTTTCAAAAACGTATATGAGTGTGGCTCTAAGTTTTCCAGCCGGCCTTTTCCAGGGCTTCGTATGATCATGATCCGACGCGACTATCGAGTCATCATGCCTATGAATTTAAATTGGGACACTCCGCAGCGGAAGCAGCCTGTAATCTCAGCAGTGTTTTCGGGAGGAATTCTACTTGCGAACGTACAGTGGAGCTCTGGTTAAAAAAATTTGCTGCTGGAGATTTTGATCTCGAACGAAAGTCGGGTCGCGGCCGCAGGTCGTCGCTTATTGATGAAGATTTAAGGAGAGCCGTCGAAGCAAATCCGGAGATGAGTACTCGTACGTTAGCAGAAGACCCAGGCATACATTACTCTACAGTGGCCAGACACTCGCTGGAAATCGGCAAGGTGAAGAAGATGTCGAAGTGGGTGCCTCATGACCTGACCGATGAGCAGCGTCTGGCACGTTTCGACACCTGCTTTAACCTCCTAGTTCGCTATGAAAATGAGCCATTTGTAAGCCGTATTATGACTGTAGATGAAAAAGGGGTTCTTCTTCAGAAAACGGGGATTGGTCTGGATAGATAAGGATGTTCCTCAAAAAACTTTACCTAAACCCGACCTTCACCCTGAAAAGGTTATGATTACTGTGTGGTGGTGTTGTAAAGGTGTAATCCATTATAAATTCATGCAACTTGGTCAGCCGGTCACAGCAGAGTCTCACTGTTGTGATCTGGAGCAAATGTTAAAAATTGTGGCCGGCGGTGGTTAATAGAAGAGGGCCATTCCTGTTGTAGGACAACGCAAGACCACACACCTCACAAATCACTCGGCGAAAATTGGCCCAATTAGGTGTAAAAGTTCCCCCTTACCCAGAGTATTCTCCCAACCTTTCCCTCACAGAAAATCACTTTTTTCGAGCCCTCACTTCTCATCTGCGTCAGAAACAATTTACTAATTTAGACGATGTTGAATGTGCCTCCCTCGAGTTCGTTGATTCTCGTGATAGTAGTTTTTATAGTGAAGGCTCGAAATTATTACGTGCTCGTTGGCAAAAACCTGTAGATTCTGATGGTGCTTACTTCGATTGATAAACTTGTGTTTAAGCTGAGTTACAGTAGTTTGAAGTATGCGGTCCGTTTTCGAAATTAATTTTGCAACAACCTAATATAAGGTGGTGGGCCAGCAATTTTTATCCGAGCTCGAGAATTTTTTGGCGAGTTTATTTTTCAATATGTGAGAAGACTTGCCAAAAAATGTCTCGCCAAAAAATCTCGAGCTTGAATGGTGGGAAGTGCTGCCCCATCCATCTTATAGCCCTGATCTTGCTCCATCGGACTACCATCTTTTCCTTTCCCTATCTAACGCTATTCAAAGAAAAATTTTTGTATTGAAAATGAGATTGACCTTTGATATGTTTATTTTGCCGAAAAAGGTTATCCGGGAGATGGACAATAATACCTATAGATGTGTGTGGACTTGTACTACATGTGTATGTACAGAAGAGATTGCTGGAAAGTAGTTTGCAGAAAAGCGCGTGTTCAAAAATACGAAAAAAACTTTTTCGACTACCCAATATTTTGCCCCATTACTTTTATCTCTTTCGTTATCCTCCGTCTTGCACACTTGGCGAATGTGAGCCAAAAACAAAATAATATTTTTTTTTTGTTTCCCCTGGGCACTGGCGATGGCTTCACTTTACTCCTTGGTAGTAACAAAATTGTTAAAGAGTAAAGCAATAGAAACCTTTCCCTATTGCTCCTCCTTCATAAACGTTTTACTGGATTACCGCTATTTCGTCAGCTATGTAGAATTACCTATCTCCCTCACTAGGCGTTATCCGGTAAGTCCAAGTGTGTCAGGTCCTCCAGTTCATCGATCCTCAAGCATCGATCCTCAAGCCTCGTCATCATGCGCCAGCAGCCAATCATGCGACGACACCTCGACTTCGGAGCTGGCAGGCGACTACTTAAGCTGCTGTTCCAGGCTTCCAGCAGTCACTTATCCCGGCAGCCACTTCCTCACCTTTCCCTTTCCCCCTTTCCTCATGTAATCATATACATAATAAATATATATAGCCCATGTCTCTTGTTATACATCCTATACCCTTACCGCTACACCTACACCCCTTCAGTAGTAGGCCCGATCAACCTATTATCTGATATGGAGGACCCGGGGAGATTTCTTCACACCCGTTTTCGAAACTAATTTTTTCTCCCCTGCTTTTTCTCTCTCAAGTAGAATGCATTCCCCTCCCAACCCACATTTCCTTCGACTCAACCCAACGACTTCGTCTTTCTGCAGAAGATGGAGAAAATGAACAACGACTTACGTAAGTAAATTTTTTTTTTCTCGAGAACAGACATAACAAGGAATAAGTAATAGTTTTGACACCTCAAACGGTGTAATTTAGAAGTCCTGGCGACAAGTTCCCCTTTCTTTCTTTCCACGGCGAACCAGTTGATATTTAAAAAAAAAGAGTATAATTCATATAAAAGGGATAATAAATCACTATAGTAATCAATGACGCCCGGCAGATCGCTGCTCGGCTGTCAATTTCATCGCACCCCCGCGCTAGTTACAGTAATCCAGCATCCAGTCAATCTCTACACGTTCATCCATTTGGATCGATAATAACAGCTTCGACTGCAAGCAGTCAAATAAACCCATGGAACATGCAGAAATTGAACTAAGTCCAGTTCCCACTAAGATATGAAACAAATATGTTTTACCAAAAACAAAAATGAACTAAATAAAGTACAATGAAATCAGAATAACATAAATAGTATGAAACCACATAAAATATTATACAATGAAATAAGAAAGGTATAACTAGTACGAAATTGAATAAAATACAATGAAATAAGAAAATAGTATAATAATTTTGAAATCAAGTATAGAACCAATATTAGTATTCGGAAAAATGAACGAAACGAGTAATATGATTCGCGTAAACAATTTCCTTATAGACAACCAGTATTTGCGTAATCACTTCAATTTTTATTGACACCAGTATTTAACGAATAACCATTTAATTGCCGATTTTTGAAAAGGACTTGCTCGCCATTCTGTGCACTTTTTTCTTGAGAACTAGCTATTCTCACTCACAATATGACCCTTTGTTACTACGATACCGGTTCAGAGACGGTACTAGGCGATAGATAGCAAAGGCATATTTTCATATATCTCTTCATTTCCGAGTGTATAGTAAAGTTGCGTGCCAAGGCGGCTGCATTACAACGCACCTCCGCATATACAAACTGCCAATCAAGATTTATTAGTCTGGGTTGCGAAACATACTAATCCGCCAACACGGATACGGTACCTCGGAGCAGCAAAAGAGATTCCTCATACTGACAGGTGTCGCCTCGGCGTTGTCTACACATTACTTTTGACAGCCGCGACCCCATATCCCAACCGCCGCGACTCGAATCCAACATCGGGTTACGGTAGCTGGCCGAATTACTAGGCTTATCCTGCCTACATTTGAGCTTTCCAATAGAATAGAAACATTGCCACACTCAATCAACTCATAAGATCACAACAGCAGTCGCTAGTTTCATAAATTATCATCAAACAACTGAAGTCACTCCATACTACCATAGGACACCAATTCCACGTCCATTTCAAACATTTGTTTTAACGCGCTAGCAGAATTTTTACATAACTACATAATTGATGACACCCAATCTTCCTACCAGATTGCCTCATTCAAAACTGCATAGATCACTCCAAACTTCATTTTTTTCCCACCGAGAAACTTTTCGCTCCCATAACAGCCCTACGAACTCAAATATCATCTACCTGCAGCTTCTATAAAAAAAAAAACAAGGCGTTTTACATCACCCTTCAACAATACTTGCACTTTACCCTCATCTTCCAATGTAGGAACAGAACACAAAATGATACATACTACTTTATTATTTTTCTCAGAAAAAAAGGAACAACATGGAAATCAGTGATCAAAGATGGCACGGTTTCTGGCCTAGTCTTCATCTTCGCTTTCGGCATCCTTCCTCAGAAATGCCAAGTTGGCCAGAATCGCGTTACTCGCTTTATGCCATTCCTAAAACGGGAATTATCAATCTCAAGTAAAAAAAAAAAAAAGATGACCATTTCCTACCCTCGTGGTACTCTCCCTCAGTTCTCTCATGTTCTGGTCCAGGCAGTGCAAGGAGCACTTGCGCTCCTTGTCCAGAGCACTTTCATCGGCGATGTCTTTTTTGAGTTGCGCCACGCTTTTTTTGGCAATACGTACTCGCTCAATTAATTGAGCAAGCCGTACATAAACGGGTCCGCACTCCGGGTCATTGCATTCCTTCGGCTAAAAACACTCAACCCAATAATAATATTTCAAAATGCCACTCAAAATTTTCGCTTGAAAAAAAAAAAATTTTTTTTTTCTCCACTCACCGCTAACAAACCCGCCATCTTGGCTTGATGATTAGACGAGTTCATGGTATACTGCAAAGAAAATATACTGAAAACTTTAATAGTCAAAAAGCAAATACAACATAACTAATACATTTGGTCAAAACCAAAAACAAAGTAATCAAACAACACATTTTTGTATTCATTTTTAACAACAAGAAAAAAAAAGAAACAATCAACAAATCATTCATAGTTGATCATGACTCTCTTGCCGAGGAATAGAGCCATTCATGACTCCCGAACTAAAGCGCAGTACGTCGGTGCGCAATATATCGCACCTCTGAAACGGGAAAAATTCGATAGAGAAAAACGCTCACATTGAATGAATCAACAAATGTTCACTCACTTTAAGTTCAGCTGTGAGGCTGATACGCTCCATCTCTTGTCTTTCTAAAATTTCTTCCAACTCCTTTTTGTTTTTTAGCCTCAGGGACACGAGTTCCTCGGCTAGTAATTGAGCCTGACGCTCCAGCTTGGCCGCCCTTTTCAGCAGTTTTTTTTTCATGCTGCCTGGCTTCTTTACATTGGCAGGCAAGAGACAGGTCCTATAACACAATATGTATTCACATGAACAATCAAATACTCATTAACCCTTTCATCCTATTCAAACTTCAACTAACAACACTCACCTCCCTTTCAGGAGTAAGCGAGCGCACTGAGCTCCGTTCACAGGAATATTCGCGATGGTAGGCAAAAGCTATAAATAAAAACTAAATTTCGAACTAATGGGAAACAATAAACCAAATAAAGGAACTCACGCATTATTATGATGTCGACGTACACACTAAATCAAACCTCTCTCACATTCAGCTCCTCCCCACCACACATAACAACTAATTAAACAAACACTCCTACCCATACTCTAAGTAATTTCATGATGACCCTTTAGCCCTTCCACGGCGCACTCTGCGACACTGCGCACCAGAACCCACTTAAGATTACCCAAAACAAACAAAATAATGCAACATCGAATACCCTTCACAGCATGAATCCGAGTCCCTGTGGAATCGATACCGACAACATAACAGATCCCCTACACAAGTTTCCCTTCTTTATGAATGAGTAAAATCCAAATTCGACCTTCCAACTACATGGACAATATGATCACAACTAGATGGCACGGCGTAATCCCCATAACTGCCAGGAACACCCTCTTTTCACCTATATTCTACCAAGCATTTTTTTTTCTCATCCATTTTTTTTTAGGCCAAATTCATTGAAACAAAGTAAGAAAACCTTTTCTACATACCATATTATCATTCTCTTTTGCTCGAACTCAATCATATTTTCATATTCTCATATCATCATTCAATACCTCATCTGTCCCTACATGAAAGATAAAGCAAAATGCTCCCACGTATTATACAACTCACCGCTAAAAAAAGATCCTGCTCTTTTCCCAAGGCCCATGCCAGCGAGTGTGTTGGAACCCGCTCAATCCTACCAAGGGTCTTTCTCGAAACCTTCGCAAAAGTTCAAAAGAGAGTTATCTTGATTTCTAATTATTTTTCTGACTTTGACAGAACTTTATCTGCTGTTTCGATACGACATTATGTTCACACTCAGAAATGCATTAGTTTTCATTTTTGCAATTTCGGGAAGGATAAAGCTAATATGCAATATGTAGCATCAATGCTCTTCGAGAGCGATGGTTACCGCTCTTTGATGCTTTTACGTACGTAACTGATTTTTTTTTTTTGGAAGCAGCACCTAAGCCAATATCTCGGAATCGCTACCCTACATGATAGAATAGCCCAACAGTAAGATTTTAGATGAGCAGTGACCAATACATGTGAAATTTTTCCGGAAACTCCTGTAAAATCTGCTACAATGTTTACAGTTTTTTTTAACCTAGCTCTCCTTCAATTTCTACTTTTCTAAGACTCCCACCTTTGACACTCATTTTTGTTTTTCTTCATACAAATATCGTACACAATATCACAAACTAATTTATTTCACAACAAGTGCCAGACAAGGATTGTCTGTCCGGGTGCACTCCTAGCGGCCTTCGCGGTTTCCGTTTTCTTCTCCATCGAGGTCGACGTCCTGTTCCAGGCAGTCGATCGTCCCCACGTATGTAGTATGCAAACTTGCCGCCTCCTGCAAATGATACATAAGTGAAAAAAAAAGGGCCACTATTTTTTTTCTCTCCTTACCATATCCATGTAATGTCGCAAATAGCTTGTCGACTGGTCAATAGCTTGTAGCATAGACACACGGTTTTGGTGTAGAGCACTTGCTTCCGCCAAGGCCTGTCTCACCAATGCGCGTCTTCTTCTAGTAGCCTGGAGCAAATCGGCTAAGAACGTCACTTCGGCGTGTATAGCACGGCACTCCGGGCATGTAGCCATTTCCGCATGAGACTGAAACAAAATATTATACGACCCATAAAAACCAAAAAAAAAAAAAAAAAAAGAAATTTTTTTTTTCTCTACACTTACCACATAAATGTCCATCAGTTCCAATTGGTGGCTGGTTGGGTCCATAATATGCTGAACTAACCTCACGGGTTAGGATTTAGAATTTAGAGCATATAAAATACCAATAATTACAAATATATCTGGTCATCAAACCAGTCAGAATCATGGCATACAAATTTTCAATTCAACTTTTATCCAACAACATTTCAATCAACAAACTTTCCTTCAATTGTAGTAGGTAAAGCCACCCAGGACCCCAATATTGTAGCGAAATATTTCTCTGCGCACATTATGATTTCTCTGAAAACATAAACAAATCAATTAACCTCTCACATATAATTTTTTCTTTCCTTACCACAAACTGATTGAACACTCTCATTCTCTCTATTTCCTGACGATTCCAAAGGACTCTAAATTCCTCCTGCATCGCGAGATCAAGCGAAACCAGGGCTCGTGAGTCCACCGCCAGACCGGCTCGTTCTTGCCCTAGGCATCGAAGAATGCCTTCCCTCACAGCCTTCACATAGTCGCAGGAACACGACGGAATTGGGGTAGCCTGAAATGAGGCAGGACATATATTTTTTATCTCGATAAATTTCTACAGATCACATATTTAACACTTACTGGAGGAGTAGGAAGCGGTGAATCGGGCGATGAGTCGGACTCAGGCGAGCCAACTCCGAAGACTTCTTCAAAAATATTAAAGTTCCCTGAAAGTATGTAAAGGTTCCCCTGCAATATCATTATAGTATGGACTACACAGAAGGAAATAGAAACTCACTTGTCATTGTGCTGGCGAACAGACGACTGAACAAGATCCTTACCCAAGTTCGCCCCTCCCCAACAGTCCTACTTAATCCTAGTACAACGCCGCGCCTGTTCAGGATTAGACATCTACACTAGCCAGCATAATCCACTATCACCAATATCGATCCATCTCAACATAGACATATATAACTAAAATAAAATAAAAATACAAATAAGCAACACGGCGCAACCCTGAAAACAAACGGATTACTTGTTACTCTCCAACTCTTTCCTTCCGGAATTTCTCATCAGTTCCCTATCGGTAAAAATAATTATAAACCTTCCCAGCATAATAGCAATATAGCCACAGGCTAATTTCATGGCGTAATCCTGACCGCTTTAGGCGATATCCATCACCTCAACCTAACCATCCTTCCCCACCCTATTCTACAATGACAACAATACTAAAGAACCTTGACAATGTAATGATAATATGTTCACAAATAGATAACATAGCGCAACCCCACATAAATCAGCACCATCTTCCAGAAACCATTACAGCAAATTTTTCTCAATTTTCTACTCAATATAGGTAATCAACAACCTTCCCACTATATCAACAATACTACCACAATCAAACCACATGGCGCATCCTCAAACCGATAAATGGAAATTCCCCAAAACCACTATATTGCGTCCGTTCACACTTGAGTCCTATTTAAACAATGATTACCCTTCCCAATAAACCAACAATACAAACAGATGTGACCAGCATGGCGCACTCCACCAAAAAGCGAATAAAATCACATTTTCCCGTACTCCTCAAAATTTCCAATCTTCTCTTTCAGGAATTCATTAATGACAGGCTCAAATATCATCATCATACCGTGGCTAACGTTCAAACTATTTTTTTATAACCAAAATCCAATTTCGCGGCGCAATCCTAGGAAACTCTGAAAATACGTCCAAATTCTTGTCCTATACTTTCCTTCGCAACCCCAGGACTTCACACAGGTAAGAATTACATATTTTTCTCAATAATTTCCGCCCGGCAATCCTTTCACCCATCAAAATAGATTTTTGAACTATTTTCAAGCCATTAATCACCTATGATGATTACCAACCGAAACAAGACCATCCTTTCAATAATATTAACCCTGTTTCAACGCCATTTTTTCCAAATCTTTTCCACATACCCTGTAAATATGATATAAACTCACAAATGGCCCCAAAACCTCCTGCAACTTCAAATCTCGCCAGAAATTCGCGATCGATAGGATCTACCGTAATCCACGCGCGCATTAAATTTCGGAAATGAATCAAGCACCACCCTTATTACACTTTGAAGTCAACCTGCAGCCGTAGCGCCACCCGGAGGTTATTATCTCATCACGAGCTCCTCCAGCTCGGTCGGTCTTCCCTTCAGCTCTCCTCCAAACAACTTCAACCTTCCAACAACTCCGCCAACAGCTTCCAACGCCTACGTACAACTCACCAACGACTTCCAGTCAAGTGGACAACGTCGAGCTCCGTGAGTATTTCCCCTTACTAACCCTCTCCAACCGAAAACAAAAAAAAAACAATTTTTTTTTCATAGTAGTAACACGACCTCTCAAAAACCTCATCGTCTATGAGCAATTCGGACACTGAATTGCTATCAGTTGTACCGAGAAAGTCTAACTTACGTCGTATTCGGGGACGAAGTTCATCCAAACGGAAAGCCCATTCCCCCCTGAGCCCTAGCCCTACTCATAAAAGATCTAAGTCCGCTCCTCGATCTACTAATCGCGACATCCTCATACCACAACGCAATCGCGCACGCTCCGAACCTCCGCGAGCACCCTCACCAATCGTACCTTTGCCCGACTACAGTTCTTCTCCTTCGCCCTCAGAGCGCACATTACCTCCGTCGCCTGAGCACCTTTCAAACCCGTCCACACCACCGCAACCTAACGGAGTCGCGCATACACCGGAACAACCACCGCCAGCACATTTACCTGAGCAACCACTGCCCGTACAATCGCCTGAGCACCCACCACCAGCAGACCCATCCCTACTAGAGTCCGATTCTGAGGACATCACTGAACCCAACGACCCTCCAAATCAACTTGCACATTACAACCCACTCCCATTCCATAACGTCCCATACGTAAATAACTTTTGGCAGAAATCTTACGTCATAATGAGTAACAATGAACTCACCCAAGGCCTAAACCTTGCTTTTGACAAACTTTGTCTGGCCTCTTATGCTAATAAACTACCTACCTTCTCTGGAGAAAGGGGCGGGACAGGTTTCATGGATTTTCTTGAAAGATTCAATGAAATTGGAAACATAATGGGACTCACAGAAGACAAAATGGTTTTCCTACTCCCTGCCCATCTGAAAGGGGCTGCCAAGGCTGGAACAAGGCGATATGGCAACTTTTGATGGGGAACATATAATAGGCCAATTTGGGGACATGTCGCATTGCAACATAGCTAAAGAACAATGCTATCTGCGACATGGTACAGTAATTTGGATAAAACCACTCCCCACTCCCACGGTCTGTCGTTATACAAAAGCTATTGAGGGAGTTGCATATGTGACTCCAGAACATGTTATTATTAATACCATTCAGTCAGCTTTTACATATAAAAATATCACATATAAACCCTCTCAACTATTAAAATGGTGCCTCAAAAAGAATTCAATTCCAATGGATAATGGAGTATTCATAACTTTACCGGAATTGGAAGACTACAACCCCCGCACAGTCTTCACAACTCATCCAAACGTAGTACAGGAAATCAATCAAAGACATTTCTATGACTCCCAATTGGTTCATTTCGTTAATGCTATGTATACATCTGCTCGCACAGCCCGCACCGTTCTATATGCATACAAAGATGCTAAACCAGAACCAGAACCAATGACTACTTTCAAACGTAGTCCCGAAGAAACACCCATACCAACTCTTAAACCTACTAAGTACCCTTCTGTTCGGGTTGTCAAGAATTTTCTCAACTCTCTAAAAAATAAAACCTTAGACAAAGAGCCATTCAAATTTGGAATCCAGTCACGCAATAAACGCGAGGAACCAGCACAAGTCAATGTGTACAACTATAAAGCACTAGATACAATATTAGACCCTAGGGAATCTCCATTAGAAATTTCGCCGCAAACTTATAACAAAATCCCATTCAACACCTCCGCTCAAATAGCTCACCACATTGCACTGAATTCAGAACCAGATTTTACTGTAGTAAATAATGACCCTATGCTTCACCACGAGCAACGCCAGGATCAACGCCACGCAGAACTCAACTCTAAAATGCAATTCCTAAAGCTCAAAATGGAAGATATCATAAAACAAGACTTCAACTTTCTGCTAGATCGCATATGCTCTTTGATAAACTTCAAAATTCAATCCATAAAAAGCATAGCCCAAATAAATCCCACTAGCGCTGCTCGCATCTTATTACAAAGGGACGATATATTTGCTCTGGCTACGGGAGACGTTTTGATGATTTCTAAATGCAAAGAAATCATTGTGGATGAAATCATTTTCGACCACAATATAGGAGGTACATGTTACGTGTACACACCTGTTCGATCCGGGAAAACTCACTACTTCATACAACCAGGGACAAGGGATCTCGTCACATCTAGCCCAGAAGCCGACTGTGGACATCTACCATTTGGCATCTACAATGATGGGAACAACCATTACAAATCACCCTCAGGTTACACCCCGGTTACGAGCATTCACTTAAACCTTCCTAATGGTTTCGCCCGCCAAGACTTCATTTTCAACGCTCCACCTATATTCCATTCAGATTTAGCCAAGATATCAACAGATATCTATCTCATTAAACAGCACCTTGACTCTATCGACACTTTCGAAGCTGTCAAATCGAAATCTGCTTCTATCGACTTAGATCCTACATCTTTTCCACTTCACCACGAGCTTGCTAATACAGCTCAATTTCTAGAGGCTAACGCAGGACACGTCCTCCAAACGCAGAAACAGAAAATTCTGGCATCTCTTGGACTACATAAATGGGTCCGCACGCTTGTTATCGTTCTAATTGGCATACTCTTCCTCGCAATGCTAGCTCTCCTCTATATTCAGAGCACCTTCTTTCGACTAGCTATTAACATAGCTCTCAAAGCCATCCCTATTGGCATCTCTTTCATTGTTGCATCACTCTTTAGTAAGAAGAGTTCGCAACCCCCAAACCCATCGTCCGCTACGGATCGACCTCTTGTCACGGCACGAAGACAACGTCGTGCTCGACAAGAATTTGACGAAGCCGCTGAACCAACTTGCATTTCAGTAGAATTTCCACCATTTTCAGATGTCCCACTGAATGATATGAACCCCACTTGTCCAGTCAACAAACAACGGTCTGAACAAATAGGATGTAAACAACCCTCCGTCACCTACCAGAAACTTGTGCCTACCAAAAACCCACCCAAGCAAACTGCAACCCTGCCCACAGCATCAACCAAACAACAATCCCCAACACCCCAACCAAGACAAAACAAAGATTTCTTGAGTTTTCTCCCCAGCGTATCGTGCATCCTCCGGGCATCCACCAATCCACTAATGTATATCCAAACTCACCTCAATAACAAACACATCATAGCACTTATCGATACTGGCTCCGCTATATCTCTCGTCTCGGAAAGTGTAGCCCGACAACTCAAGGCATGCATTCTCCGACCTTCGGTTGCCAAAGGAATCACCGCGAATGGTACTCCAATACACCTCCTAGGACAGTTTACTCCAACTCTCCTCATCGGTGACAAAACAGTAGAATTTACATGTTACGTCGCAGCAGATGAAAACTGCTCTTCTCCCTTCATCTTAGGAAACGATGCCATTCCTCAACTCGCCCAGAAACTATTAATAGATTATGGTGCGAACACCATTTCATTTGACGACACGACCATTCCTTTTGTTACCACTACCCAGGACGAGCATAACCTTCTTAAACTTCCAGTCTACCTCACTCAAGACACCACCCTACCACCCTTCTCTGATAATGCGGTTATAGGAACAACCTACACCACATTTCCTCGGAGATGGGAAATTTTTACCTCAGATGACCCAACAAGCCCGCTCCCAGAAGGACTACTCGTTGGTAGAACCCTTTCATGCCCAAATGCGCAAGGATCAGTTTTGGTACGCATTTATAATTCGAACCCCGAACCTATATATTTGCCTAAAAACACCACCATAGCCACCGCAAGCTTTGTAGGTACAGATATGCCATGGCTCCCAGTCTTTTCGATCTACGATCAACTCAACCAAAACGCCCAGCCACTGAGACATATAAATGCCGATTATATTCCTTCCGAAGCTGATTTTTCTAAAGATCTACCCCTTTTTCCAAACGTTCAACCACCCAAACCACTTCTGAGTAGAATTCAATACAATCACTCTATTTTAAACAATAACCATTTTCACGCTTTCAAAATTCTACTCAGTAAGTACAAACAATGTTTCGTAGGTAACGACGGCAATCTCGGTCGTTACACAGGACCTATTACTCACAGCATTAATTTTATCCCACACCACAAAATCCCCAAACAACGCCCCTATCGGGTGCCCTTGGAAAAACGACAAGAAATAGAGCATCAAATCAAAGAGATGCTAAGAACAAGGATCATTGAACCAAGTACCAGCCCATTTGCATCTCCTATAGTATTGGTTAAAAAGGGACCAAATAAAGACCAATGGAGATTCACGGTGGACTATCGTCAAATAAATGCTATTACGGAAACAGAGACCTATTGTATCCCCCATATGCAAGACATTTTGGATCTTGTAAGTGGCAAAGAGATATACTCCGTTCTCGACTTTAAAAGTGGTTTTTTTCAAATCCCTTTGACAAAGGAGCATAAGGAACGTACGGCCTTTTCTTCTTTCATGGGATTGTACCATTTTACTGTAATGGCACAAGGTCTTAAAGGTGCCCCTGGCACTTTTCAACGAGTAGCCAATAATCTAATTCGAGACGTACAAGCATGCTGTTTTGCTTACATTGACGACATCATCATTGCAAGCCAGTCAATTAACCAACATCTGCTTGACCTAGAAGAAATATTTGTACGTATAAGAAGGTTTGGAATGAAACTAACTCCAGAAAAATGTTCATTCTTTCAAACCGAAGTACAATACCTAGGTGTCTTTATTAGTAAAAACGGCACTCGCCCTAACCCACAAAAAGTAGCTAGCATTGCTCAAATCCCAAGCCCCAAAAACGTGAGAGACATAAAGTCATTTCTTGGAGCTGCTTCATATTTCCGTCGCTACATCCCACGCTTTTCTATAATTGCTACCCCACTAAATAATTTACTCATCAAAAACGCACCCTTCGTATGGACCGCAGTTCATGAAAAAGCATTTCTAGCTCTCAAACAAGCTCTCATTAACGCCCCCCTTCTTGTTGCCCCCACTTTTGGACAACCATATATCATACACACAGATGCGTCCACCATTGGCTTGGGAGCGTGTTTGTTACAGACCAACCCCACCACAAAAAGCGAACAACCTATTGCGTACTGTAGTCGCTCCCTCAACAAACATGAGAAAAACTATGCTGTCATTGAGCTCGAAGCTCTTGCCATTGTTTTTGCTCTCACACATTTCTACCCCTACGTAGCAAACGCACGGATTACTTTGGTCACAGACCACGCTCCGCTCAAATCACTTCTTCACAGGTCCGACTTAGTCGGCCGCCTTGCCAAATACCAAATTTCGATTCAAGCATATGACCTCACAATTGAATACCGCGCTGGGAAACACAACACATTTTGTGACTTCCTCAGTCGATACCCTTTACCGCGTATAAATTCAATTATAGCCAACACCCTACCCTCACTAGCAGATATACAGGAAAGCCAAAGAAGCTCAAAATACGGCCAGCTCATCAAATTCTTAAACAACGAAATTGATGAACCACCCCAAGAATTTGAAAACAAATTGGAACACTTCTCAATGATTAACAACTCTTTATTTTATTCCATACATGGTGAACCAAAACTAGTTGTTCCAGATGAAACTATGCAATTAGCAATCACAACAGCATTTCATGATACACCACTATTAGGATCACATCTTGGAATACAGAAAACATACAAAAAGATCAAGGAAAAATACTTTTGGCCAAACCTATTTCAGGATGTTTCAACATACATCAATTCTTGCCCGGTTTGCCAAAAAGTGAAAACCCCCTCCAAGCACATCATTCGCGAAGAATTAGGATCCTTCCCTGTGCCTCAACGCCCTTTCGAGCGCATCCACACTGACGTCATAGGTCCTCTACCACAATGCATTGATGGTAGCCAATTCATTTCTATCACAGTGTGCGCCTTCAGCAAATTTGTAGTATGCACCCCACTAGTGCAGCAAACCACAGAATCCGTTGTCAAAGCTTTGGTAAATGATGTCATCTCTAAACATGGCGTCCCCAAGGAGCTTGTCTCGGATCGCGGTTCCAACTACACTAGTGAGATGTTCATCAAAATCAACAAGGCACTAGGTATAACAAACAAATTCACTACAAGTTATAACCATAAAGCTAACGGCCAAGCGGAACGACTGGTAAAGGTCATTACTGACTCTCTCACAGCATATTGTTCCGAAGCCAGGGACCATTGGACGGATTTCCTACAACCCATCGTTTTTGCTTATAACTGTAGTAAAAATGTGACTACAGGCTATAGTCCGTTCTTCGTGGTGCATGGTAGGTGCCCTATTACATGGAGCGACATCCTACACGAGCTCCCAACGCGGCTTGTGTTCTCCACCGACGACTTCGCGGATCAGTTTACTGCTGGTCTGCAAAACACGATTATGGAAGTTGGTAACGAAATTGCGAACAAAACCAAGCAGTACAAAACAGGATATGACCTCTCCAACAAGGTATACCCCACGGAACTTTCCGTTGGAGATCTAGTACTTCTCCATGACGACACAGTTCGTTCAAAATTGACAAACCAATGGAAAGGCCCGTACACGGTTGGGCAAATCAACCACCCTAACATAGGAATTACTAACATCATAGGTCGTCCTGTACGACAAACTGTTCACATCAACCGCCTCAAATTGTATTCACCTCGTTTAATGACGGCTAACGTTTCCACCCCAACCCCACAACAACAAATTCTTGTGACCCCTGAGGAAACGTCAACCGCCACTGAACACACAGATGTAAGACGTTCGCGTCGTTTACAAAATAAACAGGCTGGTTCCCGTACATCGTGGATAAATCGAGGAGAATCATCCATCTGATTCTCCTAGGTCAGTTTGTCTTCCTTCCATAAGCCGCACAGTCGCGAAATCACCATTTTCTTTGAATTGGCGGTTCAAAGAAACACATAGGGCAGCTAAAACAAAAAAAAAAAAACTTCCCTTGCTTTCACACGCCCGTGTACTAGTCGATCATTATTATAAACAGATTAGTACACGTATTACGTCACATCGTTTTGTAATACATGCACAGTGCTTATTTTACATAAATACGCACATATCTATGTTATCTCATATATACTCAAAATATCAAAAAAAAAAAAAAAAAAAAAAAACAAAGGGCTGAATCTATTTTTTTTATGCTATTTTTCTACGAATTGTTTAACACATAGACTACAATTTCGCTGTCGTTTAGGCAATGTTGAACCTAATTTTACACACTTTTTTGATTAGGTATTTTTCACTCGTAGAATAAGTATGTCATTGTCAACCCCCATATATTGTATCACCTCTTTACCGTATACCTTAACGCTCGAGGACGAGCTATCTTTCCACGATGTGAGTGGCCGGCCCCCATTCGCCTTTTCGCCGTATATTGTACTGGAACATTCTTAGCATATTCGCGTATGACGTTTCTTGAAGTCCGCTCTCCATATAACGATTTCGTTGTAAAGCCTTACATCTCAAGGAGTTAGTGCCGATAATGACTTTTTGATGACTATTGCCAAGAGCGAAGACGTAGTCATGTAGTGGCTCTCTGACCTCGAAGGCATCTTTCTGTGTTACGTACAACTGTCATCAGTCATACCTATTTCTATGCAAGTGAAGAACACTAACTCGTGGAGTTGTTATGTTATCTCGAGCTCGAGGACGAGCTCACTGTAAGGAATGGAGATGTCAGGTCCTCCAGTTCATCGATCCTCAAGCATCGATCCTCAAGCCTCGTCATCATGCGCCAGCAGCCAATCATGCGACGACACCTCGACTTCGGAGCTGGCAGGCGACTACTTAAGCTGCTGTTCCAGGCTTCCAGCAGTCACTTATCCCGGCAGCCACTTCCTCACCTTTCCCTTTCCCCCTTTCCTCATGTAATCATATACATAATAAATATATATAGCCCATGTCTCTTGTTATACATCCTATACCCTTACCGCTACACCTACACCCCTTCAGTAGTAGGCCCGATCAACCTATTATCTGATAAGTGGGTCAGGCACGTGAAGGCTGGCCGCGTCTTCTAGCGCGCTGCCAATTCGCAGCAGGACAGCGAAGCTATTGGCTCGCGAGGCAACGCAATTCGCGTGACGCGATGACCTAATTGAAACACCCACTCTCGCTCCCGCAAGAGGCTAGTCATCCACATTAAGTGAGGCGTTTGGCTAGCTGTACCTTAGCTTACATGCGCTTTTAGGTTTTTTGAGCGAAAACGTATCCACCTAATTTTACGGCAACTTGAGCTGGTTTCAGCATGTAAAGAAATTTTGACAAAAATGACGAGTCAATGTGGCTCGGGGTGGGCAGACGCGGCTTGACGTCTTGCCTCGGAAGATTGCTGACGACGCTGTCAAGCTCCTTCCCTGATAAGGTTTAGGCAAATCTTTGAGAGCCCAGAGTGTTAGAGGACACGCCCAACCATGAGATCGCGTCTATACCTGAGGTGCGTCTGTGCAGGTGGTCGCGTGCACATCGTTGCTGATGTCGGGGTTCGCGACTTTTCCTGTGGGTGCACCGCGCTCCCGCCCCCCCCCCCCCCCCCACAGCCGTGGCTCTATAAAAGGAGTCCTCACTGCCATTCGGTGCTTATACACCTTTCTCTCCGGGAGGAGAGGAGCACCGAGCGTCAGCCGCTAGGATGCCAGGCCGGACTGTTGAAATCTTGGTAGTGCAGGTCGTCAGGACGCGGTGCGGTTGGGCGCACTGCGATCGGCTCGGTTGAGCGCTGGCATGCCCACGTCCATTACACCCGAGGACGTGGACGGCTGTAGGCGGGGTAGATAGCCTGCAGGGTGCAGGGTTACCGCTTACCGCTATGATTCCATTGGTCAACCCTCAGAGGATGAAGCACGGTCGGACCTGAGATCCGGCAGGATGATGAGAGTAGGTCGACTAATGTGAACAATTATGTATATAATAAATGTAATTGACGTAATCGGTGTACTTGCTGTTGTACTTAGAGTGGTCTGTAGGAGGGTTACAGCCCATAACTCCGGGGAGCGGCGGCCATATGTGGGAAAGTGGTTTGATCCCCTGGGAAGCCTATGTGGGCAGTGGTAGCCCGCACGTGAAAACAAATCATCTGTGTGTAGCGATCCTAGCGTTACCGTGTAATCGCTCTAAGACCCAACTACAGCGCCGAGCATAACTCGCACACGCCTCCCATCGGGGTGCATGTTGTTTGGCGCGGCCCCAGTATTTAATTTTCCAATGGGGCGCAGGGGCCGTTGCTCATCATAGGGGGCGAGCCCTTCGCCGTCTGGGAGAGCCCCCTATGATGAGCAACGGCCCCTGCGCCCCATTGGAAAATTAAAGCCTAGGGCTTTTTAGGGGAGGAGCTTTGGCAGCGCCCCCTTGAAAAATAGCTACAGAGGCCGCGCCAAACGACCGTCTCCCCTCCAGTCGTGTGCGATATCATGACATAAGGGTACACACCTGCGCCTCCGCAAACCCTCCTCTCCCCCCCTCCCCTGAGCCACATTCGTCCAAAAATGGTGTCCAATTCTAACACCACAGCTAGTCCTACCGCTTTAGTTTTTGATGCTGGGAGAAATTTCTCATCCAGAATTTCTTAAGGAATCCGTCCAGAAACGCTCAATTGCTTTGAGCATCAGTTCATTGGGAACGTTCTCACGTATGCACTACTGACAGCCGCCGTGTGATGCCGCCTGTGTACCCACGTGGGGGGCATGCAGGCGGGCCGAGGCAGGGGGTGAGACGCCAGTGGCGATGAGCGACTACGGCCATGCGACGTCGTCGGCGATGCAGCTAGCCCAACGTGCCATAGCCTTCGATCAAGCTCAACGCTATGAGGAGGCCATTTATTGCTATGGAGAAGCTGCTGATCGTATTTTGGCCTTGGTGCAATCCGGAAAGGTAAGAAAACACCGGTTCTTTAGAAACATTTTCCATTTATTGCTGGAATCGATTGAACTGTGGGGTGACGTCTGTCACCTGATAGCGATTGCCGTGCTGCATATTTTTTTACATGGAGCTGCAGATGGTCTGACGATTCTGGTAATGCTCTGGGCGGAAACTTGATTGTTTCTTGTTTTTAAACATTTTTGAAGGGGAATGTTACAAAAACAGGCCTAATACAAAGTGATAGCACGACAAATTGTTCTGCTTTTGGAGTTGTTTTTTTTTTGTTGACGTAACTTCTTTGATAAAATCACTCATCAGTTGTGAAATTCATAGTTCAAGTTCAAGTTTCAGGAGACTCTTTTCGGTATATTAGAATATAGTGTTTTTCTCTTTCGGTGGTCTTCTTCAAATTAAAGTAGGAATTTTTAATAAGGTGAAGGGGAGCTCAATGTTGCTTCAGCTTCCAACCATCTGAAAAAAATTGTCAGGATGTTGAGGTCTTCTTCTCCATTTAGGATAAGTCAGTTTGTCATACGATGCAAAGACTTTGGATGAGATAATTGCACTTGAACTGACTGTAATTAGTTATGCTGCATTGCCCTTTACCTTACTATATGCTCTCTACGTCGATCCCATATTCGAATAGTTCATCATATATTTCCCCATGTTCCAAACACGATCTATTTGGAAGGACATCGTGGATATCAGAAATCCTTTGTGAGATTTTAAAGGAATCATCATCACTGTGTATAAATCATCAGCTAAGCTGATGGTTAATATATAACACCGTATTATAACTAGCCCTAGTTTTTTTTTTAATGGTTACCAATCTAATCAGCTGATTTTTCTGAGGTAGTGTTCTTAGCAATAATGGAGTGAATGAGTAAGGGAAGTAGTGTGTCCCAGTGGGAACAAACCGCCACGTTGAGTATGTTTTCTTGCACCGCAAGTTGTTTACCCCCTTTTCTACAGCTGCACTTACGGATTTAAGGTTTCCTTTCTTCGTATGGCACTTGAGCCCCACTACACAACGGTTATGGAGTGATTGAGATTTCTCAAATTAGAAGTCGTTATTCCGAAGGTGGTCCCGCTAGTGATCAGAAGTGATTCTTAATAATTGAATGATCAACAAAGACCATATGTTCTTTTCATACGGATTTAGATAGCCAGCTCTTGCTGTGAATTTATTGGAAGTAGGATGTAGTGATGGAAATCCCAGAAAGCACTCGGTGGGGCAGTTCAGAACACCTCCGTATTGTTCCGCTTCGGCTTTAGTCGCATGGTATAAACAAAGCAATTTTCCATCCCGATTCCTTTCCATTAAGAAATCAATGAATTGATCAGTGTCCAGTGCTCGATGTTCATTGGATATTGATTTAGATCCCAACTCGCTTTCAGGCTTCGCCCGCATTTCGGAAAAGTGCACTCGAATATGTGGAACGTGCCGAGTTCCTGAAACGGGATCTACATCGCCTACTTGAACTTGCAAAGGTAATGTTGGGTGCATCGCTTCTCTTTTGAGCAATGTTATTCGCCATTCTACTGTCTTTTAAGACTACGAAGTCTCCGAGCAGAATCTTACTCGAGAAAGCTGAATTTGCGGTTCTCAAGGCTCAATTGCTGGATGAGGCAGGACATTGTTCCTTGGCTATTGATTGGTATTCGGAGGCAATCCAAGTGTGCATCCAAGCGGTATAATTGTTTACTAATAGTGGAACGTAACCTTATCTTTCCCATTGCGAACATCTGTTTATTTCTATTCAGGGTGAAAACTGCGCTGAAGGAGACCTTCGATTGAAGCTTCGAAAAATTGCCAATAGTGCGTTGGAACGTGTTGAGCATCTCAAAAAGGTTGAAGAACAGAAAAGAGTTGAGGCGCTCACTGAAAACCTTCCTGATGTCCCAGTTGATGGTAACTTTTTCGCTTCTTCGACAATTTACAAAGTATATTAATATTTTACAGAGCTATCTCGCCTCAACTTGGCGGCCGATCCACCGTCCGAATACAGCACTCCTTCTCCATCGCCGATCACACCGCGTAAGGTACCGTGAGCTTTGTTCTTCTCGAGTTTTTTTTAGCAACACGGTTATTTTTCCATTGCTTTGTGACAGTCCCCTTTTTTCAATCCCCCTCCCCCAGCAGTTAAAAACCTGATGATGATTCATTGTTTGACTCTTTTTTCTTTTTTCGAATTTTATTCTTTAGTTAGTGGGCTGATATTCCTTCTCACTGTTTTCTTTGGTAAGACGTTTCATTCACCACTGAGTTTTGTTTATGCACGGAATTATCAGTTTACTAAGGTCATCCTCAGAACATTAAAATTTCCGCCTGAAATTTCATGGCACTTTATTTTTCTCGTGTTACAGCCATTCCATTGATTTAGGCTGCCGCAGTCGGCCTAACGCAAGAAGAACTTGCAGTGCTTGCAACTACGTCTTACATAAACGGTCGTAAATACGTACCATTTTTATCTGTGGACCTCAAAGAAAAATTTAACTACTCCATTCCATTCACGTAGGTATATAGCTTTTTCGGTTTTTCCAGCTGATTTGCAATCCTCTTGGAGACTCGCTTTTCAGTGACAAAGATGGCAAACTTGCTCTAACAGAAAAACAAAAAAAGAGAATAAAGGCGTGGTTGCGCCCTCATGAAATTTTTGAGGAGCCGAAACTAATTGGTACAATCGATAGTGGTACAATAAAACAGGTATTTTCCGTACTTTCGGTATGTTGAAAGGCGATACTCGTTAAATTTTATGCATTCTCAGACTGTGATATCGGATTGCTCATTTGTTGCCTCGCTCTCTATCACTGCTCGCTACGAAAAGAGATTTGGTAAACAAGTCATTACTAGGTAACGGAGTATATAACTTCTTTTGTTATTTTACTTTTTTACCATTGTGCTTTTGAGGGCATATACTGGTCAAGATTACCCATATTTTACCCATGTATGGTTACTCTTTTCAGCATTATTTATCCACAGAACAAAGCAGGCCAACCGGTATACAATCCATCTGGGAAGTATATGGTGAAATTTCATATTAATGGGGTTTGGAGAAAGGTAATTTATCGTTACGGTCAGTTACTAAGCCTTTTCTCTGTGTTTTACTGATTGGTGTTTTTAGGTCATAATAGACGATTACCTTCCTACAGACGAAAACATGTGCCTCTTGTGTTCACACAGTCAAAGTAAAGGAGAACTGTGGGTTTCCTTGTTGGAAAAAGCGTATCTCAAAGTTATGGGCGGTTACGATTTTCCCGGGTCCAATTCGGTATTTTGATTATGTGTTCATTTGCATAGTTATGGTAACTGGAGGTGTTCCAGCGCACTATCAAAGTGCTCCTTTCAGAATATTGATTTGCATGCTCTAACCGGATGGATTCCTGACCGGATATCAATAAAGGATCGTGATCCATCATTTGACGGGAACAAGGTTAGTGTTTGTTCCCGGCTATGGGCTTCTAGTCAGCGCCTGCTTCAAAATATCTTTTATCATCGTTCTGAGTAGGTTTTCGAAAAGCTTCTGTCTCGTTTTCATCGTGGAGACTGTCTGATTACGCTGGCAACTGGAAAACTGAGCCCAGATATTTGTGATCGAGCTGGCCTTGTTGATTGCCACGCATACGCGGTTCTGGACCTTCGAAAAATCGATGTAAGTTGCTCAAGCTTCAGCATTTTTCTTTCTAATTCTGCAGCTTTGTTTGGTTTCGTTCTCACACGACGAAGTTGCTTAGCTATGTTGCTCTCGTGATTTCATATGTAAGCCTTCGTAATTCTGGTGGAGCTCCCTGGATGGTTACGTTGTTTGAAGTTACCTTCTTGGTACTACATAGTATAAGGGACCAACGGTGTAGGGAGGATCGAAGCACATCATCATGCAAGCCTTGTGGTTGAGGAAAGATTGAGCTGAAAGATGGGAATGTTAAAATGCAAGCAGCTGTTAGGGGTCATCAGCAGCGTACGCCGACGGAGTCCTGGTAGTTAATCAAGGCTACGAGAAAATGCTCGGCCACAGCATTTTATCCACTTGAGAGGTGTGTTAAAGAAGTTTCACACAATTCATTTGCTCAAGAGCAAGGTAGAAAATGTCTCACTAAAAATGCATGAAAGGCAGCTGATAACAAAATTAATGGATATAGTCGGCATAGTACATAATTGCAACATTTGAAAGCTCTATGTTACTATCAAGGCCATGTTCGCGTATAACTTCAAATCTATCGTAACATTATTCAATTACAAGAGACTAACGTAACTGAAGCCATGATGGATAGGAGCAGTTTACGAAAATTGGCATCCAAATGTGATCGCGTAGAGCAGAACAAGCAGAGCAGGGCTCTCTGTGGACGAGTTTTAGTTGTTTCTCTATGTGGACTGGTAATAGTCGTAAGAATGCTAAAAAAGTGAAACGGAGTGGCAGTAGTTTCAAAATTTTCTTCGCTTGAGTTATGCGGTTTCTGTCATGTTTCAATGCATGCCGGTAGAAAGGACACCGTTTCACGTTTTTTTCATTAATATCTCTATCATCAGCAGTCAGCTTGTTCTCACCTGTCGCTATTGCTGATTAATTTCAAGGGTAAACGTCTTCTGATGGTGAAAAATCCATGGACTCATCTTCGATGGAAGGGAAGGTTTTCGGAAAACGACCTAATCAACTGGACGCCGTCGCTTTGCAAAGCGCTTGATTACGATCCAAATCAAGCGAAGACGAAAGATGATGGTAAGTGTCCGATCACCTTTGGTCACGAACGACCTTTATCTCCGTTTGAAAAGCTGTTTAGGAGTGTTTTGGATCGATTTCGAATCAGTATGCCATTTCTTTGACGTTTTCTACGTGAACTGGAATCCAGCCTTATTTCCTTTCACGTATGGGATTCATGCGTGAGTCCAGATAGACTTTTTTTTATTCGGTTTAATAATGATGTGTCCAATTCCTATTTGTAGGGCATGGAACTCATGCAATGGCCCCGTGAAAGATCTTTACTCGGTTGCTGATAATCCACAGTATTTGCTGGAAGTCCACAATAAAACAACAAGTGCAGTTTGGATTTTACTCACTAGGCATATTACGGAAATTGTGAGTGATGAAAGACTTATTGAAAATCACCTTCATCCTTCGTTTTAATCATCTTAGTTGACAATGATTATTTCAGTCGGACTTTGCTGACAACAAGGAGTATATTACAGTAATGGTGTATAAATCTGGGAAGAAAATATATATTCCAAGTATGTATTTTGATATTGTTTGGTGGCGTTACACTGAGAATAATATCTTCAGTTGATCCAAAGCCTCTTTATGAAGGAATGCGTATTAACAGCCCACATTATCTTTGTCAAATGGTTGTAACTGAGCCAGGAACACAAAAGTACACTTTGGTAGTAGCACAGGTTCGTTTTTGTTCCCTTAAGGAATGGTTTTTCAAAGTGACTCCATATACATATGTTCTTTGTTTTCCAGTATGAGAAGATGAAAACGATTTATTACACGTTGCGTGTCTTCTCATCATCTCAGTTCAATCTTACTTCGATCAAGAGCCCATACAAAGTGAAGAAAGTTGTGAGTTTAAATTCTGTTATCATTTCATCTCTACTCTGAGTATGGTATTCAGGAGTCAGGCAAATGGGAAGGTCGCACCGCTGGTGGATGCGGGAATGGAGCTAGCAGAGAGACGTGGAAGTGAGTGCTCATTCCCTTCCTTTTGTTTTATCGTATATTTGCGTTTCTTAAGGAACAATCCATTGTATGAGATCAGTCTTGAGGAAAGCAGTGACGAGAATCTTATTCTTATTGATCTGAAGGGTCCTAGACAATATAGCGTGGGCTTCGATCTGCAACAAGTTTCATCAGCGAGGAATAAACCATTCGAGAAGAATCGTACTGATGTCTTCAGGTACGTCGCTTTCCTTATTTTTTCGTGAAGTGCTGCGATTAAGAGTTCTGTCAAGGAAAGATTGAGGACGGCAGATGCGCTTATCTGGGTTTGGGAAGACGAAATATGTCCATCATTAACGATCACTAAGAAATCCAGAAAAACGGTGTGCAATGAAATGCCTCATAAGGGCCCTTTTTGAGCTCTGCCCCCAGGCTCTCTGTGAGCAAGCCTTACACACGCGTCATCTTAGTGCGTACGCTATCTAATGCTTCTTTATCACATCATATTTTTTCCGTACCATTATTGTTTGTTAACTTTGTAGACCTGGTTATACCGTGTTAGCAGTGGAGAAAGTTCCAGCTGGTGTCTACAGCATCCGCCCCATGACATTCCAGGTATTTTTTATTGATATTAGATGTTTTTTATGCCTTGTTTGGTGATGGTTTTCTATATTTTCCATTCTGTGCCTTTCAGGCTGGCCAAGAGGGTCCTTTCATTTTGAAGGTGGAAGCATCGTGTGGATTTTCGATGAAGAGGGTTCTGTAGTGATGCATTATTACGAGTTTCTGAAATATTATTTGATATGCCTATTGTACACATCTTTCAACGTGTGATGTTCATAAGAGTTGACGTGATCTCTAGTTTTTGACTGATTTTGATTTTTTGTTGGGTCCCGTTTTGTGTGGTCACTCATAGCAAGGCCTTACTCAATGAATCCTTTATTTTCGGTTTTCTTTTTTTCGTTTGTTGCAAGATCCGCATCAGTGACTGCATCGTTATATTACTTGTCCCTTTAACCTGGTGCCATAATTGTGAGTCTTAATTTGTACTCCTTTACGTACTCTTCAGGGCAGGCAGAACCTCAATAATCGATGTTTTTGGGATTTACCCATTAAATTAGCCCAGCTGAAATGACGGTAATGAACTTACCTCTCCTTTTCCTGCTGCTTGGTCATGCTAGCGGCGATTCCTACAATGAAGAGCTGAAGGTTTCAAGATTACCCAGTGGTAATCTCATGACTACGTTTCGTTTCACTATCACCTCTGACAGTTTGCATCTGGGTGAGTGAGCTCCCGTTGTTTCAGGGTACAGCGTGGGTCGAGGAACTGGAAAAAAAGGAAAGGAAGCTGTGTCTGGGCGGTTGTGAGGGAGGTGATAGTAATCGCTATTGTTCTGGTGAGAGCGCATAAAAATGCGGTGTTTATGCTTTTTCGGCCAGGGTCAAGTATGGGTCGAGGGACCCTCAGGGAGTAGTATTTCGGATGGAAGAGAGTCGTACTTTAGCTAAACTCGAGGGTTCCGCGACGCGACCTTAACTTTTTGCTATGGTTGTTGACTTATCACCATTTTTAGAGAGTCACTTTGAGCAAGGAAGTTAGGGAACGGATAGCGTTGACCGTGAGGTCGTATTTCCTGAAAACTTTCCTCGACATAGGCTTGAAAGAGGGGTTCTTGAATCTGACAGGAAACGTCGCTCGATACCACGCTGTACCTTTTAAAGCTTGTCGCGTTCATTGAATATAAACGATGATGAGCTTCAGGTCCCAGTTACTCACTATTTCCCCGAATAATGGCTGAACTCATTTCTTCCCATTCTCTATCGGAACTGTCCTTCATATTGACACAAGGCCGATGGCACAGCTCTCGTTGGGGTCTACCACCGCAACCTAATGGGCCTACTGGAGCGAGTGTTTATGCGTGGATTTATGGAAACGAAACAGCGTATGGTCTAATGTTAGTTTTTAGCAACACAAAAGAACACCATGACCTTTGTAGGGTGGATGGTAAATGGCGCACACTGATCAACTCGTTGAATGGACTGTTATGCACTGCAATGACGAGTGTTGTACCTGAACTCACTGCATCGCCAAATTTGGCATTCAGAAAGCTGGGCTCCGACAAAGAACGTGAGATGCACCTTCGTTACAGTGCGGTGGGAAAGGAGAGTGTTTGCACTGAAAATATGACCCCATGGAGAAAACTAGTGCCGTGTAAGCAGGTTTGTGGTTCTTTTGGTTTCTCCATTGATGAGGCCCATCTTCAACCACCCTTTTTTTCAGCATGGACTTGTCACGCTGTTGAATCCACTGAAGCTGTATGAATCCGTTTATCACGCAATAGGATTGGAACTTTATCAGCACAGTCAGGTAACTCTCTAATGAAATGAACCTAGGATCGTTGTTGGTAAAATATTACAATGCATGTCCCAGTTCATGTATCAGCGTGGTCATCCTTTTGCTCCTTGTTTCATTTGTAAAAAGTAGTTCTAAAATAATGAAAGGTAAATAAAGGGATTTCTTGTTATGCAAGATTTATTTTTGTTATGCAGCAGATATACCTTGGAGCAATTCCGATACGCGACTGGTTATCATTCGAACTGCAAGCAGACTGCAAGCTAATTGTCCTATTGATCTCGGTATACGTTCGTAAAACTCTGCTGTTATACTGCTATAGTTGTGCTTTGATTTGTGTCTTGCGCACAGCACAGTAATTCTGGTTGACACCCCTACAGTAATCCTTCATCACTACCCTGAGGTTTACTCATATCGCAGCAATCTGAACGCTACTCTAGGACTAGTCGACGAGTGCATAAAACAGCCCCATCTCATTTGCTCTTTTACTGTAGCCCTCATTCTGAAAATTTGGGGTTATGACTCTTTACTATTCTCGGCACCTCGTTGTAGCTCTTATTTATTTATTTATTTATTTATTTATCTATTTATTTATTTATTTACACTCTATGGTGCGCCACAAAATTATCAATAGATACGTATCGGTCCGGTGAATACCTGAAAAACTACAAGCAGTTACAGGTGTAGAATTGAAGTCTAGTATTCACTATCGCATGTTGATTTAGGGTGCCACGAGTAACTACCGACTTCAGCTAGTAATGTACAATGTTCTTGACGTACCGGTGAGAATTGGAAAGTTAGGTCAGTCAGAGTTTCTACAAGTGTTTTTTTTTTCGGGTGAAAGCTCTACATTTCATACATTCTCAGTACTAGTGCACTAGCACTGTAGTGTCGCTCAATAACATTTTCACATATTTTAGACTGGAGCATCTTCGAACTGTTCAACCGAAAAGCTACTGGAAACTGTGCTGTTGCTGAGAGTAGTAAGATCATAGTGGAGCTAGACAAGGTAGGTTTCAACATGCAGTTATTTTACGCAAATGATCGCCCATTTCACATGCCTGAAACGTGGTATGAAAGGCACGGAGTACACCTGATCATTTGGTTTTTCGTTGCGGATCTCAACGACAGTCACCCTGACGCTAATGTGGGCAATGGACATCTCGGAGAATGCAGTGTCACAGACGTGGTTCTAACCCTGGCGCATACGCCGGCATCTTTGCATAATTGAATTGGGTCATGTTGAGTTTGGCTGTGAATAGTTGAGAGATGGGAGGTAGAAGCTGTTACTAGAGGTGCTTCAATTCGGCCTTGGCTGAGTTTTGACGTGGTAGTGCCCACGCAATCACCGAGCGCCTCATTTATTCAGAGCAAATATGCTGCCGTTTTTCCACCGACGTGGTATTATATGTCACGCTAGCTGCTTATACGGCAAACAAGTTGATGAGCACGGTATGTATACTGCAGAAAACGTCCTATTAGGGGTAGTCACCCTTTTCATGATGAAGGAACCACTTTGTTGAATCAAGAGCCTCACTGCTGCATTATCAGAGACACTTCGACTGTGGCTTTATTTTTAGTTTTTCAGGGAATTCATCTTGAGCCGCCACCATCAGAAATTGTTGGTGACTCATTTGGTGTATATGATCTCAAGAAAAATATATCTGATACTTCTTTCACCGTTTCCGCTTCTTACGACAACGTTTTCAATCCTGCCTTGGATGAAGAGCAAGGAATCTTAAGGTGAGGATACCACCGAACTTTCAATACTTGCTAAGGCCGCGTTCATACTCTGCAGTGCCGACGGCAGAGCGTAGCTGCGTGTCTCTGCGTCCCCACCTGTTCCGCCCTGTCTCGTTGCCTGCGTCGTCTCTGCACCTCTCCGTGCCACTGCATCGCTGCCAGTAAACGCAGCCATGTCCCGTTGGCGTGAAGTATGAACGTGGCCTAAACTCATCTGATTGCAGTGTGTCATCGTTTATCGGGGGAACAGACCAGCAGTGTGGAGTTCTGGTTTCCATTCTGAAAAATGAAGAAGCGCCACTGCGAATAACTTATTCGCATTATTTGCCGTGGTTTATGCTGATTTACTATCACACACTCTCGGTCACTTGTATGGATCTGAAATATGGAAACGAACAGGTTCTGTAATGTTTCCAGTTCATACTGCTTCTCGTGCAGTCTTTTTCACTTCTAATTTTCGAAAGAAAAGAGTCATTAGATAGACGATTTATGCTTTTTCACTGCGCTCACTTTTATCTTCGGAATTCCATCTCGTGAAGAAGGAATGCAACCAGGAAAATCCGCATCCATTCTTCAGTTAAATGCGGCTGCACTTCCATCCGCGGTAATTATCATCTGATCCTAATTTTGGGTTTTGAATAACCTGTTATGTTCGAACGGATTATTCTGTTCCAAATCCTCTTTCTTCTCCAGTTTCGGCTTTATTTTCTTACTTGAAGGCCCGCTGCGCAATTAATCTGATGAAGCAGTGACATCCGAGTGTAGATAGGCAGTGCCCACCTACAGCGAGTGTGCCTATCTGTGCAGGATCCTAACTTTAGTTCATCCCCGCCCACTTGGCTCCATCTCCGCCCACTCAATTTGGCTGGCCTGCGCATCACTGTCTCTCGTGTGTGTTCCCCTCCAACCCGTTTCGGGTCTTTTCTCTTATCTCAGTCTATTCTCAAAGTCCTACTTGAAATCTGGTCTTAAACCAAGAGTGGTGAGAAAAGCCTAATTCTTGGTTTTGGGCGGTTTTCTTTACTTATTTCAACACTGGCTCAGCATTTCTCACTTTTCACTGCGGTGACCCAAAGAGAATCACCCTTCCCATGAAATCTCGAACTTTCCATTTTTCCGATTGTAGAAAGCTCATTAGTAACTGCTAACTGCTAAACGCGCACAGCGTCATTAGTAAATACTTGAAGTATAGCTCAGAAGGAGCCGTGCTGCGTTGCGTTGCGCGACTTTACTTTCTGATTTCCATCGGTAAGACGCTGTGCGCGTTGTGTACCGCATTGCCTTCTCCAGCGTTACACCCTGACACCAGGGTTTTCTAGCGAGTTATTCGTGTGTGTGTGTACCATTTGGACAGAAATTTGCGTCACGGCGTGCGGCAAGCGACGCCACGCGATGAGTGCGAACTAGTCGCCGTATTAATCAGGTCCTTGAGCGCTGACGGTTTCCCCTTTCATATATTAGGCGTAATCGCTTTAGGACCTAACTGGCACGGCGTCCGAGCTCACACCATTCGCGTCGTATGCGACACGCAGCCATGCGATCTTTTTTCTCCTAGTGGCACACATCTGAATTATCCTGCGGATTCCTCGATTTCCTCGTTCTGGAACTAGATACTTCCTAGTTCGGTACGTATTTCAATATTTTGGACTGGCTATTAAAAACTCTACATTTGACAGGTGCCTACCATTCACAACCGCCATTTCGTTCCTTCTATAGCACGTAAAAGACCAGCACTGATTGAACTGGAGTTGGACCTGCCAAGCAGATCAAAGTGTCGAATACAAGTGGAATTTGAGAAAGCTTTTTTGAGGTGTTTTTTATTTGTGGTGTTTCATTGAAGGGCTAATTAAAGGAATTGGGTAGACGTAGCATTTTGGGTAGTTACAAAGGACCTTGCAGGCTTTCCTCTGGCCGCGTTCATACTTTGCGGTGCCGGCGGCAGGGCGTGACTGTGTGTTTCTGCGTCCCCAACAGTTCCACGCGGTTCCTTTGCCTGCGTTGTTTCTGCACCTCCTTCCTGCCACTCTTCCTCGCTGGCTGTGAGTACAGCCACGCCTTGCCTGCGCAGTATGAACGCGGCATCTGTCGCATTTCTTTATGTCTTGATTATACAATATAACTGGTTTTTCAGAATTCGGGAATATCCGCCTGATGCTAACCACGGTATGTATGTTCCCGCTGCCGTTCTTACTTTCGAAAAGGACAGTGGTGACGTGGTCCTTGGAAATCAGGATGTTTTGAAGTTGACGACCAAGTGAGTCGCTTCGACATTTCTTGAAAAGCGTTAAGACAAGTTGAGATCTTCAGCTAATATTTCTGGTGTTAGCAGAATCCCTAGTTAAATCCACACCACGTCGCCTGCTGAGATTTCATAGAAATATAGCATCTCGATTTCGTATGAGAATATATCAGATTTCCCATGCACTTCTTATTTGACTCCGTTTTTCATTCTGTGGGAATTTCCATTTTTGAGGAGATTGCAGAATGTTGCTTTGAAGTGTTATTGATTGAAAGAGTGGCGAGAATGTTCGAAAAGTGGTTTCAGCAGAGAACTGTTGCAAATATAATATTGTGGCGGACGCAGCTTAGTGTTCGCAATGTTCAAAGTTGCCCCAGCGGTCCTTGATTGATGAAGCTTGCCCATATATCCCGTGAACATTATAAAATTAATAATAATGTAATATAATATGAAATATCTTTACCATGATCCTCGATAATCATTGTGAGGGTGGAACCAGAGGTCCTAAAAGTACACCGAACAAAAGTGACTGTCACTGTTCGCTGACCTTTGCTGGTCTTTCCGATTTTATGAACCCTTGAAACGGTTGAAACGGTGCCAGGTCGAAGGGTGTGTGTCAGAACTGTCCAGTTAAGTCCGTTGTCATTCGGGAGCTAGTCTAGTAGAGCTCATATGGGCAAATACCTTCTGGCCAGTTAGGTACTGTCCAGAAATCGCGATTCGCAGCATCCAGGCGGAATGGAAAAGATACATACCAATTTAGTGATTCAGGCGATCGTTGGACTCGTGCGATTGAGGTGGAAGGGAAGAGATATTTGTTGACTGGGTGTATGATGCCAGGTGGAAGGGAAGAGATACTGATTGTTTGGGTTAATGATGCGTCAGAATCGCGCCAGTCGTGCGATCGCTTGAATCGCGAACTCTGGGCAATCCCTTACTGTACTGGAGTGAGGATGGTAGTAAAGTTGAAAAGAACGATTCGTTCGGCATAGTTCAACATACAGGTGTTTCTATTCAGGTCAAAGGGAACCGGCGTTGAGCGAATCACATTGCATGGAAATGTGCTCCTTCTGGCTCTACCAGTGCCCGACTTCAGCATGCCATTCAACGTCATCTGCTTTGTCATGACAACCGTCTCTCTGTGTTTTGGGCCAATTCATAGTTTTTCAACAAAAATGTGCGTGCGTTGGTTTCATGTCCCAGTGATTACTTGATTCAAAAAGTGATTTCAGATTGATTCCTGTTAATTCGGCATTGCCGAGCTCTTCACTTGCAAGGAAGCTATTTCGTGTATTCCTTTTGACGCTTCTTGGTCTCGCATTCTATGCACAATACCGAGAAATGAGCCTTCATGAAATCCGAAGAAGTATCGAGCAGTTCTTTGAAAAAATGAACAGCGTTTAGTGTTGGTGGAGTAGCGTTTGTTTCTAACGGGTCACATATCACTTCAAAACTGACGTCATCAGTGAGTGCAAAGCGATGCCATTTTTGGCTGATTTGGTAATGAAATGGTTTTTATTTATTCTGTGTTCTGTATTTTTTTATTCTGTCAGTTTAGGTTTGACTCTACTGAAAATTGTGCAGTAAAATTTCCTGTTCATGTAAGCTTTTTCGAGAAAGCTGTGGGTGGTAGTTCAGGGAATATGCGATTGCAAATGTTTTATTCTTTTCATGCAGACGGAGCGTAGTTCCGCTCATCAGCAAAAGATAAGTATAGCAGTGAAATGGATTTTCCTCGAAAGAGTCAAGAATTTATCCCTTAAGCCGCTCTACAAGCACCAGACTTACCCTCTGGGGTAAACATACGACTAGAACGAAACAAGGCAAATCAAACATGTTTTGTACTATAACTATGTTTTGGCGATCATTGAATTTTCCAAGTGACTGCAGCCAAAAAACTTTGATCGAAATTGCATTCGTGGCGCATCCTGGAAATTATCATTGCTGTTTTATCCTTAATCTATTCAAGAGCCGTTCAGAATGACTTTTCACACTTCTAAGGGCATCAAATTGAATTTCTGCATGTGAAATCTGATTTGTCACCGTTTTCACGAAATTGTGAAGTTCTGGGAGTACAGGAAATTTTCCGCTTGAGTGGCTTTAAAGCAGAATATGGAGCAAGGAAAATCGCTTCCGACGAAGTTTTTCTTTTCGATATTCGTTTAACTCTCTGCATTATGGCAGCCACGCTTTACTTGTATTCGTCCTATTGCCTGTGTAAAAATGTTTATTTTGCTGGCGTAAAAATCACGTTTTTCTAATTTTTCGGTAGCTAGCAGTGTAAAGACATGTTTCGTGTTTTCTGAGACAATCTTCGTGCGTTTATTGGATTTTTTTTCTAATTTTGATTTAATTCTCAATTGTTTTTCCTTCAATAGTTGAGATGCAAGCCTTTCATGAAAAAAGTGGTCTTTTCCTATTTCGATTGATTAGGTACATTCTTTTGCTTTTTCGATGAAACCTGTCACAAAGTTCACACTGGGCTGCAGAACCAGCTAACATCAAAGTAGTTGTTGCCGTGAACGAATCATTAGGTAATATGGTGATGGTTCGATGAATACCATCTTCAGATCAAGAAAGCGAATACCAATGTGATACATTACGACACCGCGAGGGGATTTCTTTCTGGCAACGCGTTCATACTTTGCGGTGCCGGCGACAAAGAGTGGCTGCATGTTTCTGCGCCTCTGCTTGTGCTTATCTTGTTGCCTGCTTCGTCTCTGCAACTTCCTGTGCCACTCTGTCTCGCTGCCTGTGGACGCAGCCCTGTCTTGCCCTTCGCAAAGTATGAACTCGGATTCACGTGTGAAAAAAGACTTTGTTTTTACCGATTCTCTTACCCCAAGGATACCTTTTTATATTTCTCTGCTTCAAGATAAAGATAAACATCATCTCGGAATCAATATTGTGCGGTGCCATCGAGGTGGTAAGGTTTGGTTCCGTAGCATTGATTAGTTAGTGGGATGTAAACTGCTAATTTCAAAACGGTCAGTATATAAAATAAGTTGCTGCTTGGGAAGGAAACTAGGTGCCGAAAGCTTGCCATTAGACTCGAATTACTTTTGTAACATTTTTGTGAAACCTTTTCGAGACTTGCATTAAATCTTGGAGCCTCAGCTGTTTTAGCACATTTTTATGCTGTTTTTATGCTGTTTCTATGCTGTTAAAGGTACTGAATGTGACCATTTCACCAATTAGTAAGAAAAAATGTGATAGTAACAAGAGCAAGCTACAATACCGCTCGCGTCGGGGTGTAGGTTGGGACACACGAATCTAGGCCGTGATCCTGTAACAGCCTGTGGCCTTTGACCTAAGCCTTAAATAATTCAGACAATTTGTTCATGTAAATTGTGTCCTCCTGGCAAGTCTGTTCCGTTGTATAGTCAAATTGTTTGAATTATTCATGTCACAGGGCAAAGGCCACAGGCTGTCACAGGGTCACGGCCTAGATTCGTGTGTCCCGACCGTCACCCCTCGCGTCGCGGGGATAATTTTCGGCTTGCGACGGTTTGTTCGCGAACAATTTTCGGCTTGCGACGGTTTGTTCGCGAACAAACCGTCGCAAGCCGAAAATTATCCCCGCGACGCGAGCGGTATTGTAGCTGCCAACGGAAGGTTAGCCTTTTCTCAAAAAAATTCTCCATGAATCGCTAGCAAGGTTCTAGCAGTCATTTGACTGCCTTACAATTATCGTTCTCTTTCAAGGCATGCGCATCATGTACTACATATTATGTAGGTGTATGCAGAATAAATGGCCAAAACATAACTGGTCATAACTTCGCTCAGACACAACTTTATTTGTCGAAATAGAAACCATTCGAATCTACAGAATTTCGCCAACAATCTGCTGAAGAAAATATGTCATCATGATAAAATTCTGAATTGCGAAAATTAATAAAGTCAAAAATGGCATATTTACCCTGCAAAGTATCGGCGAATTTCTTCTGACGCAGGTTTGCATCGAGAACCCGGGAAGGTGGTATTCTGTTGGGGATGGGTTTGAGCAGTAAGTGGGGTAAGGGAGAGTCTCGATGCCTAACTGCATCAGTTTTTGCTGTGTGCGCAAAACAACGCAAAACCCCACACTTCGCAGGTCACCCTGCAGAAACTGATGCAGTTAGGCATCGAGACTCTCCCTAACCTCGACCCAGACCTATCCCTGACGGATTACCACTTTTTCCGGGCTCTCGATGCAAACCTGCGTCAGAAGGAGTTCGCCAATACGATGCATGTTGAAAATGTCATCGTTGACTTTCTTAGTTTTCGCAATCCACAATTTATCATTTTGGCATATTTCCTCTACCAGATCGTTGGCAAGTTGTGTAGATTCGAATGGTTTTTATTTCGACCAACAAAGTTGTGTCTAAGCGAAGTTATGGCGTTTTGAAAAAAAAAAGATCCGTTTTGGCCATTTATTCTGCATACACCTAACACAAATAGCTGCCACACATAACGGATTGGCTTGGTCCCGATCGACACGTGAGCACTGTGGGACTCGTATATCACCTGAAGTAGCTTCAGGACCCACACCTCCAGTGTTGATCCACTCGATGTCGTCTTTTCCCCACTAGCACCTCCATTTCAACTTCGGCGGTTGATAAATTTATTGTACGCCTTCAAGTTAGGTGGCTCGGAGGGGTCTTGTAACCTTTTTAATCTTGCGTCCAGTTAGTTGAACAAGCTTGATGATAGCTGGCTTGGTCCAGTCCCCTTGTCATTTAGAGATCCCATGTGGTAGCCACAAGTCTTACACTTGTTAGCACACGGATCTGGTTAGCGAAGAACAGCATTTTACGGAACTAAAAAAGGCCTAGTTTCTGGTTGTACTGCGAATAATAGGTTCTAAATCAAGTCTCCCGCCTCCAATTTCCTCTGAAAATTACGATTGCAGGTACTTTGGTGTTACGCTGATTCACTATCATATCAGTTTATGGTCGGAACGGGGTGATTCCCCCATGGTACCATCAGTCGATGGCTCACGTGAAAGTCACTGCCACTAGACACTTTTTATCTTCCCGATAGCAGAATTCAACGCAAAGTTTACTCGGTTCGGTGTTATCTTGGATGCAATCTAGCACACATTTGAAGAGCAGTTTGGGTGTTCTATGGTTTTGCACAAACTTCCTGCAAAAGTGGAATGATTTGCGTTCGGCGATGAACAAACACTAGTCGATAACGTTCTAGGCTTGTCGGTGAAACGCTAGAATCATAGGTGTGTCGCGTATGCAATGAGCAGAAACGAGCGTGTGGACTTACGTCGAATTTTGGCGCGGAGAGCGGCGCCGCCGATTTGTTCGCGTGCGAATGCGTACATTGCAACACTCCCAGAGGTTTACGACCAAATTTATTATTTTCAAATTAGGCTTGTCATTTCCGCTGGACCTGCAGACTCATATCGAATTTACGCTCAGCGACGCCGCGACAGCGACGTCGCTAAGCGAAAATTTGACATAAGCCTACACATCCAGCAGAAACGCGCATAGTGCAATGGCTGAAAGCGCTGTCTCGCCCTTTTATGGGTTGGATTTCAACAGAAAACTGATCGTGATCTGTTCGAGGTAGGCACCTTCCAACTCCAAGGCAAGATGTGGTGGATTTGGTGCTACGGACAATACCACCCAACAAAAGCACAGTGGCATGTAGGATGAACCAATGCATGAAACTTCCGGATGTTAGCTACAATCTGATTCCATACCCTCCAGTACAATTTAATATGCCTCCTCATGAAAAGCAGAGTTGTTTCAGGAGTTGAGAAGGTTCTAGCGCGCAGCCCCTCATCTTAGCAATGGATATCTTAGGTTGTTCGGAAAGAAATGCGCGTTGAATTGGTCCATTTATTTCTTTCCTACTATGGAACTTTTCCAAAACAGTTTTGTCTATTAGAAAGAGATTTTTGTTGCGCGTCTTATGACGTATTTTTGTCTAAGTCTACTTTGATTTTTTCAAAGAAGAAAAGGAGGTAATGGGTACCGCTTCAGCTGAGCGATGCAAACAAGGCAGTACGAGTGGCAATGGCCGGTTTCTTCTTCGTCGCCTCGAGAACAGCGGTTTCTTCGACTCTACTGTTACATCAGATGAGAAATGGATCTGCTTTGACAACGCAACGCGAAAAAGACAGTGGTTAGATCCCGGTGGCACTCCAAAATCCACTCCGAAACCGTATATACACGGCAAAAAGGTGACGCTTTGTGTCTGACTGAGCATCAAAAGTTTGGTGTACTTTGTAGTTCCGGATTCGGGTCAAACAGTTACGGCGGACATTTACAAAGATCAGTTGATTCGCGTGGATCAAGTATTGCGTCGTCAAGGTGTCGAAACGTTGTCTACAAAATTCCTCCACGACAACGCTCGTGTACATGTCGCAAAAATCACCTCGGAAAAAGTTAGGAATTGGGCTGGGAAGTCCTGCCTCATTGGGAGTCGCCATGCGGCCCAGACTTGGCACCAACCAATTACAATTTGTTCTGGTCGATGCAGCACTCCCTGGCCGAGAGAAAGTTCACAAACCGCGTAGAAGTCCAACTCTGGATGTCCAACTACTTTGGTCGCAGCCGGCCGAATTCTTCGATAAAGGATTCCACTTTATGAAACGTCGGCAACAAGTCATTGATAGTAATGGGGCTTAACCTTTGAATTAATCTTGTTTGATTTCGTTTTCATTATAAAAATTCTTTAAATCCAAACGCGCATTTCTTTCCGAGCAACCTAATACTATCTCTGAGCTTTGCACTTCAAAAGCCCACGGATTTTGAGGGTGTGTACCCTTATGTCAGAATTTCGCACCGCGGCATGTCGCAAGCGAAGCAATGCGGACGAGCTAAAGGCGTCGTAATCGTTCTAAGACCCAACTACCGCGACGCGCATGGCTCGCACACACTACGTCGCACACTGCTCGTAGTCGTGCGAAAATCCTGACATATGGGTACATACCCGGATTTTGAAGGGGAAGTATCTGCATGAATCATTATAGAATTGCCGTCATAGGCTGATCCAGAGTAAAAGAAGCCTGTTGTGTGACACCCACTGAAAATTAGCCAACCTTGACGTCATTATACGATTAGTCGTTTTTAAAGGAACCGTCCACAGAAATTTAAATTCTCTGTTACCCACCATTTACATCACATTTGCTTACTAAGGACAACGTACAAGGTATCTGGTAGAGTGTTTCAAGAGGAATGAAAATCATGGAGTTTACGTGAACGATTCCTTTGGCAGGAGGATTGAAATGAGTAGTGATTTTGCAGGTCTCACGGCTCGAATACATGAATCAGAGCCATTTCAAGATGACTGCATCAGGGCCATTGAGATGTTAAATCTAGCATGCGAAAGGGATGCTCCACTAGATACTGTTATTTCAATGGCTTTCTCTTCCATGTGGTATCGCACACCTTTCACATCTCTTCCCTAAGATACATAGATTCCGGAGATGCGTACACGTCTACTGAATAACATAGCAGGAGAACCATATTTTTAGTTTTTTCAGCGGCAGTCTGCCTTTCTGCCTGTTTTTCCTTCCCGGCCTTCCAAGCAGCATTGCTTTCATTTTCAAACGCCCGCCTCTTTTCCTTTCGATCTCAATCAGTCTTGTTGAGAAAATTGGAACTAAGGATCTTGTGGTGGAAATCTGACAACTATTAAGCGCCAACGACAGCTTCGAGGCGTTCTTTGGAAAATTACTGGAAATATGTCCCATTCTTCGATGAGGTTACTCGGCTGTTATAATGGAACAAGGGAAAACACGAAGAAGAAGCTTGAGACCTGCCTCCCAGTAAATATCTGCCGCCTATTCAATATATTTCTGGTGAAGGGAACTCCTTAAATGGAATTTGAACGGAAAGAAGAATGGAAAAACAACTGGCGTAAACATCGATCCCCACCATCTTTTCTTTGGAATATGCACTAGCGTAGATATCGATTCAGAACTTTTTCTCAGCTCCAGGATGTGAATATCTGACAGAGATTCCTTTTTTTTTGTAAAAATTTGAAATGAAGCGATAAAATGGCAGTTGCTTGTGTTTGCACAGCAGATTTGTTATTTTGTTTTCGAATCAAAATACAAAGGCGATCGAACTAAATGGGATCAAAATGCTCTTTTGTGGGACCGACAGCGTCAACACACATCCATAATCGTAAATATAACCAGAGATTTCGCTATACCATCCCTATTTCCATTATTGGAGGGGGTGAAAGGGGGGGGGGACATTTCACGGGATGTTGAACGCCTAAGTAGCACTGACATCTCAGACAAGCGTATATTTTTGTCTCAACCTTATTGTTAGTAGAAGAAATTGAAGTTTTTTCATTATCCTAAAGATTAGGTAAAGATAGTGCCAAACGCCGAGCACATTGGATGCCTTGACCACTCACTGGGATAGCGCGACAGGTCAGAGTGACACAGCCACAGAAACAGAGACACGCAGCCATACCGCAAAGTCTGAACGCGGTCGAACGACAATTGGCGTAACTCTACTCTCATGATACAAGGATCAGATCCAACCAATCTTCCATCCTTCCCAGGCCATTGAAGTGCTGCCAGTCAGTATGACAGGTCATCAACGTTGGCGTGTACACTGGCTGCCCCTTGTGTGGACCGAAGAGCGTTCGAGTGCACCCGCTTCACGATGGGAACAGACGCGCGGCGCAAATTCCAAGGCATCGATCAACGCCCAGTGCTCTGTCCTTCTACCTAGTGGAAAGCATTCAAATTCTGGCTTTTATTTAATGTAGCCCTAGCAAAATTCATTCTGTTTCCAATAAGGCTATCTATCTGCACTTATCGTGATATTGTTCAGTGTAACTCGACTTTTTTTGTTATTTTTTGTTTGTCAGTTTGTCAGCTTGTTTGTTTTTGTATATTTATTCATCCTTATTCCGGAACTAGTGCCGGGCCCTGTCCCCGTTGGCAGACCCACTAAGCTGATATCCCGGTTCTCATCTTGCTTTCAGGTTTGTAGTGATGACGGCCACTACTTATCGGTGTTGTCTATTCACCCTTCTACCCCCCCCCCCCGCGCTCGTAAAAGTAATTATAATCTTGTATGCATTCTTTACTTTCTGGTTATCGAAAACATGTATTTATTTATTTATTTATTTATATTTATTTATTTATTTATTTATTTATTATGCACTCACGGGTGCGCTAAAATGCCAACAAAACCAAATGGATAACACAGCGAACGACTGAACGAGAAAATAAATAAACAAAGGAGAAAACATGTTGTCATTCGAAATTAATTGTTTGCAATGAATTGCGATAATAAATCATAATCATGGAAACCTTCCAACAATGATCTGAGATTGCCCAATGGTCGAATTCACTTCTACGAGTTACGATGCAAGGTAACTGGTACCGAACTTGTCAAGAAAGGCAAATTTGTAGAAAATTTTTAAGACTCCACGTCTTATGCCTTCGTAGAGCAATTGCATAGCAATCAATTCTTCTACAGTTCTGCATGGAATTTTGCAGTATATCACTCTGGTGGACGATCTGAACAAAGGCGATTAGCCGTTCTCACTTTTGCGCCCACGAAGGATGAAGTAATTTTTATTTTTCACTTCCCCGATCTACATAGCTGCTTTCGCTATCATAGGCAGTCCCAAAAGCCCTTGCATGAGAAACTGGATCGAGGGAAGGCTCGTCTGAATTAGGCTCATGAAGACAGCATGATTAATGGGACAAAAAAGTTGAGGAACTCTGGATGCACTTTTGTGCGCACGAGCACTAAATATCGCAAATGATACATGGTAGCTTGATATCCGCTCATCAAAACACTGAATTCGTATTCCACGAGGATTCTCAACTCATGAAACAGTCAAGAATTAGTGAAATATAAAAGTTGAAGACAGTGATAGGGGCAATGTGGGTGACAAGGAATCTCTAAAAGATGTCACTCATTGAAAATTAGGGGTCGGGAAGCCTATCTGGGGCGAAATCCACCGCGACAAAAGCGTCCCTGGGCTGTGGCGGAGGCGGCCTTTTTAGCTTCACCCGCATTTCTTATCCCGGCCCGCCTCCTAGGGTTGACTTTGCCGAGGAATGAATGAGGTGTAGAGTAACAAGAATGATAGCAAAGTGATAATTGTCGTATCGTATTAAAGCCGTATCGCTCGAAATGACGTGTTGCTTGAAATGTCGGCTTTCGTGGTGAACAGTCCACCGGTCAGTATCAAAGATTGGAATGAATGATGCAACCGAATTAACCCTACCGCTGCCTTTAAGTATAAATATGTAGGCATAATTATAAGCACATAAATATTTTTTCGATTTTCATTGGTGAGGTTTTATTCATAACTTCTACTGGGATTTGAAAGCCCTTCCCGCTGTTAGCCGTTGTCTGTGACACATCAGTCTTGAGGAAATTGATGGTTTGTAGGACCAGGAGCTAAGAAAATGTTCCTTATGATAACCTTGAACAAATAGCACGTTACAACGAAATGAAATATCAGAAGCAATTATTTTCAAGTGCTTTCTCCAATAGGCTTCTGCCTACTAGATAGATAGATCTTTTCGGGAAAAGCCTTTGAAAATGCCGGTTACGATGACGCAGGGTTACTACGTACGACTAAAATGGTCACTTAAATCTCACGTCTTTTGTTCGCCTGATAGAATCGATGGCTCGACATAATTATCAGCTTATAGCGCTTATCTTCACCGAACTTATTCAGTGAAGTACAGTTCGCCAATTTAGCAGTTATACAGGATATCATAGTCCGTTTTGAAAGATAGCAGGAACAGATCACGATCGCCTACGTTTCCTGTTGGGACATTCGCACATTCAAGAACGCAAAAAAAAACACTAAAAATTATTACAATGATGCTGAGTTATAGGCAAAAGGCTTCGGCACTATTAACCCAGAACTACCCCACTACCTCTCCAACCGATGTGGTCGAAGAGGTGATTTTGGGAAAACCTTTCGATTTGGCTGCGAACTTCTACCCAAGAGTAATTCGACCCGTGGAACACGAATATGGCATTTTTTTTTGGCGCGAAACCGCTTGGCGCCCGCGCCAAAATGGCTCAGGCGCCAAGCGGTTTCGCGTCAAACGAATGTCATATTTGTGTGCCACGGGTCAAATTACCCCTTGAGACAAATTTTGAGCGAGTTCGGTGATCTACCCCATTTTGGGGCCGGCGTCTATGGCGCAGGCTCCAAGCGGTTTCGCGCCAAACGAATGTCATATTCGTGTTCTACGGATCGAAATACCTCTGGATAGATGTTTGCAGCTAAATCGAGTGGTTTCCCAAAAATCACCTCTTCGACCGCATCGGTTAAAGAGGTAGTGGAGTGGCTCTGGGTAAATAGTGCCAAGCTGGCACGCGGGCTGCGGCAATAATCAGCAGCTATCTGAAACTAGGAATTATGCTTTTCCTTTATACCATCCTTTTTCCAATTTCTGAAGCTGTTTTCATGTGAAAGCGAGTCGTGCGGCAAATTTTAGAGCCGTGTTCGACGCTAGAAACCAGTAAACAAGATTAATTTCAATAAACAAATTGAGAGTTGTCATGCTTGCCATAATCAAAATAACATATTTGATGATCTTCCCTTGCTGTTTTTTTAAAGGTTCCTAGACCAAAGTATCCAATTTAACAGAACTCAAAGGAAACCAACTTGCTCCCCAGCCCACAGTGGTGTTTGGATGAGAAGGGAAGACCGGATCTTTCTCTGAAAACCTCTGATTGGAGGGTACAGCAGAAAAATTTCCCTGGATTTCCATTCTTTTTCGTGACTTTCTTCAGAGCCAAACTTCCACACCTGAATTTCCACAAAAATGCCTATGTTCCCTACAAGTCACACAAATTTACCACAAAAAATGAAATGTAAATGCCTTCAAAACAAGAAATAGTATTGTCACGTTTTATTCACGACAAAATAGATTCATCTGGTTTAAATCTAATGCACATGGAAGCTAATAGCCGTTCATAGAATAAATTATATTTACATGTAAAACCACAGGATAACAATTACAAGAGTGAAGTGGATCATGCAAGTTTTGTCAAACTCACGAGGTTAACACCAGTTCAGAATTTGTTAATGTTAAATAAATCAAGTTTTAATGTCAGTCACATGGTTAGAGATTAAATGACGAGACTTCTACCTATTCCAAAACTAAGCAACCATCGCATTTTAGCCATGGACGCGACCAGCAATAAGGTGTTTGATCACTTCTTCATCGACTAGAGTTGTAACGTCTCCTATGCCCGACTCGGATCCTTCAGCAATCTTGCGCAGGATACGACGAGTCACCTTTCCGGATCGAGTTTTTGGTAGACCAGGAGCAGACTGAATCACTTCAGGAACGGCAATAGCTCCGATTTTCAGACGAACTATGTTCTTGAGTTCCTGGACAAGTGCTGCGTTCATTTTCTCTCCATTGTTCAAAGTTACGAACGCGTACGGGAATGAGCCCTTGATGTCATGTGGGGCAGCCACAACGGCAGCTTCCGCAACCTGAAAGAGAGACGCTTAGATTGTCCTACAGATAGGTTGTTTTCGAGTGACACACCTTGTCGTGCGCCACAAGTGCGCTTTCGATTTCAGCCGTCGATAGCAGATGACCAGAGACATTCATTAAGTCGTCAACGCGGCCCGTTATCCACAGATATCCATCCTCATCGCGACGGGCACCGTCACCGGTGAAATAGTAGCCATTGAATGGAGCAAAATATGTTTTTACAAATCTAAAAATGTAACGATCCCGAAACAAATTCCGAAGTGAACCAGTTTAATTTCGAACCTTTCGTGGTCACCGAAAACAGTGCGCAGCATTCCTGGCCATGCGCGGTCGAAACAGAGATTTCCTTCACCTGGACCTTCGATTACACGACCGTCAGCATCAAGAAGTACAGGGTTCACACCGAAAAATGGATACGTTGCCGAGCCAGGTTTCATCGGAGTCGCACCCGGCATTGGCGTGATCATATGGCCGCCCTACAAATCGAAGACTACCTTGAAGAATCTTGAAGAACGATAGGTACCTGAAGGACCTGTTCTTCTGGAAGCACTACACGTACCGTTTCAGTCTGCCAGAAGGTATCCACAATGGCACATCTACCCTCACCAACAACATTGTACAACCATCTCCATGCCGCTGGATTTATCGGTTCACCAACAGTTCCCAAGATTTCCAACGAAGCACGCGAATGTCTAAAAAGTTAAAATTTGGCATGAATTATTAAAACGAGAAAGCAGGTGAAGAAAAGAGCAAAAATACCTTTTCACGTGATCATCTCCCATAGCCATGAGTGCTCGTATAGCGGTAGGTGAAGTGTAGAGCTTGTTAACCTTAAATACCGTTGTGGTTTTCACAAAACAAGAAAAAATAATAGCTAATCAGATGAAGTCAGAAAAAAAACTTGCCTTGTACTTATCAGTAACCTCCCAGAGCCTATCGGGACCTGGATGACTGGGTACACCTTCGAACCACACGCCAGTCAGGCCGTTCATTAACGGGCCGTACAGCAGGTACCTGAACAATCGTAACAATCGGGCTTAGAACTCAAGCACAGCTCATCTAAATACCACGGCGAAAACCAACAATAAACTAACGTATGGCCAGTAATCCATCCACAGTCAGCGGTGCACCAGTACACGTCTCGATCGGGATGGGCATCAAAGGTATTCTTCGTGGTGTAGTAGGCGTATACCATGTAACCAGCGGTGGTATGCTGGATTCCTTTAGGTTTTCCCGTCGAGCCACTGTAAGCGAACATATTACGGCCCATTTTTTAGCTAATGAACCACATTTGAAATGAAGACCATGTCCGCACTCAAACAGCGTTAGAAAGCAAAGCATGACTATGAAACCTTGCAATTGGGAGGGAACGAAGAAATTTTGTGAGCCAGAGAGTGGATTAACAGCTCTGAATACCCCCTATCCATATAGCATGCCATTTTCGCAAGCAAAATGCGTAATGATCTTGAAATGGATAAAAATGAATTATGGAAATAGTAATAAATTCTAATGACTGGATCTAAGAAAATAAAATATAAAATGATGAACTGTTTAAACCGCGCTCACTGAAAATCTCAGGGTATCTCAAGGTAATCTGTTCAGTTTCTGCTTGGGCAAAAAGTAAATCTTCAGCGAATGCAGTATTGCACATTGAGCTTTCTTGAAATCGCAAATAAAAAGCGTCTTGTCCAAAGAAAAGGAAAAGATGAAAGACTACAATTTATCAGTGCTCACGAGGTGTACAACAGGAAGAGCGGACTTTCGGCGTCCATCCATTCCACAGGAGACTCCACACCTTTATACTTAGCCATTTCAATGGTATAATCGAAGTCGATGGGATTCATTGGTACATCCTGGAATAAAATAAGCGAATAATCGAAAATAAAACTTATAAATCGTTTCCACGTAACTCTACATACCGCAGGAGTGCTGCATGTCTTCGGAACGGTGACTCGTTTCTGATGGGAGACTACGATGACCGAATTCACATCTACACCACCTTCAAGGGCTATCTTGACAGCGTCGTCGGCAATTTTCTTGAGATTTACGTGCTTTGTTCCACGGAAGAACCCATCAGCCGTGACAAGCACTCGACAGCTAAATCAAGTGTGATTACCGTCATTAATGAGGAAAATAAGCATTCGAAGCGTCCTCACTTAGCATCAATCATTCGAGATCCTAGGGCTGGAGCGGAAAATCCGGCAAAAACCACTGAATGCATGGCTCCTAAAAAGAATGGAATGTCATTCGATATATCTTCGGGAGTCAGCTTTTCATCTCACCTATTCTGGTGCAGGCCAACATGGCAACAGCCAATTCGGTGATCATTGGGAGGTAAAGGGCCACAACGTCTCCCCTTCGGACACCATGACCACGTAAAACTGCCGAGAAATTTACCACCTATAATCATCCAAAATGAAAAAGGCAAATAAGTGCGGCTATGCGATTAACGACTAACCTGCGCGTGCAGTTCGGAATAGGTAATTTTGAAGTTGTCCAAGGGCTCATTTCCTTCCCAAATATAGGCGACCTATTGAGAATTTATAAACACCAAGAATTCACACGAAAAATATCGCTTTACATACTTTATCGCCCAATCCACGCTTTATATTCCGCTCCAGGCAGTTATAGGAGATGTTAGTTTTTGCACCGTCCATAAACCGGCAGAAGATATCGCCTTTCTTCGCGTCGAAATTCCATTCCAATCCCTAAAGCAAATGAACAGCGTAAATACGATTAATAAGGGACTCGATACATTCAACCGAATTCATAAACAATGAATAATAATAACAAAATAAAAAAATAAGGTGGTAAAATACGTAAAATCAAATCTCGTCCGGGATTACCTTCGAGGAGCCCTCAGCGAAGTAGAGCTCTTCAGCGACACTTTTCCAAAATGCGTCAGAGTCGTTGATAGAGGAACGATATTTCTCACGATAGGACTGGAGACCAGATACATGAGCTCCAGCGAGGAGAGGTGCAGGGGGAAGGAATACCTGAAAGACAAGAGATAACGCAAAAAAAACCTTCACATATTCGTAAAAACAAAGAATCAACAATGCGAAAGTGCAAATGTCCTGTTTATCCCTTACAAAGACGGCAAGGCGTGAAGAGTGCATCCTTGACAACTCCAAGTAAAGCCTTAGTTCTCTGTTGCTGCTGATACTACATCCTGCTTCAAAATGCTTCAAGTTTCGCAAAACTCGATATTGCAATCTTTGAAGGCTAAGACGCATCACCTTTTTTCAGCGTCACGAGTGGATGGAGGCGGCGTCGGTCAGATGGGGCAGCCACCTCTTCCTAGAGGTAGGGTCACGCATGCGAGGCCGAGCGGCACTAACGACTCCAATGAGATGCAGTGCGCCGGACTTTTCAGAGATATCCACTGCTAAATTCTGCAAGTGCGAGGGTGCAAAGAATCCTTATCGATGGCATCAAATTTGAGAACAGAGATGGAGAGACTTTTCATAGGAGCTCCCAATTAAATGCAGCAACGTCACTAACAAAGCGAATTTTGGCTTCGAAAATGTGGTCCTACAATTAACATTTCCGGTGAAAATTTTATATTTCAATTTAATTAATTTAATGAATTTTTCAAAAAGACGTCATTAGATGGCTGAGTCACGGACAACGACTTGACTGTCATTTAGCAGGAATTTATTTTTGTTAATCGTCCTGCGATCTATTTGGTCGAAAGCACCTCGGATGAATTTTGAGGGCATAATCACCTAGAATGCATTTTTGTCATCTTTCATAGTAATAGACAGAAGAGTGAGGCATGGTAGCAACCAAAACTGAAAGGCTAGCTTCCCGTCAACTTACTCATTGAACCTCGAACGAAATCGTATGAATGTATAAATCACTTCAGGAAAGCAGCTCAGTTCAGTTCGAGAGAGCGGGAGCATTAAGGGTTGGATGAAAATCGAAAAAAAAAAACTAAAAACTCCCGATATTCAATCGTATATTCATCATTTCATGGTGCCAGGTTACCACACTTCAGCCGATCTTGCATGTAAAAGTTCAAATCCAACAACAATGCTGGCCGTCTAGCTGCTGCATCGTTCAGATTGTTAAGATGAAATTCCGAAGGGCTGTTTTGGACATATAAAATAAGTCTGGAAAGGCAAGACACGCGATTCAATTCTTCCGATTGTGGGTCTAATCGGTTTTCTCTCAACTGCCACGAAATCCCACGCTTAATCAGATATTGAATTCATTGGCATGAAAAATATGCGCACTCTCATCAAAGAAAATTGCCAGTATCATTCTTTCACTGAAGAATACTGCGCTTTCAATTCCAGCATTTTCGACGTCTTTGCTTTTTGAGAACGTTTACAAGATTCCACAAAGTAATCAACTCAAAGCACGACCTCACTCAAGCCGCTTGCAAAATCACGGGAGCTCAAAAAACTTATCAGGTCTCGAAGGCTGGCAACATACAATGGTTCGTCTGAGTCGGAGGTAAAACGAACCATTTAACACTATATGGCATATTCCTTACCATACCTATTCTATCACATTCTACACTGGGAAAGTTAGCTCTATCCGCCCTGTATAAAACTAAGGCAGATGAATGACGCACTCCTGGAGATCATCTCGAAATTACTACAACAACTGTTAAATCACCAAAGTTACTACAACAATCCCTGTTAAATCACCAAAGTAACAACCAAACAAATCATTGCAGCGGCGCATGGGAAATAGGAAAAATGGAAAGCAAATTCTATATGAGTTAGCCCTTTGGGGGTTGAGTTTTTTGCGAGGAATAAATAAGAGATGGATAACAAGAAAAGAGAGAACGAACCTCTTCATCAGGCTCCGGAGGAGACGTAATGTCGAACTTCACACCTACGTCGGACATGACGGCGACGGCTGCTAAGTTGGCAAAGCCTGCAAGAAGAAGCTGAGAGTTTAGCGAGAAAAGACGAAAAACAAAAAGCACATATGGAGCAGCAACACAACAAGTGACAGATCGATCAGGCGCATGTAAGCGAAGGACAAGAGTTGTAGCGCTGAGGGCCCGCGCCATCCGACAAATTCCGAGGCATCAAAGGCGGTCCCCCTTCGCCTGGTCAGACAGCGCGTAAAGAGCACAGCCGAAGGAGAGACGCAGAAAAGCACCGGCTGCCCGGCGTGAACAGCGAGCGACTGAGACGGCGAACCTCCGAAAGGGGTGGGGCTGGACCGCCCCAGGCCACGCCCACGTGGCGCGAGAGTATCGGTGGCGGTGGCGTGGAGCTGACGGCTGTACGGGGTGGGGTGGGGGGCAGCCGTTATTTGTAGGGGTCCGATCGGATCGGGGGACAGCCTGAGTCAGCGATTAGATAAGTGCAAAATCAGACCACAATATCAGCAGGGGGTTCACCTTTTACCCGATGGGCGGTGCGCCGTTACCACTTCTGAGATAAGAGCGTGAGATCATTTTCAACGATGAGATGAGGTTTCCCCATGCCTTCCCCGAATGATCTCCCAGATCACCGTGTCGACTATCTTTTCGCGAGCAGGTTTTGTCGCAGGAGCGTACATCCCGGCGGAAGAAACGGATGATACCACGAGATTCCTTCGCATTTTGTAGCTGCGTGGTATTGTTAAATGTAACTTGGCGGCCATTTATGGGGGAGTGGCGGCGCTGCGGCAGAAAACGTCTCATGCGGTTGTCACCTGGGTGGTTCGCATCCCGTCCGAGACAGCCTATCCCTTCTTGACTCAAGGTTGGCCTACTAGCACCGAGCTTTCCTGAAGAATGAGAACAGACACAGATATCGGCCGTCAACTCATATTCGTAGTACAGGCTAAGCAAGAGCTCAAACGGCTCAGCCATTCCGGATGAGTAGAAATGAGACCGGTTATAAAGGACCAGCTTGAGATTCCAGTACCAGTACATTATCGAATACGAAAGTCCAGGTGCTTACTAGAAAGAAAGTGAAGAAAAAGCGGAATGGAACGGTTCAAATCCCGTGGTATAGGAAGTGCTCCTTGCCGCTGAATTCGAAAGGAGGCGGGCTTTGTTAGCAAAAGGGGCGGGCATCGTTAAAACAAGTGGCATCTGCTGAGCAAGGCGGTTTTTATAAAGTCCCGGGGCACTCCTTTTCGTCGTGAATTTCGCTACATATAGTCTTCCTGGACCCGTAGCTTTAATTTGACTACTTTAGGAGTTCTAACTACTCAAATTACCCCGTACAGTGTCTTCATATAAATATTTTCGATCCGAAGTAATAACACAAGAAGTCGTAATTTTAGTAATCCTCTAAAAACGCTATCCGAATTCTAATAAACTTGCTTATTGTGAAAAAGTAATTAAATGGGTTAAGCGTATGAATCCAATGTCCCACGTGGCCAACTATGCGTGTGACGTAGACGGCTCACGCTGTCGTTAATAGGTTGAATACAAAACATTCGCGATTTTGTAATTTACGTAGTACGTTTCGCTGATCTCGTATAATTGCAAGATGGTGGAATCGTTTACGAAATGAAGTAGCTGTGTTGATTTCTTTTTTATTTAGTTCTAACAATGAAATGCTGAGATTAATATGAAAATATAAAAAATGAAAAATTGCGTTGAATGTGAAATATGTTTTTGATTTTGTATGATTCTCACATGGGATAAGGTAATTAGTCAAACGAAATTTTAGGGGGGTTTTTTAACTCAGCGTCAGCTTGATTTCCGTTTAGCACGTGCCCTTCCACGGATGGGCCGAACAATGATGGTTATCTTCCTGGGCTTTCCAGTAAGGAAGGGAAAAGAACAGCATTATAGTATTGTTGTATTGCAGTATCGTAAGTATTGGGTTGGGGAATAAGTTCCCGCGGTTTTTTAAACCCCGTTTTTCACATTGTTCCCTTCATCTTTCGGTAAAGCTTGTATACGTTTCAGATAGAGCTTGTTTTGCTCTACAAAAGGCTCCTATCTATTTTTCGATTTCTTTGACTACCTGATATTTATGAGGTTTGGAAACGAAGTAAGCCGAAGGCAAAAATTGGCACTCTCGACACCTCATCTTCCTAGTCTACCATCGAAATCAAAAAATGCATGTGTATATGTTTTCGATAGAGCTTTTTCAGCTCTACAGAATGGTACTACTTTTTATTTGAATCACTCAACTTTTTGCTGATTTTAAGACTCACAAATGCAGTACACACCAAAAGTGTGCACTTTCGTTATCTTCTCTTCCTCGCCTACCGTCGTGATTGGAGAGGATGTGCATGCATGCATTCGATAGAGCTTTTTCCGCTCTACAAGATGATGCCACCCATCTTTTGAATCCTTCATATTTTAGCATGTGAGGATAAGTTTCCACCTTTTTTTCAACTCAAAATTGCGTAATGAAAATAAATTTTTTGACAAAGTGTTTTATATTATTTGATAGAGCTCTTTTCGCTCTACAAGATAGCGCTTATGTTTTTTGTTCAATTTATTTTTTGCTATTTTTCAGATCATTTTAAAGGAGTGCCAAATCAACGAAATCGAGCATGATCGACACGAAAATGCGCGATTTCGTTGATTTGGCACTCCTTTAAAATGATCTGAAAAATAGCAAAAAATAAATTGAACAAAAAACATAAGCGCTATCTTGTAGAGCGAAAAGAGCTCTATCAAATAATATAAAACACTTTGTCAAAAAATTTATTTTCATTACGCAATTTTGAGTTGAAAAAAAGGTGGAAACTTATCCTCACATGCTGAAATATGACAGGATTTAAAAGGTGGGTGGCATCATCTTGTAGAGCAAAAAAAAACTCTATCGAATGCATGTATGCACACTCCCTCCAATCTCGATGGTAGGCGAAGAAGAGAATAACGAAAGTGCACACTTTTGCGAGTACTGCATTTGTGAGTCTTAAAATCAGCAAAAAGTTGAGTGATTCAAATAAAATGTAGTACCATTCTGTAGAGCTGAAAAAGCTCCATCGAAAACATATACACATGCATTTTTTGATTTCGATGGTAGACTAGGAAGATGAGGTGTCGAGAGTGCCAATTCTTGCCTTCGGCTTACTTCATTTCCAAACCTCATAAATATTAGGTAGTCAAAGAAATCGAAAGATAGATAGTAGCATTTGGTAGAGCAAGAAAAGCTCTATCGAAAACGTATATAAGCTTTACCGAAAGATGAAGGGAACAGTGTGAAAAACGGGGTTTAAAAAAACCGCGGGAACTTATTCTCCAACCCAATATATTTATGGATGTAGAAAAGATGTATATTATGTGTAAATTTTTTAATTCGTAAAATCGAATTTTATGTGGTTTCATTCTGTATGCCAACCACCTTTGTTATGGGTCGTTTCATTGGTCGACGTTTCGAACAAATCGTCGTTTTCAAGACCTCAAAGATCGGAGCTCGCAATCTGTACGAGTACCACTGGTGTCTCATTTGCCCGTACTCGGCCACTGGAATAAGCGGAGTGGGAACTCCAAGTGGAACGTCGAGGGTTGGTTCCCCTTTCGTGGACTATTTTTAAGTTTAAGATTCAACAGGGGTTGAAGACGAGGAGAATGGCAGGGTCTTTAATCGGATAAGAGACAGATTGGGAGCTCCGAACTTTTCTAAGCCTTGACAACGATGATTTGTTCAAAACGTCGACCAATGAGACGTTCCATAACAAACTGGCTAATACAGAAAATAAAGCGACATCGAATATCTGAACATGCCCAGTTTTCAAAAGGCCCGAACATGGAAGCAATTAAGCTTTGTCTTGAACGAAGTTGCAACAACACCCCTAGAGATTCGGCGTCTACAGGTAGCTCGCTCCCTTTGGCACGGCCTGAGGATCAGTTCTTAAACTGGTAGCCGTCCAAATAACCAACGCTCTCATCCCGGCAAAGTTGTCAGGTTGGGCAAAAAGCTGACTTGTACACCGGCTGGCCCACCGTAAGCCATACTATAGGTCAAATCGCATTCAAATGCCACTATCCACTCCGCGTAAATGTAGAATGTGTAGCAGTTCCCAAGGACCCAAGAAATATTGATGAACGCCGGAATTTTTTTATTTATGTGAATGCTGGAGAGAAGATCGCACTCAGAAGGAGCTACTGCAAGCTAATGGCAAACCCATGAAGCTCAAAAGCTTTGGAAATCCAGAGCTCAACATTTGAATAATGGATTGGGACTTTCCGTGGTCTCTGACAGTGGATTGAGATTTTTTGAAGTGAATTGAAACATGAAAAATTTATAGGTCTCCGCTAAGTCGATAGAGCTAGAGGACGCTGCAGGGAAATCCGTTTCTCACCATCCATAAGACCGTTTATTTCCTAGATTCCTCATAGCTCACCTCGGTCTGATTGCTCGGCTGGCTGGCCAAATTATCAGAGCTTTTGCGGCATGCGCCACGCATTGTAGCTCCATTCAGAATCGTAGGATCTGATGTATGCGATTTGGCCTATAAAATGAATTGCGCGGCAAACCGATGTACACCAGTGCCTACAAACTCCCAGACAGGTCTGGTATCAATTCGCCTACCCGGATATTCTCGGCTGTCCTAAGCGAGCACTGGTGGAGGATTTGATCCCCGACCGTGCGAGCGGGATTGCGCACCACCTCTCACCACATCACTTCTGTGCAGGTCACTACTAAACTAAATGCAAATCGAGGACTTAGTAGAGAGACGGCACATGATAGCAAAATTCCACCCGAAATTGATTCACTCACCCGCATGTTATACTTCTAATACCTTGAGAATCAAATTTTCCAGGATTTCAAGCTTGTAACGCGATCCTCTCATATTTTTTTGCTGCAACCCTGAGCTCGTAAGCCGCCGTTAGACCTCGCTATTTTGCGTTTTTTTGCGATTTTTCGATTCTGCGATTTTGCAGCATCGATTTTCGTACACCATACTACGGCCTTGTAATTTTGCAATACCGCAACCTCGCGTGCCGAGCTGCGACACAGCAAAATCGCGAGTTCTGCGGCGACCTTACCCTGCATTCCCCTTACTGCTATCACTAGCGACTCCACACTTCGAACTGACGGATAAATGGAAAGGTGGAACAAGCAAGATGGTTCTAAGAAGGAAGTTTGAGCACATTCAATCAAACTTTTAGGATAGTGTGAGCCTATCCCTGGAATTCGGCATGAGGACATCCTTAAATGTTGTGAGTGCGAGTGTGGGTGAGTGGCATTCGAGATAGAGTGGTCAGTAAGGGAAAGCATAATTTGAAATGGAAATAATGTATTTAAATGTTTCATATTAAAATAGATGGATATATGAGACAGTAATCCTTAATCTAATATTGAAGGGGACACAAAGTTTGGAGCGAATATGAATATATGAATTACGTATGAGAAGCCCAAAAAGAAGAATTATTCGAAAAATCATTCAAATATTTGTTTCTTCGTGTATTTATTCAAAAAAGGATTCAAAGTACTAGATGAGCCAAGTCTCCTATCACGGTCTTGAGATTCTGATACCTGAGAAGAGGAAAGCACTTGTCACGGTATTCACTTATTTCACATTATCGTTAATAGATGAAAAAGGCCCTACGAAACAACAAATGTCATCTTATACAGCGAGCAACTCGGAAATGTGATGTTGCAGTTTGAAGGGGTGCGCGGGAGATGCGAATACAGTCCACAACGTCGCGCTTCTGAATCCCTATTCCTCTAGCGATGATCGCTTTCAGCCTCAAGTGTTTGCTTCAGAACGATTATTCTTCCCCTTTTCCTCTTTCTTCCAACCCTTTCCGATGTCTCAAAGGAATAGTGCACGAAAAAACAAGTTACTTAAATATCCAGGTGGGACTAGAAGCCTCCGCCCGTCGTCCGCCACTTTAAAGAACTGTATCTAATAAGCCGGATTCCCACTTCTTCACGAGAAACTTGCCTCATCAAGCAAATGCAACATGAAAGTATGAGGGCACAGAAACTTATTTTTTCGTACACGATTCCTTTAAATTCTAGAACCATGTTCGGTGGCATCATAATGCATATGCACTTGTAGAAGTGCAGAAATCTCCGCAATGTTTGAAAAACGCTCACGTTTTAATGCTGCATTCTTCCGCTACGACTGGAAAGCAGTCTCTATAAAGTGTCTCTAGTTCAGCAATTTCAACTGTATGGTTGCAGAAATGTTTCGAAGGTACGTATATTCCAGAACAAACACTAGCAACGTCATTTCCCTTATTTCTTTTGGAATTTAACCTCCTTAACTCCCCACACCCGTTCACGTGAGAAGTGCAACAATATGCTCCGCACATCGCTATGATATCACTCACCTGATGAAAGAAACGAGCGGATCAAAGAGCATCTTTGTAGCGATGCCACTTGAGCTGTCGAGCTAATACCGGGCTTATTCGCAGAGGAAATTTCTTCAAGAACAATCAGAGATCAACTGCATACATAACTGTGCGAGAGAGTGACATTCTTTCACATTCATAGACTTAAGCGGGATTTGTGACTTGAAGGAATAGTGCACGAAAATTTCATAATATTAGTTATTCTGAGAATCACCACATTAGTGTAGATAGAGTGCTGGAAGAGGAAAGGGAATGATAAGATTCTCTTTGTGTTAAGGAAGAAATCAAGAAAACATTAGCTTGTTCACGTATTAGCTACATGACACCATCTGGAAACAGGGCTTTTGCTTTCGATTAACGATTGAATTTAGGGATTCCTCTGAGATGATCTTGCTGCGGAGTACGTGAGCCAATACTCTTAGCTATTCATCGAATCTTTGACATCAGACGAAGACGGAAAAGTTGAGTCTGAAGTATAAGCAATGAATCTACCATTCTGTTCTACAAAGGGAAATAAAACAGAGCTGTCACAGTTGACAAATGAATGTCGAGGCGACCATCTCATAGACCACAGACCACATCTCTCGAGCGATCTTCACCAGCTAACAGGAAATGCTTGCGATTTATTGGGATCAGATACGACACGAAAGGGATAGCCTGTCAATGAAAGCCCACCAACATGGGAAAATAGCTAACGACAGAATTGCTCAATTCGGATTGAAAAAATATGAGGCGAAAACCCGTCCGAAAGTTTAGGCCCTTTTGGGTCAAGCATGGGAATAGGAGCTTCATGGGAGACGTCGCATGTTTTTCGCAAGTTGTACTCGTCTGCCACCTTTTTTTGAAATACCAGTTGGGCTATCGCACAGTACCGCGCGAATAACTCAATGGAACTACAGTTCATTTCGGAGCACGAACGTGTATCGAACTCCTGCACTCCGCTACACACTCTCACTCTCGCCACTCACCCAAGCCCTACCACGCGATGGATTGTACCGTAAACTCGGGTAACTGAACCACAGGGTAGACACACAGACAAACGGACAAACCAAACTCCTGGTTTATATAAAAGGTATGATTTTTGGGTCCGATAGGGTGATATACAAGATAATGTTTGACCATCGATAATCATACTTTGCACGACTGATGACCTCTTCGTTGGGGGAGTCCGCCTGAGTATGTCAACAACACCGGTGATCGTAGGAAGGGGATCTTACTTCTCGGAAATTTTGCTTAACGCTACGCTTGACCCTCGGTCCTTCCATTGACCTCGTACAGTCTCGAAACCCTACGCCGGACTACGAAGCTCCTTTTTGAGGGTTTTGGTCTGAAGCATCTTCCATTATCAATAGACTAATGAGGCTGCCTTCCTACTACGGTGTAGGCGACAGGCCTCACTACGTCATCCCTGCGTCTCCGCCCCCGCCAAACGCCTCGTCGCCATCTGTGACCCTGCCCACTGTACGACAGAGTATGAAGGCGACCTTGGAAGCGGGAGGGGTCGGGAGAAAGAGGAAATTGGGAGAAATGATCCTCAAAGCGCACATTCAAGGTTAGAAACGATAATCGGTACAGAAGCTCGGATTCGAAAGCGTGACGTCGCATATCCCGCGCTCAACTTGCCGAGTTGCTCGCTGTAGAAAATGTCACTTGTTGTCTCGTAGGGTGTATTTCATTCATGCATGTTGATATGAAATAAGTGAAACAACAACCAGCAGAAATCAAGTGAAACAATAAATGGGAGTATAAGCGAAAGGACAGTAAAGAATGTGTTCGCAGTCAAAAAAAATCCATTGAATCCACACTTGACGTCGTTGCGATGCGTCGTGTGTGCAAATTCTACAACCTGGCGAACTGTAAGCGCTACAGTAGCTCTTAGCGTAGGTCAAAATTGCCAATTCCCAGTGCCTCTAACAATTTTAGTGTTACACCATCATTGAGCTATTAGCAATGTAAAGGCATGTTGTTGGTGAACAACAAGTCCTTTGACCCCACCGCCCTCCTCAATATAGCATTCCGGTGACAAATGCATTTATCAGAAAACCGATAATTGTTCTTTCATTTCGTTTGAAGTGCGAACTTCACTGGTGACTCTTTGCAGCCGTCCTTCACTTTGTGCTACTTTTTGCATCGCTTGTTGTTGGGAACCACTGCGTAGGCGAATAATAAGTGGGGACATCATGAACGGGAGATGATTATCGGGTATGTACGGAAGCAGTTCACTTTGTTTACGACTGAATTTCTAAGAACAACACAACATAGCGTATTCATTCCCTGTCATTTGTCCCTCTCCACCCGAACTTCATGAGTGGGGTAACTCATAGATCGAGCAAGTACCAAAGTACTATGCATACGCAGTAAACACCTTATTTGTATTGCAATCGCTCTCAATACACTTGAAAACGAGAACGAGCTTGCCTGACCGCAGCATGATAGTGTTCGCCTCTGTTCGAAGGCGCTGTTGATGAGAAAAGGGACCATCAAATATGCGCCCTAAAATTGGTGGAATTGTAAACAATGCAAAGATATAATTGCTGCGCATTTTGAGAGCGGCTTTTGTGACTCATGTGTTCTTTGCTATTAGATCTATGAGAAAGGACCTACGACGACTTCACTTTTAGAACAATGCGAAAGAAAATTTCAAGGTCCAATCCCCCCCCCCCCCCCCCCGGGCTTCTAATGCACTTACTGCGGTGCTGGGTGAAGTTTTCATGCTCTAATCGCAAATCATAAAATACGACGAGGACTGAGCGCGAAGATAAAAAATTTTCTACCGTTCCGGATGTGAAACATTTTATTGATCCTTAAAGTAGTACTTATCACATATTCAGTTGTGAACAGCAAGAAATTATGCGCTGCTTAGGGTCCAGGGAAAGTATCGGAGGGTCAAATAAAGTCGGGGGGAGACGCAACTTTGCGTCGACGTTTTTCCCACGTCAAAGCTTCTTTTCCTCTCTAGGCTTGGGCTAGAGCAGATAAGACCTATGCTTTAACATATGTTTTTTTTTATGCGGAAGGAGAAGATATCAATTTAAGCCTAAGCCTAAAGAGGGAAAGGAGTTTCGACGTCGACGCAAAGTTGCGTCTATCCCCCCCCCAACCCCGACTTTATTTGACCCGCATTGGATTCTAAATCAAGTAATAGGTTTCAGCACGGGTCTCTGTTTTGCCACATTTCAAAGCTTTTTTATTCGTCTTGAACGGATTGATTCAGTTTCCGCGCATTCATGCATGTGCAATACGTTGGTTTGCCATCTCCATGTGTTCGTTGGTGTCGTCTCAATGTATAAAGTTCACGTAGACATTTTTGGCAAAATATGTTTGCTCATCATGGTTGTTCTTTCGGCTAGCAGCTTGTACTTTACTTTTATTTCAGCTTTTTATCCTGATACCATAAGGTGATTGCTATAGTTTCTAAGTGCTCCGAAATGTCGGTGCAGTCGTTGTATGAATATGCACTGAAGATCAATAATGTAATGGCTAAGATCCAATCCGAGCTCAAATGCGGCATATGGTTAGTTTCTATGGTATGATTATCCTCACCGATTAAGTCGTGCAGTTTTACCTTTCAGTCGTTCAACGTTCTCTAATCCGGTCTCAGCCACTTGCGGACACGTATTTTGTAAGGATTGCTTGGATGTCGTTTTTCAACGTCGACGGGTTGTGGAGTGCCCATTATGCCGTCAGTCTATAAACAAAAGGTATTGGTTAGCAAAAATTCCAGCAGGTGTTCTAGTTTCGAAAAATATTTTTTCTAGGAGTTGCACCCCATCTGAACAACACCAATCAATGGTGCAGGGGTATCTCCAACTTGGCCGAAATTTCCTTAGAGATTCTCAAGAACAAACACTTTCTATCCCGAAAGATGTCGCCTTCATGGATAGCCAAGTTCGTTTAGTGATTTGCAAGTCAGATCTAATTGACTGCCTTTTTCGTTTTACCACTGTCATCTTATAGGTCCCTACGGATCCAAAAGGGAGCGATAGTCCAATGCGCGATTTCCGTCCAACACCTCAGTTTGCACTTCCGAAAGCTGTTAGTTTCACATACTTTATACCAGTATCGTAACACCACCCTCTCGCTAGGTCAATATTGTTTCAGCGAGCGAGACGAAGGCAGCCTCTGAAAGTGGATCTCGCATCAAAGGTATCGAAAATGGACGAAATCGCTGAGGAAACGGAGTGCAAAGAAAATACGCCTCCACGAACATTTGATGCCACTGCTCAGAATCAGCAAGTGCGTAAGAAGGTGTGGTGACCATGTGTCGTATTTAGCCCTATTCATTCTGGCAACTCACTATCAAGGTAGAGTGGTTTTCATGCAACTTGTCGCTACTTCTTTGCTAAGAGCGTTGCTCCTGAAAGCGTGTGATCTTAGAGAGCTAAACCATCGTAGATGCCCAGTGTTTTCGAGTATTCCCAAGGATTCCCTCAGGAAGGAGATCGGGCTCGCTTATTGGGTCTGCAATTGAAATTTCGGATGTTTATTCCCTCTGCAGTTTATTTCACGGTTAGTGTAGCTCCTGAGGTTGCTACTCGTTTATCCAAGCTTATTTTAGTCTTCGATTTTGGCTCGTAGGTGTGACGCCGATATTGTTCGATATTCACAGACAAAGTCAACTGAGGTGCAGTGCAACATTCCTGATCCGACTTGTGTCTGTCGGAATTTGCGAAGCTCTTTAGCATATTTCCGTGGTGAGCTTCTTATATTACCTTCATTAAACTTATTTCCCACATTCTCAGTTTTCAGAGAGGAATTCTGACCACAGTGCACAGTGCACGTCAGATCTGAATGCTCTCTTTATGCTTGTGCCGGAGTTAAAGGATCTCTTGATTGAGGTTATGCTGGTTTTGAGCCTTTATTTTAGACTACATATGAATTGTTATCATACCTAAACGCTTGTCTTCAGAATGTGCCCGCACTTTGCGAACTTTTGAAGATACAACCTGCCAGTTCTGTGCCCACATTTGACGTTGCCAAGTCTGCTGAGGAAGCAGGAGAAGGGTGCTCATCACCAACTATTTCTTTGGGTACTTTTTAAAGTAACAAGACACGTCTTTATGATTAGTGCTCGCGCGGTCGATATGATCGGAGGTTTGTATTCAGATGATTTTGCAAGTGACGATGATGAACTGAACGCCACTCAACCCCCTTCTCTTATCAAACCTGAGGCTGTTGCGGATGCCGAACTGGTTGCTGACCCAAATGAAAACAAGGGCAAATCAAATGAGGTTGTTTATTCGCAACTTTCACTTTGCTGCTAAACGTGCCATAGGAAGGATGTAGTGCTATATCGTAATCAAAGAACTTCGCGTATTTCTGACTTTTCTGACAAAACCAGTATTTATTCTTATGGATATAATCAAATGTAATTATAATTAAGGAGACCGGCCGGCCGAATTCTACCTGTACACGGTCATCGAGTGACGTTGTTCCGCAGTCTTCTCCATCTAATGATGCTAATGATGCTAATGATGTAGATGGTGAAGGTATGGATATCACTCTCCAGGTTCCTTTCGACTCAGTTCCATGCGGTAAGATTTGTTTTATCTCTGAAAAATTTAATGATTTTTGTAAGCTTCCTGAATCTGGTAGTGCATTTTGTATTTGATCTTTCAGAACTTGATTGTTATTCGTCCCTTGAGATTGATACAGATTCAGCCGATCAAAAACCTATGGTCATCAGCGTTTCGCGAATGAAATGTTTCGAAGATGAGGTGGGTCTGAACGTTAGGCAATTTTCACACTTGGCAGTCGGTCGCGCGTTCCTGTGGTCTCGCTGCCGGACTTCATATGTGAACGTGACTTTGTCCGATAGTCTATGAGTAATTTAGAAAATAGTAAGTGACTTCATCAAAATGTTTCCACAAGTTCGCTATGAAGAAGAGGTCACGTCCTTGTCTACTCACCTTGTTATGATGAATTCTCGTAAGTTCGTTTTCCTTTCATTATTCTGTTTGACTCCTTTATTTCGAATCGCTCTGAGTACAAGATGTTCAATTAGCGTGCTCTTGGTAAATCATGCGGGCAAATTTCTGCATGAGGTTGTGTTGAGCAACAATGGATCGTGAACGATTTGGGTTTTGTGGCTCGGAGGGTAGATCAGGAATAGGCTGGAGAGAAACCACCCATAACCTGCATCAATGATTAACTCAATATTCTTCGTCGCGCGAAATATGATGCTTCGGCAGTTGAATGGGTAGGGTGCTTTACTGACGTGGACTCTATTCAAATTTCGGAGTATTACTAGTCGTTATACGGCAACCTGTGTCCTGTGTTAGTCAGTGGTCTTGGAATTGACTCAGAGAGAATGAGAATGAGTGTAAGGTTTTTCGGTGCTGTTGCAATGAGGTGGGGCTCTTATACAAGCGTATGTTTCTAACTAAGTATCTTGGAAAGATGTTCGAGGGGTCAGTCGACACACTCAAGTGTATATTTTTGCCAAAGCTTTGGTGGAGGAAACAAGGGGCTCCTTCACCCTTCTAGGCTTAGTTAAAAAATAATGTCTATAGTGGGACCATTGCGTTAGCCTCATTGCAATAGCACCGGTTTTTCTACGTCATGTGCTGAATACCAAGCGGTAATTTGATATGGAGTTTTGAGACTGACACTTCGAAAGTTTGTGAATTTTTCTGCCTGTTGCAGACGAGCGGTTATGCCGGCAACGATCTCTTCGTTACGTTTTCGCAGTAGCTCGGAAATGTGAATTGCTTGATCGCTCATGGTTGGAGGAATCTATCAAGTTACAACAGTTATTGCCTACGGTTAGTGTTCAGTTATTTGTGGTCTCCTGAATTTTTTCTCTAGTAATTACTCTGAATCGGTCTTTTTCTTGAAACACGTGAGTTAGTCACAACTGGTCCCACTCATAACAGTCAAGGTTGATTCACTCAATGCCCGTATGTTATCGTAGACGCCGGCCATCCGGGCCTCACGCTCACAATCGCTTGAAATTTGTAAGGAAAGCGTCAAACTGGAGGCCGATTTTTAGCGTCTGATAAAGTTCACTTTTTTGGCTACACTCTGAAATCATCCCAACTTCCTCTTAAAACCCCAAAAGAACGAAGAGCAGTGAAAACAATTCAGTATTGATTTTGAAATTTTTGATTTTTGATAGCTGCTGATTTTCGCCGCAGCTTGCGATGCGAAAGTTGTTACAAGTATGCTGAGTTATGGGCAAAAGCTTTGGTCTCGGTCGGGACTCGAACCCGCACTCCATGCTTTCGGGGCATACATGCTAATCCATTACACTACAGAGACCCCTTTCACTATTCGGAAAGTGAGTTAAGGTGAAAAGGGTCTTGGTAGTGTAATGGATTAGCACACATGCCCGGAAAGCATGGAATGCGAGTTTGAGTCCCCTCCGAAACTAAAGCTTTTACCCAATAACTCAGCATATTTGTAACAATTCACTGTTGTTTTTAATGTGGCCATATATTTCAGACACAGTATGTTCTGGCATGCGAAACTCCTGATGAAGAATCAGGCTGGATTCGTGCGAGGCAGACTACGCAGCCACTGTTCGATCGAATGAGCTTTTTCCTTCCGAAGACCTTCTCGCACTCTCAGATGCTGTCCCATGAAGTACGTGCAATCCATCTGTCCACTGAACTGGGCCCTGGGGAGCGTCAATATTGATCTTTGATGTCCTTTCTCCTTGAAAAAGCAAATATAATTTTCGCAAAGATGCATGGTAAGGCATTGTAACACATGAAAAGATGTTATATGAAATATCAAAAAGGCAGTTTTTTCAACATTCGTTTATCAGAGTGGGAAATTCCAACATTTTAGTTTCTTTCAATGCGGGACGTGCAATAAATTGCTCGCTAATCCGTTTGAAGTTCATCCGTTTCTGGCCTGCCCTACCGATTGCGCTAACCGATGCTCTGTACAAAGTACTTACACGCCTGTGCAACTTTGCCCCGCTTCCTTCTTAAGCTTGGAATACTCAGATAATTGAATCGTGTTTCATCCCATCGGCGCTATAAGTGCAAGTTTGTCCCTTCTTCCCCGCAAAACCATTCCTCAAAGTTTGTTCTGACCATTCATGACCACTGGAGTGTTATCCACTTAACCACCCATATAGAAAGTTTCAGAATTCTAACAATTCGAATAACGGATTAAAGTTTCTTTTGTATGACGCGGGTTTGTTCTTACCGACCTTATCCTCAGATAGCTCCTTATGAGAACTAAATAGTGAATCCCATCATAATTATTTGTTCACTAATTTTTGTGCTGTCACTGCTGAGGCTTCATTTTTTGTTTATTTCAGAAACTGAAAGAGCTTATCACTTTGTGTGGAGGCACATGTTGCGACAAACCATGGGAGCTTTCAGAGTGCAAAAACGCTTACACAATCTTCATGTCGCATTCGACAGAATGGGACGTGGCTCGTCGATATGAAGCGAGCATGGATGGCGTCCCTGTTAGTCGAATTTTCCTTTCAGTCAGATGTCATTAATAATGGTTTTCATTTTCAAGGTAGTTGTTGCGGATTGGGTATTGGATTCGATTGCGGAGTTCCGTGTCAAGCCTATAGAACCATATAAGATTCGACAGAAGCATTGATGAAAAGGTTTTGTATACATATCGGCGGTAAGCAAGAGCTCAGCTAATGTCTCAGTGGTTGAGCAGTGTCTGGTTTTATGCACGATCTCAGTAGTTTCTCATATCCCTTCTGAGCGTACTTTTAAGAGTGTCAGTTCAGACTGAGCTAATCGCTCTCTGAGTGTACGTTGCAGTCGTTGCGCTTGCATTAGGCTTTGTAAAGTGAAATTTGAGCTATAAAAATAGATATGTTGAAATGGTCTTGAATAGTTCTCGTTATCTTTGCTCATCTTCTATATTAATTTACATGAATTTGGTTTCTTTGGCGTTATTCCTTTCACAAAATAAATGTTTATAGTGTAAATATGCTGCGTGATACATCTATCTCGAGATAAAGAATAAATGTAATTTAAAAGAGATTCGTTGTAAGTAATTATGATTGTTTTCGCCGTTATTTGTTACTAGATTGCATCGATAATTGTTTATCTACCTTGTCATCTTTCCATTCTGCTTAACCGGTTGACAGAACACTTTTGTGAACATACGTGGTTGCTTTCATAGTTGTTCTATTCTATTTCATCAAATTATCTTTTGTCTGCTCTTATATATGGTTTCTTAGAAACCGGTTGAGAATCGGTGTCCTTGAAGTAATCGTTCCAATAGTGTAAGGAAGTAATCGTTCTAATCGTGACAACGGAAATGGCAGCTGATTGAAGCTTTTTTTTCGTCAAGCCGTCAAATTCAAATTTGCGCGCGATAGGTGTTAATTATTTTGCTCCCATTCGTCTTTTCCTGGTAGATCATTCACCAAGATTTCTCTCTTACGCATGGCTCATGTCGAGTCAGCCGTCGTCTTTTTGTGCTGTAGATGACTCGATAGGGGTGAAGGTTCAAAAAGTCTTGTAAAAAAAAGCAGGATCTCATAGTACCGTTGATGTTCGTTTCTGATACTGACTGAGAGAGCAGCTGACTCGTAGTATCTCGCGATTTCTTGCAGCCTTCCCACATCTTTTTTGGCAGTCAGTCTCACCGAAGCGGCTGTCGAGTCAAATCTTATTGGAATAAAACGCGAAGTTGTCGTTGACGATCAAGTTAAATGGTTCAGGCAAGAGACTCGGTGCTTACACGAATATCACTTCAAAATCGGTGTATTTAGTTCTGTACTTCACAGTAATGTCGAAAGAACTAGTACTTGCGCTCCTATAAGTAGGAAATATGAAAAACGGAAAAGTAAATTCTGCTTGATTTCAGCCGCAAAAGCACGATGTGCCTGTTATGAGTGTTGCCCATGGTGGTTTTGAGAAGAGACGTCTCATTTTCTGTTCACGTAGACTTCCCCTTCTTGTATTTCTTACAGCAAGGCTCCCTCCATTACTTCAAGCGATTCATCGGAAGAACTAGTTTCTCCCCGCCCAGGATATACGCAATTGCGTCGAGGAAGGGTTTTCGAAGTTCCTTGCCAGAATTTTATTTTACAAGAAAAGTTGCACTGTTCTTCGTGTAGCTTCAGTCGTTTTTTCTTCGTTGGCACTTGGGATTCCACGATGGTATTACTACATATTCGTTGAAAATATCCCGCGGCGTTGATTAACCCGCGCACATTGGCCTTTTTATTCTTCAAGTGCGTCCTCTGACAGACACTGGACAGCTGTGAACTTTCCTACGTTTTTCTACTTTGCATTTCGTTTTATTGCATCCGCAGCGTACTATTAAAGGTATGGAGAGGGCAATGAAAGTGAGCGCCGGTATAACGCCAACAGTGGGTAAATCTAATTCCACTCAGGCCCTTTTAATCCTACTTCTATACTGGCTGGGTGAATTGATACTAGACGCATCTAGGAAGCTTGCTTCATCGGCGCAGTGATTAAGTGACTTCCGTAAGTTGTTGTATCGATCAGATAGGTATGCATAAAGCCTGTTGGTTATCCTGCATACCTAGTTCAATCCACGAACTGGGTTTTTAGTAGATTCTGCCAAAAACACCAAGATCAGACGGAGCGATTCGTCATCTTACCCTTACCACAGCATGTCATCCATCCAATGACCGTGTGGGGGCTATTTGCTTAGAGACCCATAGAACTTCTATTTATTTGCTCTCTCACCCACTCTCTACAGCAATGAGTACGTTCTTTGACCGAGGCGTCTTTGCCGCTGTTGCATTACCCTTCAAAACCTGGATGGCGTAGTATCGTTTATGACCACGTTGCCGTTGACCCTATCTGGAGCACACTGCTCTCAAGAAGGAGTTGGTAACCACTGGAAGATGGTTACCATTACATAATGCTGTGGAAATGAGTTTTAGTGCATCAGCTTGAAATTTTTAAAGCAACTTGTCCATTGAATTCCATTTATTCACTTATTATATCTTCTTTTTCTTCTTTTTTAATCGTCAATTCTTTTCTTTATTTCCATATCTTTAACTACCTAACCCTTACTCTTTATTTAACTTATAGTGAAGAAAGCTGGTAGAATTCATCACTCAGTCCAGGATGCGCTATCACCCGCCTTTTCATTGGAAGTGTTTGCACGTGTTAGAATGACTAGCACCAGCATGTTATATCCTCACACCCATGCCTGGTAGGAATACAACGATTCTGTGAACATATGGCCTCGTTCATACTCCGACGCTACAAGGGCGGGGCTACTTACGACAGAAAATCGCGTGGCCATCCGCGGCGAGCGGCGGGTGCGAGGGCCAGTGGCAAGGCATGGCAGTCTGGTATTGGTGGAGGAGGCAGGACGGCATGGGTGCAGGAGGCAGTGTGGCAGGGATGGAAGTGCAGAGGTGACGGAGCCACGCTTTGTCTGGCTCCCAAGGGCAATCGATTCGGCAAGTCGTACTGGTGGAGCCGCGAGTGCAAGGCCGCGAAGCTGTTCTCTGTCGTAATTGCCCCACCCGCGCTGCAAAGACACCAGTCGTTCATGCGTTGCAGATGCGTTCATACTCGTATGGAAACGAGGTATCGCTGAGTATAGATCGTCCTACGACTTGGCTATGAGACGTATTGTGTTGAGAAGATTTTTTCTGCGGTTTTCATGCCCCTCTTTGGGTGTCTACGGAACGAATGTCTCCATTTAAAAACGTGGGAAGGAGGGTGGGAATAATCCCCAACTGTTTTAAAATGAATGGTAAGGTGTTATGGGTGAATGGCGTCAAAGATTCTACCTGATTAGCCAATGGTCCGTCAAAATGCATATAGCCGGGGATTGTGGACTAGGGTCCAGGTCTCTGCTGAATGACCGTATCATTGCTATTGTTGGCTTCCAGTAGTTCTAGTATTAGTTCCAGTTCCAGTAGATCGGTTGCTCATAATAAACCTGTTGTAAAGCTAATAACTCGAGCAGAGGCCCAGTTTCTTACCGAAGCAGAATTACCTTATACCTAAAGTCCCACGCGGGTCTGGCCGTCTGACCATTTTCTTACTTACATCGAATTATAACAAATATTTATAAATACAAGCCACAAATCATATTTAATATTTAAAGTTATGCTATAGAATGTTTCTCGATTATTGCCATAGGAGGTACGAGTACACACAATGAATTGTGATTAGCAATGCACAACAAATATAACGAATTACTGGTAATGCACAGGACAAGAGAAATGACTTGCATTCGACGACCACTTGAGTAGAGGCAGGTCAGGTACTTATAAAGTGGTGGTAGCTAGTTGTAGCAGCGAAGGTAGTTCAGATGAGATGCAAAAGGCAGAACCTGAGGATTGACAGAGAGAGAGAGAGAGAGAATCTAACAGCTGGCAGATGCTACTATTCGGACACAAAACGAGCGCATAATAGGATGATCGGCGCCTATGCCAAGCGAGCTTCTTGCTATTGTGCTGCCCCCGTGAGGAAATGGTTGGTTAGTGCATAACAAACAAGTACAAACTGAACACATCAATTTAAATGACATTATTGAAATATCCTAATAACGCTTAATGCCAAAACAAGGGCGGTAATGGATGGTAGTACGGTAGATGACGTCATTCCTTCTGAATAGATTCGGACACCTGCAATTGGAAATACGATAATGTGATACGGTAACCAACCCCTAATGGGTTGAGGGTTCGCTATTTGAGTAGGGTCATTCATTTAGAGTATTGCATTGTTTCCTGCAGTGGAAGTCGTTTGAGAACGCAATTTGGCTCGGCTCCAATTTGTGTGCCAGAGTTGCTGATTGAAATGTCGGTGGTGGCGACTCAACTCGATTAGGTGAGGAGATAGACTATGACTTTAGGCCTTCAACGCCAGCTCTACTGCCATTATCCCATGTAGAGTTATTTCTCGAAGGCTTCCTGACCTTGGAGGGGTCATATCTGGATAATTTTGGGTGTGTTGTATCGCTTAAAAATGAAAACAGAGGTACCGCGCCTTTACCCAATGAAAAACGGCGTGAAATACTTGAAATTATTTCTTTGGTAAGCTTATTTTTCGTTATGGTACGAGTTTGAGGTGTAGTTGGGCGGGAGAATCAGACAAAAGGGACGGGAGAGGGAGGAACGAGCGACAGGGACGCGGAGGAAAACCATTTTGCAGTCCTTAGGTAAGCACTCGGGCTGGTTTCTTGGGATCTGCTCGCGCTAGTGACATCCTCCTTCTGTTACCCGTATATAGGGGACCATCTTTGCAGTTGCTCACCAGTCTATCTGCTCACGGAAGAACAGAAATTCCGGGCACTATTAGCCCAGAGCTAACCCACTACCTCCAACCGATGCGGTCGAAGAGGTGATTTTTGGAAAACTTTTCGATTTGGCCGCAAACTTCTACCAAGGGGTAGTTCGACTCAAAGAACACGAATATGACATTCGTTTGGCACGAAACTGTGGCGCAGGCGCCAAGCAGTTTCTTGCCAAACGAATGTCATATCCGTGTTCTACGGGTCGGAATATACCTTAGCAAAATTTTTGAGTGAGCTCGGTGATCCACCTCATTTTGGCGCCGGCGGCAAGCGGTCTCGCGCCAAACGGATGTCATATTCGTGTTCTACGGGTCGAAATACCTCTAGGTAGAAGTTTGCAGCTAAATCGGAAGGTTTTCCAAAAATGACCTCTCGGACCGCATTGGTTGAGAAGGTACTGAGCTAGCTCTGGGTAAATAGTGCAAAAATTCCGAAATCGTCGTGGAATTGCCTTTAATCGGTGACTCACCGGGTTGCATTCGCTTCAAGCTGTATCTGAGAAGAGGTCCAGTAACGGAGCTTTCTGAGTAAGGATCACTGCGCAGCTCCAAAAGCAGCCAGTTGGTTTTCGATCGTAGTTTCGTCACGTTTTGAGAGCCATCGCACGGAATTCTGAAAAAAGAGATAGAATTCTAATGTTCATGTACATCCTTTTGAGGACTGCTACCCCCATGAAGATGTGCAGCAAGGATTGCTTCCGATTTCCTGTTATTGTTGGCGGAGATTGCCTAATTGCGCAGCTAATTATATGGATGAACTAAAGAATATGCGCATGGCTCGTTAAGCGACGGAAAGACGCTTGCCCCGTTTGGCAAAAACCGCCGTCTGTCGTGTGACACGTCGAGGATCTCTTCAAATAACTCACTGTCCAACAAGTTCTTGTTCTCCAAAAGCGGTGAAAAGGTCGTTACAGACAGATCCCGGTCTGATGTCTTCACCATCCAGTCCAAGTCGCTCGATGTCCACTTCAATCACTGCCCATGGATTCGATGACTGAAAGCAATTCATTCATTTCTTAAGCGCTGCGTAGGCGTTTTCCCCATTCGTGGCATGGCTATTAGGGGAGACATTAGCTGGCTCGGGCTTTATGGTCTTTATGGATTCGTTTGTGGACAAGCGCTATCTTGTCTAAAGCGCTCGCCATTAGCTAGATTATTCATAGAGAGCTTTTCTCAGCACTTCACCGACATGATGCTAAGGGGCTGATTTGATATCCTGCTCTAAGGTACACTCAGGGTATTCCCGGGTGTCGAGGAAATTAGTCGCCTCAGTACGACCCCCGCCCCTCTACGGCGACCAGATACGACCCCCTCCCTTTTCTTGACCTCTACAACACCAGTAACTATTGCTGTGTTGCTAATTATTGCTATATATCCTTTCCTGGGGCAAAAATATTTATTTATTATACATTTTGTCACACGGATCTGCGATGAAATACCCTTTGCTTCTCATCTGTATATTGAAAATATAGATTTGAGTGCTCATCGTTGACCTCTGAAGGTACGACTCCCACCCTCCTATCTGGCAAATACGACCTCCCCCCTGTCGAGGAATCCTTGACTCTCGATGTACCCTGGTAATTATGGTATCGGTTGAGATATCGGCTTCGATAATGAAAGCAACGGTTACAGGGGCTAGCCAGTGGGGAAGAAAAGTGGAAAAAACCACCTAGGCAGGTAGGTTTGCGCTTTGTTGCCGTCTCGGTGCTCGGCGATAGAACCAGAGAGGAAAATGGGCCCAGGACAGACAAGCGACTGGGACTGAGATCATTCCTGACACCAACGAGGGGTGAGGTGAGTTACTTCGTCGCCTCTCAAGGGACTTAGCGCCTTTTAAGTTCGTACTGTGTGGGGATGCAGCCTTTGCAGTTACGGACTAATCCGTGTGCCTAGGGAGCGAAGTGGACAAACGAGTCCTCACAATGTGTGCCTTCGAACTAGTGAAGAAGTGCTAACCTGGAGAAGCCATTGGCAGAAGGTGACTTTGGGTCGTGGCTCAGGGTAGGTGGAGAGAGTCAGGACACCTTCGCCATCGACTTCGATCACTCCACAAGAGTTGTCTGTGAATGAGGCCTGCTTGGCGAGATGTTCACATCTACAATCAAGTTGTTTTCTGTTATATGGATGCTGAAGGCGCTTAGGAGGACTGACCTTGTGCCAGAGAATCCGTAGGCACATTTGCAGGTGCAGTCGTCTTGAACGATTCCACTGTGTTGGCATTCGATAGTACATTTCTCTGAAAAAAGGCAGCAATCTTTGACGACGACGGAGGTCCATTATCACGCGCATTCCCACACATCACTTCAGCCGCGAGCGATTTGGCCAGATAATTGGCAGATACGCAATCGCTTGCTGCCAGATCCCAAGTACCCCCAACTAAGAGTAGTAGTAGTATAGATGAGGTCCGTCACATCCGACCCAATCCACTCCACTCAAAACGCCGTCATAATTGCCATGGCCATGGCCAGATCGCTGCCGGTAAATGTTGGCAGCATGTTGGAAGTCAATATATGTCGCTTGAGCCTCATCCATCTTCTAGCAAAGGCAACCCCGACTTGACATTGATGGACGATGGGCATCAAGAGCCATGACCCACACCTGTTCTAGCCCATACCTCCTTACATGGAGCCTGTCTTTTGGCTGAAGCCCAATGAAACCTGAGAGGCATTGCAACGATGACATTTACGTGACTCATAATCGCATGGACATGTAGTCTAATGAAGGGTTCCAGTGAGGGATGACCCAAGCTGGGACATTCGGACCTCCCGTTGGTCTCCCCAAATACACACAACCTCCCCTATATCATCATCAAAGGTGTTGTTCAAACAAAGATGACCTCTCACCGACCGGGATTACCCAGTGGATCGCTCATTTTTGCTGAATTCAAGCCAAAAATTCTTCCTTGACACCAGGTTGTTCGCTATTTGCTGAGCCGTTCTTTATGCCCTTAAAAGGAGAGGTGACATTGATGGAATGGCATCGTCTGGGCTCAGTTAGTCGCCTGTCAGTGGTGGCACGGCCCAACCACTTGAGTCTACTTGACCCATGTGGAAGTGGCGGCTTCCTGTGGTGACTCAGGTGCGCTCTCCACAAAAAGAGAGCATCGAGTTGTTGGAGAAAAAGAGAAAGCCACTGACTGATGGGTGACGGCTCAAAAGCGACTCAATCGAACCCCCTTCTTCCTTCTATACGCTAATTAATGGATCTATCAATACCAGGAAGGTCAATGTCTTGAATTTCCAGTTGTGTAAGAGCCAGATGCTCACAGAAATGACATCCGAGCTTTTTGTCCAATCGGGTAATCTTGTGGAAATTTCTGTGAAACCTTCAAAACAAACTGACCAGTACAGTTGTAATGAATATTGAGATGACGAGCGATGTGACTTCTCGGTTTGTCGATAGAAAGTACTCGTCCAATCATTTCATAGCAAAAATCGTCCTGAATTCAAAAATATACTGCGTGATTTACACGACCGACGGATTTTCTCGGGGAGACTTATAAGACTCGTGAGGGCTTGTGGGGGCTCCTCGTGTGTTCTTTTACGGCTGACCTCTCGCCCGAACTAATCCACCTTCCTGGGAGGCTAATCGTTTGTAACAACTCACAATTATACAGTGTCGACTACTCTACAAAAATATCTGATACCGTAAAAAGTTAGTGCAGAACGGCTCTTACCGAAATGCATTTCGGATTGAGATGGACTGTTCGATTGGATTCCTGCCATGAGCAGTGCCTAAAAAATTTCATTGCTTTTTCTTCGAGAAAAATCACGAGATGGAAATGATTCTCAAAGTCTGAAAAGATAGTCTGGAGAGGGTTGGGAGGGTATGGTTCAGTACAAGGAACGGTCTGCCTCTGAGTTTACTGAATTATGACGCACTGATTCAAATTGCTCGGATACGAAGAACACCGTGGAGCATATCAAGCTGTAGCATTTGCGCAGTTGTGGAAAAGTGATTACGAAAAGTCTCGAAAAAAAATAGAGGGGGGGGGGTCATTTTGAGGGGTATCGCTGAGCTGAAAATCTTTTCCAGCAGTCGTTCGCTTGATTATCCCACCGTCCCACTTGCCCTCCTTGCCATGATGTGACAGATGTATGCCCGTGTCAGTGACTCAAGTAGTCGCAGTCTTGAGCAGTACTGGGTGGCCTCAGAGGCTCACAGTCGAGAGTTACTGGAGCCTTACTGGACCCTCAATAGAGCCCTCGTGGAGCCTTGCTGAAATCCTCAAGGCTTTGGAACTTCTAAACGCTGATGCTCTCTCATCGGTGACGAGACTATTGGTAACAATGGCTTCTTAGCAGGACCTGATGGCCGATAGCGACAAATCGTGAACCAAAAACCACCACGAAAGGCAACCATTCTGAAGCATCGCATTTTTTATTCATTGCCGACAGCGAACATCAACTGCAGTGATGCGAACAGATCCCACAAAACCACCCAAAAGCGCCACGAGGAGTTTCAAAGGAATGTAGGGAGAGGATTTGAGGATTACTCAATCAGAAGCTCAAAGAGGAGGAACAAAAAGGGGGGAAGAAAAAAGTTTACACAAGAAGTACAACTACTTTGCAACACAGAAATCAGGAAAAAATGGGAAAGCAGCACTCACGCAGATTGAACAAATGTGACGAAAGCGTCTTGATCGGTAGTCTGTCGGAAGAACAAGCATGTATCATCCATAAGCGCTTCCATTGATCGTTCAATGCATTCGTTCACTTCGTTATCTAAAAGAAAATTACCGTAATTACCTTGAACAGTGCACGGTAATTAAACTTCTGAGCCGTTTTTTCTTGGCTGATATTCCCTTTTGGGACATTCCCTCTCGCAGAGGACAATTTAAGTTTGAATTATGTATCTATGTGGAGATTGTATAGTCGACATGTTGCCTGATTATGTCCCTAAAATGAAATCCAACGGGGATATTGGCTGTGGAAGCGATAGCGTTTCCGAGCGCGCTTATCGAATAAAAGGACCAGGATTTCGATTTAGTAGAGACCTTATACCCAAGGGACCCATAGGCTGCACTACTCATCACGCCAACGTGTGTAGGAATTGTCATGCGTGCGAGAAGAGCGAAGGCGATTTGGCAAATTGCATGCGCAAGGTCACTCCTGAAACAATGCGCTTTCCGCCCGTATAAGAATGTGTGGGCACAGTCCTAACAATAGAGGTATTCTAGAGAGGGTGAATCACGATAAACACAGCCATTTTCCCGAAGAAACGACGTTTTGGGGGCTAATAGTGGAGGTATAGGACCCCACTGAGGTCTGGTTACTTCATCAAATAGGACATTTCAAAAGTACACGCCAACCTTAATAAATACAGAGGGAACGTAAGATTTAAAATTTTTATATAATCCCACTGTGGGGGGGGGGACATCACGCAAAATGGGCGTTTCTAGAATATGACGACTCATCCAAAGCCTGGTGTATGTTCAACGTTTAACATGTTCGACACGTCAGTGATGCATAAATGTACAACTTTTTACAAAATGCCCCCCCCCCATCAAAACAGCACAAAATATTAAAGTGCGGTAGTACTAGAACATAACTTACCGTTATCATCGTGAAATTGATAATTGATAACGTTAGCGAAGGAGTAATGTGCCTAAATGATCAGCACTAAGCGAATCTAATATCATACATACAACAGACCAACGGGGATAAAGTACTTACAAAAAGAATTAGTAAAATAGACCGCATGACGTAGTGGTACGGAGTGATTAGGTTGCGGTAGTGGTGGACGATCACGGACCACGAGCCTAGCCGGGAAGAGGCGGAGTCGTTCTGAAAATGGGTGGAGTCTTGTGTGCGGAGACGGAGGGGACATCTTGAAATGACCCCCGAAGAATTGAGTTAAACGAGACGGACACTGAAAGGGTATTCGCACTATTTGTAACGAAAGAACGAAACTTCGAGATGGCAATTTCAGATAAAGGAGGATAAACGAAGATGATGGTGCTCGAGAAGAGGGGGGAGGGGACAATTCGCTATGGATGAAGTGTGACGAGAAAAAGCTGCCTGCAGGAAGTCAGTAAGTCGGGTGGTGTCAGTGTATGAAGTAGGCGAGTGAGAAGAAACGTGAGAGGATGGACATGCAGCTAAGCAAATGTTTGACTGACCTCGTGAGGAGGAAAATCACAAAAGGCTACCCAATGTGGGCTACCAATATGCATTAGCAAACACGGTGGACCGGGAGGAGAAGCCTCGATGGGGTACGTGAGGAATCGGGTTACCATCCTAGCCAACAAACCCGACCACATTTGATCATCCGATCACGCAGATGTTCTCCAAAACGAATCTGTCCCCGCACATGATGGCTCTGCAACGATTCGATTGCTCATGATTCCCGGGTTATCCTTGAAGGGAACAAATTATGGAAGGAATATTTGAAGGTGATATCTAAGGGTGGACAGTGTAAGCGATCCTGCATGAAAGCAATAGATCTCATGGAGGTGTCGATGATTCGAGAGGACAGCGCGATGACCGTCTGTGCTGATTTCCGATAGCATCAATTATTCATCCATATGCCCATGGAATCGAGTGCCACCAAAGACGACCGAAAGTGGCCGTCCGTAGTGGTCGTTGTGATCCTGGGAATATGAAGAATCACATGAAATTGTCATGCGATTCGAGGCGAATTTCTATGCATTGCGCAGTGACCAATTGCTATCGGAGATGGGCTTCTCGCTCTCAGAAGAAGTGACCGCTCCATCGTAAAAGTAACGGCGCTTCCCACTTGTGGATTTCCGTAATTTTTAGGTGGTTCCTGCTGGTGGTTCCTGCTCACACCTCGCGAAAAATATTACGTAGAAGCCCTGTTAAGGGTCAAGCAGGGGATGATTAATTCTCATGAGCATAGGGGGGCAATAGTATTTTTCAAAAATTTCTTGAGTAAATCCTCACTGATCACCTCTTTTATTATGATTTTTTGTTTGGTGAGGTAGTTTTTGAAGAAAAGGTTGTCAACCAGTAATCATGCTACTTTGCAATAGCTAGCAGCACTAGGATTCTCGACTGATGACCTTTTTTCAAGGAGAGAGAGACCATTTACTATTTTGACTATTATGGTATAGTATACCCACAGAACCAGTTAAGAAGGGGGTCTTATGGTCTTTGTGGGTTAGAGGCCGTATCTATCACAAATTTCACCTATTACAACGCTTGACCTGGTCCTATCTTGACTCCTTCATGTCAGACGAGGACAGACCAGTTGCTTCTCTAGTGTCCCTCCCCCCACCTCTCCAAAACTTAGTCAGTTTCAAATATAGGGTGCTCGCTATTGGCTGGAACTACTAATAGGATGCCATGTGTCTTAGAGTTTGAGTCAAAATCGGGAAAGAATTGGAATGCGTTTTTAAGAGGTGAGGACATTATACTTCTATCCTTCAAAGACCAATTCTTCTAATGCGATGGCCTTGGCTGGTCTCGATTTGGGTGGCAAATGAGTGCCATTTTTTTCGTCGCTTTCATTTTGTCGAAAAGTGCATTTTCATTTCCAATATCCAAAATTCCCAGAAATTTCACAGCTGAATGACAGTTTGGTAATTCTAAATATGAATGCCTAGTGCCTGAGGACTACATACTTTGTAGGAACAGTGGTGGAGAATTCTCAGAATTTCCAATATGACAGCTTTTTTGAGAATTCCATTATATCTTCTCCACATGAACCAAAGATGTTGTTTGCACTTACACGCCCCACTAGTTCTGTTCTCTCTGTACGCCAGCTAATTCTTCCATTGCTCCAGCTGGAATCCGTCAATTAGTGCCGTGGACCAGGAGGATAGAAATGTCGGGAACACGGGAATAAGTGGTGCAGAAATGCTTGTCTTTCAATATAGCCGCATTACGGAACAGATACCTCTGCCATTCCGGATTGAAGTTGCGCATGTGGAGCGCTCTAAAGAACCACCAACCAGCACAATAACTACCATAAGTGAGCTCTTAGGTGCGGTGTTGTATATCCTTGCCCGTTTTTTTTTTTTTGTTTTTCTCTTCGAGGAATCTGCAACACTTTCCATGGCTTCTTTTTTGAAATTTCCGAAAATTTCCCAGAGGTCCTCGTGTGCCACATCCGTGTTCCTAAGGTTTCCCTGTTTCTAAGGTTCTGTATTAGGTTGTGGGAAAATTTTTGCAACTTTTTTTCAGAAAAAAATTTTGCTTTTTGAAATCTTTCACATTAAACATTGGGTTATGTATGTGCCGAGAAAAAAATTTCGTTTATCGTTGTATATATTTATACTACTTATATCTTATATACCGAGATTTATTTGATATCTGAAAATTGAAAAAAAGGAGTTCTGAGAAGCGATTTATCGGTGATTTATCGAAGAATAAACATATATCTGGAATCAGCTCGTTGTGATTGTACATACTTGGTTGTTCTCGTAGGAGCCCTGGCGACATTGTGGAGAAAAAGCGATCAAAGTCCTACTTGAAATTTTTATTTTTATCCCAGAACATTTTTATTTTTATTTTTTTTATTTTTTTATTTTGACAGTCCAATCAGGTTATTTTTCCTGTAATAACCTGGTTGGACTGTCAAATTGTTGAGGGTAGCCACTCCATGTATCCCATTTGTTCCTGCAAGTTTCCAGAGAATTGCAGGAAAAATGCCGCAAAATTCATTCCAAAACCTTATATCTTCTCTGGCTCTTAGTATTCAGTACGCGGCAGTGTAAGTCGCTTGGTCAAGTGCAGACGGCTCTGCAATCCTCTGTTTATTTCAAAGCCCTGATGTCATCGACTTCTTAGAATTCTCAGAGATTCCCATTCTCAAAAACTTCTTAGAATTGCCAAATGAAATCTTGCCACACCGAAACATCAATATTCAAAATCCTGTGTATTTTTTAGCAGACTTAAGCAACTGGCTGAGGTGAAAATTCGAGGGTATCGTACTCCATGTGTATTCCAACGTCGGTTTTTGGAGAGGAGCCCGTGCTGAGAATAGGCTCGAAACTACAGTTAGTGCCGTAAGAGTGTTAAAAATCGCGCGAAAACGCGTTTTCGCGCGATTTTTAACACTCTTACGGCACTAACTGTATCTTACAATCGTTGTTACTCCTGCAGATAGAGCACGCCAGTCTGCTTTGAGCCAAGGAAGTACTCTATCTCTCAAAGGAGATAGTGTGGGACAAGCTGTATTGAAGGCAGTGATAGGAATAATTGGGCCGAATGTCAAATTTTACTGAGTATGGAAGCCGAAATGCTCAGTAGTATTAATGTAAAGAAAAACTGAGTGAAACAGTCGAAAATCTAAGAAACGAGGCTTCCTTGATTTTCAATATGGTCGAGATGGGTTAAGAATGTCGGCGGTAGCCTAAAAATGCCTCCTCCAGAGCTCAGGGGCTCCTCTAATCTGGAATACTGCTACATACAGTCTTCCCAGACCCGTACCTCTTACTTGGGGAACTTACATCAAGAGTTCTCATTACTCACATCACGCCTATCACTGCCTTTGATAAAAAAGCGAGTTAGATGCCAGGAACGAGATACTTGACAAACTGACAAATATTTCTTGTTTCTCATGCAGAAAAGACTGATTTGAGGGTCACTCTTTACGCTTTCCAGGTCTCATGAATGCCTAAGCGGGTCCCACATTATACAAACGCAAACGCCTACTGTAATTTGATCTCGGTGGGAAATCAACCGAATTGTTTTAAAAGAACTGATTTCAGTGAATAACTGGGGGGGGGGGGGGGTTGGCGTTGGATATACATATTTATGAGAATGTATTTTTTGGTATTCGTTTTTTTTTTCAGAAAAAGCAGGCAGCTGATGTTTGTATGCGTTTCCCCCTTCACCTGGCTATCGTTGTGTGTCGCTGTGGTTTTCAAGAGATATTCATGTCTACCGTAAGGGAAAAGGGCTATTGAGAAAACAGCAGTCGACTGGGCAACGGCAACCTTATTTGGATCCTTTGCGTGTATCACAACTGCCAGCCATTTGACCCGTTCTTGTGCACCTTCCATAGAGATGTTCTTAAGCTTTTGGACTATTTGCTCACTGCGATCTGCAGAGCTTACAATAGAAGTACAGGAGTGACCAAAGGACCCTCGATGTGGATCCATCTTTCCAGTAAAAAAATATTTGTCCACAGAGGGGTTTTTGTTCGAGCCTATTGTTGCTACAACTTAGCGAGAAACCGCCTCATATACATCCTCAGGGAATCGTCGGGGTATGCTTTAGGTCACTCTGGTAATTAATACTTTATAAAGTAGAAAATAGAAATAGGTAGTAGAAAAATGTACTCGGTGGGTTTACACCTGTACGGTAACAGGTAGGATACAACAAATAAATAAAAAGCAGTAAACAATTCAGTAAAAATGCAAGATGTAGTAAAATAGTGGTTTACAATGGAAATCGTTTGGGTGTACTAAAAGCCACTACCAAAATGGGTACTTTATCCCGGCAGCTCCGGGAAGCCCTTCGATTATCGATTTTGGTGCTTTTGCTTTATGACAGCTGCTGATTTTCCATGCGAAAGTTGTTTAGGGATGGAGACAGTTTGAGTCTCGTCTGATTGCCGAAGCTTTTGTCCACAACAGCTCCGATTTTATTTATTTATTTATTTATTACGTCACCGATGTGACATGCCATCTAACTATACAAAACACCAAGAAAGGAACAATTCAACTCAAAAATAGGAGCTAATAGAACATGAAGAAGCTAAACATTTTGATTATCGATTTCCGACAACCGTTTATGGACGTGACAGAATACCACGCGAGGTTGTGCCATCAAAAAAGCCATTCATAGCTCATCAAGTGATTTTCGTGGTTTTACTGGCAATGGCAGCTTGCTACAGAAAAACCTCGTAATTTCGAGATCATCACCCCTTCCGAACCTGTTCTTCGTGCTTTGAACGCCTACCTTTCGTACTCAGAATTCCCAGTCTATTAACGGGAAAACACCGCGTCATGTGCGTTGGCCTCAAAAATGTAGCATCGTGTTTCCCGCAATTATCCTGTCGTACAGTGAGTGGTGGTACATGATCAGAGGTAGCTTAGGTATCCGCCTGCCTAATGTGTAAATGTGCAGTAAGGCTAATGGGCAGCAAACCAGCGTGTAATTGAGCGTCACAGATGGTGCGCCTTCATCTCAACGTCAGAATAGTACGCCAGATGTGGAGACGAAGATCTTTTCATGGGTTTAGGTTTGTTGGCGGGTGGGTGAGACTGTCGCTGGCATGAGGAGGTTCGAGGAGGGATTAATGCCCTCGTGGGAGTCTGCCTTGAAGGGGCATGATTTTTTGAATAAACCAAAGTCCAGCGGTAGCGGAAGGGTTGCGCGGTGGTTTCAAGGAGTCATGACGGGGTAGAAAGAATCGGCCGCTCCATTCCATTGCCATAGCCTAATTGCGCCACTAATCGTTAATCACAACATCAGCATCGTTCGTTATTTGTCTAACCCAAATCCGCTCAGCCCTCACCGAACATCGGTTGTGGCACGTTGGCAGCACGGCATGTCAGTGGAACGGATTCTGTTCATCTGACGCAGCGATATAACTGCACGCCGTCAGGCCAGAAGTGAGAGTATGGAGACCATTTTTTTGAAATTCTCTTGGTAACTAGAGAGTTTCAATAAAATGTCCTGCATGCTTTCTTCAGATCATTTATTCTAATTGTTTCAGTCGCTAGGCCTGCGATGAAAATGTCTCACTCAAATTGCGGGGGTGAGGTTCATAGAGGGGGACACCGCGCAGTTTAACAATTTATTCGATTCAACGATTTATTTTGTTTCAGTCGTTAGGCCTTCGATAAAACGGCGTCTCACCAGAATGAACTGGGTGTTGCTCCTCCTCCACGGGTACCGCCTGGCGCACAACGCGAATGATGAAATGTGGCAAGATCGTAACGCTAAGGCCGTCGTCAGACTTTGCGATTGTGCGATTCCGCGATTTTGCCGCGTCACTTTCGCACACGATACTACGACCTTGAGATTGTGCAATGTCGCAACTTCGCGTGCAAAAGTGGGACGTCGCAGAATCACAAAATCTTAAAGTCTCGTAGTTGTCTCATCTTCAGACGGCAATGCATTTCAAAGTCGCAGCACGCGTGCGGTAGTGCGACGCCTTCTTTCCCTTTGAATTCGGAATTATTTTACATATTCATTCGACATTGAAACAATAATTACTCCCAATATGTGAATATACAGTAGCGCTCAAAAGTCTTCGGCCAAGTGGTTTTTCACTTGGGTTTTTCACTTGTAACTTTTTTGCAACTGCACCGATCTAAGAGAAATTCCGGTATGTTGTACTTGGAGACACTGCATACTTAATATACTACATATTTTAGCGCTCAACGGTGTAAGTGACGTTGTTAAATGCAATTTTTTGTTTTTAGAGTGCCATCCCTATGCCGTCCCGCTGTGCCGCTGTCATCGAAAGTCGTGGTTTTTCTACAGGATATCGATGTTTTCTGAGGCTTGCTAGTTTTATTTTTTGTAAAGCAAGCCTTTTCTTGACTAAGCCTTTTCCTTTTCTCCGGTGGTTTTGTAGTAAATTCTTGTAAAAAACCATGAAAAGTGTCAAGCGGCACTCAAGTAGAAGGAAATGTTGACAATAGGTTGAGGCACCACATATTAAAATTTTGTCAAATTTGGTAAAGTAGAAAAAAGTTATGACAAAAAGGTGTTGGCCGAAGACTTTGAGCGCTACTGTACATAAATCGCATTTAACAAGAGTATTTGTCCGTGTATAAGTTTTTTCAATACATGATATTTGGTAATCTCCATTGTATATTGTACATAGATTAACGATAGAAATAGTGTGCTTAGTGTACTGATAAAAAAAAAACTCGTGAGCAGTTATGCGGCAATGTGACAAGTGGCGTCGGCACCACATTATGATCTAAGGATCAAACTAGGCTGCGGTAGACTCAGTGTATTGAACAGGTGTGGCACTAAAGGTACCATGTATTCGTCTGTCACCCTCTGATTGTCTGCAACAGAGGAAATTCGAAGATGTGGGACTCGAAAGGTGCCAGAGCCACTTTCTCTACCGAAAACCCTTGGGTTTTGCAGTAGCTGTCCTGACAAATGGCAATGTGTCGTTGAAACTGCTGTTTCTCTTTGTATTGGAGTGCGTTTGTGCGAGAAAAACTGAAATAAAAGTTGTTAAAATGGCGAAATACCTTCACGAGGACGTGGTACAGTGCCTAAAAAGCTCGAAAGGTAGGAAAAAGGCAGCAAAATGGATTTCTGAGAGGTGTCTCAAAAAAAAACGAAGTAGTTAATTTCCAAGTTCTCTCTTCTTGAAGCCTCGGCATGATGTTCACAATATCCGTGTACTGCTTTGTCGAACGAGGTTTTAACACACACATAGTCGTTACAGTATTACCGTACCTGTTGGTACAACTCTGACTGTGGCACTCCTGAAAAAATCTGTAGTAGAGCTAATACCTAGATCTGAACGCCAGCTACTGTCGTACGTTGAGACGAGTTCCCATAACTCGGCCAGTAGTGCACCTTCCTATGGTCAATGAAGAGTTTTCAGCTCCCATTTCCAGTAATAGGGTCTCACAGGCCTTTGCCACTCAAGGACAGTACAACAACGATCCTGAGCCCCTTACACTGCTGCCTTGTATGGCTGGCTCACTGAGTTGGTGAGACACCCAGACTGCTTGCAATTTCTCGAAACCATAGCCACTTGATGGTCTGCCAGTTGTATGGGTAGAGTAAGTGTTGCTGTTACTTATCGCATAGGTACTTTCAGATTCGCCTCCAAACCTCCAAGATATTAGGTTGTAAAGAAAGTTCGGGCCGGTTTTTGCAATTTCAATTTTAGGAGATCATAACTAGGCTCAAAGTGCATCTTTTCTCACAGAATAGGCACCACTCGATTCAGCTCTTGACAACAAATCGTCATTCTTTCTGAACACACTGCCACTGAAGGGGCTGTCCTGATGTTTGGGAAAGTGGAGCCTAGTTATCGCTAGATATAGTGAATATGATGCACGAGTAAGGGCTTAGCTTGCAACTGCTTCAATTACTGGAAGAGGATTTCTCAAAAATGCGCTTGCGCATAGCTGTTTGAGGGGTCTCGCGGCATCCATTTTTTCGGGTTTTTCCAAATCAAGGCTACTTGAGGTGGTCAACTAAGTTTGTTTGTTGAGGGCCGATACTCGTGGATATCCCCTGTGAATATGTCCGCTCATCGCTTTCTGCCGTTTTAGTCAAAGCTATTTGATCAATTGAAATTTCGAGCAACTCGGTTTCATTTCTCCCCTTCTGAAACCAGGGACAAAGTGTTCCATCCAATGCTTCAACTTCTCCTCTTGCAGTATTCACATTTGTGGTTACCTTTGCTGGGACTCGATTGAACAAGAACTCAAGAAGTGAAGTCAACCGAAAAGCGCCGTTTTCGTAGTACTTTAAAACTTCCCTAATAATTCGCAAACCTTGTGACATTACAAACAAAACATGTATCCAGAAAGAGCAACTTTTGTCTATCTATGGAGCACAATATGCCATCTGATCCATGTTAGCGCGCTCTGATATTTTAATTTATCTTCTGAACGCGAAAAACCGGCCAGAACTTTCCTCGCAACCTAATATTATTCTATTCAAAGAGCGTCCAATCACCTGTGTGTGGGTGAACCGACGAATCTTATCTCCGGATCTACACCGACAGAGCAGCGAGACACTGTAGGACAATAGATGGCATTAATAGTGTACACTGCATAAATATTAGCACCCGTTTCTCCAACTAGGGATCTTAAAGACACTTATAAAAAACTACCTGTCCGAAATTGGTCTTGCTACAACTGAACGAGACCGCCTCATATATTAGGTTAAGCTTGTAGGAGTTTTTTCGATCATCACTTTTTATTATTTTTTCTTCCAACAAACAACAATTAGGCAACAACGTATTCACCATCGTTATCAACAACACTCTGCCACCTCACAGGTAGATCGTTGATTCCCTCATCCCAGAAATCTGGGCTCTGAGAGTCGAAGAAGTCAGCGATCGCCTTCGCAAGCAAGTCATAATCAACGTATTTTCTCTTGGCCAGGAAGAATTGAAGAGGTTGGGTAAGGTGATAATCAAAAGGGGCAATGTCTGGAGAGTATAGCGGGTGGGGCAGGATATCCCAGCCGAGCTCGTGTAGCTTGGCCTAGGTACTCCTCGCGACGTGGATGGTGAGTTCTCGATGGTGAGCTGCTGAAGCTGGCGTGTGTTTACAGCAGCGGTGACTGTCTCGCCTTGTACCAGCACCTCGTGGAAAAGCATTCTTCCCGCGTTTCAGAAGCAGCACAGTTCCGAGCGTGACTTGTCTCCCATGTCGATCTTGCCGCTGCTGAAGCTGATGAACCAACGACGACCGGCCTCGTAGCTCACACTCCCTTGCTCAATCCAGACACAAGCTTCCGTCGCTTTGGTGCTGCGAGACCACTCATAGTAGGTGACACTGGGTGTTTGATGGTTTTCGACTACGGGCATTGTAGCCTTCTCCGCGGAATCTGGTGGGTCAATATATACGTATTTTGTTAGAAAGCTTAGTGATCCTTCTACCATATTCCTGAACCGCCTGGATCTGTCTCAAAGTAAACAAGAGTTGATTATGTTCTTGGAAAACTTCTGCAAGACTTTTGGTACAACCTTATACATTCTGAGGAAATCGTCGTAGTATGCTTAAAGTTACTCTCGTAATTAATACTTCATATTCAAAACAGCGAAACCACAAGAAACTTTAAAAGTGTCGCGTAACCTATGCAGCGACCTGATATTAAAGTTCGTTAGTTTCCAACAATTTCACAAAATTGCATAGTTAACCTCTGACTAATCTGATGAACATTGTAATCATGTTTGGGGAGCCAATGCAAATGACATTTAGTGGCATGCCGTGACTGAATGCTTTGAGAGGAAACATTCTACCACCAAAATGGTACAGACTGAAGGCTTTCCAATACTAATTGACCTTCTTTACCGTTATGCTTCCAATCACAGCCAAGATGTGGAAACGAGTTTAAAAAGAATTTCTAAGGCATTGAAAGTTCAAAGAAGGTTAAGTGATTTATGTCAGCGAATGGGAGAATGTACTGAATGTATGTACAATGTAGCGAATATACGTATAAAATGTCTCTTCCGCTATTTCTTTTTTCCTTCTTCCTTACTCACGCCTGCTACCGTTACAGGACTGCGAGGGTCGAAAGTCTTAACGAAGAGGACTATACCAATCGCCATTTCGTTTTTTGTGATATTTTTCTCATCCTGTCGAAGGCTGAAAGAATTTGTTCCCTCTATTCACATATGCAAGCGCAGCCCTACTGATGAAGAAGGCCTAGACAGATCGTTCTGGTGGGAGAAATATGCATTCTTCTGATTTGGGAGAGTTCCCTCCTTTACACTAACTTATAATAGATTCTCCTATTTCGTCATCCCTCTTCTCACTGAAGAGCCTCAAGGGTTGACGAAATACAGTGGTTCGTCTGAGATTGAGGCGAAACGAACCACTCTTCTAATGTAGAAGATCCAGAATTTACGGATACTGATCTTCTCCTTCTTATTCACTTATCAGATGCACTTCAGGCATTCCTTTATGCTACCCTCTGATAATCAGTTTTGAAGTTTGAACATCAGTGGATCATATAAGCCCTCCGGGCAGCACTTTGACTAGACTAGGGTATAGATAGGGAGTCGTATTTACGGTTTTGTATTTAGTGAGCGCCGATCGAGTAGTCCTCTTTAGGTATCGGTTTTTGTATAATTTGGAGGTGGAATCTGGAGAATAAGCGATTTCTGTCGACTAGCCAGTTTAAGAAGGGACCATTTTTAGGTATACATACTATCATATGAGTCATGAGTGGGTAGTATATCGGTCGGTTGCGTCTCCACACTTCCACTCGACTGACAATTGCGAGTGTGGTATTTAGGGCACTCTCAGGTGTTGAGGAAAGTAGTCGCTTCACTATGCCTCACTCCCCCCCTCCCCTTACAGGGACCAAATACGACCCCTTTTTTGACCTCTGCAATACCAGTAACTTTGCCGTCTTGTATAGTTCCAGTGTGTTTTACTGCTATGTATTCTTACCTGGAGCAAATAAATATTTGTCTCACATTTCCTCACAGGGAATCGCTGTGATATATCCTTTGCGTCTCATATGCTTATTGAAAGTTTAAATTCTACATAGGGCTTATAGCTGACCTTTACATGAACGAACCCACTCCCGTCCCCCTTCTCCTGTCCGGTCACATATGTACGATCCCTCTACTGCCGCTGTACATACACTGCTGGTATTTCTCAAAACTTTTCCTCAGTGCAATGGTTGACCTTCCTTAGACCTAGAAATAAGATAGCAATGGACATATAGGGATGATAAGTATGCCATTGCGAGCTTGATCAATCCAATCGTGATACACTCGCTTTCTGAAATTTCTTAAGTAAATAAGCGATAAGGATGTGTGCAGATATGACAGCGAATCGCGTGGCCACCCGCGGCGAGCGGCACGGCGGGTGCGAGTGCCGGTGGCGGGGCATGGCAGCCTCCAAGCGAGGCAGTGTGGCATGAGTGGAAGCGCAGACGTGACGCGGTCACGTCACGCTCGAGCGGCTCCCAAGGGCAATCGATACGGCGAGTCGTACTGGTGGCGCCTCGAGTGAAACGCCGCGAAGCGATTCGCTGTCATATCTCCACACACCCAAGTGATAATGGTAACTTTGTGCAGCTCTCTGATTCGTGTCTCCGAGAATAACTCGAAAACGTAGAGTGAATCAAAGGAATTGTGAGCATACGTTCATGAAGAACTAGTTTTGATACGAGACAAAAGAGAGAGGTTGTCCGTATCAGTGGTGTACAGCTATGGTCAAAGCGAGTTTACCCTTAAAATTATGTAAAAAAGCTTACATTGATCGATACCTTTTCGAACATTTAATGTGCAGCATCTAATAGCAGAAAAGATCATTCGGCGTATAGTTCAAAGTGTCCTCAAGCCGTATCACAGGCTTCAAATCCTAAGTATTTTGATAAATGATCTCATGAAAAGTCACGATACCTGGGATCGATTCTAAGCTATCTGAGGTGCTTCTTCCAGCAGCCCGAGCTGTGAAAAAAAAGATGAAAAGATTTTCTGTGCAGATAGCCCATAATAGATAGTCTATCAGATTCAGGTAAGGATAGTACGGTAGAGGAGTAGCATATATTCGCCGTGTATACAGGGAGGCTGTCTTGGTTGATGGGAATAGTCGACATCAGTCGGCTTTACTCCCCGTTTTGGTGAGCAGTTTCATTAGGGATGTTTTTGTCGTTAATCAATCTCTTGTTGGAATGCGCCGCGCATTCTAGTTCTATTTAGAATCGTGGTAGCAAGTGAACGCGATTTGGTCTGTACAGTGACCCCATAATCCGAGCACGATTGCTCCAAGTGTTGAAAGTTTTAGAAGAGGCCGCCGTCAGACTTTGCAATTTTGCGACGTAGCACTTTCGCATGCGATGTTGCAACCTTGAGATCTTGCACTGCAGCAACTTCGTGTGCGGAGCCGCGACACCGCAAAATCGTAAAATCTCAAACACGAAGAAACTTTACCTCTATCTTTATTGAATACGTTGTATAAGACAGCGTTTGAAATGATGTAAAGAGAACCAGCAAAACAAACACAACAGTACAAATCGAAGAAGGACCTGAACATTAAGAGTGAATACACGAGATTACTACCGTGACAACTATGCTTGGAGAACTTGCTACGCAATTACATTTATACGCCTGAAAGAGGCCAATAAGCCGTAGTTGGCGGAAGCTTTAGTAACCCGCAGAAACGCAAGACTAGCTGTAACTGTGAAAAAATTTCGTCTGAGATCCCGTCTGAGATCTCATAAAATCCCCTAGGTAAGGGGATTTTATGACTATCTCTGGTCACTGACGGCAATAAGTTGTAGAAATCGGCCGTTAAGCGAAGACTTGCTAGACAAGATGTTATGTAACATACATAAGTCAAAAGGTAGCGTCTAGCTTGAAGGGATGGCAGACCAAAGTACTTGTTTCTCATGACTTCATTAGGAATTCTGGAGTATAGAACCCTCCACGACGAATAAAGGCTTTCTTAGTGAAATTGTTCTGTACTCTCTCGAATCACGCGATGCTTTTCTTTTTACGTACTTTCTTAGGATACTTAGGAATCCGTAGTCGGCTGGGCGCAGCGGCGAGCACACGTCTTCCATCGTTGTCGGTCCTTCGCAACTTGGACCAGTGTTCGTCGGGGGTGCTGAACTTCTTAAGTGGGTCGCTCCAGCGCGTTGCAGGACAACCGAGCGTTTTTTTTGACGTCTCGCGGGTACCAGAAAGTCGTTCAGGTTGTCCATCGGTCATCCGTGAGCCTGGGGGTGACGGTTGGGACACACGAATCTAGGCCGTGACCCTGTGACAGCCTGTGGCCTTTGCCCTCTGACATGAATAATTCAGACAATTTGACTATACAACGGAACAGACTTGCAAGGAGGACACGATTTACATTAACAAATTGTCTGAATTATTCAAGGCTTAGGTCAAAGGCCACAGGCTGTTACAGGGTCACGGCCTAGATTCGTGTGTCCCAACCTACACCCGAGAGCCCGGAGATGTGTCCGGCCCAACGCAGTTTCGCGGAGTCGATGTATTCGACTGCGTCTCTGATGCCGGATTGTTTTCATAGATCCGCACTGCGTAGTTTCTTCTGATACTGTTCTCTTCTGTTCGTTTTGAGGAGGCATCTTTCCAGGGCGCGTTGGTATCTCGTGATCATCGTTGCCGTGGTTTCCGTGCTGCTCCATGTCTCAGCGCCATGACATAGAGCTGGTAGCACCGTGGAGTCGAATAGATGGGCTCGGATTTTGAGATCGCTGATCAAATGGGATGCTTCTTTAATGTTTCCCATGGCTGCCCACGCGGCTTTTCTTCTACTGCCTATCTCAACGGTTAGCTCGTTCGCTATCGTGACGTCTCGGCCCAGGTAGACGTAATGATCCACGTCTGGTAGTTCTGCGTCGTCGAGGAGGATTGGCGTCATGTCAGCCCATTGATTTCGCATCACTCGGTTTTGCTGCGATTCATCTCGAGTCCTACGGCTTTGCCGGCCACGTTGAGTTCGTCGAGCATCTGCTGGAGCTTTGCTGATCAGACGATATCGTCTGCGAATCGCAGGTTGAAGAGCTTCTTGCCATCGATACGGACGCCTTTGTTGGACCAGTCGAGATTCGTCATGGCATGTTGGACGGCAGCGGTGAATAACTTGGGAGATATGGTGTCTCCCTGTCTCACTCCTTTTCCGATCGGAGTTACCAGTTCCCTGTGGAACATGGTTATGCTTGTCGTCATCCCGCGATTGGATTCCTCGAGAATGTCGATGTACTTTTGCTCAACGCCAGCTGCTGCGAGGGCATTCCATTTTGCATTCGTTTCGACGCTATCGAATTCTTTACGTAGTCGACGAAACAGAGTAGCAGCGGAATTTTGAGCTTCTCAATGAGTTGGGTGAGAGCGTGGATATGGTCGGCGCATAAGCCTTTCTTTTTGATGGAGAAATATATAACCGTCCTATTTTTTACCGAACCGAAAAGTCTGACGGCGTCCGCAGCGCGGTACCATTTGCTTACATTACTGTGTTGGGAAGAGAACCGTCTAGAACTTATTTCTTCTCAACTTTTTTCCCGTTTTTTACTCAGTTGACGTCTCTCTCATCTTATGTACTATTTGCTGATTGTACACTACACATCTATCTTAAGTCGCCCTCATAGCGGCGCCGAGGCATGGCTGCGTTCACAGGCGGCGAGGCAAAGTGGCACCGGCGGAGACGTAGAGACAACGCAGCCACACCCTGCCGCTTTCACCGCAAAGTATGAACGCGGCATTACTCGACATGTGGACGTGTCCACTCCCGCCGCAGGGTCACCACCACGCCGCTATAGGCGCCTTCTGCAACAAATACACTGATTCATGTTTCAAGCGATTCCTTTCCAAAAGCTGAAATCTGGCAGAACCATTCCGTACATCCGACAATCTCAGGAAACCCGGGAATCTCAGTGTCATCGCAAACGATGGAAACGATTCATAAGCCTTTAACAATGTGAACCAATAAAAAACAAAAAAAAAAGCTCGATTCGTCCACTCATATAACGATATAACAGACATCAGCGAAGCAATCTGACTGCTTAATTAAAGTCGACTGGAGCACCAAAATCGTGCCAGAATCACACATCACCTATACTGTTTCAAACATATCTCATCACACTACTCACTTCACTTTCCGACTTTTGCTCATAGCAATGTCAACAACAAAAATTACAGATAATCAGCCAATTATAGTCAATTAATCAATTAATAATTATGATGACAGTGATTGTAAGAATCTTTGGGAAATCCAAAGTACCCAACTTTAAAACATTGCTAACATCACTGATTGTCATGGTTACCTCTGAAAGATATTCGGAAAATGTTAACAGCCAATCTTTTTTGGCTTGCTCTCTATTGTCGAGAATTAACGGCTCTTCTAGAAGGTTCTATCATGCTAAACGGCCAGAGGTAGAAATTTACAGCTTGGGCTGCAAAACGAAATATTGCATGAGCCGAAAACTTATCAAAATAAATTGTCGTTTGAATGCTAAAATACCGAGTCAATTACAGCTCGGATAAACAATATATTCGCTAGAGTTATGTCACTAGGCCTACATAGTTATAGTCCATTTCCCGAAAACTGAGTAGGCGTGTCCCTACGGACTTGGGTGAATGGCGAGAGTGAGAGTACGAGGCGAGAGTGAGAGTGTGTGGCGGGGTGGGAGAATTGAGAGAGTTTGATACATGTTCACACAAGTCCGTGGGACACGCCCAATCAGTTTTCGGGAAATGGACTGTATATCTCATTATAATTACTCCTTTTTTTTACGATGTCTGACATCAAAACAAATTGTTAGGTAACGAAATCGGATGGCTCGAGAAGTGGTATGTGCTCAATGAGTGTCCTTCTCAAGCGTGGCTTCCGCTTCCTTAAGTGGAACATCTTCAGGAAGATATGCTCCACTCAGTTTCGCCCAATCGAGAACTTCTCCACTCGCAAACAGACTAAACATAATCGAACCAAATGCAAGGATACCAGCTGTAAGCCATAGCACGCTTTGCCATTCTTCTTGGGTTCCCTGTAAAGTATGTATATAGCGGAAATAGCAACACTTAGAATGTTCTAGAAAGCATATACATTTGGAGTCAACGCTGATGTGACTATTGGTGAAACAATACCAGCAAGACAGGATATCGTATTACCCATTCCCATTATGGTACCGGAAAATGAAGGGGCAATGTCTAGGTAGTTTACTACAAAACCAGAATACTGTAAGCCAGAAATCGCCATTCCAGCCGTCAAGTAAACAATAACCAGCGCCTGAAAGTGATTTTGTCGAAACGAAATTTAAACAAACCACAGAATAAAGACAGGCAACATACCTCCTGGCCACATCCGCAGTATCCAGACAGTACGAGGAACATTGCTTGACCAAGTAAAGCTGCAAACATGGGCATTACCGCTAGTTATCAATCACAGTGTATAATAACATCAATTCTGATTTTTACGATTCAAAAGCTGCCGTACTCGGATATGGAATCAAGCAAATTATTGATTCCGAGGAACCTGTAAGAACCAACGCGAGTTTCGCCACATATTATCTCTTGGGAGCTCACTATTCCATATACATAGGAGATGCATTTCAAACTCAGATTTCTGGTAATGTTCCAAACGGTTCTTCGAAAATACCGTTGCCGGTAATTGGGAATGCATTAGGAGCCACAATGGATTAAGCCGAATATTTGTGGATTATGAATTTGAGGTGCCCATTATAGCAACGTGTAGAAAGAACGGAATGAAATGGTCAAAAACCCGAGGAATAGGAGCCCAGAAACCTTTTTCCTTTCGCCCTTCTGCATGACTAGCAGCTGAAGGGTAGATGCAGTGGGTGAGGGGCTGACCCAACCGATCGCGAAAATTTCCCGGCCCCTCGCGGAAATTCGCATATTGGCAAACGCGCAACTTGAAACGCATGCCATTATACGCCTAAGGCGCGCTTTTCACCTGACTGTTTCTTCCCCTTCTCTCCTCTTTATCCCTAGCATGTGTCACCTGGCCCTTCTCACCCTTTCCGTTTCTTACTCGCTGCATTTCACGTGTAAGCTGGAAAGTATAAATTATGAGAACTACTGAGGTGGACGAGACCACGGATTTGTTACAAAAGCGTCGCGTTGCCAAATGGCTAGTTTCGCCGCGACCTCGCGAACGATATCTCCTGTATGACACCCAGAAACAACGCCTCAAGACGGATTTCTGTTTGACCAGTGTTTAGCTGCTTATATCTAAGCTTTCCAAAACTTCTGAGCCACTTTAATTTTGAATTTCGAAGCTATTCCCACTAAGTGTGAAGGTCTGAAAAAGGTTTGACCAAATGAACGTTTTGTGATTCCATCTCACGACGAATTCGTCGACAACGCTGCACTACCCGAAGAAAGTACCTCAGCACACTTCAGAATTGATGTAGAGTACACAACAATATCCACCAACTGTACATTTCGGTCTCCATATTCATGATAAGTCCTTGAGAAAAGACCCTTTCACCCCTAATCTGCTTGCACTCCATGTTACAAAAGGCAAACAATAAGGATAACAACTAATTCTCCCAGAAAGGAACGCATTTTCACGCCTTTGTGACGGTACTTACCTATTAACATGGCTGCACGCCGTGTGTTAAGAGTGCCGAGAATTTTTCGACTACGGATGAAATCAGCAAGGAATCCACCAATATTTATCACAACGAAGTAGGCAATATAAGGAACAGCGGACACCATACCGAGCTAAATGTATTACTTAAAGTTCAACTATCCATAATAGATGAATGACTAGGAACTGCAGCTCCAGCCACTTTCCACTGGTTCAGCCTCACAAAGAGAACGAGCAAAATTTTTAATGAAAATAAACAAATCGACTCACTGATGACAACTCCAATCCGAGAACGTCCTTCAAGAAAGAGGGAAGCGAAACCAGCATTGTGTAAGCACCCCAATCACCCGCAAAATGACCAACCCAAGCGGCCCAAACGGCTCGAGAGGTAAGAATTTTACCCCACGGCGTTTTGGGAGGCTTAATAAACATTCATGATTCAGTTGAAAGGATATTGCACAAGTGAAGCAACAAACCTTTCCAGTATGCTTCCCAGTAGAAGCCTCTACTGCTTTTGTAATGTATCCTTTTTCGGCTTCCGAGATTCGTGGATGATCACTAGGTCTATCGGTTATTACGTATGTCCAAAAACCACACCAAATTACACCGATGACTCCTGAAACCTCAACAAAATGCAACAAAGAAAACGAAAAAAAAATCCCTTACAAACTTTTTTGGAGACAAAATATGGTTTGAAGGGAGAAAAAGCAAAACTGACCGAGAGTGTAGAAAATGCTGGGCCAACCGCCATCAAACCCATATTGGCATAGAAAACCAGAGAGAGGTAACACAAAAACGTTTCCTATCTGAGCACCTGTAACCGAGCATTAAAAATGATTTCTCCAATCATTTATATATATATAGAGTATGATAGCAGTAAAGCCAACATACCTGCATAGCTGACACCAGTCAACACAGACAGCTCAAGAGGAGGTCCCCAAACTGACCACATCGTATGCATAGCCGGGAATGTAGCACCCTGACAATATTTGAAACATGTATCAAAAATAGGAAGAACTGCACGAAAATGAGCAGAAATAAAACCGTCCGGCAAAGCTGCACCTGAAGGAAACCTATAGCGACGCGAAGAGCAGCGAGAATGTATGCATCGGTACGAGCGGCTACCGGACTGGCCAAAGTAAGTAATGAGGAGCCAAGAATGGTGGCAAGGATAACTCGTTTACCACCAAAGCGTGAGGCAAGGTAGCCACCAAGAACCTTAAAATCGAAAGCAAGTCAAAAATTTAACATTTGTGAAAGAGACAAAATAGACTTGCCTGACTTCCCAGATAGCCCCAGAAGAACGCTCCGAGAATATGTCCTTGAGTGGCTTTGCTCCATTCGAACTCTCCCTCTATCTGAAATTTACGATCACTGCATTTCGCGGTTTTGTATTTCAGCAATAATGGATCAAGACTGATAGGGAAAGGACAGGCGAGTCCCAGTCATATGCTTCGTGGTTGTGGTAATCACAACATGCTGACCTTACACTTCCACTGTCTATGGACGGAATGAAAAATGACGTCAAGGGAATTGGCCCCTCTTTGAAGTCCGCAAAACGTCCTCTTCTGGGAAACCGCTCTCTACTCAATCCCGGCTGCGAACCCGATCAATTAGATATTCCGATGCGAGACCATACATAGTGGACAATGGATTCATCCCAACCTCCATCACACCACGAAACATCTCTTTGGTAGAAGAAAGCATGGATAATTCTTATACACAAGGCATATGGAGGATCAGAATACTAAAACTGCTCTATAAGAAAATTAAATCAACTAAACCAACGTCATTTGAAGTATCTCTGGCGACAATTTCCTTGCCACATTTGTTGAGGGCTCCCTCTTCGAAGACCTCGGTCGTCTTGTTCTCGATCGCCATGCACACGATAGCAAAACTCATATTCGTTCGAAGTGAATATGTAACCAGGCATCCGAAGAAGCATAATATGGCCAGTACGAACCTCGTGGATGGTATCAACGCTGCAAACAACTGACATCACTATCATAAACTTCAAACGCATTATTGACTCAGGGCAACCCAACAAGCCATGACTCCTCGATTTTCTTTAGATCCCAATACGAAAAAGGTATATTTGCACATATACCAGTTGCAGAGAACTGCCAAACATCATACATTTCATTAAAAAGAAAACATACCAAAGATGTTAAACAACAAGTTCAAGGCAAGTCGTACTGATAGGATTCAATGATAAATGGGTGGTTCTCAGCCAACGACCGCATATCGAAATAAAAAGAGGCATTGGTATTTGGAAAGGCTAGCTCTTCAGAATATGAGACGGTTTATCAAAAATGAGCCGTTATGATGCTACTGAGAATTTTTGGTTTAGATTAGCTATCATCTTAAGAAGCTCATTATGAATATGGTAATTTGTGAGAGCATACGCTCTGGTCCGAAGAACCAAGAAGGCTCACCTCGACATAGAAACTTAACGATGAAAATAATGAAAAAGAATTAAATGTACAATAAATCGCTCCTCCCAGTTCTTATACCGTCGCCCTCAACACCCTGACTACGATGGCGTCTTCACTTAGAGGGCGCGAGGGACAAAGCCCACTTCTCGCGAGACGAACGTCAATAAGCAGCCTTTCCACTCTGCGGTGATGCTGCCGACGACAGTGCGTGGCTGCGTTGGCAGGCAGCAAGGCAAAGTGGCGCGGCGGAGACACAGAGACGACGCAGTTACGCCCCGCCGCCGGCACCGCAAAGTATGAAGCGGCCGAACGAAGGAGGTCTTTCAGGTCATTGTGCGCTTTTTGAAAACGGTTCTCTCCATCGTATGGGGTATCTGCATGAAAAAATATAACTGACGTTCATTCTTGCTATACGGCCCTACGAATGTCAAAAAAGGAGGGAAGAACTTTCTCGAAAGAGCGACTTTAACTCACTAATTAGAACTCAAACTCTTTGTAGCTCTGGGCATGTGCAAATTAGAGGTGCTTTTCTATCGCACATTCAAGACAGAACGAAATACCGAGAAAGAAGACTCAGCTGCAGCATGTACTAAAAGTGCGTAGCAGTCTCATAAGTGCTCCCCAACGCGAGGCAGGTGCAACGAGCGGGGTGGCCTACTTAATACGATAGACTTACGCAGGTGATTTAGATGGGTTTATGGTTCGGATCCCACCGTTTAGGAATTTCTGCCCTTTTCTGCTTTCACTTTTTCATCCTCATACATGCCTCTTCATGCTAAATAAGTATGATTTCCACCGATAGCGTGCCAGATTGACTCCAATCACATTATTACAGCGAATTTGATGATCTGATTTTTTCGGACGCGTAGAGACCCGTAGCGCTCGAAATTCGCATTTTCGCTCTGAATGAGTATCAGATTCACATTCTGGGTGTCAAACTACCCCTAGATACCCATCGATAGCGAAGTCCAAAGTCTGACCCTAACTTCAAGGCACCATGTTTGGCTATTGGTACATGATGCCCTTCCTATTTGTAGAAGTGAGTAACTAACAAAATCGATCAAAATCAATGGAATATGCAAAGCATGAATGTCTGTCGTTACAACTTTACCTAACAAGCATCAAACACGGAAGCAGTCGGGGTTCGTGACAGGTGATAACGTCGTCTTCTTCGTCGAAGATGCACTCCACGCCAAACCAGTGCCCACATCATATTCTCGAGTTCAGGTCAACATCTCGATTGGGCTGGAAGCTCATCCCCTCCCCCTTCCCCACAGGTATTTCAACCCCCTGAGCACGGATATCATATCTGTTTCATGCGGAAACGCCTCGTTCGTGCGTTATGAGCGCTGGCAGGCTCAAACAATTGAACCTTTAAACTCGCCAGAAATGATAAGGAGTAGCCTCGCGCTCTGAAAGTGATTATGGGGCTTAATTTTTATATTCCGATGTTTACGAGCCCAGAAACTGAAAATCCAAATTTTGTTCTCAGTGTGGATCGAACCATTAAAACCTTTTTTGGCACACGTAGGGCCGCTCAGAAAAAACGGACATCAATCATATGTTTCGTGGTACCTCCACACGATGCAAAAAACCGCTTTCAAAAAGCGGGCCATGAGTTTGAAACCTTCCTTGTGAGCGCTTGTCCCGTCACACTCACATTTGATCTCGTACACTTTAAAACTCCATGAGAATAAGTAACTATGAACATTAAGTGAAAAAAGAGTTTTTATAATTGAATTATGGAAATTGATTCAAATTTCTTGACACTTCAAGCATACTACGCAGAAACTTCAAAAGGGATGTTTTTAGGGCAGGTCAGCTCAGCAGGTTTTGACTCCAGCACTACTTATTAGTTATTTTTTTGCGATTCTGTGGTTCAATTTCGATTCAGTTGAAGATCTTATAAATGATAAGTTCATAGGTCCTAATTCTTATCAGGCTAATACCTCAAAATAAAAATCATAGCAAACAAAATTGCGATTTACATATGTTTCGGTCGATTTCTATAGCTGTCAGTCAGCAGGGCCTGACGAAGTCCCATGAGACAAAATGGTTTTCGGACAGCATTGATCGACATCGTCGTTATGGTGTTCAATAATATTAGGTTGTAAGGAAAGTTTTGGCCGGTTTTTGAAATTTCAACTTCGAGAGATCATAACTCGGCTCAGAGTGCATCTTTTCTCACAGAGTGAGCACCATTAGATTCGCCACACTATTGGCAACACTATGCATACCTACACATCTCAATTTGATAAAGGGCTGATAATTTATATCGCGCGAAATGAAAAAAAGTCGACTTCAAATCGCCACTCTTTCTGAACACACTGCTACTGAAGGAGCTGGTCAGATGTTTCGGGAAGCGGGGCATAGTTAGCGCTAGATCTGATGAACATGATAGACGAGTAAGGGCCTCACCCTGCAACTGCTTCAATTAGTGGAAGAGGATTTGTGAAAAATGCGCTTGCGCATGACTGCCGTGAGGGGTCCCGCGGCACCCATTTTTTTAGATTTTTCCAAAACAAGGCCACTTGAGGTGGTCAGCTAAGTTTGCTTGTTGAGGGCCAATACTTGTGGATATACCCTGCAAATATGGACGCTCATCGCCTTCTGCCGTTTTAGTTAAAGCGATTTGATCAATTGAAAATTCGAGCAGCTCGTCCTCATTTCTGCACTTTTGAAACCAGAAATAATGTGTTCCATCCAGTGATACACCCCCTCCTCTTGCAGTATTCACATTTGTGGTCACCTTCGCTGGGACTCGGCTAAACAAGAACTCTTGAAGTGAAGTCATCTTAAAAGTGCCATTTTCGCAGCACTTTAAAACTTCCCTAATAAATCGAAAACCTTGTGGCATTCCAAATAAAACATATGTTCTGAAAGAGCAACTTTTTCTCTATCTAACGAGCACAGTATGTCAGCTGATTCATGTTGACGCGCTCTGATATTTAATTTTATCTTGTGAATGCGAAAAAGCGGCCAGAACTTTCCTTACAACCTAATAGTAATCATGAAAAACGATAGAATTTAACCTACATTCGCAGTGCGAATCAACGTGACCCTTAGCAAACATCTTCGTGCTCAACACACAATTCCCCACACAAAGTACGTGAAATCAGATTGCATCAGATGACGCAAGAATTTCGCCGCGAAAAATTATGCGCAGAACGTTTATTCTGCACAGCGCATAAAAACATACCGAGTTCTGCATAAAATTATGTGCCATATGATGGATACATCGACATGAAGCATCCATGCAATATATCAGTTGAATCGCTCAGTGCAATTAGGATAATCGATGTTCAGAAGGCCAAACGGCTTTTTTCGATGCGCTTGTGCTATTTCAGTCTCTGCGGCTACGTCATCGCTCTTGTGCCGGAGAATGAGAGAATGACGCTCACGTATAAAAACTGCCACGTAGGACGGCTAGGTTTCTTTCTGGCATTGTTCAAAGGCAGCGAAAAAGGGAAATTCGTTGTATCATTCATTCTGATCCTTGATAGTGACCGGTGGATGTTTTCAACACGGAAGCACGCCGACACGTTTAACATCATGTCAATCGATCATACGGCTTTAATACGATACCACACTTTGATGCGATCATTCTGCTAACATTCTCATTACTCTAAGCCTCAATCATTCTTCGGCAAAATCAAGCCTACGAGGCGGGCCGGGATAAGAAAGACGGCTGGAGCTAAAAAGGCCGCCTCCGCCACAGCACAAGGGCACTTTTTCGCGTGGGATCTCGCAGCGGATAGGCTTCCTAGACCCTGGTTTTCAAAAAAGGATTCCTTATAACCCACATTACCTCTATCACTGTCTTTAAGTAATTATTTCACTATGAGATCACACCTGACGTTCTTTAAACTGAAGAGTCCAAACATGTTATTACAAATAATTGCTAGCGGAGCGCTCAAATATTTTCAGCCTTTCTCAATTCTCTGCTCCCAAAGTAATCTTTCATTATAGGTACTTTGATCATCATCAAAATAAACTACACGGTTACCACCAGCGATGCTTTTTGGCCTTGCAAACGTACTTAGGCAAAATAAGTATGTTTGAAGCAAAACTTTGAGTGATTTTCTGAGGGGAAGGGCATCATTTCCAAATGAAAATGTGCAAAACACTGCTTTTTCCAGAACTCGCTGAGATTAATCCTTTAGAATACACTTTTTAATGTGCGTCGGGTTTGGAGGCAAGAGTTCGGCGATGTGGCTGTCTGTTTACGCACTGAGGAAGAAGCACTGAGTGAACTATTCATGAGAGTTCCGAAGTTTTCAGGAGTGTTCACCCTACGCCAAGCTACTGTCCTATGTCCAGTTCTATGTCAAATGATTTAAATAAAATGTTTTCGCTCAGCAATGTGGGATTAGATGACGTTTCCGGTAAATAAAAAGGGTAATGAAAGACTGTGTAAACCAATAGTAAAACACTGCTACAGTGGTATGTAAAATTCTTTCATTCATTACGAAAACCCAAAAAGCGATCTCATGCCGCTACTATCACCTGACGACAATGACACTCGGAAGAAAAATTCAATGTACAAACAAAGAACTCACGAGGCTTACTGGTTAGCTCCATGGCGAGTGGAAAGTCTGAAAAGAGCTCTGTATGGATAAGAAGAAGTCAAAAACAAAACGGAATATCCATGAATTTGAGCATTACTATATCCATACACAAATAGGATGATTCTTGAAATCACAAGATTTGATGACAAGATTTATCTAATAACGACGAACAAGAGAAGTTAAATTTTCACAAAACTGATAGATGATAGAGAGATGACAGTATGACATGGAGCAGAAATCAATAGCGATCGACAGGTGTGAGATGAAACGACGGATTATCGATCTCTGGGGGGTTTTATACAAAGTCTGTCACTGATAACGAACGGCCAACATACCACTGCGGTGGCCGTATTTGATTACACTGTGAGAACAGCGGCGAACGCAACGAAAAAAGAACTTCCCTTGTGAATGGTAATCCGCTCAATTCTATGGATGCCACAGAGTGTCTGTAGAGTGAGAAGTGAGAACAACAATTCATCAGAATGCGCTTAGGGGGCTACACTGAAGGAGCCATCTTTACTCCTTGCATGTAAACATATCCTCGTAGATCAAAACAAACTAATGAAGCTATTTGGCCCTTAAGAGCATATACAGATAAATATCGTTCAAGCCATCCCTCCTTGGATAACTCACTTCTCGTCATCTAGGTCCAAAAAAGGGAGAAAATGCTGTAATTCCTGCTATCTAAAAATAACCTATTAATACAGCATTTCCGAATGTGATTTAACACAATCAAAACAAACAGGTAAGGGTGGGTGACCACAAGGCGAAATGATTGTGAGTCAGAGGATGTAAATTTTGAAGAGGAGAGGATAGAAAGGGAAATAGCCTCGGAAAGGAAGAACGACTCTGTCCCTCCAATATCCACATAATGTCCAAACAACATTATGAAAGTATTTGTTCCAGTTAATTAAGTTAGAAGTGAATATGTCAAGGAATGTTGATATGACTTAAAGGAATAGCATTTCCATTAACCTCCGAGACTTACAAACTAGTGTCAACTTTGCGACTTTACGTTTTTCGATTTCGCACACGAAATCGCATCACTACAAAATTGCCAAATCGCGCCATAGCAAAGTCGAAAAACTGGATAACCTCAAAATCGCGAAGTCTGACATCAGCTTGATGGGTTCTGAGAAGTAGTTGTGCTTCTGCGAGTAACGCACATAGAAGTACATGTATAGAACTCTGGAGTATTCAGTAATGTGAGAAATGAAAGTTTTTCTATAAGTTCAAGGTGCTATAGTAGGCGGGGGGCCACTTAACTGAGCATGGGGTCCAGCGCTATTTTTCTCTGTTTTTTGCTTAAGCCTTGGTTTGGGGGGAAGGGGGGGGGGGTAGGAATTCCCTACTCACCTAAAGGAACCGCAAGGAGTCCGAAACAAGAGGAAGATGAGAAGAAATGACCATTTTGTAACGAACACTCAAGGTTAGAAGCGATAATAGGCGAAAAACCCGGATTCGAAAGCGTAACACTGCGGTGAGTATTCCCATCCCATGCGCATCAACACACTGACTTTCCGAGTTGTCCGTTGTAGGAGACGGGCCACGGGCCAACGTTAGTTGTAGCACCTGACTCCCAGCGCAGTGGTGTGGCCATTCCCAACTACATTAACATTCATGTAAGTACACCTGGAAACAATATAAGAAAGAACAAAGGAAAAAGTAAAAAGAAAGAACAGCTTTACAATAAAAACATCTCCTCTTTGCACCATGCCAAAGCGTCAAATTGGCGAGTATGTGCAATGGCGGCCACTTAAACTCGTCCGAACTACGACTGTTCTATCGTAGGCCTAAAATTAACCCCTTCCGGTGTCTTCAAGTAAGGCTTAGGTAAAAATACACTTGATTATACAGGCCATGATAGTAGAACAGTTGAGTGAGTAACGACAGCGCGACAATGAGTGCCCCCTCCTCGACTTCCAGTAGCACCAAATCCAAGTTAATGAATGGGGCTCTTCACAGTACCATTTCATAAGGAATTAAGCAAAATACGACTTAATGTTATTAATAGCTGAATATCAAGTATGCAAGATAAGGTTTAGAAAGAAAGAACAGTAGCATTTTGCGAAGAAAAAAGAACAATAACCACAGGAATGTGCGATCACCGCCGGTGATAACACAATGATTGTCATTCCCTGCGGTGAACGATAGACATGGCATGATATTCAGTGAAATTATCATTTTTATTGCACTTCGGAGAACGACCCTACAGTGTTTCAATTCACCAATAAACAAAAATAGGGTCAATTCGCGTCGGGGGGGGGGGGGGGGGGGGAGACGCAATTTTGCGTCAAGGTCGAAGCTCCTTTCCCTACCTAGGCTTAGGCTAAAATTGATATCCTCTCCTTCCACATGAAAAAGCATCTGTCAAAGCATAGGTTTCATCTGCTTTAGCCTAAGCCTAGGGAGGGAAAGAAGCTCGACGTCGATGAAAATTCGACGCAAAATTGCGTCTCCCCCCCCGACGCGAATTGGCCCCAAAAATATTCCAAAAATCGTAAATAACAAGCCGAAGAAACGGAATGCGACTCTACCGGTGCGTTTACGAGTGAATGCTCTGACCGCCGCCGCAACAGGCGAGACCAGCCGGCAAACAGGCAGAGGGCGTGGCCACGCGGGCTCGCTCCTCCCACGAGAGATCGAGGAACGTTCCGGGTGAAGAAGCACTTGTAATGGCCAGAATGCGATAAACAGGAAACAATTAGAAGGTATGCATCATTAAGGGGGGACTTACAATTAACCACGTTGAGCAACAAATCTGCGCCTACACGCTTGCACCGCGTCCGGCACACGAGAATGTTTTCTGTGTTAGGTGCTATAGTAAAAAGGGGGGAGGGGGGGGGGTGCAATATGTCAAACAACAATATGTTGAACAGTTTTATTCCACATAAAACAGTTTTACAGGATTTAGGTTTTTACAGGATATATAGGTCATTACGTTACAGATACCACAGTCATATAAAAGCATGCTACATGCTACTGCATAACATCCTATATAACTACCCCCTCCCCCCCCCACACCCCCTCCTCACTTATAGCATTTCATGTCACTTTGCCAATGTTAGACCACACGTTCAACTTCAGCGATTTTTCGATTACACAATTTTGCGTTCCTGCGTTTCGCGGTGCCGCACTTTGGCACGCGTTTCTGCGACCTTGAGGCTAAGGTTCTGTGCAATTTTGCGGTATCGCGAGAGCGGGGTCGCGGCATCGCAAATCGCAGAATCACAAAGTTCTGCAATCACAGAACCGCAGAATCACGAAGTCCGACGTCGGCCTTATAGCGGCGGGAATCACAAAAGTTCTTCAAAATTTCAAGGGAAGAAAACTCACCATAAAGGTACTGAAAATGCACCTTTCCCCTTCCTCTTCCAGCAGGCGTGCTCCACCTCGTGCGATCTCTCAGCTCAAGTTCCACTTGCCAATACAACCTTTTCAGCCCTGGTCTTAAAGAGAACCAGGAGCGATGCTCTCGGATGCGCCTCCACGTACTCCCTTTCACCCATAGGAGGAAGGAACTGTGGTGGAGTTAAGGTAAAGAAAGCGATAGGGATGCGGGCATTGAGAACTCCTGAACTGAGCCACGAAAATGAAAGCTTGGGGTCTGAGAAGTCCATGTGTGACGAAATTTCCATAAGAAAGAGTTTGAAAGAGCCGTGTTCTCTAAGGCCGCGGTCATACTCACCGCCGGCAGGGCGTGGCTGCTTTCACAGGGAGCAAGGTACAGTGGCACGGGGGAGGCGCAGAGATGACGCAGGCAACGAGGCAGGGTGGCATAGGCGGAGACGCAGAGACACGCAACCACGCCCTTCCGCCGGCTGCGCAAAGTATGACCGCGGCCTAACAGCTGCCACTAGTTTTATATCACCCTCCCCTTTTCCGGCACGACCAGCCCTTTTTGAGAATGAACGGCGGGAAGGGGGGGGCTTGTTTCTCGGGTTTTTGAATTCTCGGGTCTCGGGTTCATTTCATTCACTTTACAATTCACTTTCATCACTTCTACCTTTGTTTTTCTTCACTTTCGCACTATTGAGCACTTCGAACCTTCATATCTAATGGTCTTTCCATATTGGACCCAAATTACCCTACTACCGCCTTTGAGAAAAGCTCTACTGAATTTTATTTCGAGTCGAGTCTGATGGATCGTTTGAAGCCAAGAAGCAGCCGCCACCATCTGTTGTATTTTTTGTGAATTTTTCAGTACATTTAATTAATCTTCTTCAGCAATAGATAGCGATAGAGTGATTGAATGGTAAGGCAATAGCCCAGCTCCATCACCGACCGAAGACCACAAGGCATTGTTTACAGAAGCCGGTTGTCCTCTGCTGGTTCGGCATAAAGGACACGTGCCGGGGCTACAGCTGATACAACATGCAACACACCCATACGGACTGACGGTTTGTGTACGACCGTGGTCTTTCTATCCCAGCCTACTCTACAATTAGAAAAAGCTAGCGCTGCTTTTCCCACCCTTTTGTTTGAGTCTCTTGAAAGCGATACGAGGCGATTCAGTTCAAGTGGAGTTCGGACGTTTCTTAAGTGCCGGCAAAATAAACTTTCGGCATTCTCAGCTGTTTACCGAAGGGCTCTATCACTTGGCAAGGGCCGTTCCACTATCACAAAGCAATGTGGTTTCTCAGCGAGTACAGTTGTATTCTCACGCACTTGAATTGGCTACGAATCTTCACACCAACACATAAAACCTGATATTCAGAATAAACCAGTGTCAGGCGTTGAATGGAGAACCCTCAAGAGGCCATCCATGCCCTCCACAAGGGGCTGAATGCAGGGTTAAAATTTTTGAGAAATACGGGCCCGTCCATGAACTGACCATACACTCATCCCTTCTTGGATTATTTATCGACCATCTCTTTTCAGAAACCACCCTATGGGCCCACCCCTCCTAAAAGAAAGGCCTTTTTCAACCTAATATTGATCTCTATTATAAGAAGTTTTCAACTCATGCTTGGCCCTAACTGAAAAAAGTCTTGGCAGGTAAAGTTCGAGCTGAAGGATTGCACTGGGCTGAGCACTTCTTGTGTACGAGAGGTGAAAAGGGCAAAAAAACAAAAAAAAACTAGGGGAAGAGAAAAAGGCAAAAAACAAAAATGCACTTAGAGCATTTTTATGACAATCTGTATCTTTGTGAGAATGAGGAAATGGGGGAGAAAGGTGAGAGCTTGGCCGATTTTGCGGACGTAAAACTTGACCCTGTTTGCCACCAATAGTGCTCGAGTGACAGTTTTTAATGCTCTTAGACGAGTAGCTCTATTACTGGAACAACTTTCAGAAGATGGGTGAGTTGATTGGTAAGTTGAGTCATGCTGAGGAATAGGAACGTAACAGTTTTCTACGGCTCCGAGTCTGCTAGTGCAAATATTTGAATAATCTTCGAGCTTCCTACCCACTGCATTATCAGTGACCGATATCTGCATAGAGGATGGGGGATAAAAACATCCTTCTCTTGAAATAAAAGCCGCAATGCTGAAGAAAAACAGAAAAAGAAGTACATAGGTTATTTTTCATTCAAATGTACAAGTTATTCAAATTGCGACCACCTCTATAATTCAAAACTTGCGCTGGATTTTGTTGATTTGATTGCTATTTATTGCCCATCAAAAACACAGTAAGATAACATATAAGCTTTTCGACGCGTTGCTAGCAGCAGGGACACTTTTATGACTTCAAAAAAGCGTTGTTGACCAAATTTGATTGACTTAAAGGAATCGTCCACGGAAAATGAGTTTTTGTGTTACCCATATATTTATGTTGTATTTGCCTAATGTTGGCCTCATGCAAAATTTCACGCGAAAAAATGTGAATCTGGCTGAGATACAGCACCACAAAGTGCGGTCCCAGTGGGCGGGGCCTCCGTGTAAAAGCCTCGTACCGCGCCCGCCGTGGTCGGAGACGCATTGTAGGAACAGAAGGTTACGTAAACAGTCCCACTCACCGTTCCCAACGGCGGCGGAAGACGGGACGAGGCTTTTATGCGGAGGCCCCGCCCACTGGGACCGCACTTTGTGGTACTGTATCTCAGCCAGATTCACATTTTTTCGCGTGAAATTTTGCATGAGGCCAACATTAGGCAAATACAACGTAAATATATGGGTAACACAAAAACTCATTTTCCGTGGACGATTCCTTTAATGATAGAGCTGTCTACATAGTTACGCTATCCTCCTTTGAAGACGATGGGCGTGGTACTTCAGTCTGATGTTGAAAACGATGGTACAGTCCAATTCGGAGCGCCTGGCAGGGCGTGGCCTACGGACAAGGATGAACGTGTATCAAACTCTCTCACTCCGCCACACACTCACTCTTGCCACGCACTCTCATTCTCGCCACTCATCCATGTCCGTAGGCCACGCCCATCCAAGCGCTCCAAAATTGAGTATAAAAAAGGATCAAGTTTTTGGCGTTAATCGATCCCTTCTGTGGGATTCGCCGCACATTCTAGTTCCATTCAGAATCGTGATGGCTGGTGAATGTGATGTGGCCTATACAATGACTTTCGGTGGCCAGCCGATGTACACTCAGTGCTTTTATCCTACCAGACGAGTCTGGGACCAACTCGCCGACCCCAGAGGGATGGAAGGCTTGGCAGACTTGGGCAGGCGTTGATGCGGGATTTGATTCACGATCGTAGTGGGGTGTGCGCCACCTGTCACTACACCACCTACTCACATGAAACTGATTATACAGATCCTAATTGTGCTGCAAAGATTGAAACTAAATGAAGTGAGTTGGCCCGAAAGTAAGGGCGTATTAACTTATATCTCGCGTGAGCAAATTACGAATGAGGGTAGTGGTGAATGTATTTTTTTAATTACATTATAGTATGTTGGTCAAAACAGATCTAGTCACAAAAAAAAATAGGCTGTACTTCGAGGGTGTACAGCACAACAGGATTCTAGCTTTCCACTTCAGCAGCGAGATAGAGTACTCTAAAACTAGCCATGTCATGTACCATGATATTTGGTATTGTATGATATTTGTTGTTGTATAATATTTGTTGGTGCTATAACAATGTTATTTGTAGGATACTTGATATTTGTAATGTTATTTGTTAACATTTTATTAGTTATCTCCTACCTCCATTATGTTGTTATGTTGATATTTTATCGCAATACTGCCTTAAAATGAAGAGCCTTGATGATAATCGATCAATAATCGGTTGACTTTTGGTAGTCGCACGGGGCTACTCGAGGCAGGGGCGGGGCCACGAGCCTGGGAAAGGTCAGCTATGGCCACTCACGCACTTTCGCGCCCGATGGGCGGGGCGGGGAGTATAAAAGCGCGAGGAGGCCATAGCGGAGCGTCTTTGAGTATCTGTCTTGGTCCGAGGCAGCTGATTGTCGACTTAAGTAGTGACTGCTAGTCTTGGTGACTAGCAAAGCTCCAATCGGGTTAGAAGTAGCATCCCTAGCCTAGGAGCCGAGCGGTAGCTCTTTCTGTCGGACGCAAGGGTGCGGTGCGTACCCCAAGACAACTCCCTACCTCCTCCACCGGCGGATCCATCCTCCAATCAATCCAAAGCAGTGTCCCCGCCGTGCGTCGAGACATAAGTTGAATCTCGCCACCACTATAATACTACTGTAAAGAAGGATTTGAATAAAAGGATTTAATCCACAGTGTGTATTTGGTTCGTTGTACCGGTCTGGAACCGTGCATATCTTGTCACTGTATTATTGCAATATTTGTCTTGCATTTGAGTTTCGAAACTATAAATAATGTCAGCCACTAGCAACGGTTCGCGGGTGCCCGCGAGACTAAGTGTCGAGATGGACGCCTGCGAACCGCCCGGACCTGACAGCCATCTAAAATTAGATAAATCTAAATTCCAAAAAAATTACTACATACCTCCTACTTTCAGAAAGTTTGAAAAGACTGTCTCTCGTTACCTGCAGGGTATAAGATAACGTTTCCTCTATCTTAGGTGTCAACGCGTTGTTGTGTAACAGTAGTCTCCCTTTGTTTTGTTGTTTCACTTTACTGTTACATTGCCATATACCTCCCAGAAAGGAGGCACATGTTTTGAAATATGTAATAAAAAAGTAAACAATAGCAGCTCCAATGAGCAGCAGCTCACCGGTTCTCCTGATGCCATTGAAAGCAGCATTGCCTTGTTACAAATACTGATGATGAAACGGCAAATATAATATAAGCAAAAACTGAAGTTTGAGTAAAAAACAGGTGATGAAAACCAATTGGGTTCTCATAAAAACACAACAAGGATGCGGAAATCGTTCGCCATTTCTCGGTTCCCATATTGCCGCGTTCATACTCAGGGGCGTGGCTGCGTTCCTAAGCAGCGAGGAGGAGTAGTACATGGGAGGTACAGGAGCGACGCAATCAATAACACAGGGTGATATGGGCGGAGACGCATAGACACGCAGTCACCTTCTGCCGGCGACACCGCAGAGTATGAACGCGGCCTAATAGATCAGGAGCAAAGCATAAAAAAATAAAGCTTTCGGCGGTGGTTAGCCCCTCTTTGGAGTGCGTCAGGCATTTCACTTCCATTCGTAATCGCAGTGGCGTTCAAATTCGGCGAACCGGTCAGTACAGAAATCTTTAGAGGCAACTTATTATGCAGTTATAAGTGGGTACATCTCCCATGCCACTTGACACGGTTCAACCACTTTGAAAGAAAGACAGGGCTAGCCTTGTTCTGAGATTTCATTTCGAGACCATGCGAGTAGGAATGATGCCACTAGATACTCCACCGTCGTCGCCTCACCAGTGACCAAATGTTATTCAGGGGACAGATGAATCTATAAGAAATAACGGACTGATGATGATATTATTGATTTTTGATAGCTGCTGATTATCGTCTGCGATGCGAAAGTTACTACAAAGATGCTGAGTTATGGGCAAAAGCTTCGGTGCCGAACGGGACTTAAAACCGCACTCCATGCTTTGCAGAGGGTGGAGTGCGGGTTCGAGTCCCGTCCGACACCGAAGCTTTTACCAATAACTCAGCATCCTTGTAAGACTGATGATGGAAAGAAAGGTTCGACAGCGAACAGTAGCTAGAATCAGAAAAAACACTTATAGCGTTTTGTAATCGATGCAATGAAAAAGAAGATAAAACAGGAGAGAATACGTGCGGTGGTAAAAAAAAAGGCACGAATGATAAATTTCCTACGGGACCGAAATCATTTCTGATTACAGTGAACTTTTTGCCCAGACTTGTAACAGTTTTTCAATGCAAAATGCCACCGATTGGTGAATGATAGGGTTTAATATGTTATTTAACATATACTTATAATGATACCAACCCATAGTTATACTCAGTAAATGGACAGCTGCAGTCAAGAGTAAGCATGTGCCTGTTTCACTGACTATATTAGAAGAGGAGCAGGAGCGTAAACTTCCTTTGTATCGTGCTACACATTCGCTGTATAACAAACTTCTACCAAAAGCTGCACTCGTCGATGTATCACGAACGTCTGAGAATTTTGGTCTGCATGAAGATGGAAATGGTCTAGTGACAGGTCACGCGCATTACCATTCACAGGGTGCGGGTTCAAATCCCGGGCTCTTTACCACCAAGTTTCCCCGCTCTACTGACAATGATCAACGTGTACTTTCCAATGCTCGAGTTCGAATTATGCTTATGTTTCTGCCTTCCTAATTTTTTTTTCTTTTTCTCTGCCGAGCAGTGCTTCTTTACAGTATTTGACGTGCTATTTTTTGCCATGTGGAACCGATAATAAATAATGATGATGATAAGAATAATAATAACATCCGCCCCGGCTAACCAAACCTTCCGTCCTTCCGGGGTAAGTAAGTGAATCGGTACCAGGCTCGTCTGGGAAGATGAAAATACTGACTTGTATATCGGCTGGCCTCCACAAGTCATTGTATAGGCCAAATAGAGTTCATCTTCTCAAAGCGTAGGCAAGCTAAAGTGCTATGGAGAACTGTGAAACGGATACCACCTCGCTGAAACTCGACGACCGACGATCAGTGCACTCCAGTTTTTTCAAGGAAAATAGTCGTGTCAGTGCAACTTCCCTCCCCCCTCTACGGGGATCGAATATGACCGCCCTCCTCTTTTTTACCGCTGCAAATAGTACCAGGCAATGTTTCCGGATTGTATGGTTGCAATGTGCTTTACTGCTAGGTATTCTTACCCGAAGCAAAGGGATATTTATCTCACATTTCTTGCGCGGATTCTCTGAAAAATGCCTTTCGCTTCTCGTCTGTTTACTGAAGTAATTAAAGGTTTAGATTCTAGTGCTTATCGCTGACACCTGCTGGCACGACCCCCCTCCTGCCTGGACAAATACGATCCTCTCGTCGGGAAATCCTCGATTCCCGGTGTATGTACCTACGCATTTCTCAATTGTGCTCGATGCATAGCCGCTTTCGAGTGGGATTCATTAAATGATGAGTATCGCTCGCCCAGATAAAGCCTTAGCATGCCGTTGGGGCGTCGATTACCTATTCTATGCATTCTGCTCACATTCACATTTGTAGCAATGTTTGAATGAAATTCAGCGATACAGTTACCTGCAAGATCAGTCATTGTACAAGCCTTTTTTCATCACCAATCGATCACGAACTTATCGACGACTAGGCCGCGTTCATACTTTGGGAAGGGTGTGGGTTTATGTCTCTGCGTCTCTGCCTGTAAGTCCTGTCTCGTCGCCTGCGTCGTCTTTGCACCTTCCCGTGCCACTCTACCTCGTTGCCTGTGAATGCGGACATGCCCTGCCGGTGCCAAGTATGAGCGCGGCCGTAAGGATAAAAGCCCCCTGGCTTCGGTGAGCACTGTGCCCAGGTTTAATTCTTAAACCTTGAAAGTTATAGCGGAGCCACTTTATGCTGACTGTCCTCGCCTCATATATGACCAAATGAGGAAAGATTCACACAGTGCGTTTGGAGGTCCACACAACAAAGAAAACAGTATAAAAGAGAGCAGTAGTATGGTTGTTGAAATCAGGCATAAATTATTGGTATATAACATGACTGAGATTATCTCTATTTAACTTTCTTTGCACTGAAACTGGAACTGGTATCGGTCTTTGTGTGCGAAATACTGTCAGTTGGTGAGCAAATTACGGTTTAATATAAGCATCCCGTTTTGAAATAGTTATTCTAAAAAGAAAGAAACTTTTGCAGCCGACAAGGCAGTTGCGGTCAAGTTAAATAAGGGTTCCTTTCACACATGAATCGAAGACAGAAGGAAGAACGAGCAGGGGTTGAAAGCAAACGACGTAAGGGCAGAGGACGTGGGTGGGCACAAGGGCACACACATTGGATTTTCCGTGCATGGGTAGTAGGACTACAGTGAGAGCTGCATTCGTTCTTACTATGGAAGTGGGAAATACGGGATCAAATCCTGCACCAATACCTGCGCAGGCCAACCAGGCCCTCCATCCTCCCTCTGTGGTTGGTGAATTGGTACCACAGTCGTATGGGAAGATGAAATCATCACTGTTTTATATTTAGGCTGGCTACCGCAAGCCATTGTTTAGGCCTAACATCATTCACCCGCCACCACATTTCTGAATGAAAGGAATTGATTAACGTCATGGCTTCCTATTCTCAGAGTGGTTTGGCGAGTTAGGCCGCGTTCAATTTGCTTCACTGGCTTCGGCACGGGCGGCGACGGCGACAAAGTATGAACGCGGTTCAAAGAGTCTTTGCTAAAACACAATGGACCTAACTAAAATTCGTCAGGTAGTGAAATACCAGCACAGAGGTAGCTTTATCGCTTGTCACCAATAGTTGCATATATCTCACCTATGCTTGATGTATAGCCACTCTCAAGCAGCCAATATTTTATGATTAATATCGCTTGCCCACAAAAAAAAAACCCTATTCCTATGTGACTTCTATATTTATGCAGCGCGTTGATATCAATCCTATGAAAAAAACAAAGTGCACGCTGGCCAGGCTGCGTGTCTTGACATCAGACAGTTAGAAGCCTCGCATCCACTTTCGGAGGGAAGGCACATACAGTAGCGCTCAAAAGTATTCGGCGAAATAGTTGTTCACTTGGGTTTTTCACTTGTAACTTTTTTGCGACTGGACCGATCTAAGAGAAATTCTGGTGTGTTTTACTTGAAAGCACTGCATACTGAACATACTATTTTGGCGATCAGCGATGTAAGTTACGTGGTTGAATGCAATTTTTGTTTCTGGAGTGCCATCCCTATGCCGTCCCGCTGTGCCGCTGTCATCAAAAGTCGTGGTTTTTCTGCAAAATACTGATGTTTTCCGGCTTGCCAATTTTATTTTTATGAAGGAAAGCAGTTTTTCTTGACTGAGCCTTTTCCTTTTCTCCGGTGGTTTTGTAGTAAATTCTTGTAAAAAACCATGAAAAGAGTCAAGCGGCACTCAAGTAGAAGGAAATGTTGACAATAGGTTCAGGCACCACATATTAAAATTTTGTCAAATTTGGTCAAGTAGAAAAAAGTTATGACAAAAAGTGTTTGGCCGAAGACTTTTGAGCGCTACCGTACGTATTGCAGTTGACGCACATTCACTCGTCAACTTGCTTCAAAGTACACTTGCCTTCAGAATCAGAGGGTACGTTAGGCTCATTGCTCCAAATGGATTTCGAGGTGAGAGTGACAGATAAAATCCCACTTCTCACTATACAGAGGTTGAAATTTTTCGAGAAAGTGCAGTAATAGGACTATTTGCGTTAGAGTGAAATCTCAAAAAAGAATAAGCTTGCGCGAGGGACGGTGTCTAACGTAATTCACGGCCAAAAAGCGATCCGAGATCATTAACAGAACCCTACAGTGTTCGTGTGAAAGGTTCTGCCCTAACGCAAGCGTCACTTATGCGCATGAACGCTACACATAACAGATCCATGTGACTCTGATCAATAAATCAACAATGCTGCGTGCCAGAATGCATGATTCAGCAGGAAGAATGAGGACTGATGAGGAGAATGTGAGCCGTTTCTTCAGTTTTTGTTCACTTCCTTTTCTTCTGTTTTTTCTTCTCTGCTGTCCTATTAACCACCTCTGTATCCGTATTTCTACAAACGACCAAATTACTTATACTGGTGCCTCTATCAGATTAAATATAAAGATTTCGTACAATCCGTCGAGGAACCTACCAAAGAAGTCCTTTGCAAAGTCATAAATCAGAAGAAAGATCATTAAGTCGTAAAAGTCATTAGAATGCAGTGGAAGTAAATTTCAAGTTTCAGCCACTTTGAAGCAATCAGAAATTCCAGATGTTATTTTCTTCGGAACTCGCCGAAAATGCAAAGATTTTATTCAGGGGAACCATGAGAAAGCTAGGCATCATAATGAGATTTGACGCGCCTAGTCGCCTAGCGGAGAGATGCCGTTTCGGTGCCATTGCAGCTTTACAAGAAAGTACAATGGATTTCTATAGATAAAAGCTGTCAATCATCCTTCACACGCTTCCATTTCCAATGACAGTACCAAATTTTGCAATTGCCCTTCAAACTTCCAATTATTCGTAGTCAATGAACAAAAAAGTCCCGAATCATCAAGTAAAATGAGGAATGGGTAAAAACTTCCGTGCTGCACTTGAGAGAAAGAAAGATAAAAATAAAGATACCGATAGGTATGGTTTCGACAGATTCAAGAATAATCGGAGAATATAAAAATAGGGTGCTTGGTAATGCACATTAGAGAAAGAACAAAATAAAACGATGAAAAAACTGAGAAATGGGAGCCCAAAACCTTCTTCTCTTTCGCCCCCTCTGCGTCACTAGCCGGTGGGACAGATGCAGACAGGTGAGAAGCCAAGCCAGCAGGCCGCGACTTCTCTTTCGTGCCCCTCTGCGTCACTAGCCGGTGGGGCAGATGCAGACAGGTGAGAAGCCAAGCCAGCAGGCCGCGACTTCTCTTTCGTGCCCCTCTGCGTCACCAGCCGGTGGGGCAGACAGACACGTGAGAAGCCAAGCCAGCAGGCCGCGACTTCCCTTTCGTGCCCCTCTGCGTCACTAGCCGCTGGGGCAGATGCAGACACGTGAGAAGCCAAGCCCCAGGCCGCGAACGTTTTATCGCGCTACAGGCAGCTCCGCGGGGGTAGGCGTGACAGCGCGACTCGCAGAGGTGCGGAATCGTGATAAGACCCCACGCCGCGCTTTTTCAATGCGAGTTTCGCCGAAGATCACTTCTTCTGAAGTGGAATGTTAGTTTTTTGCAAATGGTGCCTTTGAGGCACATGTTAACCTCGACTGGGGGTGCTCACATGTTGCTCGTCTCTGGTGGAAGAGCGGAGGATGCTTTGGCTACAATGTTGAAGTAACCGTAACGCCTCCTACGCTCTTTCACCAATGGCGATGAAGATGTTGCCCGCCCACTACTGAGCGTGGAATGTGATTTTTACGTGAGCATCACGGAGAATTTCTTCCTTAACTTTGCTGGAATCAACTAAGGCCGCAACGTAATGCATCTGATTCATAGATCCAAAGGTATAGAAAGCCTACGGCTACAACTCAAAAACTTAGAAAAACAAAAACTTATATTTTACCTCAGATCCTCTGTTCTCACTCAACTTCGATAAAAACGGGCTCAGAAGGCAGCGCAAATCGTCCAAACGTCATGAAATTCACGGCGGGGTGGGGATAAGGTGGAAAAAGGGGAGTGGTTGAAGGGTTTGCAAAATTCCCTTGTTCTTCTGAAACGTTGAGTATAAACGCGGTCTTACAAGCTGTTTTGCGCACATGAATAAAATAAACAGAATAAAAACATAAGGAGTCTATTTTCATCTGATTCATAGTAATATTTGAATGCGTTTGAGTTCATTAGTAAAATTTTTGGGTCAGCTGAAGCCAGCTGAAAGTTGGCGAGGCGGTAATGACCCACCCATGGTTGGAGGTTTGATCGACCTGCTGCAAAACAGAAAAGGACATCTACCGTAATATTGGATATGATTTGTCCTTTAAAAGAGCAAAGAGAACAGAAGTGCAGAAAAGTTCGCTAACAGCTGTGCGATGACGAGATCACGTTGTCGGCTATTCATGCTTGAGAACGATTTCCAATTAGGAGGAGAGCCCAGCAACCTTATGAGCTCGACGACGTCATCGCAGTCTGCTTATGACAGCTCTGGCCACGAAAACAAAATCAGCCCGCGTTGACGAATAGAAATAGGCCAAAAGAGGTATGAGAGGCAGTTGCAGAGTGTAAATAGGGAAGGACAATCGCGCTTGCTAGGCTACTGCTCACACTTCTATTCATCCTATTCACGAAAGTCAAAGAAGTTTTTCGAAACACCTTCTCGCATTGACACTCGCATACGGAGGCTATAGAAACATGATACGCTGGGAAAATGGGGTCAGCGTGAGTCGAAAGGCAGGAAGGAGGGGGAAGACGTGGCTTCACGTTATATTGCGCAAGTTCCACACATACGTAAAAACATGCAAAAACGCTGCCACAACTTCAGTTCTGTGCGACTTCATGGCAGGCCTTTCTGATGTAGAAAGAAGAACTAGAAGACGTTTGTCCTTTTTTACGTGCATTGGTGCAACGGCGCACGACGATACGCCATTTTGCGTCATGTTACGTGAAGTCGCCTCTCCTCCCACACCCCCCCCCCTTTCTCCCCCCAGGGTACACCGGGAGTTGAGGATTCTTCGACAGGGGGTCGTATTTGAGGGCGGTATGGGGGTCGTAACTGCAAAGGTCAGCAGTGGTTCTAGGCGAGATGATAAGCGGAATGTATCGTCAGCTGACCCGGGCAGGTAAGAATATGTCATTGAGTATGAGTGATCAACACAAAAATTACAATAGTGAAATACTAGTAATACTATGAAATCGGCAGTAGTTACTGATCCTGTAGGGATTATGTAGATACTGGAAGGGGGGGGGGGGTCGTACATGGGTCCCCGTTGAGGAGGAGGGTCGTAATGGAGCGGCCATTTCCCTCGACGCCTGGATGTGCCCTGTCCCCCTCCCCCCCCCCCCCCCTCTCCCCCCTACTCCCCCCTCCGGAGGATGATTTCTATAACTGGCAAGGAAGTAAACTGTGCAAACGTAGTTTAAGGCGGGCATTCATTATAGTTCTCTCGTCCGTATCTTCAATGGTATAATTTGACCTAAGCCTTTCTTGAAGGAAGGGCTTCCCCCCTGAACTAAGACTTAGGCCAAAAGCCTGAGCAAAATTACCGCCGTATGCCGATCACAGTAGAGTGCCTCCTCCTTCCAACCACATTAGCACCAAATAGAAGAATCTGTACTGAATTGTTTTGTGGAGGCCGAGGTCACATTTTGCGATGATGCGGTTTCCATGGGATGTCCCGTAGCATCCGAATGTCGCGAAATCGCGTACGAAAGTGTGGCATCACAAAATCGCAGAACGCAAAATTTCAGTACCGCAAATAACAAAGCCTCAGAGTTGACACTCAATGTAATTTCCGAAATTCGCGCCCAATCGGCGATTCGAAAAAGTTTCTCTACAGAGGCTCCGAAAAGGATTTTTCCAACTTCATTTTATGCTCGGAAAGTATTTTTGAGGTTTTGGGGAGACATAGTACTGCTCTTGCTCAGCTGCTAAGCAAGCAGGATTCAAAACCACAAATGTGTATTTTAGGCAGGGGGCCTGCATTCAATCTGATACCCAAAGTGTCACTTTGAATGGTAGGCGTTGCCATCGCAATGCGGGGGAATCTCATAGAAAGTTGCTACCTAAGGCACTGCGCGCGATTCAGGCGGAAAGGATAAGATAGATATCGATTGGGTAAGTGCCCCGAATTGCGTGCCTCGCACGAGTCGCGCTATTTGGGCAATCGCGCTATCGCATCACTCGATTGGTATGTATCTTCTTCATGCCACCTTTGTCGCGCAATCGCCTGAATCGCGAACAAACAATACCTAAGCATCTCTTCAGAAGGATCTTTGAGGGGTTAATCCCTATTTTTGCCTAAGTCTAAGGCCGCGGTCATACTCACCGCCGGCAGGGCATAGCTGCGTTCACAGGCAGCAAGGGAGAGTGGCACGGCGAGGTGCAGAGATGACGCAGGGTGGCATAGGCGGAGACGCAGAGATACGCAGCCACTCCCTGCCGCCGGCACCGCGAAGTATGACCGCAGCCTAAGTGGATGAAGGAAAGAGTCCCCTGTTCTCTCCTAGGTCTAGATAAGAGTAGTGTACACAGAGGGATGCCCCTCCCCTCTCTCTCCCACCCCCATTTCGATAACACTGAAGAGCACTCCTTCAGCCATAATTAGAAAGTAGGAAGCTATGTAGTTCCAGGACCGCCCCGCTGACCTCGGCGTCTAGCACTTTTGCCTAGGTTTTTAGCCTAAGCCTTAGTTTGGGAGGAAGCTCCCCCCCCCCCCCTCTCCCCTCTCCCCAAAGTAAGAAAGAAAGTAAGGATTAATTGAAAATGTCACTCCACTATACAAACCGATAACTGTAGAACGGTTTGTAGTGAGGGACGACAGCGTGATAAAGAGTGCCCCTCCCACCACCCCAACCACAAAAGCTCCGAAAGTAAAGTGACAACCCCTGCAGTTCTAATTGTGTGCTTTTGTATTTAAAATAGGAATGCACAACAGCAAAAATAATTTGTTGCCGTCTGATGTAGGGTATGTTACGTGTTTACGGTCGCCACATTCTAAATTTCTGCATGTCGTAGAAATTGCTACATTAATTTCGCTTGGTATTCCGCGCTAGTTACAGATTTTTAGTTGAATTTTCGAGCTTCCAGCTAATCTTAAAGTGATTTTTAGATGACAAATAAACTAAAATCACAAGAGGACTCATCATCATATTCGGGACTTATTTCTCCGAAAGTCTTGGAAGTTTTCCGTGAAAACTACGAGTCTTTCACAGAAGTCCAGGTAGGTTCTTCACGTTATTTTGGTGGTGATATAGATGGGGGAGCCACTCCACTGAATTCGTCTTCAGCTGCTGTTTTTGCCTAGGTTTATATATGCCTTAGTTTGTACCGTGCATATCCAAGGCCATCTTAGTAGCAAATACATTGAAACTTTTGCTGCTTTCATAGGTCGTAGCAGATGTTGAAGGTTCTCACGGTGTGAATGAACATTTACATGTTTTGGAAGTGTTTCCAGCTTAACGCGGATGGTGTAGTTTAAAATTCGCTGGGTTTTTTCTGAGAATGTGTTGATCAAGAAAAGCAAATTTCTGTCTGCAATTCGTTCTCTTTTTCTATCCTCTTTCTATTGAGAGAGTGTAGGCTATGATGTTCGAGCCTATACTGTATCACTTTTGGTTCCTCGTTATCGAATTTCGTATGAAATGGAGTAAAAGGCAGAGGCAAGAACCGTTCGGAGAAAAACTTCGTACTAGCACTACCCTCTCCACAAACAAGGTCTCGGTGCGACCCTTCCGTTGTTTCCTCCTTTATTTCTCTGTTCTCAACTTTTCACAGATGGAACATGTACATTTCATGGATATAGTAGCGAGCTGGATTTTGAATTTGTAATTTTGTGCCAAAAACAAGTTTGAAAGATATTACGAGGCTTGTCGGACTCGCAGTGACTTTCGCTGACACCTTCGTTCGTAGAAACTTTTCGTTAGTGATTCCATGAAAAAATGTATTTTGATTTTGGTATTGATGTTAGACACAGGTTGCCATATTAAGCTCTAGTATGTTACACGTTCAACGTAATCAATCTAAGAAAGATCTCCGCCCTAGTATCTTCAAGCCTTCTTTTGGGATTGGAATGGACGGTCCTGTCATAAGGTCACAGTGGCACTGGCGACCAAGTGCTAATTTTACTGGTCTCTTCTTCGAAAAATAAATGAAAACGGTTGCGCTATGGCGTACTTGTTTTTCAGGAAGGGAATTTGTCGTGATGAAGTTCGTGGGAAAACATAGATATTGGGTTTCCGACAGATTCTATGTGAGATGGGATTTCCAATTCCAGGAATGGATAATGAACATATGCCCTCATCAGTTAGGGCCAAGGGTATACTGCTACCATCTGTCAGCACATGTAATTCCTAATACCTGTACGACCTCAATATCGATAGAGAATTGCAAGCTGAAGCGTTGTGGAAGCCTCTGTAGCATGTCGTCACATAAGAACAAAACGAAGGGGCTTGATAGGTCATTTCAAAATATATATGCGCGCGGCATCATTTTAACAACAAATCTAGTCTTCATGAAAAGCGATGTATTTGAATTCGTGAGTCTTTGAAAACTCTCCCATTCCGTTACGACTTTCAGAGACTGACGAATCATTTCCTGTAAATTTGTGGACTTTGTAATTGAACTTCGGTATCTTCAATTTGTTGTATGATTGTGATGGGTTTAATACGACTCATGGCTTGTAGATGTTATAAATCGAAAAGCACATTTTCCGTTACATACACCTTTTTTATCAGCATTATGAAAAGTGAACCGGAACATTATATGTATTTACACTTTATTCAATCCTTTTTCACTTTCCATGGAAATCGGAATGGATTAGCCGGTTCTGGGCGGCCCCAGTCCCTGTTGAGCTCGATATTGTGCTCCTTGATTGTGATACCAACCACTTTTGACAGGAATATTGCCGTCAGAATAGAGAATACAACGACGAGAAAGGCAAAAACGTAAAATGTTTCCTAAAAGAAATCCTGGTAGCTGAGAAAGTTGTGGGGTAATTTTGAACTGGATAAAACCCTACCTCGTCGAAGAGCTCGTCGAACGTTGGTATTGATTGATTTATGAAGTGAATAGTCTCAAGTAACCATGCTTTTCTTCCGGAAGGTCGTTTTGATTGATAATAGTAGTCACCCCAATTGTTACCCTTTTTAGAATTCATGGTGGAATTAGGGATAGAATTGGGAAGATGAAGTTTACCGTAATTAGATTAGTATAAGTGCTGCAAGCCGACTAGTAGAGAGGAGTTTCATGACATGGCAGAAGCTGAGGGGATTGACTCGAACTCCCGATCGATAGCTTCGTGTGGCGCAGCGATTAAACCGCGAGCAGCTTTGCGCTCGCGGAGACTTGTCTTGCGACCAGGGCGGGTGGTCCGATCAGCTGCAATGTCCACGGGTGGTCTACGCTGGCGGAACATCGGAAACAGCTCAATAGCAGGGTCATTTGAGTTGACTCGTGGAGCTATTACAGTTTTGGACAAAACCTGAGCGAAATAAAATTAGGAAGCTCAGAAAATGAAATAATTTCTAGGCCATGACGGCATTTGGAGTCGGACAGCCATTTAAATCCTTTATCTAAATCAAGGTTTCAAAAGTGTTACAATGAGATGAGGTGGAATGACTCAATGAGATCCGGTAATCCGATGTTTTCATGTGTGCTATTCATTTTCAGTGCTAATAATCGTTGTAATTCTTGGGATACTTTTATCTTGCTTTAGTTGAATGTACTCTGATGAACTAGCAGTGCGCAGTGGCAGCGGGCGTGAAAATAGCCCGATCGGTTGTTTGCAAGCATGCTGAATATGGGATGTACTTTGTTGAGATCAATGGTTTTTCAACACATTGACGAAGATGTCGCTCAATGCTGTTCTGTCCCGCGGGACGGCGTCGGACACTGCTGACCGACAGCGGTGGAAGTTAGGCAAAACATAGGATTTCTGCATTTTTTGTTTTAATGAATATCACATGGTTTAAGCAATCTAAATTTGGCTTCGACCTGTGATCCACTTATTTGAGAGATTACTGCTTCATTTGTGAACACTGTTGATCGACGCTTGCTGCGCGGTAAAACTGCGCGTCGTCCCTTGCGCAAGACTAGTCAAACCGCTCTCGTCGTCAACGTGTTAAAGGCAGCATTAGGGGAAAGTCGGACGAAAAGTAAAAGAAGTAGCGAATGTGGAAGTCGAGATGTCTATTAGGTTGGCAACTAAGTAATTGCGGACTTTTAAATACTGCTTTTTCCCTCAAGACTGCTTTCCACAAAATTTTTTCTGTACATATATATGTAGTACAAGTCCACAGCATCTATAGGTATTGTTGTCTTCCATCTCCCGGATAATCCTTTTCGGCAAAATAAAAATATCAAAAGTCACCTCATTTTCAATTCCAATTTTTTTTTCTTTGAATGGCGTTAGACAGGGAAAGGGAAAGGTGATAATCCGATGGAGAAAGATCAGAACTATAAGGCAGCAATTTTTATCCAAGCTTGAGAATTTTTTTTAAAAATTTAAAAAATTTTTTACCACTATTGAAAAAATGACTCGCCAAAAAATTCTCGAGCTTCGATAAAAATTGCTGCCCCATCCACCTAATAGCCCTGATCTTTTTCCATCGGATTATCACCATTTCCTTTCCCTGTCTAATGCCATTCAAAGAAAAATCTTTTTATATTTGTTGTGTTGAAAATGAGGTTGACCGTTGATATGTTTATTTTGCCGAAAAGGGTTATCCGGGAGATGGAAGACAATAATACCTATAGATGCGTGTGGACTTGTACTACATGTGTATGTACAGAAGAGATTGCTGGAAAGCAGTTTGGAGGGAAAAAGCAGTATTTAAAAATCCGCAATTACTTAGTTGCCAACCTAATAGTAACAGGACAGTGAACAAACAACGGATGGAATTGGCCAAAAACCCGAGAAATAGGGCCCCTTTCCACTGTTGATTCTGGACGCGGACAACCTGTCCGTCAAGAGGGGAGTAGTCTGATCCAGTTTTCCATTGGCATGTTGCCAAGTAAATACAGGGGAATGTTTGGAAATACGACGACATCTATTTGAGTGAGTTTCAAGCTAAAACTGCGAAAGCGCGCCGCAAAACCTTCGATCCTGCCGCATCTCCTTGGCCGTCCCACCCCAGTCAATCGGGAACTACGTCATCGGGAGGCGGGATCGTTTTATTTAAGGGGCGGGACAGTTGTGCGGTTGCGGCTTTTTGCGGCGTTTCTACAATTCGAAGAGACGCTTTTTCACCGGGATTTCGCCACAGATAGCCTTCTTTGGTCCAGGACCACCATGTGAGTGACTTCCTGTAGGGATTTCTCCATTACCACGTTACCCCTATCTTTAAGCTGTCTTTAAGCAACGTGATTACCCATGAAGACCCACACGCCTTCTATCCGCTGGAAGATCTTGAAGCGAAATTACCAAAAGTTTAATTAGTCATCACTGATTGTCAGTCAATCTATTGATGTGTACTCCAGATTCAAGCAGGTCGAGAGTTGCTCAGTCATCATGATGTCGTTGTTGAATCACCGACAGGATCCGGGAAAACTCTTGCCTTCCTATTACCAATGTTCACTATATTGGAGAAGAAGGGCACGGTGAGATTACTTCCGATAACATTTGTGAAATAGTATTCTCAATGGTGTATGAGATGAATTTAGCCAACGCTCTCGGATATGCCATGCCCCTGACCTCACCTCCATGCGGGATTGTAAAGTGTTGCAGCCACTATTTTGAATGCACAGTAGCTCACTGTGGGCGAATAATGATCGGCCGTTATCTGTTCACCCACACAAACTACATATTTATTTATCACCCAGCTCACGGATAGTAGCCTTTGTATTGTCGGCACGATCTTGCGACAATGTAAGAGATTATGCCTCCGATCGCCATCTTTTTGATAAGATTATTTTTGACTGGGGATGATCTCGAAAGATATATATGGTTTCATTGGAGCAGCAATTCGTCTACTTTTGTATCTATGATTAATTTTTGTTATTTCTCCTTGGTTTCTTACGCGTCCCTTTTTAGTTCCGAAAACATGAATTTGGAGCAGTGATATTGTCCCCATCTCGGGAGCTTTCAATGCAGATTGCATCAGTAAGTTACTGTTTTTGTTTGCCTCTGCTTGTTCAGTGATATATGCGATGGTACCCAGGTCGCTGCCCCTTTTGCGGCAAAGCTTGACTACTCAATAGTTGTTACAGTGGGTGGAACGAAAGTGGAGCAAAACTTGAAGAGGTTGAGAAAAGGGTAAGGATGTTCTCTCATTCCTTATGGTAAGTCAATTTTCAGTTTGATTTGTTTCCTTTTTCAGCGGAAATATATTGTTGGCAACTCCTGGTCGTCTTTTCCAATTGTTATCATTGGATAAAGATGGTAGCTTGAAGCGAGCCTTGAAAACTGTAGAAATGCTTGTCATAGATGAGGCCGATCGGTTCAACGAATCACAATTCGAGATTCAGTGAGTTTGCTGCTTTTCATCAAAGGGTGGTTATCATCTCTGAATACTCGTCACGTAGCTTATGTGATGAGCGTAGTGGGGTTGCAGTCATATCGCTGTTTCCTGGCATGTGGTGCAGGAGTATCTCATTCGGCGTCGTGCCGCGCGATTGTCGACTTTGATTCTCAACCATGGTGAAAAAGCTGCGCAGTTACATTCGCAACGCCACATTGACTTCTTCTGTGTTACCCCTCCCTGAATTACTTACATGATGAACAAATCCTTCATCCCTCATGGGCTACTCGCTCGAACCAACTTGGGTGGAGGAAGGAGAGTAGGGGGGGGGGGGGGTCAGATCAGACGTCTCAGTGTCAACCAATTAACAAACACAATGTATACATGCTTTTCGTTTTTTGGATCTGTTAATGCATAATACATAGATCAGTACAATCTTGGCCAGTTTAGGCCGCCTCTATACTCTGCGATGCCGGCGGCAGGGCGTGGCCGCTTGTTTCTGCGTCTCCGCCTATTCCACCCTCTCTCGTTGCCTGCGTCGTCTCTGTACCTCCCCTGGCCGTCTGCCTTGCTACCTGTGAACGCAGCCACGCCCTGTCCACGATGAGTATGAATGCGGCCTTATCGATTATTTCTTTCAAATTCGTTGTTATTTATGCAGCTTGAAAGAGATTATGCTCGCATTACCGAAACAACGTCGAACGGGACTTTTCTCAGCGACCCAAGCAAAGGAACTGGAAGATTTATCACTGTTTGGTTTACGAAATAAGAAGGTTATAAAAATCAAAGAATCCAGCAACTTGGTATCCCCTTCGACACTCAACAACTTTTACACTGTGAGTTTTTTCAAGATCCCTCAATACAGATGTGATCAGTCCTTGATTCATTCACTATTTAGGTTTGTGAAGCAGCAGAAAAGTTAATATGTGTTGTAGAATTCATTCGCAATAAACCCGATAAAAAAGTGTTGGTCTTCTTCCCTTCGTGTGGAGGAGTAAAGTATTTCCATACGGTACGAGGGCTTATTCCTGTATTTGTCTCTTAAAATATGCAGATTACTACAAGTTTCTCAGATATTAAGCCGCGTCCTCACGAAGCGTCCTTTGTACGCGGTTCATGGTCACAGTTCTCAGGCAGAACGGACGAAGCAGGTAAGGCTTACTGCTTTTTGTTTTGCCATCGCAGTAATTGCCTATGCGTGTTGGTATAGATTGACGAGTTCCGTAAAAGTGACAATGCGGTGATGCTGTCAACAGATGTGATGTCTCGCGGTATCGACATTGAAGACATTGACTGGGTTGTACAATTTGAGGTACCCAAGCTATCCAGGTAGGACTGGTCGATAAAGATTTGTTGGGAAAAGAGCCTTTCTTCTGACGTGGTAATCGGTCTAGGTATATCTGAATACTCGCAACAGTGTTGAGCAAATACTACTTGTACTTTTTGCTTTCGTGATTTGCATTAGTTTCTAGTTGGTTTGTTCATCGATCTGGCCGTACGGCGCGTTGTGGGCGAGAAGGAAACGCCTTACTTGTTCTTTCACCGCAACAAACTGCTTACGTTGGATATTTAGCGAAGCACGAAAAGGTACATGTTTGCTTAAAATGTACATAATCTTTCATTTTGATTTTGTATTCGTTTCGTTAAGGTTGAGCTCAAACAGATTTCTGTACCGAGCAGTAATTCTCAGAAAGCTGAACAACTCAGAGAGAAGATTATCAAGATTGTGTGCTCTGATCGGTAGGTTATTCGCAATAAGTATTAAGGCGATTCGCTGTATCCATAAATCGAAAATCGTCGATAAATGATGCTAGTACGACAGTGATAAGAGGCCTTGTTGATAGGAACTATCGAAAGACAGAATCCCTTCTGAGAAAATGGCTGCTCACTTTGTCAAGTCATTAACAGCGGATTTTTTCGGAAGCTTAATAAGGTTGACTTGAACGTTGTCTTGAGATTTGCTATGAAGTCTAAATCAGCGTTGAAATTCTCCCATTTCGGGTTCAGAATAATGCATATCTCACGGAAGGCGTCGAAAGTAAGCTCTCCTTCCGAGCCCATCAGTTATTTAATTTCGTAGACCCACGTGCAGTCTATCAACTTCTGCTGTTTTCTAGCGCTTTTGAGATTTCTTTTTCCAGACTGGGGCTTTTTGAGTGTATGTGATTTGATAGATGAATGAATAGTCAACATTACGCGGTGATGAATGTGAATGAAATTTCGATTACAGTGAAATTCTGGAAACGGGCACGAGAGCTTTTGTTTGTCACATTGAGAGTTATGTGAAGCACGATTGCAACATCGTTTGTGGATTGAAAGGTGATTTTAAACGGACTCAGCTGAAGCTTTCAGTATACCATGTAACTCGACATTGTTTAAGACCTTGATGTAGCCGGACTCGCACATGCCTACGGCCTTCTACGGTTACCGAAAATGAGGGAACTCAGTGGGCGTAAAGATCTCGACAAATTTCAACGAAGTGATATCGATACGTCAACAATCAAATACGCCAATCCGGCACTGGAAAAGAAGCGAGCCGAGGTAGGGTGCTTCTTTCCACAAATAATAAGTGTTGGTTCCCTGATTCATATGAAATATTTTTGAAGATAATGTCTGCTAAACACGAGAAACGAGTCAAAATGATGAAAGAGAAATTGGCGAAGAAAAACGCCGAGAAGAAGTCCGCCGACAGAAAATTAAAACCGAAAAATGGTGCGAAGACTACAGCCAAGCCGGAGGTGAGAACAATTCGATCCTATACCCTAGAAAGTCGGACATAAGGTTTTTTATGCTGCTTGTTTTGGGCCACAACCTTGAACGGAACTCAGTGTTGCTTTGCCTTGTTGGTGAAACATAACAATTTTATTATTGCATGGATCATGTGTTACCCCCGCTCACTGTATTCTCCTGCAGCATCGACATTTTGACCGCCTGTCGAACATGGAAGTAGAAGTACTTGGTAATGCGCAAATGAAGAAAAGCGAACTGAAATGGCAAAAAAAACTGAAAATTGAGACATGCATTTTCATCGCTGATCTTTTCCTGAACGATTTTTACGGCGCACCGCACTTTCTATAATACGTGGTGATGATGTACAGTTAAATAACGCACCGGTGCGGGAGGCCCTCGCTCGTTAAGCTTCCGCATTTCGTAAGGTTTCATTGGAGGAATTTATGAAAAGGAAAGTTTCATGTAGAGAAAAATCCGGCAAACTTGCATATTCAGCTCTTTCTGCTTATTGTTACACTTGTTTACAGGGTTTGGGAATGTCAGAGTTTCTCTCTATCGAACGGAGTGTATACGAATACTCACTGAGCTTCGTAGTTCTATTTTACTGTAGGAGGACTAAAATATTTCAGAAATCAAAGTCCCTGAAAAGGAAGTTGGAGAAAGACGCGCATGAAGAGCGCGAAGATTTCGACAGTGATGTGAAATTGTTACGAAAAATCAAGAAAGGACGACTCAGCAAGAAGGAATTGCGCGATGTATCCTTCTAGTCGTCTGGCTGCATCATGTTCCATTCGTTATAGTTGTTGAAAAATTAATTGTTGTCCTTGTTATACTTCGATGTTCGAAGGCAAATCGTTGTTGGTTGTTGGATGTCTGCGAATAAATGAGTACTAATGTGTTCGCTGTGTTGTATGTATGGCTGAAGGATGGCCAGACTAATGTCAGAAATCAATGCAATCTCTCAAGTGTGGAACATCTCCTTCCTTGTTTTCAATGATTGCACCTGAAGGGGAAATGAGGATATGGCACCACTCTTTTCTGCTGAAGTAGTCGATACAAGATCAGAAACAGGAATTCTTGCTCCCGAAGGAACATTTGACCACGTTCATCCAAAATTTCCATGAATTTTTTTTTATCCAAGTAGCAATTTTCCTTTCAGGTTAATTTAATTTTAACAGATAAACATTAATTAACAGCATCATAGTGTCTATTAGTGTGCACACCTTCCCTCCTTCCATGGAATAGTAAACGTACTTCTTTAATCTCGAACTCTGGATTTCGAGAAGGTTTTAGATCTTCCCGAGTCATTTCGCTTCCTAAAATTGTCTTGTCTAAATGGCGAGTAAGGTTGTGGGAGAAATGGCTGTCGCCTACATATTACGTCTCTTTTTTCGAACGAAATTTTTGTTCAAAATTTCAAGTTCGCGTGGCATTTATATATCATTCGAAAGAGATTTTCCTGCTCTTCCAAATGACTTGCTTAGTTTTTTGTTTGCCATTATGGAGCAGATCTCCAGGCGCGAAGTGGTTGGTTCAGTCAAAAAAAAAATTATCCAAACCGGCAATTAATTAAAGCACTACCTTTCGCTGCGGAAAAATCGGTCAGAAATGCGTCTCGTACCTAACCCCGCCCTCTTCTATAAGTTCCATCAGTTGGTTGCTTGAAAAGTCGCATCGCTCTTTCTCCTAATTTGACTTTTCCGCCACAACTAGGTGATTTAGACAATTTTTTTCCAGTCAAGGCAAGAAAATTTTCTCAACCAATAGTCAAGGGAACGTCAAGTAGGGATAATGAGTAGGGACGAGAAAATATTATTGGCCGGATCCCTTGAATATCTGTTGAAAAAAAAAATAAATTGTGAAGTAATGTCATCTGTGCCCCCATCACATAGTTTTGAAATTCAATCTGAATCGCAGCCAGAACAAACCGAAATGTATTTTTGATAGAGCAGAAAAAAACGCTTTCGGATGGTTCATTATGCAGCGCTGAACGACGAATTTGGAAAGGAAAATCGCATTTCAAATAAATGTGAGTGCTTTCGGAAAAAGGAGTTTAGAAGAAGAACGACGTGAGTACTCAATCAAGTATTCATTGGAATTTGTAGAAGAGGTCGAGGCTTAGTATGGGACACACGATTGGTTGATTTTCCTAGAGTGAAATATAGTGTTTTAATCAATCGCCGGTTTGATCAGTTTTTGTCAGCTGGACCCACCCCTTCGCCGTCCTTAAAATCGGCCCCATTCTGAAATATCCAAAAATTGTTTACAGAGCAGAGAAAGCAAAAAATCGCTTTCGAACAATATATAAAATGCCGCACAAACTTGTAAACTTATCAGAAAATTTTTGTTAAAAAAAACGACATTAATTACATATGGAGTGACCCAATACATACAGTCCATTTCGGAGCGCCTTGCAGGGCGTGGCCCACGGAATTGGATGACGTGTATCAAACTTTCTCACCCGCCACACATTCTCACTATCGCCACTCACCCGGGTACGTAGGCCACGCCCTGCCAGGCGCTCCGAAATGGACTGTATATGCCTCTGGGATACGATGTTTTCGATATTAGCTCTATGCACTTTCTTTTCTTCTTTTTTTTAGCGTTTGTAGAGCCACATAGAGTTTATGGATTTAAAGAGTTTTGTCGTGTTGTGGGAGTTTCAAGCACTGTTTCTCCATCATTTCCCATAGGGATGCAGCCGTGAGAGTTTTTGGTGTAGCTTCACTTGGAGATACAAAATTTGCGTAGCAAAACTCTGGGAGCATGACGGTGGAAACGATCTTATCTATTTGGGGGTGTGCCATTGACAAAGGAAATTCGCGTTGCGGTAACAGGCATGCAACGCAGTGGTGAAAGCTATGAGCGCCATATTGGGTGAGTTCTAACGCGATGACGGTGCTCTTCGCTTTATTCTAGGCGTAATTGCTCCAGGACTCAAATAATACTGTGCACCTATCTCGCACCATATCGTCAGTCCTTGAGGCCGCGTTCATACTTTGCGCACCAACGCCTGCACCGGAGGCTACGGCGTCGGTGCGCAAAGTATAAACGCGGCCAAAAGGGGCCAGACGAGCTTTGTGTCCTAATGGCACACACCTTTCATGTTATTGAACCGTGCCGCGCACCTGGTACGAATTTCACAAGGGACCCACTTCTCATCGGCACAATTAAGACTTTGTCGGTTCACTTCGAAGTTCGGTAGCTGATGTCAGGGCACAAGATCTTTCATTTGAAGTCTAAGAGCAACATTCTTGTATGACGGAAGTCTTTGAACTCTCTAAGTTCCTTTGCAATCTTCTTTTTAGGGTTAGACCTGCTCTATCCTCTATCCCCGAGGAACGGACTGATGATATAGTCACTAACGGTAAGTTTTAGGTTTTTTCAAATATTTTTAGCTACAGTACGTTCAACGAGCGGCATTCTCTTTGCTTTCTAAATAGTTTAAGAAAAATTTTCGCAGAACTTTTTGATTCATGATTCAGTGTTTGATTTGATGCTTTGTACGTTGTTAATGTGTTTCAACGTAAAGTGTCTTACTCGCTGCCATTGTATCTCTCGTCGAACCACATCCAGTGTACGAAATCGATCTGATGGACGAAGCTCCAGTTGTGGAGAATTCTCTATAACTCGAGAAATATCTGTCAAGAGCAGCGATTTCATTACCGATCGTTAGTTTTTTGGCTTTGGACAGCGATATGCAGGTCTCCTAGCTTCAAGTTTTCATTGTTCAGAAAAAGCGTCCGAAATTCTTCAAAGAGAAGAGGAATCATTTTTTACGCGGTCATGGAGTCTTCATCTTGAACGATCCTAGGTTCTTGCGTTTTTTTCTTTTATTGTTCTTTTACGGCTCTTTTTCAGGCGCTGTTAATGTGCTCTCAACACTTTTCTAAGATCTTTTTTTTAGATTTGAAAGAAGCCACTTCGAAAAAGAGAAGAGCTGGGAACCGAGTATAGTTGACCATTCGTGTGTCGCAGAAAAAACTAACCCTCGTTCTCAACTTCCTAATCCACCGGTAGGTCATTCTGTAGCGCTGTTCGAGAAGTGTAACAGGGTACATGTGAGAGGAAGGTGCTACGCAACGAGGAACACCTCACTGTCCTCGCTCTATTTTTGTTAATTTCAAGCAGTGGAAAGGAACCCCTTCCCGTCCACTAAGGCTTGGGCAAAAATACATGCTCGAATGTGTAGGTGGTGGTGTTCAGTTGATCAGCATTCCCTAAATGCCCCCTAGCCCACCTCCCCTCACTAGGCCGCGTTCATACTTTGCGCACGGACGCCGTCGCCGTCAGTGCCGGCGTCAATTTAACGCCGGCACCGGCGGCGACGGTGTCAAACTCACTCAACCATTTGCCCGCCTACGACGGCGTCCATACATAATGCGCAGCGTTAGCAAAATTCTTGACCCAATCACACTACAGTATGATGATTGTGGCCGCTTCGAGTCTCGGCGCTGCGCCAATGTGGTGGTGATCGTGGCCGATTCGTGTATTGGCGCAGCGCCAAGATTGGAATCGGCCACAATCACCATACTGTAGTGTGACTGGGTCAAGAATTTTGCTAACGCTGCACATTATCTATGGACGCCGTCGTCGGCGGCGGGCAAATGGTTGCGTGAGTTTGACGCCGTCGGCACCGGTGCCGGCGTTAAATTGACGCCGGTGCGCTAAATATGAACGCGGCCTTACAACCGCATCGATATGAACTATACTTTTGCGATGAACGTACTCTAAATTTGTTTTCTTCGTACAGTATGCACTTAATTCCAGAAGATTAATAGTAAGACGACAGAATTCATCCAAGAAAGTGCGAGTGGCGACATTACTGCGACAGATGGCGAGAATATAGACAAGGTTCGTGATCCCACGTACCGTAATGTTTGGGTCGCTACTGCAGGGGTGTATGTCATTTGGACAGAAACGTCGCGTGGCCGTGTTTGGCAGGCGACGGAATGATGCGAGCTATGCGCGCCGTATTGGATGGGTCTTGAAGCGATGACGGTGCTCTACGCCTCATTCTAGGCGTATTCGCTTCAGGACTCGACTAATACGGCGCGCACCATCCCGTCGCGTGCCGAACACGGCCACGCGACGTTTCGGTCCTAATGACATACACCCGCTACTGGAGCGGGGGAGGGTCCTCTGCTGTGTTCTGTCTCGCTACACCGCTAATGCACAGAGGGAATATGGGTTGCAGTCTCGATTTGTCGGACGGTACGAAGAAACAGCTCTAGTTTAAGAGACGCGCATTTTTGCCTGATGACGATTTTCTGGGAAATGTCTCTCCCTACTGTGCAGGAACGCACACGACACCGTAACATAGATGCCTTTCTCAAGTAAGCATCGTGGCACCGTGGAAGCGGCGATAACCTCTCTGCGATCTCTCGACAGTGGAAATAACGATTTATGTAGGTAATTACGTCATCAATATATCGGATATGAAATAACAAGTTAATACAAGTATCGCAAGTGGAGTTACAAATAAACACGTCGGTACAAGGCAAGAGAGATCACATGCCTCAGCCGTGATGAGGAGAAGGTACCGCCACAAAGTAGAACACGATGGAGGGTCGCGACCATCTTCCGTAGTTGCTGCCAGACGTCTCCTCGATTGTCCGCGCTCCGCCCTGAAAAGGTTGAGTCATGGAGGTCCGAAAGCCAGCTGTGCGCGCTTACCGGGCGCGCTTACACTCAACCCCGGTGACACGGTGTTTTAAATATAATTCTGATTGCCTTTGATACTGCTATCAAAAACTTATTTTCCAGCATGTTCGATTCCGTGCCGTCACTCCTACTGAAGCGGATGATGAAAATAGACAGTTTTCACTAATCTTACTAATAAGCAAAATAACGAGATTGTAGTGAGTTTCCGAATTTTTTTAACCTCTCATCTTTTTGAATTGCTTTTTACTTATTTCCCGAGGTTTCTCAGCCTTCCGCGAACACTCTTCGAACAACTCCACAGCGGTATCCATCCAAACCGTTGTCTTTCATGACAACCAACGACTCACAAAATCTGAATAGTGATCCACAATGGGTGTTATCCAGGCAAGCACGCTTGTTTGTAAGTTGTCTTTGTTACGATTCAAAGGCTCTCATTGTTTGTATATTCGTGTTTCAACAGTTGTGAGAAGATTTGAACTAGCTGAAAACTCCCATGGACTATCGGTGATTATACCTAAAGGAGACTCAGCAAGAGAAGGTATCCATCTTTCAACAATTTCCTGTAAAACTTTAATTAGATTTGCTTTGACCGGTCCGGTTTCAGTTCACCGGAAGAAACCTGATCATTTGTGAGGATTACGAATCGCTGGCCATTGCTACGAATCGCTGGCAAGAACGTCTCAAGTATCTAGTTGATATACTCTTTTCCTCGTCTTCGAATGCTTTTAGTTTAGAGTATCAACTTTCAACTTAAACTCGAACATTTCAAGCTTTGTTATCGTTCAGAATAACGACACATGGGCTATCGATACATGCCCTGAAGTCCGAGAAGGGAATATGTGCAATGTTTCAGAATATCGTGCACTAGAAGATGAGTCTGCCGGTGAAGTGACCAATTCAACTATAATAAGTGTTGGGAAAATTTAAAGCATTTCGAAGGTAACTCTTAAATATGATTTTCTAGTTTGTTCTCATTCGCGGCAACCCACTCCACATATCTCCAATTACATTTCTTCCGCATCACAACTTCTAGCGTCATCCTCACCACGAACATTGGTAAAGGTTTCAGATGAATACAAAAGGAATATGAAAGCAGGACGAGCCTGCGATACTCCTCCGCCTCAAAAGAACACATATATTTGTAGTCCCTCTTGATGGTAAAATTTAATCGCCAGTCATTTGTCAAATTCATACTCAGAAATCCATCTCCCATCTCGTCTCAATCCCATGAAGTTGTTCACCCAAAGGCTGTCACCAACATTGCGACTGTGGTCAGCTTCGTGATTCTTTCATGTTTTTGTTTCCTGTTCTTCATTTCAAGTGTATCAGGGTACACGAGAAAGCACGGATACAGAAAGCGCAGGCACAGCCATTGAAACAAACACGGTAAGTTGTCCAGTTAATTCGCTTACAACCATGACATATATTTTTTTCCGCACAGAGTCGAGCTGTGGGCGTATCCAAACTACAAGTTCCAGTCACTACGGCAGCTTCGCATGCTCCCATTACTTTGCTTGGTTAGGAAGCTTTTATGTTGTGGTGTTGAGTGTACTGGCAGAGATTCTTCACAAGATGCAGAGCATAATATGTAGTTCTTGTTCTTTCAAGTGTATCAGGGTACACGAGAAAGCACGGATACAGAAAGCGCAGGCACAGCCATTGAAACAAACACGGTAAGTTGTCCAGTTAATTCGCTTACAACCATGACATATATTTTTTTCCGCACAGAGTCGAGCTGTGCGGAAAAAAATTGTGAACAATTGGTTTAGCGAATTCCTGCAACCCCAGTCCAGCACAAACTTTGCATCCTTTTCGCATATTTTCCAACTACTCTTTTCTAAACAACATCTTTCAAAATCAGCAACCTCCGTGCACACAAGAAAAAACGCGTTGTGAAGAACCAGTAAGTGTTGCGCAGAATCCCCGCAATGCTGTACGGAAGCGAGTGCTGGCCCATAACTAGGATACATGAAAGGATTTGCACGCAGCTAAAATGAGAATGTTGAGATGGGCATGCGGCTGGACGCGACTGGACAAGGTCAGGAACGAGGACGTGAAAGCAATCACAGTGGACTTGGAGGTGCTGCAGTTGTGACAGTTAAGACGCCTATCACGAAGCGAAACCTACATACTCCAGTCATCGTATGAATCCACCTTTTCTTTCGGGCTCACGGATTCAGGAAATTGATGTGTTATTATACATCTTTTATGCAATATACTGCATCAGTTTTTCACATTCCAACGACTTGATGTGGGAGTCATATACACTTGTGGTTTGAGTGGTGATTCTGCAAACGTTCACTCAAGTTTTCTGTTCATCTTTCACAGTTCTCATTTTTCAACTGTCTTCATTCAACGTTTTGCTATGTTGAGTAAAAGTCGTTATGGCTTTTTTCCCCACGTAACTTTCCATTTTACTCAGCAATCGCTTTATGTTGTTGTCGCTTCTCATTACATTTATATGCTCTTTCTGTGTCCACACGAATTTGCTCGTGCATTCAGTTGTCTTTAGTTGTCAACTATTAGATACTGAAAGATTCTGCTCTATCGCGCAATACAGGGACTATTAAAGTATTTCTTAGCACACACTATATTGAATTCTGACTTCATTATATTTCAGAACAGCTTTCGCTCGCCTAATTGTTCTGTATACTGGAGAATCCAACGTTGCAGACACTTGCCGGTTGATATACGTCCTGCATCCGGCGTAGTTATTTATCGTGGTGAATCTCAGGTGGGCACCTTTTGGAATTACGCTTTCTGTGGAGTTCTTTTATTGCTCTATCGCATATAGTTCTCTTTCAGAAGGTGAACTGTGGGCATTCTGAGAAGGATCTTATCAATAAATCCACACATTCGCGCAACGCGTGTCGTGCGCAGTGTTTGCTTAGAGCAGTGGCCGTAGTATTTCACTAACTATTACATTCATCATTATGACGAATTTGGTACGGGGTGGAGGATATACTGAAGAATGAAAAGATAACGGAACTATGATAAGACATCCGTGATCTCAATCTTGTTTATTATGAATCAGTATAAAAGTTGATTGAACCAGTATGGTTCACTTTATTTGCAAGTAGCAGTGGTCAGTAAAGGTCAATAATCCGCTTCTCCTACCTTGCAGCGAAGGGAGACACTGAGCCCCAGTATAGAGAAAGGGAAAGGAGATGCGGAGTGGAAAAACCGTTCCTCGCGTCACAAATGATGGTGACGTAGAAGTTTCTGGAAGTGAAGCGGAAACCTGCTCGTTTACATGCACTTTTTCTACCCATTACTTCCAGTGATTTCGGCTTCCATTCCGAGAATCCATCAGCATGCTTAGAAGTACCTGCGTGTGGGCCGATTCTATCGTGACCCGGACCGCGATGCCGCGCCAGGGGGAGGGGCATGCAGCGTCGCCAACAATCTGTCTTCTTTCATAGTTTTTACCCACTTTGTCTTGTTCATAGCTTCTATATACGTCTTGAAATGGCGAATGTACTACAATGGGAATTGACATCAACCTTCGTGAACTGACTTTCATGAAAAACAACTGCGGGCAGAGTATTTGGCTCAGAAAACTGCCGTGTTACTCATTGCGCTTATACTGAATGGTATAGAGAAAGGTTTTCGTCTCAAAACGACGTTCAAAACAATAAACTCTCAATGCTTGAGCTCTCCATCGCCATCCGCGCGTAAATGGCCGCGCGCGGCGTGCGCGACGCGACTGGGCATGACGATAAGGCCGCGGTCATACTCTGGTTTGCCGGCGGCAGGGCGTGGCTGCGTACTTCTGCGTCACCGCCTATGCCACTCTGCCTCGTTGCCTGTGCCATCTCTGCACTTCCCGTACCACTCTCCCGCGCTGCCTGTAAACGCAGCCACGCCCTGCCGGCGGTGAGTATGACCGCGGCCTAAAATCGACCGTCCCCTGGGCACGAGGTCTTGCTGGCGAGCTTCATGTGTCGTGTTTTTACTCTCATGTTCATTTGTTATTGAAATACGCCGTGTTACTGAGTGGAAGCGCTATTGATGTGAGCACAGCGCGGAACAGGATCAGTAATCAAGAACTCATTTGGGTGTCTTCCCATATATGCCTTTAGAAGCAAGGCACCACTGTTACGGCTGCTCATCAGCACCCGTGGAAAATACAAGTGGAGCGGTCCAAGTTGTAATTGCAGGCAGACTGGAGTTGAGACCGGATCGAGCAGGAGAGATTTCTGCTTTTTTTTTAAGGAATTTACTCGAATAATCCACATCGACCACCTCTTTTCGAGTAATTCTTGGGCCGGTGAGATGGTCTCTGAAAAAGCCTGCTGATAACCATTTCTTGTAGGGTAGATTATTGACTGGTGACCGTATGACAGACAATAGCGGCCATAAAAGGGAGAGCTCGTATGGTCTGAGTCGATTTGAGGAGGAGGGAGGAAAGGGGGAATTTTCGTATAAATTTTTCAAAGACGTCACTCATCGTAACGCTTCACCCTGTTCGGAACGTGCTTTTACCTGCTGGATCTACTCGCAACAACAGTTAGTTGTATAGTGCAAATCAAGGCCCACTAAATATTTTAAGATTTCAAACATCCAGTCGTACATTTATCTTCTGAGAAATGTATATATACAATGCAGAAGGATAAGGCTAAGCCATGTTTTCCTGTTTCACAGCCATGAAACGAGAAGCAAATGATATAACAATTATACAGGGATGGAATGAACATACAATGTCGAAATCTTGGTAGCGACTCCATCAGAAGGCCACATCAACATCAGATGATATGAATTAAAGTGAGGCAAAGTGAAACTATATGTGTAGCAACTTCAGCTATGCAAAGAATGTCCACAGATGGCTGTAAAATTGAACCCGAACTCGATTTCCCTCTCCAGAAGTAGCGAATATAAAGCACTAGCTAGAAGAGTAATGCAAGTCACTAGCTCCTCGATGATTGTACGTGCCCTAGAAGATGGCAATAATTTTGCGAAGCGAGAATCCTCCTCGATCTGCTGCTTATCAGTTCGCCGGCAATTGGTGTATTAGCACCTGAAAATACAGGATTAACGAGGGGAATCCATGAGTTTATAGATGGGCAATAAAACAACATTCTCGATTGGGGAACCTTCAATTTTCAGTGAAGGGTTACATAAGTCACCATTCGCTGCCTTTGTCAAATAATTGTAGCCTATGAAGTGGAAATTCATTCCTTCTGAATTGGGCAGTTATGGGCCATCAGGATAGGGAATTGGCGTCGCGGTGTGCACACACCTGCCCAATGTGAGAATCGTCAGATGAGCGTAACTTCGTTGAAAATCACGAAGTCTCAGCAGAACGTAAAGGGAAAGTTTTGACTTTTATAAGCTGCTGATTTGCGCCGCAGCGCACGAAGCGAAATTTGTCACAAGGACGCTGAGTTATAGCAAAAGCTTCGGTTCGGACGGAACTCGAACCCGCACTCCTTCAGTGTATTTGCAAATGTGTTTTTTCTATGTTTGTTGCTTAACTGTTAGTGATTTTGGTCACAATAATAATGATCTGAGTAAATTGCAGCCCAGTCAATGTAAATGTTTCCCCTGAGCGGAAAACGGCTGCACGTAGGCGGGGATAACACGAGTCTGCAGTTTTTATTAGCGCGGAAAGAATGAAAGCGGGTGAAAGAATGCGGGTTTCAGAGACCAAAGCTCTTACTCATAACTCAGCATCCTTGTAAAGAAGAAAGTTTCCTGTGTAAATTCTGAACGCAAGGATGTCTAATGTTGGAAAAGCTACGATTGAACCGCAACCACTCCAAAGAGACGGTCTACTGGGAGAAATCCTCTAAACTTTGGGACTCGAACATTACCCAGTAGTAGTTCATTGAAAAGAAAAGTTTAAGCATCAGTTGGTGGTTATGTGCTTCACCCGACGCGCGTTAAGATCTACGTAAGACCGCGTTCATACTTTGCGCACCGACGCCGGCACCGGCAGCGACCGTCAAAATCATGTGCCCGCCGCTCAACACGGCGGCACTCCGGTGGCGCTCCGTTTGTAAAATGCTCGGCTCAAGCTTACCGGCATCGCCGCCGGTGCCTGCCTCGGTGCGCAGTGTATGAACGCAACCTAAGCACTTCAGATAACCCAGCCGAGATGTTTAGGCGACACCTCTCGTCATACACTTGTAGACGAGCTAGAGCATGTCAATCATGATTTCAAACTTTGTAGTGACTCCGAAAAAGGAAATAGAAGTTATTACAGTGTTACAAGTATAAGATACACCCAAGATCACCACTCACCACAATACTCGCCACATTGTCGCGGTAGGACCTCGATTTGAGGTAATGCCGATTTTGAATGATTAATTCCGAAGCGAGGTTAGTCGATTTTATTCTTGGCGCGTTTTCCTGAAGGAAACTAGATAAAGAAAAGGTTTTTTCGGTAAGTGATCTGATCAACCCGCCAAAGAAAAGTGAGCTTTTAGGTCGCTTTTACTTTCTGTGGCATTGCCAGCGGTACTATGGGTGGCTGCTGCTGCGATGCGCTCTATTTGCAACTTGTAGTGCACTCATGTTTCTTTGACGATGATGCAATAATGTAAGGTGAAATAAGGCGACATTTAGTCTGATATGGGATCAAATAAAGTCGGGGTGGGAGGGGGGAGGGGGAGAAAAATTTGGAAAGACGTCAAAGCTTCTTTCCCTTCCTAGGCTTAGGCTAAAGCAGATGAAACCTATGCTTTGACAGATGCTTTCTTATGTTGGAGAAGGGGATATCAATTTTAGCCTGAGCCTAGGGAGGAAAAGGAGCCTCGACGTCGACGCGAAGTTGCGTCCCACACTCCCCCCCCCCCCCCCCCCCCCGACCTTATTTGACCCCTGATATCCTGAAGCAGGTTATTAAAATGAAGTGTTTGTTATGTTTGTTGTTTAACTGTTTGGTGACGTTGGTCATATAGGTGATTCGAGCCATATTCGTGACCAACGTCACTAGATTAAATGCCAATTGTTTTCCCGGTCAATACCTGATTTTCCTCGCGCGGGAAAGCTGCATATACGCATATACTGAAATGTCTCGAGTCATCAGTTTCCCTCCATAGCGAACGTCCACTAAATCATCGCACCCTCTTCTGCCCAAGCGCTTTCAGCTCCGAGAACAGACGCTTGAGCGAGCTCTAGAATGACCGAATGGCAGACTCGAAGGAAAAAAAAGGTGAGAAACCCGTTACGTGTCAGCTGCTGCAAACTCTGGTCGGAAATTGCTAGCCTGTAGGGGGAAAAAGAAGGAACCGTCATGGTAAGAGAGTACTACCCACTAGAACTCCATTAGTAATCAGGATCCCGGAAAACCAGCAAATGCGTTATTTTACTCCCAACATACCATGTCAGCGCAACAAATAGATGATCGAAATCGATATTCTGAAGATGGGACCTACTGCCAATGGTGACAGGTATATCTTGTACGCCAATGACCATTTCATCACACTTAGACCTGGTGCCCTCGGAAGCAGCAAAGAGACGGTCACCCGGGGTGTGTGGCGATTCGTCGAATTTTCGCTTCACGGCGTCTCTGTCACTACGACTTGCCGCAGTCTTTTGGGATTCCGCTCAAGACGCAGTGGCTTGGTACCGTGAAGGAACTCGACGACTGTAGGTTGAAAGCTACAGAAGTTTGCCTATGTTCTTGTTGTTGCTGTTTCAACAAATGAAGCTGCGAACGACTCGCACTCGCCGCGCGAAAATTCGAGCTTTCGCCGCACATCCCTGTTTGCTCGATCTCTGGACGACCAAAGAAAGCCTTCGCCCCAAAACTATCCGAAGGGTCACGTGAGTAGATCCTATACATAGGATGTTTCATCTTTTTTTCTTTCAAATTCAGTATTTTTGAATGGTACTTACGCCTCAAGCTTTTTTTAGCAACCGTTCGTTACTTTCGTGTTCTAATTTTTGTCGTGAAACATTCAATGAACGTAAGAAAGCGCGATTGAGTCAAAAGTTGCGAATAAAGCGCGCGCAGCAGCCGTCACTGATTCAGCTGGCCATTGTATCGCCGATTATGAAGGCACCTTAGGGCGGTTGAGTAACTGACGTCTGTATATCACCTTGTCCTCAGAAGACGTTGAATTCATCGTTTTAACAATGTGTCCCGGTGAGAGAGCAAGTCCATCGGAGTGAAGACAAAAAGCAAATATGTTGTCGTCAGCGATAGAAAATGAGCGGATATCTGGATCGCAAGAAATCGCAAAACGTCCCGTGTCACTTGAAAACGACCAAAAGTCTCCTGAACTGAGCTGAGTTAATAGCAGCCAAGTAGGTGGTTGCGGACATGTGTGCACTCACCGAGAGATCGTGTGATGTTGAGGCAGGGATGGTGCGATTTACGATGAGAACAACGAGACTGCCTTGCCCAACAGTGACGATTGCACCAACTGAACACCACTCGTGCATCTCCTCGACTGTCTATCGCTACCTACATCAATAGGTGCATCACTTCACTATGACATCGAATTTCTTTGGACTCCAGTTTCAGCAGGCACGATTGCAGAGCAATGGCAGACAACGGAGAGCAAAACGGAAGGCTAAAGCAGTCACCTCTTTCCGTTCAGTTAGAATTCGAATAATCGTTCGCGTCCACCCCTTGCGCAACTCCGCCCCGAACAGAGGACTTATGTAAGGCAGCCGCCAGACTTTGCGATTCTGCGCTTTTGCTGTGTCGCGGCTCCGCACGCATGGTTGCGCCATTGCCCAATCTCAGGATCTTAGTATCACGTGCGAAAGTGCAACGTCGCAAAACCGCAGAATCGCAAAAGTATGACGCAGAGTATGACGGCGTCCTAAGGCTGCTACTCACCGGCGGCAGGGCCTGGCTACGTTCACAGGGAGCGAGGGAGAGTGGCACGGGAGAGGAGCAGAGATGACGCAGGCAACGAAGCAGGGTGACTTAGGCGGAGATGCAGAGATACGCAGCCACGCCCCGCCGCCGGCACCGCAGAGTACGACCGCGGCCTGACTGTTGCGCATCATTACATAGCGCAGCACCACATAGCTTCACTCTGCTGTTTCATCATTTAACCGTATCAAAGGAAAAAAATGAAGCTAGCAAATCGCAAAAAGTGAGAAATGAACTCAAAATAATCTTTTGCTGGCTGAAAGAAATTGGCTAAGCATTTAGAGAGAGCCACAAATCCATTCGATTTTATGCCCTAATCTCCTTACTGATGAAAAGGTAGTTTCTTCTGGAGAACGTCATATTATGGGAGAACCTAAAGTACCCTTACCTGTCCACCATCTCTGGTAATCCTTGCTCGTTCTTGCGCATTCAATGAATGAGGTGAAGTTGCCCGAATACCGGCAGGGTACCATGAGGAGCCTTCTTAAAATAAAATTATGACTAGACAGCAAGGAAATTTCATCTAAAACATTGTACCTCCGACGCGAACTCCTAAAATACAAGTTGAATCGCCACAATTTGCTGTCCATAGTCTCCCTTTACGTAAAAGACCGACACAAGCAGTTGTGCCGGCTCGCGATGGAATCGATCCCGATGGCTTCCAAGAACCTGGAAAAAAAAACATGGAATATTACCTATTGCTATTGCAGACGCTGTGGCTGCATATTTCTTAGGCCGCGTTCATACTTTGCGCACCGACGCCGGCACCTGCAGTGACGGCGTCAAAATCATATGCCCGTTGCCGAACACGGCAGAACTATGGTGACGCGCTCCATTTGTAAAACGCTAGACCCAACCACATCAAAATATGTTGATCGTGGCAAGAGCCACTAATTCGGAATTGACTTCTGACATAGTACCAAAATATGCATGGTGAGTATGGCGAGACATAGTACCACGAATTCAAATTCGAATCTTGGCATAGTGCCATACCATGCTGAAATCGATTTTGAACTCCTGGGCGCTCGCCACGATCATCATTCTGTGGCGTGGTTGGGTCGAGCGTTTTGCAAAGGGAGCGCGTCACAAGAGTGCCGCTCTGGTCGGCAGCGGGCGCATGATTTTGACGCCATCGCTGCCGGTGCTGGCGTCGGTGCGCAAAGTATGAACGCAGCCTTGAAAAGTTTTTGTTTCTAGAGCAGAGCACTTCGAATCTTTTGCAAACGTGGAAAGCACTCGCGCACTTTTTCTCTCACTCTTTTCTTGTCACTGTTTTGGTTTTGGTAATTTCTTGGCTATTTTATTCGAAGGACGGCTGCAGAGGACAAAAGTGTTGCACTGCACCTTCCTAGCGAAAACACCGAGCAATTTTTCCAATCATAAATCGTACTGATCACTGTTCTCATTCATTATCACGTGTGTCGCGTTGCAAATAAAAACATGCAATACAACAGAAAGCAATTCAGAACGGTAAAACAGGAGTGGTTCCAATCGATTCCCCCATTAAAAACGAATATTGAAGAAAGAAGGGGAGTAATGCCGTTACTGCTAGGGGCTGCTAGTGGACGCTTGCGCGGCGCCATTTTCCAGTTTCACGTGCGATGTCGCATCTCCGCCTCCGGAAGAATATTATGCAAGCAGGCCTAGGCCGCTTTCATACTCAGCGCCGGAGAGTATGGTTGCGTTCACAGACGGCTACGCAGAATGGCACGGACGTTTAGAGACGACGCAGACAACGATGCATGGTGGCATAGGCGCAGACGCACAGACACGCAGCCACGTCCTGCCGCCGGCACCGCAGAGTGTAAACACGACCTGAGAAATCCTAAAGCAGTGCCCGCCAATACAATTGAGTCTTCCATCCCTCCGAGGTATGTAATTAGTGCCATAGTTGTCCGGGAGGATAAAGCCACTGATTCATATCTAGATCGGCTGCACACGCAAGTCATTATAGAAGCCCAACCGCGTCCAAATGACAGTGTCATTCTGGGCGGAAATGGGAGGGAGTGCGTGGCCCACTCCATTAGGTATTTATCAACCACAGATCCTGTAGGGCTTTTAGCCTCCGAAAATTGAATAAAAAACTGACTCATTTCTTGGAGCATTTGCTCATTCGTGTCGTGAAACGCCTGTCGCAAAGCCTTTTCCTCGCTCCAGCCACGTCGTAGCAACTTGTCGACCTGAAAAACAACTGCCAACTAATTTTCGAAAGAGTTCTCAAAGCAATGGCAAATTGAGTAGTGAAGAGCGAATGCCATGAAGTCTGCCTTTACCTCGAAGGTGTAGAGGGATGGGTACACTGCCCAGAAACACCGATGACTGTAGCACTTCTAGGGTGTCATTACGTGCTGGGTATATGCGGAATTGGACGAACCAGAACATAATGTGATGACGAGATGCGAACGTGGCCACGTAAGTATCCGGCAGAGAATCGGACCCATCTCACAGGTAGAGGTATGACTGGTCAGGACTATGTCGTCATACCGGTTTCTTACGAGCATTAACGAGGGAGTAAATTAGGAAAAAAGAGGGAGGGGAAATCTGCTAACTCAAAAAAAAATGTCCCTCCCTACAGAATAAATGCGATTCCCCCTTATGGAGTAGCAATAATGTGTTGGCAGATCTCCTTGCGATGGTCCCTGAATCAAGGCTAAAGGTATTTATCTTCTCGCGTAAACGAATAGGTGAAGCAGGTGAGTTAATGGCAGTGCCAGGGGTAATTTGGACCGAATATGGAAGGATCATCAAATATGAATGTAGAGGTGCTCAATAGTACGGAAACGAAAAATAACCGAATGATACGGTCAAAAACCCGAGAGAAGACCCTCTCCCCGCCGTATATTCTCAAAAGGGGCGAGACGCCCCGAAAAAGGGGGCGGGCGTGCATAAAACGAGTGGTAGCTGTTAAAGAAGACGGCTCGTATGAAGCCCGAAGGCACTTTCTCATCGGAAATCTCACCACATATAGTCTCTTCAGAGCCCTAGCTCTCATTTGTGTGACCCATTTTAGGAGTTCCCATTATCCACATTACCCCTATCACTGCCTTCAAGAGGAGAAGTGGATGTAAGAGCTCAGGAAATAAATCAAGGAATTAGCGTAAAAAGGAATCTCCAGCAGGTCATTGTGAAATCACTGCGGAAAGCTCGTCTTCAGGAGCAAGCGCTTGAGTTATTTCACTAATAGTGGGTGCAGGGGACTGAAGCACTGGCGTGGTTATCGTCCAGAACTGAAACGAACTTTCGATACTTATTATTGATCTGTTTTTGGAATGAGATTCTGAAATGGAACGTAATTGAACTCATGCTAATAGTAGCTTCCTTGAATACACGGAGAGGGGGCAAATTTGGCAAATTGTAGGATATGAAAGTAGAGGTACTCAGCAGTGTAACAGTGGAGAATGAACTGAATAAAACCGCGGAAAACTAGAGAAATAGGAGCCCAAAACCCCCATCCTTTTCACTCCTTCTCTTTTGCGCTCCTCTGCCCTCTAGCCGGGGGTAGATTACAGACGGGCGAGCGGCTACGGTCGCGTTCACACTTCGCGCACCGGGGTAGCACCGGCAGCAACAGCGACAAATTCATGTGCCCGCCACCGAACACGGCGACACTGGTGACGCACTTCTTTTGTAAAACGCTCGAGTACCACACTGCAGTATGATGACCGTTGCGAAATCCCATGAAACCTTGATCTCGGTGTAGTTTGGCACTACGCCAGGATTCGAATTCGGCTTTTTGGCTCTCGATACCATCATCACGCTGTAGTGTGGTTGGGTCGGGCGATTTACAAACGGAGCGTGTCACCATAGTGCCGCCGTCGCCGCCGGTGCGCAAAGTATTGATGCGGCCTGAGTCCGCGAACGATGTCCCGCCCTCGCCAGCAGCTCGCCCGCTTGATCAATTGCAGGACTACTAGCTGTGCTACGCGACCGTGATAAGACCCCAAGCCGCCCTTTTTCGATACGAGTTTCGCTACACCCTACCATTTCTGACCAAGGGGGTTTGTTTTCAGAGAGTATCTATTCCCTGTTCTCACTCTCTTCTTATTCCTTCTGATGCCTTTCGATAATCCAAACTCCCAAGAACTACTCTCTTAAAAGTCACCAGAATCATGTAATAATTAACTTGGCTCAAATCAAGACTACTCGTACCTTGATTGGCAAAATCTCCTTAGCACACTGAGCAGCTTCATCTCCAGCGTGTCCGTCAAACAAACCAAGCAGAAGAAAATCCAGCTGAAACGTTCTGCACAATTTTAAATGATTTGCTAGAGATCGAATTAGATGACAAAACACTATAAAGTTACATGAACAGTGGAAAGTATTATAAAGTGAATGTTCATAAAAACGTAAGAAAAGCTCCTCGATTTTCTAACCCACTGCCATAACCTGAAACCGCACCCCTTGACCATTCCGTTCTTCATTTTAAAAATATACGGGTTTAGAAACAGCTTTTTGAAATCCTTACTTTGAGGACACACACGGACGAGCGGGCAAAGCCAAATGGGCATACGCTTGGAGTGACCTCTTACAGGGAAGATCGTGAAGGGTCACAAATCATCACAAACCATATTTTACGATGCAGCGACTCTCTATTTAGCTATTCTTATTTTTTGTCGAAATAAAAGCAAACATTCCGTTCCTTGTGTGTTATTAATGAAGCGTGGGAATTATGTATTACATCAATTTCAGATATATTATGTTGCGCAATTTTCTGTGCACGTGAACGATATAATAGGTTCGAAGTGTCGAGGACACGCATATCCTCCATTCAGATGTCTAACAAAATCTGAACTATTCCAGAAGAGTCGCAGAAGCGTAAGAGGAAAATGGGATCATATTGTTAGTACGGTTTTTTTTTTCTGAATGGGATGCATTCTATCGTGGGGATAGTGAAGCCACTGCGTCTCAAGTCACCTACAGCATGAGTTTCCTTATAGGCTGTGGGGAAAGTTGTGGACGGTTCTACTCCTCCACAAGATTAATCCAAATTTAAACTCAGATCAATTTGCTCATTGGGCTCCTTAGGAAGGCAAATTTGCTGAAACGTAACAATCAAGGAGCCGGTGCTGTGCTACCCCTAGGAGCAGCCAGAGACTTTTTACGACTCCGCGTGATGTAAGTTTGTCAGCCTTTCATCGAAATGAGATATGCATCATGTTGTCAAAAGTGTGACGAATGTCATGGTGCCCATTCCGTGAGAAAAGATGCAATCTGGGACAAGTTATGCTCTCCTGGAGTTGAAATTGCGAAAACCGGCAAAATCTCTCCTCACGATATAATAGAAATGTTTGATAACCTCCCTTTTAAGCACCAAATAGCCTCCTTTTTTTCTTCTCAATGATCATGTCTCACTGATGATTGCGGATCTTTCTGGCTTTGTGACAGCTTTCGGAAGACAAGTTTCAGGTTTTGAAGCTTTTTTCAGAAGCCAGATCCCGTAGGTCTTTTCGATCAAAGTTCTCTCACAATGCAAATTTCACTCTTCTTTACTCTGACGTTGCATGACTGTGACCACTTATTCGAAATTTTTTTACGTTAGAAGGGAAGATGAATCTTTTTGCCCATGCCTACGCGAGGAGGGATTCCGAGATGAGCGAACCAGCTTTATCATGTGAAACTCCTTCCAACGAGATTGGTTTCCACAGTGAAACTCCTTCCAACGAGATTGGTTTCCACACCTTGGCGCTTCTTTTCATCCATATTTGGAAACCGCATCCATTCTGACTCAAAATAAAGTCATATAAATCTATGCTACTCTTCAACATTCAGCATTTCCCCCTCTCCCGAAGCTTACAGCACTCAATGGCGGAAATGGTTCACTTCGAAGCAGAGTCCAACTCAAACAAATTGCAACTCTCTCCCCCCGGGTGTATATCGTTAGGACAGAAACGTCGCGTGGCCGTGTTCGGCACGCGACGGGATGGTGCGAGCTTTGCGCGCCGTATTAGTTGAGTCCTGAAGCGATTACGCCTAGAATGAGGCGTAGAGCACCGTTATCGCTTCAAGACCCATCCCATACGGCGCGCATAGCTCGCACCATCTCGTCGCGCGCCAAACTCGGCCACGCGACGTCTCTGTCCTAACGATATACACCCCTCACCCCCCTTGATGCATGCGAAAGGGTTTCCGTGCCTACACGCAAGCCGCGTCGACAAGCAAGAAGGTTGTCATCGAGTATTACTACCTGGCACTAGGCATGATTATCAATTACCGATTTTTTTCAGCGATCGGGGCATCGGTCCGAATTCTCCTCGACAGAGCATGGGGCGTCGAGGATAGGATTCCTCGAAATGTCGGAAAAGTTTTCAAAATACGAACTCCACCAGAAACACAACCGCCCCATCAAGGATCATTGTCGGGACGAAGGAATCGCCAATCTCTCTCCCTCCACGGTACAACTCCACCTTTTTTTCGCTCATCGATCAACAATCACACTGATGCTCCCATCCCAGTCAATCGGGAATCACGTCATCCGGAGGCGGGATCGACCTATCAAGAGGCGGGACAGATGGGCGGTTGCGGCGCTTTGTGGCGTTTCTACAGCTCGGAGGGGCGCTTTTTCACCGGGATTTCGCCACAGATAGCCTTCTTAGACCCAGGGCTGCTATGTGGGTGACTTCTTGTCGGAATTTCTCCATTACCACATTACCCGTTGTCTTTAAGAGCGTATGAACAAAACGGGAAGAGGTGGGGTGGAAGACGTGTCGCTCAGAGGCAGTGATGGGGATAATGCAGGGCGAGTGTGAAAACATTATTGGATGTGAAAGCCGAGGTCGTCAGTTGTATGAATGTAAAGAAAAACGGAATGAGAAGATTAAAAACTAGAGAAATAAGACCCTCTTCCCGCCCTTGATTACTGAAAGGGCAGGCTAGAAAAAAATCGGCAGCCGTTGAAAAAGACGCCTCCACCACTGTTCAGAGGCGCTCTCCTCGCCTGTATTTTGCTACATATCGACTTCATAGACTCGTAGCTTTTATTTGGGTGACTTGCACAGGAGTTCCCTTTACCAACATTGCCCCTAACACTGCCTTTATGGGGGTTCTTTCTTCACTCCACTAAACCTTACTTCCTGGACAACTCGCCCTGTCTTATTACTGCTGCAAAGCAACAACTAGTCGCTCCTGTCATGGCCTTATCTAATCAGCTGACAGTGTCACGTTTATAACCAATCAAAAACTATCGAATTATAGTAAAAGACAAACAAAAAGAAAAAAGAAACGTTTGATATATGAAATTATTGATCAATATAAGGTATGAAAGAGCTAACCGTTCCGTGTTTCGTGAATCCCTGATGAACACACATTCGATCTTCCATTGTATTTCGATCACCACGATCACAGCTGGCAGAGATTGTGAATGAATACGAAGGCGATGAACTCAGTGTCACTTCCACATCCATTTATCGGATCTGAGCTACAGCGGACACGTAGTACAAACGCTAACAATAGATTTATCTGTTAAGCCGATCGACAACAAAACGCAACCATTCAATAACCGCAACGAAACGAAAATCACACGCAATGAGACGACATCACGTAACCTATAGAAGTGAGATTTCGATTGGAAAATACAAGGAACGATAAGCAATCGACAAGACACCGACAAGCGATCACGTGGGGGGGGGGGGGGGGTGAATAGCGATCGAAATGGTCGACAACGCCTATACGTTCCGCATGTGCACGCATGGGCAGCCTACATATTGTGCGTTTCTACCGTTTCGGAAATATAGCGGATAAACAAAGGATCACATTCGTGGAACTTCACGAATTCCGAGGATTTTGAAGCAGTTGCTCATCACATTCGCTGTCACTTCGCAAAGCACCAGACGATTGAAGTGCACCACCGTTTCACCTAGAGACAAATATGAACAATCAATCATAACAGCTGAACACCCCGAAGATCAGAGATCATTGGTTTCCACTGTCTTTAAAATACATTGAAAGAGGATTAAACAGGTGATAACTAAGCAATTCAATTTCTGAATTGTTGCACACCATCGAGTGTAAATAAATTAATTAATTAAAAAAATTACGACTCAATCTGGATGATGGGGAGGACACAACTGCGTGCTTCATCCTCCCGACATCATTTCTTCCTAGACTTGTTGTTAGATGAATTACTTGATGCCTCGATCAGAACTACTCCCTCTAATCCACATAATGACTTAGATAGTTCAAAACTTCTGAATATGATGGATGAGAGTGAAGAACGCCTCAATCTATTGAAAGTCGATGGAAATCACGTAGTACACAAATGGCTTCGTATGGAAATTTTCAAAAAAATAGTGAAAATAAGACATTTCAAAAATACTCAATTTTAATTTCAGAAGTATTAATCCACTTCATAGTTCATTTCCTACACACACTTTACACCCTGGCTCGCAAATAATTGTTCGTATTTCCCACCCGTGGCAGCTTATCTGATAACGTTGGTCACGCACTTAGGGGTTTGACAAAATGCCCACTAACCCCCCCCCCCCCTTCACACACCCGGCCTCCTATGGATCTGAGTGAGATCGACTGCTTACTGCCACACTGCTGGGGAAGATAAAATCGCCGATAAAATCTAGATCCGTGCATCGATCACAGGGGTAATCTATTGCTATATTCGCATTGTATTCAACAGCCTGTGTGATTGTCAATAAAAGTGAAATTTCGCAACCCCAAAAGCTGAACAATGGCTACTCTATTCAGGGAACAAGCTAGACATTCAATTTACAGTCTGCTATTGGGATGATATTATCTCGTTAATGTGGATTGCTATGCTCATAAATGGAGTAGGCACTGCCATCAACAAAATATTGACTCCTGTCTAAAATAATGGGAGATTGCAAGTTCAGTGCGCTGAACAAGACCCAAAATCCAAAAAGTACAAAATCTGAACAGTCACACGGCGGCTGGTCACACCATAAGGACGTCTGCTCTATTCACAAGCACTATGTCAATCGATTGCCCATCAATGGAATCAGGAGAATTCCGAAAATCTCAAAAGGGCGTGCCGAGATTACTTAAGCTGTGGTTCTGCCGGGAATGAACTGGAACTGGAAAACTACACTCTCAGAGGAAAAGAATACCGCGTTGGTTAATCCTTTTCTCAATGTGCCACGTGTTCTATTTCGATTCAAAATCGCGGTGTATTTGAATCTTTTATTCTCCCAGATGAGCCCGGTACCAAATAATCGACCGCAGACATCGATCGACTGAGATGAATGGCCTGGTTGGTATGGGTGGAGATAGATTGAAGATTTGATCTATGGACTATGCTTTTGGCAGACACATCACTTGTCACTACTCTTCTTCCGTCGGGTCTAAGTTACAGCTCAGTAATAATAAAGGACTTATTGTTGCTCACACTTTTGAATACGAGTAATAACGCCTTGCGACTTGAGCGTGCTAATGCAAAGTTCTATAGCTTTGGAAGTGGGCGGGTGACGCTTGCAAGTAACCCCCATTCAACCGATTGGGTAAAATTTCTGTTCAATTGTGGCTACAATATCGTAAGTCCGATCTAGTCAACGGAAGGAAGGAGGCTTAAAATAACAACGAAGACCGACCTCCAGCATTAAACCCTCCATGGAAACCGCAAATTTTTAAACGGGAAAAGAAGAATCCAAGCATGGGATACGTCGATGTGTGGACGGATTGGCAACTAGCACTAGACGTTTCTCATTCGGGGCTCGATTTCAACCCTCGTTATCACTCCACCTACACGCGCAAAGGAACCACTGTTTTTGTGAGATCGAGAGCCATAGAGCGCAATCATTCCCGAAGCTATTTTCTTAGTTCAACATAATACAAGAGAAAAGTAGTTATAGGAGATCTCACAGTGCCTATCACACTTCGAGAAAGATTTTCAGTTTCGTGAAGCTTTTATCCAGAATCCACAGCAAACACCGACGCTTGCTTGATCAGCCCACTGTACTCATCCGCATATGAAAAGGTACAGCGCTCTAAAAATGCCCTTAATTTTAATACATGAGAAGGGCCGACCCAACAGTGAGAATGAGAAGTTATCGATTTAGTCCTGTTACCTCCAAGGGCAGAGACTGTAGCAGCTGCATAGGGAACTCTGCTATTGTTAAATTCTTTCTAAACTTCTGTCACTTATGCAGGCCCTATCTATTAGTCACGCTCCAAGGGAGCCTTTTCCAAAGAAACATAACTAATAGATCGGTCGTCGCTAAAAAAAACACCGTAGTCCAAGGAGTCATCGCTTCATTCTCCTGGGACTGCTTCTGATTTCACTTCCCAAGAATTCATGATGGATGAACGTCGTGTCAACTAAAGATTAGCGATCTCTCATAGACCACCAACCACATCAACAGGATGAAGCATGAGATATTTGGCATAAATCCATCGCTTCTATGGAATGCGCCGCGCAACCTACCTCCAGTCAGAATCGTGGTGGCAGGTGAATGCGATTTGTCCTATGAATGACTTACGGGGGCCAGCCTGTGTACAAGTCAGTGTTTTCATCCTCCAGACGAATCAGGTACCAGTTCACCTGAACCGAAGGACCGGAGGCTTGGTTGGCCTGAGCGGGATTTTATGTGACATTTGACCGGCACCCTAAGTGTGGGAGTGCGCGCCACCTGTCACTACACCATCTCCACCCACCAACCACATTGCTTTCAAAGAACCTAGAAATAAATAATCGACTCCCACTCTGCGCTTTGGGAACCCTTCGAAATGGAGAATACCGTTAGAACAGTAGACCACCAGTGGAGAAATGCAAAAGACGATGCGCCATGCATTAAAATTTCATTGGTGGCATTGGATGCAATTGTCCCAAGCAATAACTTGCGGGCCACTAGATTTACGGGTCAGTGTTTTTGCCCTCCCGTACAAGTTCGAGACCAATTCACCCAGGATGATGAACGGCTCGGTTCGCCAGGGCAGGCAGCGCTGCGATATGGGATCTTGCATAGTGTCACTGTCTTTACATACTTTTCAGAGCATGAACTATTAAGTATGAAATTTACTACAAAAACACAGACTGGTCGTATCGCTCTATCATGTCAAGCACAAATCCAAATGCTCAAGCGACTCTGAAGCTCGAATGCGAGCCGTACATCAGTGTCACTAAGCACAGTATGCAGGCAGTTACTCTTGAAAACAAAAAAAAAATAGAAATAAAAAATTACTTTTCGGCAAGTATAATAATTAGTCCTCATTACTCGAAAGCCTAGCGGAAATAAGGTTCCTATCTAGGATGGTTTCAAGGAGGAGTGAGAGCTTCTCCTGGGACTTAGCCGACAGTTGGCAAGGAACAGCATAACAAATATCACAAGATTAGCGCGTGTGTTGACCGGAAGCTTTGATCATACTCAACAGCAACTGCTGAGCAGTTTAATGAGTCACTGCCCAACGTCCAATATCATAACAGCTCTGAACCGAAGACTCAAGACCGGGACGAAAGCCAGCAGCTCTCAGGCTACAGACGTGGCTTTTGGCTGGTGTATTTGCTGATCAAAATGGCTGAAACTCAGGTAAGCATTGCCAAAAAGAGTCAGGGCATGACCTCCACACACTCAGTATATCCTTATTAAAACAAGAGCTCAGAATGCGACGTTCGAGGCAGCAGTAAGAGAGCAATAGACCTTGGGTCCGATCGACGAATGCGACCGCCCGTTCGAACAATGAATCAACCGAATGGGTGAATCAACGAATTCGTGGACGTTTTCAGGTACCATCAAGCAGCTCACAAGCAAATGCCTGCGCTCTCTTCTTGGATATACACTTACTTTTAATGACGCGTCCTAAAGCATAGAGAAACACTACGATCAAAGCATTTCTGAACAGATCACAGATAGAAGAGTGATGGCAATGGCACTGGAGATTTATTTCACCCAGCGCTGTCTCTTTCTCGAAATGACTTCCATGAGATGATACCCACAAGTCATTGCTTCCTCCATCCTCCCTTTTCATCTCCTGTCTCATCAGCCTCGCTGGTATTTTCAGCCGTAAAATCGTTCAATGTCAATCACACGGAGGTGGCTCTTCGTCTGATTGACACTCGTGTCGTCGATGGTCCTCGCGTTTTTCTTTTTTCCTTCGTTTTTTCCCTTTGCAACTGAGCCAAGCATCCGCGCAGGGTCAATAAATAAAGCTTGACTCCTGTGTAAAACAGGAATAAAAAATCTTAAGCTTGCGCTTGCAGCCTGACTCAAAGGAATAATTATACAGGTTCAAGTATTTCCAGCGATGCACCAAACCGAAGTCGATAAAAAATCGTAGATCACTAGCTGCAAATTATATCTGGCACTACAAACATCAGACCAACCGACGGTATAAAATCTAGAACCAAATCTGCAAAATCTTATGTGTTCAGACTAGCTCGAAGGAAACATCCTCTTCTTAAACTGATCGCCAGCACGGAGATTGGATAGTGGCCGACATGTGGAGCCGATTAAGCAGAGCGGGATACTTTCTGTTCCAAGATGGACGGCTGCGGAGGAGAATTAAACCGTGCCAAGAAAAGATAATACTCTTGGACTTTTAAAACCGGAACTGAAGCGGCATCGACAGAATCACTGATTTAGTGCAAGAAAGATTTCACAAATAGAATATAAAGCAAAGAATAATGCAAAGAAATGTGCCGCACACGAACACCGATAAAGGCAATGTCAGAAAAATCGAAGTTCTCGTGACAGGAGAATCCCTCGAGAATTACATTTCTGCCGTCAACATGATCAGTGAGTGAATTACGGCTGTGAGCGCAGTTACGAAGAAGCAGCAATCGACGCGAGATATCCGAGTAAACATGGAAATCGGCTTTCATTCATTATGCCTTGAATGGATAAAGCCAGCCATAGACTGAAGGAGCCACCATGACACTACCTGCAAGAAACTAACACATCATCGCACATGATCTTAATGGCTACGTTGGATACGATGGGTAGGAAATTCTAAATGCTCAAAGAGATAATCCTCAAGTTCTCTTCCACTAGCAAATAACGCTGCGGGGCAGGAAGTGGCTATGCGGCGCATTCTGTGTGAAATGGAAGTTTGATGCGAATTTACAAGGCCCCTCACAATTCCGTATAGTTCACTATCCCTTGTCTGCCTCCAAACGAACTGGTCATAGTGCTGCCAACCGGCGCCGCACACTATAGATCTGTGAGGCTGCAATCAATGCTTTGGCGGTGGACGAGCCAGGTAAACACGTCAGACGAAGTTCAACAGGGAGATCACGGGTCTCATTTTTTAGATTTTAGGCCATTAGTGTTAGTATTCTCTTCATAAATGCCTCCGTTGAAACCTCTACCAGTATTTTTATCGATCAAGTTACAGCACCCACTACCTTTAATGATCTTAATCCGACAGACACTCACCCGAATTTCACAATAGCGGTCATCTACAAAAACAAAACACTGTCAAAGCCAACCAAACTGAGAGGACTCCAAGCAGAAGACCTTGTAAAGCCTTTGAAAGAGATGCTTGAAAAATGCCTAGCATGTACATCTGGCATACCGAGGATTGGCATTTACGTCCCAGACGTAAAGGATAATGTAAAGGTTCACCAGTCTATATTATAAGCAAAGATGGGCAGCACATCCAAACGGTAAACCAATAAGCGAACTGGAGTCAAGAATGCCTTCGTTGAAGACAGTGTTAGGGGGTAATGTGGATGATAAGGAATCCCTAAGAAGAGTCATTCACTCGAAAACTACGGATCTGGAAAGCCTATTTGGGGCGAAATCCCCCGCGAAAGGCGCGCCTCTGAGCTGTGGCAGAGACGGCCTCTTCAGCTTAAGCCGCCTTACTCAGCTCGGTCCGCCTCCTAGCGACTGACTGGCTGGGGTGGGAATGGAAGGTATCGCGGCCCGCTTTCTCAGTTTTAGCCTGAAGCGCACTCGAGAAAAAGGATGCTTTCTCATTCCCGAACATCTCTAAGTTTTTACGACATGGCAACACGCCAATGAAAACTGACTGGCTGGGGTGGGAATGGAAGGTATCGCGGCCCGCTTTCTCAGTTTTAGCCTGAAGCGCACTCGAGAAAAAGGATGCTTTCTCATTCCCGAACATCTCTAAGTTTTTACGACATGGCAACACGCCAATGAAAACTCGTCCGGACCACCCGCCTCTTCACGGGAAGGCTCCACGTCGGGAATCAAGGTGAGGAGGAGTCCTATTTCTCGGGTTTTTGGCCAACTCCATCCGTTTTTTCTTCACTGTTCTGTTACTAGGCATCTCGACTTTCATATTCACTACTTCTTTCACCTTTCGTACGAATTTCCCCAAACAATGCCTTTGAAGAAAATTAACGTTATGGATGCACGTCATTCATGGACATTTGAGAGCAGAGACCCCTTTTTCATTCCAGCTATCATCGCCTCATACCTTTTTGTAGACATGTGCAGGCTAGCCGTCTTTAGCCGGTTAGCGGTTTAATAGCTGGGAAGCTGAAATGGATCTGCTGTAAGGTATAGACCCAGTTAAAAGAAGGATACAGCTAAGCTAGTCAACCTCATGTGTTTTTATTGTTATTAACCCACAGCAGCGGTTCAAGACAGCTTGTAAAGTAATTTGCAAACTAGCTCTTCTGACAGGGCCAACTACCACTACGTCCTTCTGACTGAGCCATTCAACTTCTCCTAGGCGTTCCCCTCAACACTATCCTTCCTGTACAGTCTATTCAGGCAAACCATATCCAAGCTAGTTAGCCAGCAGAACCACCTGAAGATGAGATACGTTGTATTCACCATGGGCATAGGACAGCAACTGATTAACTGATAAGAAAAAGGAATTGCTACACAGTAGGGTAGAAGAGAAAAATATCAAAATTGTGCACGAACACGGTAATCAGACCCCTAATTTATACCTTAGTTCTCGGAATTGACATTTTTACTGTCTATGTCGGAACGCTTGATAGGGCGTCATAAATAAGCCAAATACATATTCGAAGGCATAACTCTGGGTGGTAGCTGAACTGGGGCACTCATAATGGGCGCTCAGTAGGCGACGAGCGCACTGGAAAAATCAGATAACAAGGAAGCCAGCAAAGAGAACAACCCCTGAGTGAAAGAGGTAATTGAATTCCTTTCTCCAGCGAGCGTTTTGAAGCAACAAGAGAATCGGTGACTTTACACAGCAGATCAAAAGTCAATCCCCGTCTCTCTTGCACTCTCATTTACTAACGACAAATTTCAACGTGAAATGACTTGACATCTGACATCTGTCACCGACGGGTATGTGGCGATTCGTCGAATTTTCGCGCAGCCGCCCGCGGCGAGTGCTAGTCGTTTGCAGCTTTCTCTGTTGAAACAACAACAACAACATAGGCGAACTTTGGAGCTTCCAATCTGCAATCTCTGAAGATCTTTTTCAGTACCAGCCCAATGCGTCGCGCGGAATTCCTAACGACTGCCGCAAGTCGTACAGACGGCGCCGCGAGTGCGACGCCGCGAAGCGGAAATTCGACCAATCGTCACACACCCGTTGCCGACTGGGAAGTTCCTTCCATTACTGCAAACGCCTACTAGACACGGAACCGAACTATCAAGGCCTAGCAGCTTATTTTTCATGGCGCCTAGGGGAAATGAGGAAATCAGAAGCATGCTAGTCGAGAAGAACAGGTCAAGTGGAGCACGCGAGAAAGGAAAGCAAGGAGCGAACTGGCAAATGAAATGAGAACACAGGAAATAAGAAAATTTGCAGAAAAGCATAGCAAGCTGGACAGATGGTCACAGAAGCAAAAACATGAAAAGAGACGGAGGCAGAAGAAAAAAAAACCGACGTAGAGCACTGTAAAATGCAAAAGAGAGAAAAGAAGAAAGAAACAGTGAAGCTGCAGAGCAAAGGCAAGAAAAAGATCAGCAGCTGCATCTTTCACCAGGCGTGTAACCTTTAGCCGAGTAAATAAGCGTTGGCTACAACGTCATGCCGTACGAAACCGCCGGAGAGCTGTTCAAAGACTTTCGCTGGAATGTGTCCATCCACCAACAAAACAGCAAAAATTGAAATTATGATATACTACATGTATTACTGTTGCACGGTTGCGTCCCGCGATATTGCTGCGTCAAAATTAGTTTTCTTTTTGAATTTCCAATAGTCACGGCAGTTTCAACATCACTGCTATCGTTATCGCAGAGTCATCATGTCGCGGGATACGGTGTCATGAAAAGGCCCACTGAAACATCACTCCGCTAAGTGCAGCTTCGATGGAGGATTCACAAAATGCACTAACAAGAGGATAGAAGATATTTCAAGATGAACACCGCGCCAGGAAGATGAGATCCCCAGACCTTACAATGCACGTGCACCACCGCCATACCGTAGCTACTGCGGACTACAAAAAAGGCCTCACAAGCTAAAATGGAGTGCCATGGGACAGAGACAGCCGACCATGCTTCCTCATAGCCTCACAAACCAAACAAGAAGGCACAACTCTTTTTCTAGTATACATCATGTCTTAATGCATTAGACCCTCTAACTGCAAGCTGAAAATTTCTGTTGAAGAATTATGAATCGAATGAAGAATTCCTCCAAGAAAACTGGAACCTTTAAAAAGGGCACATATGAAAAGAGTGAACGAGTAATATGTAGCGTTCTTTGTATTTCTCCCAGAGCCTTTGACATGCACCGCGGTATTCTTTTTTACAACTTCGAGTGAATTACTTGCACTATCGACACCTAGAAGTTTTCGTTAGGTTGCGAACCACTTATAAATCATTTTTTTGAGAACTGCCGCCAGGTAAAAACAACAAAAGCAAGTTCACTTTGTGTGCATACAGAAACATTCATGACATTGGGTTGGGCAAAAGGCATCAATGTAGATGCATGCATATGAACCAAGTTGGTCTGCGAAGTAAAGCGAAAGAAACTAGAACAGAATGAATCCAGAAGATCCAAAGACGCGATGTAACCACTCATCTCTTCGGGGAAAGTGAAGTATCGCTGCCGGTTTATTTTCGTGTCATTACGTATGTAATTCGAGCGCGCTCTTTACGCGGAAAAACAATCTTTCCTCAGCCTAAGCACCTTCTTCAATGACAACAGGTTTTCTATTTCTGTTTTGATTCCTTTTCTGGAGAGAGATCGACTAAAGCGAGTTTTCCATGAAAAATATCCTTTTTCATCACATAGCTTCGAGGCTTGGGCTTCGATTTGAGCCAGTTCTTATGTCTGGTAGATTTTTTTTTGCTAGCATTATTTGCACCATTCAAAGGGTCCCACAAAAATGGGAAGTGAAGCTTCTCAGTTCACCGGGAACACAAGAATAAATAAGAAAGAATTCGACATCGGTCATGTTTCTAGCAGTGCAAAGCTGTCTACAAAGTAACAAGGCGAGTGGAAATGAATTGTAAATCCAAAAATAGACTGCGAGACACCGAGAGAGAAATCAGATTGTAAAAACATAGTATGGGCAGAAGTCGATTATTTCCACGGGATTTGAAATTCACCAGAGAAAGAACGAAAAGCCTGCAAAACTCAGAAGAAGACCACAGGGTTCGTTTAATACCAAATGTGCTAAATTTTCTAATTTCTCTATAACTTGTTGTCGGCGCTAAACTTCTGAGTAAAAGAGGAATCCGAAATTTGGAGGAAACGAGCAAATATCTGACAACGAGAGAAAAACGAAAGTCATCGAATGGTAATCGCAATTTTTAAATTTGTGCTGTTCTAAAACGTCATGAAAGTTCAACAAGAACACAAGATTGCAAAAAATTAGTCAAAAAAGCAAAAAGACGGCTGGAGCCCATAAAAAGTTTCTTAGGGCTACTGCAGTCTTTTGACAACTTTCGAATAATTTTTTGAGGTCCATATTGTTCTTGAATATCCGAATCGAAAGTTGTATTGAAGAAACTTTTTTTAGGAAGCTGCCACCACAGGGTGATTCCAAATACATCCACCAAAAAGCATTTGCTTTACACGAATACTAATAAAGCATTTTGAGTAAGAACTTGGAAAGCTGCAGGCAATCAATAATAGCAATTCTGATCAAGCGAGACTTTCGCAATCTACAAGCTTCACCTCTGTGGTAGTATTCAGCTGTTTAAGCAGCTGTCTACCCCCACCCCCACGGAACCTCAACATGAAAAGGTCGAAAAGTACGGGAAAAGTGGAAGTTTTTGACCTAACCGGCCTCTTTAAGGGCATTGAAATGTCACACACTAATGCAAGCGGTATGACGAGCAGGAAAAAGCATTACGCGACTGGCACAAAAACTTCTGTCGTTTTATTTGTCAGATACTATTCGCCAGGGTTACCAACACCCACTGCAAACATTGGATGAAGGACGCAGCATAATGTGGGGCGATTTACAATCGACTTTTTCACTTACAATTTATAAATAGAGCACTATCACAAATGCCGTGAACAGAAACTGTTGCTAAACGGCAGCTGTGAGATATGAGCGCCATATTTCACCAAACAGTTTGACAGCACATGAATGGGGAAAAATAGGGGGAAAAGTTCTGGGGTGGGTGAGCGAAGTAATGTTGGACCATTTTCTTGCATCAGAAGAATTCTATCATTTACCCCGAAACTTCGTCCTCTCAGACCGAGCGAAATTCACGCCGTCCACTTGTGGCACTGCCCTTTCTCTCAGTTCAGCACCTAATAGGTTCACACTGAGCAGGTAAATTTCGCTTTGGCTTGTTTACTCCGCTGCACAATCCAGGTCCTTTGTGATGAGGCCGCTATTTCTCGCCTAGTGGGACGAAGTCGAAGAAAATTCACCTTCAAGAGCTGAAAGTGAGTCGGCGTTCCCTATTTTATAGCCAGTCGATGAAGTACTCATCGTACTGAGCTGTCTGCCACCCTTACGATGGATCTACCATAAAATTTATGATTTCAGCAGAGGAGCCAACCCACCACTTTTACAACGGCAGATTTCCAACAGAAAAAAGACTAAAAACAAATCAGTGTAAAACCTTTGACAGGTCAGGGTAACCGTCGATATGTGGTGACTGAATACTCCCGGCGAAGAGGGTGATGGGAGGGGATCGCCGTTCACTTTGATTGTTCAGCTTTGGGTTGTGCACACAGAAGTAGAAACGCTTCAGAACCCATCGCAGTCCAGTGTTATCCCAGTGAGGTAAGGGCCAATATGCAATCATATCAGGGCTATAGTGTTCTACCTGCCATCATCACAACTCGCCTACTAAATGTCACTTGCAGATTCCTAAAAACATACAGGCAGATTTCCCCGACTGTGCATACTTTTGTAACTTTCATATGGCTACACAGGGATACCTGGAACGTATGCTAATGAGCCCACAATTCCACAGGGCACTCGAGTGAATAAGCTACAAGGTCGGAAATTTGAGTCGCTATCGTTTCCTTGCAAACGAAGATGTTTTGTATGAGGCTGAACATAGCGGTTGGAACCTAGACGGCATAATACAGTGAGAGAGCATTCTCAAGGCAGGTTTCCAGAAAAACAACCGTGAAGATCATCTTGGTCTAACCTGTGCTGGGCTACCTCGGTCTCTACACCTCGAGGTAGCCCAGCACAGGTTAGATGGGGGGGGGGCAATGATCAACAACTGGACAACCAGGCGACTGCATCGCAACATTCATCTTCAAGATAGATGAACCAGTCGTCACTTTTTGAGATAGCCACAATTTTATTTTCTTTCAAGGATCCTAGCGCTTTCCAATGAGAATTTATTTTTTACAACGGTATGAGAAAAATTATCATACACTGGTTGATTACCCAGCAAAATGGCGTTCATGGCGGACACGGTTAACCAATATCACTTGCGTCATCGCTTTATTTACTCTAAATGGTACAACATAAAGCATCCTGACATACATCAAACTCTGAACCATGCGGGCAGAAGCTTCCCTTACCGTTTTCCCCATCCTCGTTCGTCTCAGCGGCAACCATGTCAACTTACTCATCTCTTTAGTATCTACGCGTTAGCGTTTTTGAAGGAAGCTAACGTTTTCAAGCAGTCTCAAAAACCAGACTAGTGATCGTGACCGCACCTACTGTAATGCCAAGTGTACTCAAGACCGCCTATTACATTATGTAACAAATAAGCCCACTCCAATCAATGGAATAATGCCACTTATCATCAGAGGCAGATCTCCGTACAAAGGGGAAGCTCAAGTGAAAGTCATGGAATGCGATTCCGCTCCGATCACACGAAAAATTACGATCAATCACTGACTGATCATGACACGAAATGCCATACAATAAGCTGCACGAAATAGCAGTATTATCGACATAATAAGCAACAAAAAGGCCCAGAGGCGGTGTGCCTGCATAAAATTTCACGTAAACGATTCCATCGAGGGAAGTGCTCGATATACTCTATCAAATAGGTGGCAACAATAGAATTGAAACTTACCGCTTTTCTTTTCGATCACGTAACACGCACTATAGAAGTCGTGGAATATTGTAGCCAGTTGGTAAAGGTAGTCGCACAGCTGAGCACAAAATGCAAGAGTTTTTCAACAATACTTTTGACTTAGAAAAAGTTGAGGGACACACCTGATGAAGCATCAGCGAATCCAGTACTTGCAGAATACAGTCAGCCAACTTGAGAATCTGTTTTGACAGGGTCAGTTCCGCAGGATGAGTGATTGGGATAGTCGGATTGTTGGCGATGAAGTCATTGAGAGCTTCAGCAGCAACGCCGGATGTTCGCACGATAGATCTGTACACAATATACAAGTTCCACCTATTCGTGCTAATGGTGAAGCGCTAGGTCAGCATGCACAAAGTTGTCGCCCCCCCCCTATGCGGCACATCTGAACGGTAGTAGAGGCTCCAGTATGCAATTCCCGCGCAGCTTACCGCGCACGATCGCAGATACGCGTAACTTTTTCACCTAACACGCCAATATTCGTGCTTATCGGAACAAACAGAAGCTTGCTTCAAAATAACTGTATATAATAGAGCCCCAAGCCGACTTCGTTTCACACGGAGCGATACTCTAAGACCGCCCACAAATCGCCATTTCGCGACCTTGCGGTGTCGCACTATCGCACACAATTCTGCGGCTTCAGATTCTGCATGCTGCGCCTTTGATGCCACAAACTTGCAAAAACACTTGATGCCGGCTCAAGATTTTCCTCACTCACCTTATTCTAGCATACGCATACAGCAGGTAAACAGCGGTGTTTCCCTTGTCGTCAAGCATCCGATCGAACGAAAACACGTAATCTTGAGTACGGGTATGGGATAAATCCGCGTACTTAATACAACCATAAGCTACGGCATCACGAGCAGCTGTCAGTTCAGCTTCATTCATCACCTGAAAATTGTCATACAATATAATTGCTCGAAATGAGACGAAGAATACACACATGCAATTTACAGTATCCATCTATGAAGGTCAAATCTTCGAACACAAAACAGCTTATAGCACTCACATCCGCCCTTCCTTTCTCCTCTAGTTTAGCTGCTGCTCGCTTTACTCCTTCATCGAGTAGATCAAGTAAGCGAACCGTTTCACCAGACCTCGTTTTAAATTTCTTCCTAGACAAAAAAGAAATGGTAGAAAGTGGAAGGCAAAGAACAATCATAGCGATCATGTTTGGAGCACCTTTTTTTTCGCAAAAATTCGGTGGATTCCTAAGTTGAGCACAAGGTCCCACCCATACTCACGCTGGGTGGCACAAATCGTCGCGGCAAAAATCAGCAGATAAAGGTATCTGCCGTTGCAGAGATTACGTTGCGCAGCCTAATAGAGCGTTATTTCAACATGGCGGTAATACTTAACTGAGACTAAAATCGTTTTGGTTTTCTCCTTTTTAGAGACCGCTTCATGCTACTGACAAATTCCAGGTGGTTCTGGTTCGTGAACGAGCACGACATAAAGGAAGGTTGTTGTTATAAGCAAACACAACAAGTTTCAAAGAAATGCACAAACACCTGTCTTCTCCGAGCACAAGTCCGAATGCTACGTGTTCAACGCGCTGTTGTGACTCGTCATACCAACCAAGTTCTCGAGCAGCAGCGTAAACTGTCTAAATCAATAGTTACTACTGCCTAAGTATTGCTGATGTAGCGCTTATAACTAGCAACCTCTAGGTGTAAGCTTTGACCAGCATCGACAACGTAGATGACCCAGTCAGCTTTCTTTTCATGCAGTCGATATCGCAGAGCAGCCAAATCGGAAGTGTCATAAGTATAACCTTAAAGAAACACTGCTTTGAACGATAGAGAAATCATTCTCATATGCCTGACGTCTAATCAAATGTAGCTCTTTGTAAGGACCAAACAGACAACGGACAGTGAAGACGGACTTGAGAGAAGTTCAAAAATGCGAAAATAGATGTCCGCGTGAGTTATAAGCAAATAATTTTATGATGAATAGACAGGAGAATTAGAAATCCAAAATCAGTTATGATAGCAACTAATGAAAAACCTTTACCTCCGTCACTTTTCACTATAGTCAACGGCACCTCACACTTCTCCGGAAAGTAAAGCAAACGTCCTTCTTCTTCCCGAACGCGATCCAATTCTACAGTGAGAATATAGCTATCCTGACGTCTTACAAACCGATAAGCAGCAAACTCACTCGTCTTCTTCAAATCCTCCACCAAATTAATCATCATTTTCTGATAAAATGACTCCCCTACATCTTCTAACACAATGTCAAGACGATCGTAGACGATTTGGTTGTCTGCAAAAATAGGCTGAGCAGAGCAGAAGTAAGTTTTTTACAAAACAACGAAATCAATCATTCCTACATTTCTTCGAAACATTACAAATCATAGTCCAGGCATTTACGATCTCGGGGTCGTAACTTTGCAGCTTTACCACACAATCATATGCACGTTTCTTGAACTCCGGATCGTCATCAAAACGCTTTTTAGACTCCTAAATGAAGAGACTGAAAGGTATCAATAGAAAACACCAACTCACTTTGTAAAACGCCTGCAAGTCCCCTATAGGTGGCGGTTGATCCATAAAATTTGGATACTTATCATATAGATGTGCGATCAGCATTCCAAACTGCGTTCCCCAGTCACCGATGTGATTTATACGAAGAACCTGAACATTGGTTCTTCACAAGCAATACGCGCATGATATGATATAGATATTATAAGAAGACAGTCTTAACGCTCACATCAAAGCCGACACGTTCCAGAAGGCGACAGATGGAATCCCCAATAATCGTTGAGCGAAGGTGACCCACATGCATTTCTTTTGCTATATTTGGCGAAGAGAAATCGACAATAACTCGTTTTGCTTCTATCTGTGGAAGTTGCACACCCTCAAACAATAAAAAATGAGTCTGTGGTACATAAGAGTTGGAAAGAATATGTGCGTCCCAGTTACTATTTTCCCATTCAGTTTTCAGTGTATGAAGGAATTTTTCACTCTAAGGCCCTCCCCGGTCTGTGAGACGCAGATAACTTCCTCTCACTTTCAGCTTTTACACGAGGCATAAGGACAGCAAAAATGTGGAATTTTGAAAAGTGGACGCCATAAAAACTTACATCTGATGCGATTTTTCCTATTTGAGCTTCAATAAACGACTTGTTCAGAAAGACATTGATAAATCCTGCGGGTACCACTTCAACCTGAACACACCAGTAATAACAATGAAAATAAATTGGAAGACACCTCATACCTTTTCGATTAACTCGCATGACGGTATTTTGGATTTGATTTGAGTGGCAACATCAGATGGCCGCATTACAGTGCCGCTCGCTTTCAATTTCTAGAAAATAATGCTTGAAAGTAGATGCCTTATATATACACATATATATGAATATATATTTATATTCATATATTTATATATTATGGCTGCACAAACCGCCGACAGTGCCATTGCTGAATTGCACTGATAGTCACCGAATCTCGGATTTGTGGTTTCTGTCAAGGCAACGGAGATGCTGTCCATAGATGGAAAGGCCTAAATTGTTTACATAATTCACGATAATATCATCTCAAACACTTAAACTAGATGTCTATAAGGCTGAGACTTAATCTCGAGATGATGCGATGGCAAGAGTCGTCACTTGAACATACTATTTTCCCTCCACAACGCTAGTCATGTTACGTGTGCCTGTTGCGGAGGGAAAATAGCACACTCAAGTGAGAGTGTGCATGACGACATGAATGCCACTATAACAATTTCTCAAGGTTGAAGGTCACCTCTTCAATTGCGGCCTTGAACAGATCAGAAAGTCTGCTGATGATGCTTGAACCGTAGTCCTTGACAATTACGTAATTGTGCTTCTTGGACTTTGGAAGCGCGCTGAAACAAAGCAATGTGCACGCAAGCGGGCAATATTATTGGTCGAAGACACGAAACATCGATCTACAATACTCATTCAGAGTGTCACACCTGTTTGCCCCTTTCCCTTTTTTAGCGACTGGAGCATCACTTCTACTAGAAGACACTTCTCCGCTGCGGTGTTTCGCACTTTTAGGTGGAGAACACTTGTTCGCTTTGTTATACGCAAGTTGTTCAGCGAGACTCTGAAAAACAGATATGTATTCAAGCATATAGTGGTACGAATGTTCATAGAAACATCGTTACCCTTTCGAGGATGATTTTCCGATATTTCAGTTTCTCCTGAAGCTTGAAAGCCGAAGCAAGCTCGGGACACGCTTCGAGAACTTCCTCGGTTATTTCTCCCCTCTTCATGGCGCTTGATAGTCGCTCTAGACGAGCTACTTCAGCCGCCTGAAAGATGTTTGATGGAAATACCATGGGAAAGTCTAAAAAACTCATGCGCGCTGCTACCGTTCTGTACCCATCCAATTGGTTCTGATTGTTTCACTGTGAGAGTGATGTTTGTCAGGCAAGATCCCCTCCATCCATCGAATGGGAACCCATCTACGTGCAAAAGTGATTAGACCTCCATGATGATTTCTTACCACCCAGACGAGGCGTCATGATAGTAGAGCCCTACTTTCGAAACGTTTAGACGGATGAGCACTCAAATGTCCTTTCTGTTTTAAGAACACTGTTATGTAGTGCATTCGAAGACTTACGCCACTACTGCAGAGTTCGAAATACGACTGAATCTCCTTCGTGGCAGAAACATCTGTGAAGGAAGAAGCCATACAAGCTGCAGTGAAGGCATAACATTGGTAACAGTTATCATATAATGGTAAAACAACAACAACAAAAAGCAGTATAACACAATAGAAAAAGCCTAGCCAGAGAAATCATTGAGAATGACCGATAGAATGAGAAAACAACGGTAATAGTGGAGATACCACAGCAGTTAGTGAGATGTAATGGCATAAATTTTATTTGATTCTGTAGGTTCACAAGATCAGGCTCGTAAACAGCAATATCATAACATAAACGCAGCTTAATATGATCAGGCTAATTCCCATAACAATCTAATTTCAACACAAACAACATATTTGTACATTTCGCAATCCCATAACAATTTCATGATCGGATCAATACCCTTGTCAACTAGAATTCAACTTTCTTAATCAAAAGATAGATGTTTGAGTCCAGTTCAAACCCGTGGAGATTGAAAGCCTGGAACAGGAAACTACGCAATAAAGCATTTCTGTTATTGAGATTCTCGAAGAAACGTAAACATGCGAACCTCTCCCTTCAGCCTCATCAGCAGTCCACCAAAAGACGCATAAGCTGCAATTCTGCTACCATCAGATCCGCTGTCGTCACCTTCAATTCGATAAACTCGCCCGAACATCACATACTCAAACTGGGCAACACGTGAATAATTGGCCTGAAATGAAAGATAACGTAAAAACCAAGATTTCGGAGATCATGGTGTGGTTACCAGCCTTTCAAACACAGGGAATCAATGAACTACGGAATAGCGTATAGATTCAAAAGGCAAAGATCGTCACGCATAGTCGCTTACATCGCTCGCCTCCAACATAATTATGCTATACCTCCACTTCTCGCTTCAACCAAAAGGGGTATATGGGGTGGTGCATAGGGGACCGATGTGACATGCACCGCGCCTGCGACTGATAGGACACCCATGCAATCCGGCAGAGTATCTACTCCATCGATTTCGCGGAGTCTTCTACTCTCTTACGGGCTGGCGACCCTATAGGACTGGAGGGAGACAGCATTGACACGAAAGGCCAGTGGTATTTATACCGTCTGTTACTCATCAAACAGCGCGTCAGCTTGCTTTCCGTCGGACATGAAAACTCAGAATAACACAAAAATTCCCGAAAATCAGGTTCATATCAAAAACCACATAACAAAAAGACCTACCTGCGGATCATATTCTCCCTCATCGGGCATACCATCATCGCGAACCGATGTAGTGATCATCAAGCGAAATTTGTCATTAAGATTGATAGGATAAATTTGGGTGTTCACATCCAGTATTAATTCCATGCTGGAATAATGCAAAGAAGAATGCATGCAATATAATGCAGAACACCAAAAGAACCCAGATTTCAATCTAGGATTAGCCAATCCAAATCGAACTACCCACCTGAACGATTCTGAATCGCAGAACAACCTAGAGCATCTATCAAATTTCTTGCCATCAGGGTCAATGTTTTTCACCATAAACATGTCATCGAAAATTACGTCAGACATGGTGAAGCAGAAAGAATGCAAATTTTAAATATCCTTCACTAATTTTCAAATCTAGTCGTAAAGTTAAATGTGGAAAGTGTGGCTGCGGCCACTATTACTTTGTGCACGGCAGTTAACGACACGTCTATGCCCATAGGTTAGATTAGTCTCCGAAATGTAATTTCTTGATGTTTTCCTTAGGGCTTTCGGGAATTTATCCAAAATGACCAAAAAATCACATGAAAGTGGGTGCTATGGGAGTTAGGGGGGGCCACTCGACAAAAACAAATGTCGCACCCAATTTCCGCTTCTAGATACTCTCAAGGTTATTTTCTTCCTAAATACAGCTAACTAACTGAGAAAACAATTGAATTATTCTGCCATTAGTATATTACGAAAAATTAGCTATAACTAGACTAAACAACCACTTACGCGTATTCGCCTGAGCCTAGGGAAAAGATATCTCCTTTCCCAAGGCTTAGGCTAACATAGGATGAAAGAAAAAGCACGAATTTGCTTCACCAGAATCGTTTTGATGCAAAATTCGAACCCGATTCAGCTAGCGCTAGGCTTCTCTGCGCTCCACCATAGCGTTAGAGACGCAGAGCACAGTGCAGTGCCCCCCCCCCCTAACTCCCATAGCACCGAAAGTGCTCGGCATTTGCTTACTTCCGTATATAACACCAAACATATTTTACAAAGGCAGTATGTAATCCTCCTAGTGGGGATTCTTTGAGAAGCCCGTGTACCCGAGTAGTCCTCATGTACCGTCATCCCAATCAAGGTATATGGTAGAAGGGTAGAGGAGTGGCTTTTTCGATTTTATGAGGCTTTTTTATCATTGAAAGAAAGGGTTGTTAGATTCCACTTCGAATCTCCTATTGCTGAGCCTGAAGTTCCGTATATCGTCCTCCATCTTTCGCGAATCTTCCGACATTGTCTCTATCGGTCAATTCGTCATCCCGACTGCCTTTATGATTCACAATGCACGGTGTCCCAGTCACAGATCATGACATCAAATTGCTCGTGATGGAAGCGCTTGCAATCAGTTTGAAAATGCATTCGCTTTTAAGCACATCCATAAAAAGGCTACACCGTTCATATCCTCGTTCCTGTTCACTTCGTGATATTCTGTGCATTACGCTTGCGAAATTTGTTTTTGTCTTATGGATGTTTGATAGATCATTTTGTACTCGAGCCTGGGCTTTTGTATCAGCCATTCTGCCAAAGGCAGGGCCACGTTGAGTTGTGCAAAAATTTTCAAAAATAAGACCTTCCCATGTCGACTCCTACACCGACATTATGACTCCCTTCCATCATCGAAGCTGTGGATATACAAATGGTGTCTCCTTAAAAATTGGTCATCAAATGACATAGAAAATCATAGGGTTGCTGTCTAAAACAAAGTATTATCATCGACTGACGACCTTTTTTTCAAGAGACTCCCATTTTCCTAAAAACCCCTAAAAATATTTTTAATGAGAATTACAGTCCATTTCGAAGCACTTGATAGGGCGTGGCCTACGGACTTGGGTCGCCACACACTTTCACTCTTGCCGCGCATTCTCACTCTCGCCTCTCACCCATGTCCATAGGCCACGCCCAATCACCGTTCCGAATTGGAGTATACTTGAGAAATTTGAAAAAAAAAACACATGGCGTCCTCTCTCATTTTCATACAAGGTACGGCCACGTTCACACATTGCCCCAGCAAGGCGTGGCTGCGTTCACAAGCAGTGATGCATAGTGGCACGAGGGAGGTGCAGCGAGCAGGCGACGAGACAGGGTGGCGGAGGCAGAGACACAGAGACCTGTAGCCACGCCCTATCGCCGCCACCGCGAAGTGTGAACGCGGTCCAACCCTTACTCTCCGTAAGTATCCCCCTCCATGCCTCTATCCACCCGGCAGCTCGAGGGCACCCATTTTTTTCCCATCATGTTTGTTACCGAACCGAACACTCTCAATAGACTAGGACAAGAACCATTACGAAAATTCCCGCCTACAAAGTCTGAGTTTTGCATCCAGTGGATGTGGATTTTATCTACCCTATAAAGGAAAGGAGTTCTGAGACGGGTATACACTCCTGCACACCCCTCTCTCCGTATCCACGGAGCGCCCTCATATGTCCCCAAGACTGTTGGGTGCCATACTTTTCTACTGTATTGTAGCCGGATCTGCTTTTCAGTGCAGATTGTAGGAGGTAATTTCGGATTGGGTAATCTGGGTATCGTTGGGTTGTAGTAGCTCACTTAGTTGCAGTCACTATCAGGCATGGAATGAGAAATCGTCCAAGGGGGACGTATTTTGTTGAAAAAAGGTAGATCGTATTCGAAGCATTATGATTATCGATTCACGACTATTTTTGGAGGCAATATTTGTCATGGAAAGGGAAAGGTCCCATCGCCAGTGTCATTTTGGGGATGGGCTCATATTTTTCACTTATCTTCCTAAACACAGTCCATGAGGCTGTGTAAGTCGATGGCGATCGCATTGAAGCATTGAAAGCCTCTGGCTTGGCTCATGAACAGTACCGTCAGGGCCATCTAGAGGAAGGCAATTTCGCAACGTAATACTGAAAAAAGAAACGTCATTCAGACTTTGATCCTCCATTTGATCGTGAGCTGTTTGGATCAGCCTCATTAATTCTATCCTGAATGATGTGCAATAGCCTACGTGCTTGTCTTGGGCGGAAGACAGGATTTCACTTTTTATGTAGACGAGCCGAAAATACGTCATTTCATCGGATATGAGTGGCGGAAAACGGAGAAAAGCCTTGACGTCATGTGATTGACAAGTGAAGAGCTTTTGCCGATTTCTGAGTGATTTATTAGCGCATTTTCTGAAAACAAACGGCGGTTCGTGGTGTATCCAGCGTTGTTCGATTCCGTTGAGATGAATCGTGTGTTCGAGTTCCGATCGTAATCGTAGAGGATTTATATTCACCTGCAACCTGCATACTAAAGATCTGCGGATACAAAATTTACCTTTTTGTACAGAGAGATTTTGTCTCGCTTACCCAGTACCTTAGGTTTTGAATGCTTGATCGGATTAGTTATATCCACTGAGTCCGAAAACTTCACGAGGCGCTATATGGACATGGGATGGAGGGAAGGTCTCGTTCGCCCATCCCAGAACCATTTTTCCTTCAGTTTAGACGAAATCCGTTTCTCTGGATCACAATCATTTTTTCACATCGCGCCCCCACCCCCTGTTGTACTAGGATGAATGAGCAGTAGAGGTGTCCTGGCCTCAAATGCCCTCATTTAGCGGTGTGTACCCTTATGTCAGTATTTCGCACCGCGGCATGTCGCAAGCGATGCGATGCGGACGAGCCAAAGGCGCCATGTTGTTGGGTCTCGAAGCGATTACAAGTCAACTGCGTATCGCGCCCCTAGCATTAGCGTATAGTCGTTCTAGGACCCAACTACCGCGACGCGCACAGCTCGCATACACTGCGCCGGACGCCGCTCGTCGTCCCACGAAATCCTGACATAAGGGTACACACCCTTTAGCTCCCCAGGATCAAGCATGATACGAGGAATTTTCATGGGGTCATACTTGTATTAGAAGAGAGGATCGTTTTTTTCTGAAATTCCTCGAGTTACCCTATTTTACTTCCTGTTTTTAAGTGAATTTTGGGTTGATAAGGTGATATCTAAGAAAGGTCGTCAATCGCACAGCATCAGTTTACCGAAAGTGTAGGGAGTCAATTTGGAAAATCGTATTTCCTAAAAATTTTACTTAGCGAAACGTTTCACTCTGTAGAGACACCCCTGGGCAATCTCCATCCAACCTATGCCTGTAGGCAATATGATGAATCTCATGTTTTAATCAATTTGGAGAGATACCTTGAACATGGGCGATCTTTCACTTTTTATAGAACAACAATCGTACTTCAGTGTCGGTGTGGAACTTTTAAATGATTCCCGAATTCCCAGACGTTGCGTAATCCTCATCCAGTGTTTTCGACTTGGGCCTGTTGTCACACGACCACACATCTCACTTTGTTTCGTGAAAATGCACATTCCCTGAAGCGTCGATCCCCTCTCCTCATAAAATGCTGCCATTTTCTCCCTGAGCATCATGCCTTAGCGCCGTGCCCGTCACGAGTTTCACCCCTATAGCTCACGATGGCTGGCTTGTTGCACTTAGTCCCATGTCGTTGACGTCAATGTGAGTGTTCTTGGATCGGCCGGCAATTCCCTCTCCATGCGCCGTGCCGGTCGATACGTATTCCCAAAATGGGTGTCGGCGGCGGTCCCTCATCGGTTATTGCTCCTCCTTACGTAATTTCATCTTGCTCGTTCAATAAGAGCATTCATGTCCTCTATCCAACCCTTACATGTCACTTAATTTCTTACTGTGCATCACCTTCCCATAGTAAGGAGCACGATTGTCGGGCCGTATTCCGGACTTGGTATCCTCAACCATTTAATTTAGCACCCACAAAATCGTAGTTTGTAATAAGCGTTTTTCGACCAAAGTATCATAACGTAAGGCCGAGCAATTCTGTCCCATGCGTCTGTTGTCCCCCCTCTCTTCCTCAGAGAAGATTGGCTTGTTGAAAAGTACTTTCCATCGGGCTACAGCAGTAGTAGCAGCAAGTATCTGTGTCATTCTGCTGTGTGCTTACATATGATAATGGGTAAGTCAACAGCGTATTGATCGAGCATCCCACGGGGAAACCTTTGGTCATTTCGGAACGAATTCGTGGCCTTTATAGCGTACTCTGAGCATGCCAATTGGATCCCATAAAAAATGAAAAATTTCTTCCTTGTTATGCTGAATGGCGTTTTGTCGGGGTGGAGGGAGCAGTCTGATTTGTTACATTCGAGAACGTGTTGATCAGCGATGAATTATCATAAGTCCGAGCAAAGTTCCGTATTGTCGACATCGATTGTTAGGGGACAGATAGCTGTGTTTCTGGAATCGCCAGAAACTCTGCCATCAGCCAGCAGTACTGCATGTACTCACCAATGTAAGTCTCATTTTATTTGTGGGAACATTTTTACTCCCCCCCCCCACTGGTATCCGCGCGTTATATTCGGTGGTCTTCGATGGCCTAGTGCTTCGTCATCGTCGCTACTCATTTCGTTGCGCTATTCGAAATCTAACACCGTTTCGTCCGTTTCCTGCTTGATCATTCTTTCTTAGTCAGCCACACTTGGAATGAGAAACCTTTATTGTCATCATGATTGTAGATTGAATTGAATTCGTGAATTGGAATTGGGCCCAGTTGCACATGTGACAAAACCCATTCCAGACGTGCTATACGTTTGTGCCCCCACCCAGGGCACTCCAAGTGTCGAGAAAAATAGCCGCTCCACTATGACCTATGACCCCCCCCCCCTCTACGGAGACCAAATACATTCTCCCCCCTCGTTTTTGACCTCTACAATACTAGTAACTGTTGCCGGATTGTATAGTTGCAGTGTGCTTATTACTATGTATTTTTACATGAAACAAAAAAATATTTCAATTTCCTCTCATGGATTGTCTGTGAAATACCATTCGCTCCTCTTGAAAGCTCAGATTCTAGTTGAAGGTACGACCCCCTCCCCTCCTCTTTACGGTCCAATACGACCCCCTGTCGAGGAATCCTGGACACCCGGTATACCCTGCCCCCACTCCCCCCCGTTCTCCCCTCCATGGCCAGGTAAAGGTCGAGTTCAACGGTGGAAGTGATATTCAGAAATTTTCTCCGAGGAATCCTTGATGTCCGTTGAGAGGTTGGATGAGCCTACCTCTCAAAGAGGTTGTCAGTCAATAATCATACTTAACACTGCGTGATAATGGTGTCGTTATTGATTAACTGATTTTTTTTAAAGAGATGGCTCGAATATAGGTATAGACACGCTCTCGGATGCCGCGATTGGGAGGAAGGGGGTCGTATTTTCCAACAAAATTTCCCAATGCCAAGCACGACCCTGCTTCCAGCTGAACTAGCCAGTACGAGCCTCATACCTTCTCTTGTAACAGACGAGACAGGAACAGCGCTCTTCTTAGGATAAGCCATTAGGTCATGATGGCCAAACCCAATAGACCAATTACCGCTCTCTATAACCCAACCAAAATACGAACCCTAAAATTCACGAAGGAAATCTCTTCTGGTCACAGCTTTATGAAAACCAGTACCCTAACTAGCCTCGGAATGCTCGGAATGCATTAGAACGACTGGCGATGGTCAACCTTTTAGAATCAGCCATGCATTTGATTCCCATTCATTTCCTCAGAAATGTTTGATAGCCTGTTCACCCACCTACGTATTCAAGTGATTGCAGTGGGAAGTGTAAGAGGCAGCGATGTTTTGAGTGATTATTTTCATTGAGAAATGAGATTGGTGGGGGAGGACAGCTTCAGACGCTGCCCTAGATTCGTACTTTGTAGTGGAGATTTTTAATTTACTGTCTTATTTTTTAGTTCACTCTTTCCAACTATTAATTTTTCATTCCGCTGTTCCCCCTTTTTTCTGTGACTTCTCATTTCCTCCTGTGTCTTTCTCGCGCTCTGATGCACTTCATCCTCTTCAGCTGCTTCACCTACCAAGTTCGATACATACATATTTTTGCGTTGGATTTGCTACGGTAGACATTCTCTCTCATTGCTTTTGAGCGCAATCTCTGCATGGAAGCGACCCTCTATCGAAAAGTGTTTCTTCGGAAGGCAATTTGGATAATTTGGTGGTTGAAAAAGTCTTTCGGGCCTACATGGGAATAGAGAAATGGCTGATTGTAGGCAACTATATAATAACCCCTGTAATACAATGAAGAACGCAATTGTCAACCTTCTTCCACATGGATGAATTGCTACTGTAATGCATTGGTGGATCGAGACTGGACCTTATGGACCTTACTGATAAAAAAATATTATTCACTGTTACAATATTCAGTCTGATCACCATCCTCGTAGACCTCCTTGTCGCCGCCATTGAAAAGGGAAAATCGGAAAGGCTGTCACAAAGAACTGTGGTGGATCGAGGGGTACACCTTACTGATAAATATTGTTACAATATTCAGACTAATAACCATCCCCGTAGACCTCCTTGTAGCCGCCACTGAAAAGGCAAAATCGGAAAGGCTGCCACAAAGAAGCCGTAGAAAACCAAGTGACCGTTGTGATAAGAGAAACGTTGTTTTTTCCGTAAAGGGTAAATGGTAGCGTTTAGGGTGATGATAAGCCGCCATGATAGTGTCGGTCACACTTGTTTAAAAAATATGGGGAATCAAAATATTATTTTGTTCCATATTGAACGAATTAGATTGTGGATATTTGTTTTTAGTTTTTTTTTCGGGGTGGGGCAATTTGTTGAATGTTGAACAGTAACACGACGTTACATGACTAACGTGTCAGTAACATCCTGTACATATAATGCATGCACTTGTATGATCCTGTAATGATAATGTTATTCTTCGACATTCATGTCAAGGCATGTTAGTGTTCGCAGTTTAACGGGTTGCCCCCCCCCCCCTTTTTTTTCAGTTGAGCACAAGAATGTGCTCTGAGGGGCTTGAAATTGCCTGAAGCCCACACCCGCAGATCTAAATCTAGGGATTCAGGAGTGGGGATTTGTTAGGGTTGTACATGGCCATAGAAGTGCGGTCAAGCATCGATGGGGAGGACAACAGGTAGCATTTATCCACTGCTAGGAAGTAGGGGGGGGATCAGTGGTAATGTTATGTAGAGCTTTATTTGTTTTCAGTTCTGCACTGTGTATTTACCTCTGTTCCACGCGTCATTCGAAAAGAGAAGAAAAAAGTGATTAGCGGGGAGAAAACCGGTACTGGAGAAGAGGAGGAAAGCAGTTTAGCATAGCACAATTCCTCGATAACATCTTGAATTAATGTGGAGATTTCTTTCTCGTTCTCCTGGACGTCCAGAAAACTGGGACTGGAGTGTGTCTCCAGTGCGCGGCTCTTCTCGAAGTTTAAAGGAATCGTCATGGAAAAATTAAGTTTTTCAGTCTCCCATATATCTATGTTGTATTTGCCTGATGAGGGCCGCAAAGTTTCACGCGAAAAACGTGAATCTGGCTAAGATACAGCTCCCCAAATTCTCGGCAGGATGGGCAGGGCATCAGGGTAAAAGCCCTGTCTCGTCGTTTGCCGCGGAGTGGGACTGTTTACGTAACTCTCTGTACCTACAATGCGTCTCCGACCGCGGCGGACGACAGGGATTGCGCTCGCTCGGAGCCCCGCCCACTCGGCCGCGACTTTGTGGTGCTGTATCCTAGCCGGAGTCGCATTTTTTTGCATTAAACTTCGCATGCGGCCCTTACTAGGCAAATACAACATAAACATATTTGGCAGAAAAACCCATTTTTCCGTGGATGATTTCTTTAAGCCGTGCATTTGAATTCGCGCCGTGAATGAAAGTATCTGTGAAGAAGACGACATGGTAACTGATGATGCGGGAGACCTCTGCTGTCGGTGGTGAAGGAGGAATGACTGCTACATCATGGACATGACGGTAAAACCAGGCTACTGGATGGATAGTAAATAACTTGTAATAGTGAGTTGAGGTTCACCCATTGGGCGCTGGTCCGTTCTGGTTTGAGATACGCCACACACCCTATTTTCTTTCAAAATGACAATGGGATTTGAAAGCGTTCGGTCACACCTGGGGAGGTCACCGGCTGTTGAAGTCAGTTGTTTTATCCTCCAAGACAAATCTGTTACTATTTTCCTCACTGGAGGAATGGAACTCATGACTGACGTGGGCGGGCATGTTCAGGGCCAAGCTTGTCGCGAGGTATTCTCAGTAAGGGTGCTGCACTTGTTGTTTTGATTTTCGTCTGTTCAGTTCAGTAGGTGTACGACGACAGGAACAGGCGTTCTGGTCATCACTCATTGATTGTCTAGCAGGGGTAGTTATGTGAAACCATCCATCACATTTAACGCTAATTGGTGAGGACACGGGATCGTACTGCCATATTCAGGCTGTCGACTAGAGGTCATCTGACATGAGGATTCCCCGACACAATGCTTGATTCTGGGCACTGGCACAAAATTTCAAAATCCTATGCAGGAGCTGTATGGATGGGAGTGGCGCCACTTACAATAGTCATCTTCGCCGGTATTGTTTTGGTCCGAGGAAAAAAACCTCTGAATCCCTTTAATTCAGCTGTATCTGGGAATATGACCGATCTAAGCTATCATAGTGCCATAGTCTTATTCGAGCTGGTTAGCCACCTTCGCAAAGGTCTGATTCCCGGTTCACTCCGGGGGGAAAAACCATTCCAATGATCGCATTCCACTGGCAATGTTTACCATTCGGACATTTGGCGAGTGAAAAAAAAACTTGCATACCCTCCATTGGACGGTGTGTGTATTCAGATGGGCACAAAGAAACTTTGAATAAGAATAAAAACTCGATTGATCCATGTGAAATCCCCGAAATGTGTGAATAATGGTATCGATCAATACGTGTGTCTTACGCTATGCCTACGATTCCCATTTCTAGTCGCTGAAACCCTGGAAATCATGCCTGAAGGGGGCAAAAACGGGACTGGCTGATGATCGTGGGAGTATCGGGCGTATAGGCGAAAAACGAATAAAAAATACGGTAGTTCGCATAGATTTAATCGTACTCTCTATCGTACGTGTGATTTAGGCATTTCCGTGACATAATAGAACACCCCCCCCCCCCCGCTATTATCTGAAGCGAAACAGGAACTCTTCAGATGCAGTGAAGAGGTGTTGCTGGTCACGGTTCTGATTATAATCAACGTTTTTTTGCTAATTCAAGCAATTTTGGGCAGTCTCGCCATTTCACGAACATTTCCTATCTAATCGCGATTACGTAAAGAAGCGAAAGATCGTGTCCGCGTTGTGTCGTTCGAGTCGTTTCAGCCCCGTTCGAGCCGAAAGATCTCCTGTGGGATAAGATTTGATTCTTTTGAAGTCGACGCGGGACAACCAACTAACATCCCGCCAATAGTTCTCATCGTTTACTACGTAGTTTCTCCCGTGGCAACGAACAGCTGTGCCACAATCACGTGATACAGCCGACATCCGAAAGAAAATGAGACGATTTAATTTAGGCTTTTTCTGCGAAGATGTGCTATTTTTCTATTCTATCTGGTTTCGTAGCAATTCCAGCTCTTTGCCATTTTCTATCTCAATTTCATTCCATTCGAATACCTGATTTGTGTTCGTCTAAATTCATCAGCAGTCGCATATTAGTTAAAGGAGTCGTATGGTCTTAATCTTTGGATGCGCCATGCATTAGGCTCATGGTCGCAATCGTGAAGTGAACGCGCATTCACAAAGTTCAGTACTCCTTCTGTGTACAATTCAGGGGGCACACGAATTTTGGGACTCAGAAGCTCGATACTGCTGTCCCCAAGTGGGTGAGGGAGGGGAGCTAGGATGGATGAACCTTCGAAAGCTTCTGCCAGCAGATATGGGAATGACTTCACCTACTGGTTTTGCTAGGTTCACCTCTACTAAGCGTCTCGTTTGCTAGGTTTACCTCTATTAAGTGTGGATTCATCGTCACAGACGAAGGATAATTTATACAGAAAGGCCCCACCGCTATCTAGCAACAGTGAGTGCTGAATATTTGTTGACCGACTCGACGAAGCAGTGACATAAATGGGAAATGAGGAGCCCATCCCAGCTTGCGAGCCATGTCCATCACCCGGAACGTCTGATGGGGTTGGACGTCGCATGCAATTTCAAGCTTGAACATCAATTTGTTTTGTATCGAAGTCACTGTCACCGTTCGGAACCCTCTACGGAAATGGTGCTAATTTAAGCTGATTGCTTTACTGCTCATGAACTATTTTAATTTTTTCAAATGATTTTTTTTCTGACAAATAACCGGTCCTCTCTTCGGCAATCTCATCATCTCGTCACCCGATGCCTTTCCAAATTAGTCCATTCTTTCTGTAATTTTTGTCAAGTGCGGTGAGTTAGCTCACGTAACCGCAACGCAACCGCTCGCGCTAACTGCTGGATGAGTCAAAGTTAAAGTTTGAACGCATCTTATTCGTTACAATACACGTGCTCCGCTGTTCCACACTTCCACTTCCACAAAATCCGTTGCCTACAAAAATTACACTGAGCTTCAAAAAAAAGGTTACAATTGCAAGTTTTTCCCATGGAAAGCTCAGGACAATCCATTTATTCAAGGAAGGACTTTAGAGTGGAGCTTTCTCCTGATTTTTTGAATAAAATTTATTTTTGCAAGCGTTTTCAATGGGTACATAGCACTGAAATCGTCAAACTGATCATTAGATTGTAAGGAAAGTTCTGACCGGTTTTGTGTTCACAAGATAAATTCAAGACTGGAAGCTTGTCAACATGAATTAATTTACATATTGTGCTCCTTAATCAAACAAAAAGTTGCTCTTTCCGAGCATAGCATTCCTTAGAATGCCGCAAGGTTCACATCAAATAGCTTTGATAGAAAAAATTTCAAAAACGGGTGCCAGGCCACCACTCGGAGCAGCCATGCGCGAGAGCATTTCCCACAAATCGTCTTTCAGTGATTGAAACAGTTGCGGGCTGAAGCCCTCACTCGTCCGGACAGCTCGTTCAATAGCAGTGTACTCAGGAAAAACGGTAATTTCAAGCTGATTTTTTTCGATTTTGCGCAGTTTGAATCGTCAGTCCTTCATCAAAATAAGATATGCAAACGTGCATAATGTTGCTTAAAGTGTAGCGAATCGAATGGTGCTTATTCCGTGAGAAAAGATGCAGTCTGAGCCGAGTTATAAGCTCCCAAAGTTGAAATTGCAAAAATCGGTCAAAACTTACCTTATAACTTGATGAAAGGGTTCATCACAGAATTCGTTCTCCACACCGTTTTCGCCGTTTTCGTTTTGCCTTATCAGTGCAGCGATGAGACAGTGCAAGTGTGGTGAATACATGCGCGTAAAATCGATATCTATATTAAAGTGTTCATGCAATCAAAGTGTACGAATGCAAAATGTTTTGTGGTGGTTATCTGGTATAAATAGAAGTTGTGAATACTTTAAAATACACGAAGAAAAGAACAGCCGAACGAGAGCGAAACAGCAGTGCTCGCGAAAGAAAAACACCGGGGATCATATCAAATTTCACGAATATCACTGTGCTGTATCGTTGTTCTAAGCCAACGGAAAAATTATCGACCTCTCAGTTGCTGAAGTTTATAGTGAAAGTGCTTCGAATTCAATATTTTTGTCGAAGACTCCATGAACTAGTGTGTTACTTAGTTAATTAGTGGCGGAAGGCTTTGAAATTCAACAAAAAACCATGGCCTTTGTGACGCAATGAATTTTTCTCATTGAAAATTAATGAAGTGGTCTAACTACATGCTTTGTTGCTGTGGAGTTTTCCTAGCATACAAAGACATACAGAGACACGTAATAAGGCGTTTTGAATTCTATTGTCTTTGGGTCTGTTTGCTGCGTCCAGTGTGACACCCCACTGAGAGGAAAACAAAGGCAATCGATGCATCTCGTCTTGTAGTAACTGGATTACACAGATGATCTTGTGGAGCTTAACTTTTTGCTAGATTTGTTTTTTAAACTCTTTTTTTTCTGTCTGGTGGCTGTTCCATAATACATTTATTCAATTAGCTCTCAAGTCGTAATGTGGCATGGTTTTTATTCGGGCTCTAAATTAATGTTACACTTCTGAGCAATTCATTCTCATATAATGTACGACTGGAAGAGACAAGTTCCCTTCATTGATAGATACTATTCTTCCTGGGATGAGCCACGTAATCTACTTACATTCTATATCGCAAACACTTGAAAGCAATTTGCCCTTCAGACTGATTTGCGTTGAAGGGAAGGGAAGGGCAGGAGGGGAGGGGGGGGGGGGCTGTGGCAGTGTCGATGTACATATCACTTAGTTTTTATCCTCACACGTCCTGGTACCGACTTGATGACAATAAGCCCTGGAGGGATGGAGTATGGTTTTTGTGACTTGAACGGGTATTTGTCAAGGATTTGCCCTTCGGTCACAACACGCTACCTCACGTATACTGTGAATTCAAAAATTCAATAAATCTGTGAGTTATTTCAATTTATCAGATTCAAACCGACGCTGACGTTGCAGAGGTCTTTGAAGGCTATCATGGTTACCGGCAATCCCTATCTGCGTCTATGTCTCCCTGCTAGAGCGCAGACAGATGAAGACAACTTTTCAATCTAAAGAAATCGCCCACGGAAAAATGAGTTTTTATGTTACCCATACATTTATGTTGTATTAGGTCTGTGCAGAATAAATGGCCAAAACATAACTGGCCATAACTTCGCTCAGACACTACATTATTTGCTGAAATAAAAACTATTCGAATCTACAGAATCTTGCCAACGATCTGATAAAAAAAAATATGCCATCATGATAAAATTCTGGATTGTGAAAATTAATAAAGTCAAGAGTGGCATTTTTACCCTACATTTTTTCTGGCGCAGGTTTGCATCGAGATCCCGGAAAAAAGTGATAATCCGTTGGGGATAGGTCTAAGGAATAAGTGGGGTGAGGGAGAGTCTTGATGCATAATTGCATCATTTTTTTACTGGGTGCGCAAAACAACGCAAAACCCCACAGTTCGCAAGTCACCCGGCAGAAACTGATCGAGACTCTCCCTCACCCCCCTTATCCCTCAGACCTATCTCTGACGAATTACCACTTTTTCCCGGTTCTCGATGCAAACCTGGGTCAGAAGGACTTCGCCGAAACGATGCATGTTGAAAATGCCATCGTTGACTTTATTAATTTTCGCAATCCTGAATTTGATCATGATGGCATATTTTCTTTACCAGATCGTTGGCAAGGATGTGTAGATTCGAATGGTTTTTATTTCGACAAATAAAGTTGTGCTTGAGCGAAGTTATGGCGTTTTGAAAAAAGTGGTCCGTTTTGGCCATTTATTCTGCACAGACCTAATATTTGCCTAATGTGTGCCGCATGCAAAGTTTCACGCGAAAAAAGAAGTGAATTCGGCTAAGATACAGCACCACAAAGTCTTGGCCTGTGGACGGGGCCTCCGAGCAATTGCCCACCCCGACGTCCGCCGCGGTCGGAGACGCATCGTAGAAACAGGAAGTTACGTAAACACTCCCTCCCTCCGTTTCCAACCGTAGCGGACGACGGGACGGGGCTTTTATTCGGAGGCTCCGCCCACCAGGCTGAGAATTTAGGGGCGTACCTTAACCGAAATCTCTATTTTCGCGTGAAACTTTCCATGCGGCCATTGGCAAATACAACATAAATATAAGAGTAACAAAGAAACTAATTTTTTCCGTGGACGATTCCTTTATGCCATCAAGAGGGAATCACTGGAGGGCCTAAACGAGAGGAGACTAAGGACGTATTTGGCGTACAAGTCCGTAATGAATGTGAGATATTCTCGAGCTCTTTTGATGGCTGAGGTTTGAAAAGTTGTGAATTGGGTATCTCCCTGGGTGGGGCTCGGACCGAGCTCACTTTCGGGTCCCATTTGGATGGTGCACACCCTCTACATATATCATTTCTCTAGTGAGCTCTTTTCACAAGCCTTTTTGTGCACCATCTGCATTCCACAGGTGTGATACAGTTCCCCGAGATATTATGGGGTCATTGTCGCCAAGGTGGCTGTAATCAGGACCGAATCGCGTGTTAGCCATCGCGCTTCTTTTACGGAGTAACGCGCCGTTATCAGTGCTGATCGCTTGTTTTGCTGATTCAGATTGTGTGTGTGTGGAAACGACTCCTCTCGGGTTTATCACGAATTCACCGCTCGTTTTCTCGTCTATTGTGTCTCGTTTCGCACCGGCTCACACACACACACACACACGCACTGTTCTCATCGAGCGAACACCTTTCGTTTCGAACTGTCATTACCCCGCCGGATAAACACTGGGCTGTCTCATTGTCCCGAAATCGCCAGGAAAAAAATCGTTTGTGCTGTCCATACTCGATGCTAACAAAAAAAAGGAAAGAAAAAGACAGCAATATTCAAAACGAATAGGAACTTTGGGCTTGGAATTTCGCTGATTTCTAAGCGAACGTTGTGAAACCAGTCCATTGTGGGCCTCCAATGGGTAGCTAAGGAACTCCCACACAAGCGAAGGGTCACGGTATGTCGATGAATATTTTTTTTAAAAAATTCTCAAAATATCTGCTTATTTCCCACCTGACGGTCTATGGAGCGTAAAAGCCGGTCCATGTTCCTTTTCCAGCTCGTCATTGGGATCGCTATGCTTCCAAACCCGGTGCTATCGCAATGTGGAGGGGGGGGGGCATCCCACTACTGTACCCTATTTTTACCCAAGCCAAGAAAGGGAAAAGTGCTCTTTCCTTCCTCCTTTAAAGCTTAGGCAAAAGTAGTATACCCCTGAATGGCAGATCGACCCCTCAAGGATCTCTAGAGGATGTTAAATAAACAACTTTTTATAAGATGCCCCCCCCCTCCCTCATTGCGATAGCACCCCAAACCCCCTCGTTCGGGAATGAAAACTGGTGCTATACGAATCTATGAGAGGGGGGGGGACAAGTGTTCGAAAGGAGGGAAGGAGCTCCGTCGTGGATGAACTACTCCTTCGCACGCAAGGAAATGTCGCACCCATCGCGGAACTCTTTTCTCTCTAAGCTTGGGCGAAAACCCAAGCCCTACTCTGTTGTTCCTTCGGTTTTGCGGGTTTTTCTCGTTCCTGAACTTCACCTGTAGAAGCAGCTAACTAAAACTGCATTTCCCCGTAAGTTTCTCGAACCATCCTGACCATTTGATGCCGCCCTTAAAGGCATTTAGCCAATAGCACCTATCAAGACACCTCATCCAAAACCTCGGAATGCGATCAGAACATTGCGGTGGTACACGGTCATTTTGTGAATGTGTGATATGTGGTAGAAAATGTGATTTTGTTAGCCGAGAATGCCTCATTTCTCACCCCCTACTAACCACTGAGATGTCTTCCTCCGCGGTCGACAATGCCGTTCAAGTGCAAGCAATCTTACATCTGTTTAAACCCGAAGAGGGCAGCCATCTTTGTAACGACGAAAGGTACGTTAAGAGCAGCGGTAAAGCCGTACTGTAAGCAACCATACGTTCTTTCTTGGGAAGAGAAGTGAAACTGAAAGAATTTGATCAGTTCTGGTTAGCTTTCGTGCTACAAAATATGTCAATAACTTTCACATCACAACAAATTTGCTGACGAAGCATTTTGCATTCGGATGGTGCTCGAGTCGGCTGTTCAAGGAATGCACGCTGCGAGCACAGAACGCCCCAGTCACTTCACATAAACCTTGGCCTGAAAAGCTTGCTTCTCGATCATCTTGGACTCGATCCGCGCTAAGTATGTACCTGGGTGCTCTTCGTGCTTAACGTTTCCATCTGGTTGCATGATGTCGATCGGTGTTCATGGCCGATCACATGTGTGAGAGGGTGTATGGCAAGTGAAGAGAGCGACGAAAACTGGGGAGAGAGATAGCGCTAGTCGTCGAGTACTTTACTACCCATCCCACATCTGAAAACGTTGTCAGTCACTAGTCAACCAACCGGCTATCGTCAATACGAGTCGATATCGCTGCTGCGAACTCTGTGTGAGAGCCGCCATGCTACCATATCTGGAGATCGAGTCACGATCGAAAAGGTTCGTCGTGTTCCTTTTGTTCACATTCACGGGGTGAGCGCGCCTCGTCTTACATTTCGTAGCAGCGCTCCGCCCTCCGCTCACATATATTTGATTTGCTATCTCGAACACCAAATCAGCAAATTTTTGGAACCCGTTCCACTGGCCATTCTGTGTCACTGACGGGACGGCTGCCTCCAGCCTTTCATTCCCGAGAACTGACAGATCATTTCTCAAGCACATCTGTTTTTACTTGAAGTGCGTGTGTGTGTGTGTGGTGTTTTCGTGTTGGAACGCTGACAGGATGCGTGTCAGCTCCAGTGGCTGACTGGGTGCCCCTCTTAAACACTACCGGCTCTGCCACGGTACCCCCGAAGCTCTTTCATTCGTGATACACCCCTAGAGGGGATTGGCTGTCGCACAACGCCCCTACCCGTCTAGCATGACGTTGTGACATACCCATTCAATCCACATCAGCCACGCACGTCAAAACAATGTGGGAGCCAGACATCACTTGAGATGATCGTGTTTTTCCCTTTACGCAGCACATCCAGTTCGACAACGACTACCACGACGACGAGAAGGCTGTAACGACGGCCACTGCGCTCGCGCGTTCGTGCGTTCGTCTCAAATTCGCCGCTTTGGGCTGCTTGAAAGCCTCCTCCGGCGCGGCGCAGTGGTGGTGGTGCTCAGCTCGTCGCAACCGCCGCCGCCCACGTCGCGACCGGTTCTCTTCTCCTTCCCGTCCAACTCGGCCCGCGATACCATTGAACATCTTTGCTTGTTTTTGGTTTCTCTCTCTCTGTGGCGTTCCGTTCGAAATGAATCGTTCTCCTGCTCCGAACCCTATGCGGCGCCAGCCTAACGTGGCTTCAGCTCGGGGTCATCGCTCAGCGGAAATCGCACCATTTAAATGCCGCCAGGGCACTATCGCCGAATAGCATGAGTTTGTGCTGACGTCAAGCGGCGCTCTTTGTTCTGCTGTGCGCCCATCTCCGCTCCTCTGTCACTGCGCCACGCACACAGCGTGCGAAAGAGAGGGAAAAGTGAGGAATGTGATGATGCTGATGATCACTCCCACGCAGTATCTACTACTACTGTTTTTTTGCGGCCGAGTGTTTATGGGCACGAAAGCACGCGCGCCTCCCTCCCAACCGAAGAACGTCCACGGACAGTTATCGCTCGAACGTGAACTAATTAGTGTGGAAGATTCACGGCAATACATGTATGCATGGGTACCCCAAACAAGGTCGGAACCAGTTCCTATCACATGCTGTCTGTTTCTGCCCTTCTCTCCACCTCTCAATGGGGGTACCCCCCACGCGTAAACACTACCGAATCCGGTATGGTAGGGATGAGCAGGTTACGCCACAAGTTACTGGTTCGTTGCAGGTACATAGGTACACCACCACCAGCAGCAGCATCAGCACACAGACACCCCGTGCAGTTGTTGATCGTCGTGGCTTCTCGTGACGGAGGGAGGAGAGTTTGAGAAGACGCGCTGTCGGTCGATTTGTGTTGTGTTGTGGCAAAACAAAGTCGTAGACACACTTTTACCCCCTTCCCAGAAACCACCACCACCATCACCCACCCACCCCTTTTTCTCTCTCCACTTTCCTCTGAATTTCCCTTTTGAGAGGTCCCCATCCAGGCCAGTCCCAGTAATCGGCAATTCCATGGCCCGATTGGTCACTCCTTCCCCGCTGGGGTCATTGCTCACTTCAGCAAACACCCTTTCTCATTGATTTTAGATTTTCTGCAGTTACGTGTGCGTATGCATACTGTAAAATCGTTTTTGAGCGTTTTTTTTTCGTTTGATTGAATAAAATTGGGAGGGGGGGGGGTGACTCCCCGAAGTGACGATTTTTGATGTACGGAAAATGAAATTCGTAATTTGATATGAACGATGTACGTATCCGTTTGGCGTTTCGCACTTCCCTCAAGTCTCCGGGAAGTATCGATCGTTGAGAAAGTCGATAGAAAACTCTGTCGGGCTCTCTCGTTCTCTCTCTCTCTCTCTGTGTTCCTCTCTTGCTGATAATTACCTTCACACTTGCTTGCTAGCATGTTTTACTTGACATTAACAATATGCCCGTACCAGTACATACCATACTGGGACACCCCAATCAATAGCCAATTAACGAACGGCGATCGACTGATCATCGATCGATCCCTCTTTCCCCCCATTTGAACCACCTGCCCCTCCTTTTCAGTGAGGAGGTGCGAGTGTGATGGTGGTGGTGGTGATGGGGATGAGACATGAGCGCGTTCCGAATTCTATTTGCGACCACCCCAGTGTGTCGCGTCGTTCGCGTTCGCTTGGCTGTCATTTCTGTAGTGTTTCGAGGTTCTGTCGTTCATCCTAGTTTTCTGCTTACTCAAGCAGAGGAGTCCGACTTGTCGAAGATGATCGATCGTGTGAAATGCCCCCGATACACACACACAGCGGAATCGAAATCGCATGTGTATGTGTGTGTATATGCAGGCGGAGAGACCTGCAGGGCGTTGTGCCCCCCCCCCCCCCCAAACCACACTCGCATTCATCCAGTCACTCACTCATTTGGCAGGTATCCTAGTTACCGCTTCTTCTCGAGGGAGCTGTCATATGGCATCCAGGTTCCGAGCTTCCCAGCCGTACGCAAAGGGTACTCAGCACAGGTGTCGTCAACGATAGGAAGTTACTTCCTGGTCTTCAGGCTTCACTGGTGCTCTCGCCGCCGCGGCTCGTAGCAGCCCTCCTTCGTCGTCGCTCCGCCACGACGACGAAGAAACGCCGCCGCCATCGTCATGCGCTCTCCGTTGATCGAAGCGCTCTCCATCGTGGTCCGCTCGCCAGCTGCTCTCTGTCGTTCTGCTATTCTTCCGCGCCGAACGCTTTCTTTCTCTCCCAACCTCTCAACGACGCGTACGAAATCGCTCCGAAGGCGGCGCAACGTGCAATCTGCTACTCTGCACGCTCTCCCAGCTCCATTACACTCTCTTCGCCAGCGCTACCGTACCACCTCTCTGGCACCGTCCTCGTCTGCACACTCTCTGCTGTTCCTCCTCGTCATCTGACGCCTTTTTACAAATCTCCTCAGCGGGCACGCTGTTTCGCCACAGCCGCCAGCATTGGTGTTATTCCGTCAGGAGTTGTTTACTTTCTGCACAGCAGTCGTTCCACAATCGATGTGTGAGTGTATAGGCTCATGAATGCTGTTGGGGGTATAGTGCCACCAACTAATGGGTGTTGTCCCCATTATGACCCCATAAGTCAGTCATATGTGTATGTGTTGTACATATAGGTATCGAGCGATCATCGGCCTCCATCTATGGACGCGAATCTAGTCCGGTTCGTCGGACGCCACGCGTCTACGAGCCGGCAGCCAGCCGCCGTCACGTGCGCGAGTTCGTCGTCGGGTCCGTGACTGCTTCTGTCGTTGTCGTCGTGCCCGCCGCTCCTTCCCCTTCACCCCCTTTCGCTCTCCTCGTCCTCGTTCATTCATGGCTCTCTTGTCCTATTGTTTCCCTCTCACACTCCCAGACGAATTCATCCCTTCACCGTCAAAACAACGCCTATTTTCGTTCGTTCCGAGTTGAACACTTTACGACTCAGTGACGCCTTTCGTATCGTTTCCTTATATGCTGTGAACTGGCCTTTTCCTTTTGAAGCTACCGTTTGTACCGTTTTTCAATAATTTTTTTTCAGAGAAGTTGATATGAGTGAGGCGGAGTCGCTGGGCAGTAGCAGCGGCTCGGATGAAATCGCGTTCTCGCAACTGCTTGCCTCGGTCGCACGGCCGATTCCGCAGCCCTTCGCATCGTCCCCATGGGGCTCAGGTAAGGCTTCCTCTGTGTTCTCTTTTTCGTGCCCCAGGAGAGCACTCTCGTGGCGTGACACCGATAGACGGCTTTTCTGCGAAGGGATAGCCAATAAACTAATAATATCGCTTTGGGGGAGAGGGGGGGGGGGGGGGGGTAGCAAGCAGAAAACATTCGGCCCAACCAGTTGCCCCAGCAAAGCCACTATTCCTCTTCATTCTATCAGCAGCTGAGAGGGAGATATCGCATCGGACAACATAGCACATCTACTTGGGAAATGGATCGTTGATCATCGTCGGCCCGATGAAGATATCGCCCCCCCCCTCCCCCATCCAGTCAACCATTCTTAACAAATACAAAACGTGCTTTCAGCGGGGGCTGGCTGGCTACCATGTGCCTACCACGCTGTGCCTATCTTCCTTCCCCCATGTTTTTCGTCTCCTCTCAACATACATGACATGAGAAAGTCTGTCGAACGTGTTCTCAATAACATCCGTTTTTAAGCGGCTACAAACCAGTTGGATGGAAGTCAGGCCATCGGTAAAATGGGCGTGACGAAACCGCCTTTTCTTTCCGCTCCGCTGTACAAGACTAGAGAACACTTTCTGAGAAAAGTGCGCAATAAATGGAAATGTTCCATCGTGGTGGCTGGTTTTAAATGCTCCACTTGTATGCACTTAAATGTGAAAAAAAAAACTTGAAGAGTGAATGAAGACCACACACACAGCGTCCATTGAATGTTTTATGGGCTTTTTGGTGTGAGAGCTCTTTGTCCGCAGAGTTGTCCATCCACTTAGATGGACCGTGTGCACCACATAAGCCCATTTGCAAATAAAAAAAGAACAGAAATTCGCTTAGAATTGTCTCCTCACTCCTCACGTAGAAAACTGGATATGGTGTACTATTTCGCCATTAGATTGATGCTATACTTCGCAGTTCTGCGTTTTTGCGTTTCTGTAATTTTCCGACGTTACGTCCTATGCGACTCTGCGATCGAGGGTGTCTGCGCGGCTTCAACTTAGCAATCGTGGCATCGCAGAATCTCGACGTCTGGCATCAGCCTTAACATTTGGAAGATTGGGCTTTTAGAAAGGTTTTCAGAGTAGTACTCTTCGTTTTCGGCTCTTCAAGGTCTCAGGATTACTCGTTTGAATTTTTCTAAAAAATAAAAAAATATTTTTTGCTTATCTGGAGATTAAGGAGAACAGCCTTTAGTAAGGAAGAACGTGAGGACTATAAATTACTTTTTTTTAGCAAACCTGTTGCATTGCATTGCAATTTCGAGCACAATTTATAAAGAAAGAAATTAATGATGAAAATCGGTTGTAATGGAACATTTGTTCCGAAAGAAGCTGAGAAAAAGTTGTCCATTAGTTGGTGTTCATGGCGCTGAATGATCGTATTTTGTACCTGTTCGGGGACAACATCAGTCATCGAGCAAGGAACCATTAGGCCTAAATCATACGCGTCCAGTTTTTCAGACCCTTCAGGCAGGCCCTTGTGTAAATTTTCATCTTTCCTAAAAACATTCGCAAAAATCAGATTCCCGTCAATCAAGTGGCACGTCTAAAAGTTCACAGAAGAACTCGACGAACAACAAGTTGGCCGGCACAGAGACCGGCCGAACGTGGCGAGGTGGAGGAAGACTACTTGTGAGCTCCCAACGCCCCCCCCCCCGGTCTTTGTCCTCCGATCAACGACTCTTTGTCCCCGAACTAACTGTCTTGGTCATTTATGAGGCCGATAAACGTTTGTCAATTAGCTCACCATGGGAATGAACCCCACATTGTTCCGCATCCAATACGTGGGGTCGATTAAATATGGCACCCACAGGTCGGACACTAAATTTGTGGGACTGAAATATGTTTCTATCCCTACAGATAGCGCACTTCTATTTAATTGCGCGTAACAACGGCGCCTCTTACCACTGCGCTATCTCTAGTGTTTATGTAATATGTAAATCTCTGGGCGGGTTGCAGGATTGCTAATTCGAACCAGATGTGCACATCTGACGTCCGTGGTGACCTTCAATCCTTCAAATTCTCTCTCGCATCAAGAAACATGAAAAAATCAAGATCAAGATGATCATGGTTTCGAAAATCTGACTGCTTCGACGTCAACGTCTGCAGAATAAGCCATGCACCCTACCTATATCCAGAAAGTATGAGCAATTGGAAGTACACCCTGTACTACATGCGATACAGAACGCTTCGGAGCTGAAAAGTAGATCATAAAGTCATACTTTTTTTGATCCCTCTCTGATCACTAATTGTTTTGATCTTTGGCGCTTCATATGACGAAAAAGAAAACTCAACCTTTTTTTGCACGTTCATTGGTTTTTTTCATGATTTTTTTGTGATCACAAAAACGGCTATATTTCAGTAACAGTGGGAATTACGATCAACATTTTTTGGAAAATAACACAAAGTTATGTCTTAGTCTACACAGTCATGGAAACGTAAAGATTTTTGAGAGCGATTTTTGCAGTGCAGAACAGGATGCTATGCAGATACAAGGGGGGAGGGGGGTGGACAGGAATGTTTTTTTTTTTCAAATTTGAAGGGCTCATAATCATTTTTCTGCATTGTTTGTGCTTTTATTGGTTTGCTTTGATTGTGCTATGCAGTACCCAGCACGGTAAATCGGGTTGGAAGACATTAAGGTCCTAAAATGGGACCTGGCCTTGGCCTTCCATAGGCTCTGAAACATGGTGTTCCTAACGGTATCAGCTTTCTCCTTTTTCTATGGGTGATCGAGTGATAATACAAATCGATATGGATCGATATAGTTGTTGCTCAAAGATGGCATATTAATTGGAGAGCAATTAGCAACTAGTCAGTTTGAGGTCTGGAAAAGATCTAATGAGGTGCAAACATAGGATGTCAGGTAAATATGGGTGTTTCCACCTACAGTAAGCCCCTTTTAGGCTTTGTTCCCATTGCATGATGATTTTTTTACAAATGCGCTTTTTCGCTTTCCAAGTGAATCAGACACGTAGAGGTAAAGAAGCGAGAGTGACGATAAAGAGGCAGAGCATCCGCAAGGAAAATTCCAGAAATCATGACAGAATTAATTATCAAAAATTGATCGAATCAGGAAAATGAAATGGGGTGTTTAGGAAGGAATTAGTTTTGCAATGGCCCTAATCTTATGCGAAGTAAATCGTTCGTGGATGCAGGGACGCTAGTCCTGTCAGTCCTCATCATGTGATGGACGCAGAAAACCATGTCTTTGATTCTCTGGTGTTTTTCAAGAAAGGCTTTCGACGCCGTAGCGACTACGTCATGTCGCAGTTTAGCGTAAAATCGTTTAAACGCAATTAACTAAATGTGACCCTGTTGGGTGAGTGTATGGAAGGGGTGTGGAGGGGGGACAATGTCGTCAGTGCCGTCGAGTGCTCTCTTGGGGCCATTGTAGATCACTTTGAAGACGTGTGTATGTGTGTATGTCATGACAAATGTCTTCATCATTATTTCAGCTGTCTCGCAGCCCATGTTGGGCGGTTCATTCGGACTGGCACCGACCCCTCCGCCCATCAATGACCAGGTGGGCATAATCTCTTCTTCTCGTCGTCGTAGTGGTCGTCCGTCCGTTGTGTGTGTGTTGTGTGTCGTCATCTCCCGCCGTCTCTTCACCACCATCCCCCTTTTTTTATTGCATTTGGGCCGACTTGATCGCCTTCTTTGTGTGTTATTTACGATCTGCTCTGATTCTCCACCTTTTATCGCCTTTATTTTATTGCTCCTTCATTGATATCCGTTTATTTGTCGACATTCAAAGAGACAAAATATTTGAAGTGAATAGACCTGAATTCCCTCCCCCTCCATCTTATCAGGATTCTTGCAGTTTAATCGATCGATCCGATTATCATGAAGGAAGGAGGGGGGGGGGGGGGGACAACGCACAACGAACGGCGTGTGCCCGTGTGTGATCGCATCGTCGTCGCAGCAGTGGCGTTTGACCTCGCGCCACTGGGCGCGATGGGGCGCGCGTTCGCCGCGGTTCGTATCCGTGCCAGGCGCGTGGCCGCGACAAACATTTCGTGGACCTCGAATCGGCAGCCCCCACATCTTGCGCGATCCTATCCGCCCCCCCCCCCTCTCCTCTCCCCACGCAACGCCACGTACTCATTCGAAACCATCGAACACCACTCTTCGTGCTGACGTGGAGTTCCTACGTCCCAGCGATCTCGGGCGATGTAAAACGCAAAATTTCCTGGCTTGTTTGACGTATTTCCCCGCGTTCAACCGGTAAAGCGTAGTGCGTGTCGCAAGCAGTCGCTTATGTGGTGGAAACTCCACGAAACTCCACATTTCACCAAGATTTCTCCACTCATCACTTCTGCAGATCGGAGCGATAGTGTGATTGTGGGTTCCTGAGTTATACCCTTTTCGTTTTGCTCAGCTTAATTTTTTCATAGTTTTGCACGCTTAATGACCGCAAATTCGCAACATTAATTTTTCCTTATTCAGTGATTTTCTGGCATATTGGAAAGAGGGTTATCTTGCTTGTTGATGGGTAATCGTGAAACGTTGGGATTGAAGAACTCATAATTATAATTTTCTGGTCCTACAAAGCCGCGATATGACACTTGTGGGGTCATTTTAGTGTTTGCTTTTATTCTGTGGCTGACAACTTCAGCAGTATATTAGTATCCCCCTCCCCCCCCCCCCCCACAGCTGAATTTCTTTCAGAGTTTCGCTTGAAATACTCTGAATTTACCCGTTTTGTTCCGAATTTTAGGCTAAACTTAGGACCAATCCCTTCCTTCCTATGGGTCACCAGGCATTTTTTCAGTGGATCTATTCTATATGGAACTGACACTCGTTGAAGGTTCAAAATCATCCCCAGCTTCTTTTACTTGTAGCGCCTCGAGTTTTCCATTCAAAAGCAGAGGGTTTATTTTTGATTTGAATCTGAATGTTGTATTGTCACGGGCATGGTCCGGTTAAACTTCCACTTCATCCCGTTCTTCCTCAGACTGGGAAGAGTTTTGGCATTTCTCTAAATTAAAGCTTTGATACCCATTTGTCTACCCTCCCGAGAGATCTCCAAGTGTGCCACTTCTTCGTTTGTTTGCAAGCCTTAGTGCTCTTGGCGAAGAGAATCTGTGTCGTTTGTCCATTTGTTTATTTCCTGTCATTAACCATTTGTTTATTTCCTGTCATTAACTGTCAAAGTCATTCATCACCCGATTGCACCGATACCCGTTATCCGACTGGTTTTCAGGTGGTGAAGTGTCCGCTGTGCCAGGAGCCGTTCCGCGAACCAAAAGTCCTCGCGTGCTTCCACTCATTCTGCAAGGCTTGTCTCGAACGACAGATTGACTCTGCTGAACGCATTGTTTGCCCGCAGTGCCACATGGAGACACAACTAAGGTACATTTAGGGATTTCTTATTTTGAAGCATGTGGTTTTTATTTTATATACTTATTTTGGATCAATCATGTAATGTTCCATTGTTCAGCGTACAACTCGGCCTTGACTCCCTCCTCTCCGACTATGGACTTGAGGCAGTCCTATCTCGCCCTAACATAATTGATGACAAAGGATTGCTTTTCGGCTCTCCTAGTTCCACTTCATCATCTCCTCCCCTTTCTGACTCGCCATGTGATCAGGTACTTTTCTCCACTTTTTTCTGTTATTGCTTTTGGTAGCGCAATTTGGATGGAGAGCATTGGAAGTCACATCCCAGCGCTCTTTCTTTTCCTAGGCTTTCTAACATTCCACACGATCTGGCTCGCAATCATATAATTTTTTTGAAATAGTTGCCCCATTTTTATTAGCTTGTGTTGATTGTGCTCTGTGCAGATTTTTAAGCAGTGGCCTGAAAAGCCCCCTGTTTCCACGTGGCGCCGCCGCTTTGATACATTTTTCTCATCCATTGTTGGGAAGTATTTGTGTAAACAATTATTGTTTTAGAACTCTAACACAACCAATCGCTCGGCTTGTACTGGATGCAAGTCTGGTGAGCGTGCATCCCATTACTGTCAAGAGTGTACTCACTATCTTTGCACCAACTGCACAATGGCTCATCAATACATGCACTGCTTTGAGGGACACCGCGTCGAACCGATTTGCCAGGTTCAGGTTCGTTTCGCAGTCGAGGTCGTTAGTGATAGTGTTGTGCGTTGATAGTTTTTCTTTCATTCATTTTCCTATCTCTTATGAACAACAATTTAGCCGTCGATGCCTCCTTCAAGCGCTGCTTCGGCACACGAGCGATCTTGCAAATGTCTGCAACATCGTGCTCAGCCGTTGCGCTTCTTTTGCCTAACATGTAACTTGGCAATTTGCCGCGAATGCACCCTGGTCGAACACGCCCAACCTGCGCATCAGTACGAGCCCATCACTGAGGTATGGTCGCATTTTCATGAGTTATTTTCTCATATTTATCGCTAATCCTCCGGTTTTGCCATTTGATACGATCTAATCTAACTTTATTTCATGTTTTCTCCAACTTTGAAAAAATTTATTTTCAAGGTTGCCGACAAACAACTCAGTACGATGGAGATGCTGGTGAACGAAGCCCGCAATAAGCACATGGATCTCTTAGAGATGTTCAAGCAGGTTCGCCATCATTGTCTTAGCGCGTAATATCTTTCTTTTGCTCTCGGGTGAATAGCTTCGTCTGTGTATTACGCGTATCCATCAGCGACATTTAGGTGGACGCCTCTCAACAGCGATTAAGTGCTAGTCTTAGCCGGGCTCACTCACAGCTTGATGAGAATGTAAACGCTCTGGTGCGTATCATCGATGAGGCGCGTAAATCCGCAGCTAAGGAAATCGATGCTGCGTTTTCTGCCAAACAGGTAAAGTCTTTCTTGTCTCTATCAAATTTCGTTCGCGGTATTTTTGAAAGAGTACTCCTTTGTACTTTCGTTTTTGTCATGGTCTGTGCAGGATATTAGCTTTATACTAAGGTTCTTATTCTCGCATCATTAATGAAATGAGTTGTGAAGTTGATGAGGAATGAATTGGTACAAAACCAACGGCTCTAAATGTGAGCAAATGCTTTTAGGAGCTGGAGGGTCATACTAGGAATTCAAAGCTGAGATTCGAGAACAGGATAGCTTTCTGTCTCCGTTCTCCCTTTCTTCTCCTCCCTCTCTTCCCTTTCATGTTGTTTCTTTGTTGAAATGGTCAGACGGGGGCAAAATGACCTACCTCCCTTCTCTTCCCTGGTGAATTTCAGTGGTGAAGTAGGTAGACTGAAATGAAGGCTCTCCCAGAAATCGTCTGATAAGCATCTCTGTGTAATCTGTGTCGAAGTGTTCATTGGCGAGAGGCTTTTTCAAGGATTTCAAGAAACACTCAATTTAAACACTCATTGTGAATGTTTAGAATGGGTGTTTGTTGGACGTGCTCCTCAGACATGAATCGCAACATAATTTCTTGAAAAATCTCGATTGCAAGTTGCATTAGGGATGTCCCATACCCATTAATACCGTGCGCGTGCGTTGGTGACCTCGAAAATGAGTCTGAATGGATGTTCCTATTGTGTTTGCCTTCTGCACCTGTCACACGAGACGCACATACTGTTGGCCTTAAGTAACTGACCGATTTATTTCTCCGCAATGACGCACAAATTTCCTTTTTTGGTGTTCTGCTGTGGAACTTCTGAGTCGAATAAATATCTAATTCCCATGTCATTACCACTCCAAAGTCCCACTTTTGTTTGATTAATTTTGCATTTCTCTCAATTGAGGTGAAAAAACCACTCAATTTCACTTTTTTAGATACAGCTAACCATGGTGGATAAACGTATCCAACAAATGACTGAGAAGCTCAGTCAGACGATCGACTTCACCACAAGGCTTGTAAAGTATGCATCGCCTACGGAAGTTATGGTGTTCAAACAGCTTCTTGATACACGGCTTCACCTATTCCTAGCATTCAATCCTGATGTGAGTGTAAACTGTCTTCAATAAGATGTGCTCATAATACTGACCAATTCTAGGCGTCAAATGCCCTTGGCTCATCATGTGAGCTGGAGCTACCTCCATTGAACCTCACGAATGCACGACAAGCCATTCAAGGTTTATTTGGGCAAGTCCGTGGTGGTGCAGCTGATTGGAGTGGACAAGCCAGTTCACAAACGGGAATGCCTCCCACACCAATCGGAAGACCTCCAAGCAGACAGGTTCGTGTGGGATTGAGATCTGTGGTTCTAGCATTGTGATTTCACCTTATCAAAGTTGATCAGCAGAATTAATTGCTTATGATTTAAGCTCGTGCGCTCCCCGCCCCAAGCTCACAGTGTTCCCCTTGCGCCAAGCGTGTTCTCTGACTCTAACAACTTCCTTCGTCCGAGAAATGAGCTTGGAGGTTCTAGCCAGTCTCTCGGAAATTTCGTCAGCGACGTTTCTTCCTCTCTAGTGGGTAGTTTTCTTTTTTAGATGTTGCTCAATAACGTTCATGAAACTTTAGGACTGAAAGCTATAATTTCATAGTGCTCTTGAGGGAAAGATGTTTTTACATACCTTTGGTTTTTAACGTGTCCTTGGTATCTTTCAGCCCCACGATTTGCTTCCTTTTTACTGTTGCTTCGCCTTGTTTGTATGGGACATGTTCTTCCATTTAGTCAGTGGAGAACACTCAAATTTTGCAGGCTATAATCAGTTTAATGGGAGTGAATCGCCGTCCTTTGAAGTTTCAACAAAATACAGAATTCAGCCATGCTGCATTCCATTGTGAAACTTCAGCCCTTAGTGATCGCACATACATGTGCATTCAGTTGGAGAAATTTACAGGATGCATGTGGCCTGCCACCGGTTTACAACCATTATGACAAGTGGTCAATCGGAGTGGAGCCCAGCCTTGGTATGCTGGAGCCAGGAAACATCGAGGATGAAAAGATGGGCCCACTCTACCCACCGAGGTACGCTCTCTTTCCTCTATTTTCTTTCTTTTCGATTCGAAGCGATTGAGACCCCTTTCGAACCTTTTTCCTACCGGTTTTCGAGCATATAAGTCGCGTATATTACAATCGTATCGCAGGAATTTTTCAGTTTTTTCCTTCCGCCTTTTTACCATGTTTTCCAAGTTTTCGTTTCCTGAAAACAGTTGAACGGCACCATGCTGGTTGCCTGGCTCAATAATAAGTATTTGTTTTCACAATAGCCCATAGTCTTAGCCATAAGCTTCCATTGTGTTGAAGTTAATTTCGGCTAGGAAACCCGATGTTTCTCATGCAGTCGTAGTGTTGTAATTTTAAAGCTTCACGCTTTCAGCCGGTCCCAGATAAGTCGTCAGAAGATGATTTATCACTGCAAATTCGGTGAATTTGGTGTGATGGAGGGTCAATTCACCGAACCTTCTGGGGTGGCTGTGAATGCGCAAGGTGACATTGTTGTGGCCGACACGAACAACCACCGTATTCAGGTCAGTTGTTTAATTGGCATATTTATGTATTTACTTCTATTCAGTTTTGTCCATGTGATGAGATTCTATTGATTAAGGTGTTCGACAAAGAGGGACGCTTCAAGTTCCAATTTGGTGAATGCGGTAAAAGGGATGGACAACTGCTATATCCTAACAGGTTTGCTACAGTTCAAAAATGCTTCTTTCGTTTTCTTGTTCTTCCATTTTCTGACTGGTTCGGAACTTTTTAAGACTGTGGCTTTCATGTAGAAGGTAAAGTAGAGGAAACGTCAACTTCTTCTCACTTCAGAGTGGCGGTGAATAAGATGACCGGTGATTTTGTTGTGACTGAGCGATCTCCAACACACCAGATCCAGGTGTATAACCAGTATGGCCAGTTTTTACGAAAATTCGGAGCTAACATCCTTCAACATCCCCGCGGAGTTTGTGTTGACACTAAGGGCCGGATCATCGTGGTAGAATGCAAGGTGTGTTGATGTTACACTTAGAAGTTCCTATTGTCTATTACCAACAGAGTATAACGTTTTTCTTTGAGTTTTCTCCATTGAGATGGTGGATTCAGGTGATGCGAGTGATCATTTTCGACATGTTCGGAAATATCTTGCAAAAGTTCAGCTGTTCTCGTTACCTTGAGTTCCCGAATGGTGTGTGTACAAATGATAAGAACGAGATCCTCATTTCCGATAATCGTGCCCATTGCATCAAGGTCTGTATCTTTTCAAGAAAAAGGGATTTTTTTTTTGTCCATCTGATAGGTTAATGAGCTTTTTTGTAGGTATTTTCCTACGAGGGACAATTTCTTCGTCAGGTTGGAGGCGAAGGGATTACCAATTATCCAATTGGTGTTGCCATCAATGCTATGGGTGATGTCGTTGTGGCTGATAACCATAACAATTTTAATCTCACCGTGTTTTCTCAGGTACGTCTATTGCAAAAACTTACGGGTATTAAAATAATTGAAAGGTCTTTGTAATACTGTAACTCTTTGTAATATAGACGTTTTTGATCACTTCTTTCATCCATCAGGATTCTCAATGAAAATTATGTTCAGGATGGCGCTATGATTGGTGCTTTGGAGTCCAAAGTCAAGCATGCCCAGTGCTTTGATGTGGCGTTGGTTGATGAAAGCAGTGTGGTTTTGGCGTCAAAAGACTATCGCCTGTACCTGTATCGCTTCCAACGCAGTGCCGGTGGTAATCAGCAGTAGACTATTTCATGGCACCATCGTTTGAGTAGTAGCTGGTGCAAGTCTCCGGCCCCTTCATTTCACCATTCATCCCCTGTTGTGGTTTTAAAAAACTATCGACGACTAATCATTTCCTCGAATGGAATGTCTGTTGCTGTTATGGCTTGCACGTAGTCTTCCGTTAGGGATTGCGTCAGGCTGCACATTGTTGAGTCCCTCATCCTTACCTAATTCGACTTCCCGATGTCCCTGTTGTTTGTCATTTTGTTATAAGTTTCTTGGTTGGTTCTTAGCTCTTTTGTAATTCAATTGTGTTTAAGTGTTTTTGATTGTGTGTGTGCGTGTGTGGCAGGACAACCAAGGTCGTGTACTGAATAGTTGAAGAGGAAGTGCTTTTCGTGGTATGTGTGTGTCTCCTCAACGTGAGAAAATGGACCATGTAGGATGAGCAGTCGATCAACTGTAGCTGAGTCTTCGTTCCCACGAGTAGTGCGTATGTCTCCACGTGACGATCGTTTGGTCAAAGCTTTTCCCTTCCGAACACTTCGCTACCGCCCGGTTTTAAAATTTCGGTATAAGTTTTATCCATTTGTTATCGGCGGGGGCCTCACCCCCGCTCTCTCTGTTAAGCACTTGTAAAATGCACATATACATACTTTTATTTATTTGAATGTTGTTTTGTAATAATTGTAAGATAGGCGCGCTTGGGTGCTTAGGCGCGGCGGGCGTTGAGCGTCCCCCGATTGTTGCTCTTCTCTCTCTGTTTTGGTTATATTGTTAGTGCGCAACTGCCGGCCAGTAAGTGATTTCGATTAGATATGTCGGCGCTCGCGGAAACTACTAATCCCCCCGTATGTTGCTGCGTACCTTATCGTTATCTACCCGTTCTTAGATTTTCTGTTTATGAGTTTCGATAAATTGTTTTTTGTTTTGTGTCTCTCAGCATCAACACTCATCATGTTCAAGCTTAATAATTATCCGTTAAAAAAGTTTAGACGTCATAAGAGCAACACGAGCATCTAAACAATAAATAGTTATTTGAGATGACGTTTCCACTTCAGTTGGTGGATACAGTATTCACTGCAGAAAGGCTTATCGTTCCAAAGATGAAACACATAGATAAAATGTGATTTAATGGGTCTGTACACGACTCATTTCATGTTTGGAGACTGATTCAGCGGTGAAATAAGGACGATAAGTGGAAACACATGTCCGACAGGAAATGAGAGGAATGCGAAGGGAAGTGTGATTGTGAACCGCACACAGCGTATTGATTGGATACGCTTAGAAGGTGAACAGACAGAGCAGTTAAGGGTTGTTTGGGGTCCTTATTCGGGTAAAATGAGGTTACCCGGTCATTAAACAAACAAGAATAGACACGAGAAGAGGGCAGCCGAAGTTCAGCCTGTCAGGCTTTGACATTGGATTATGAACGGTCCAGGGTCATAAGTAGTCCGACTAGTGTGTTATGAGAGCACTGAAGCTCTGCGTTGGGGGCAGTATGAACAGTGAACGGTAATTGCAGTTCGATGAGACATTGTACGTATCCACACTAGCGCGCAACACGTTCCTGACCTTGCTTAAAACTGTACCGTGAACGCCATTGACCGCTTCAATCAAGCGACACGTTTTGAGGTCTTTTATATGGAATGAGAATATGATTCTTTTTAAGCCTCAAAAGAAGAAGTCCTGGTGTTAATGTAGTTAGGGGGGACACACCACTGAGCTTGGCGTCCACCGCTATTTTTGCCTAATTCATTGGCCCAAACCTTAGTTTAGAGGGAAGCCCCTACCCCTGTATTATAAGGATTAGGTAAGATCCACGCTTGACAATACAAGGTTATGGTTGTAGGTCGGTTCCGAGTGAGGGACGACAGCGCGACAATGAGTGACCCCCCCTACCCCTCCTTCCCTCACCCCCGCCAACTACATCAGAACCGAAATCTGTGCAACTACTATTCCTTCCAAGGTGTTAGGTCATTCACTATTTTATGTTTCGAGACGTGTCAAAAATTTAAAATTGAAACAAACTGCCTGCCTGTATTTAAAGGAACCGGAAGGGGTCAGATGAATGAGGAAGATGCAAAGAAATGATCATTTTGTTACGGACATTCAAGGTTAGAAGCGATAATCATTGGAAAAACCCGGATTTAAAAGCGCGGTGCTGAGTTGTGTATTCGCATCACATTCGCATCAACACACTGACTTTCCGAGTTGTCCGATGTAGAGATGCCATTTGTTGTCTCGTAGAGTGTATTTCATTCATTCGTGATGATGTGAAATGAGTGAAACAATACAAAGCAACAAACAGGTAAAACAATTGAATGAAGAATTAGCGAAAGCGTAAGAAAAAAGTGTGATTGCAAATAAAACCTAATAAATTCACTTTCGACGTCTTAGCAAGGTCTCGTGTGTGCACTGCGGCAAGTGCAGACCACCGTAATCCCATACCGTGAACCGAAATTGGCCTTCCCCTGGTGACTTTAAGGTGTGGATGTACTTTACATGATCTTTGGGTCCTTTGACTCTTCTTCCGGGAGTCTCAGGTACAAATCCGCTCCCTGACGGTGTGGTGGGGTCCTAATCGGGTACGTCCAGATCCAGAACCCACGGGTTCAATTTCATCCTTGTGTAACAAAAATGCTTTCGGTTATCTTGACACAACTGATCGCGCTCTTGCGCAGCTTATGTTTCGAACGGCCGTTTCAGCGTCTTGATCGACTTCGAACTCGTAAAGCAACAGGGCACGGATGACGTCTTTCGACAGAGACGAGCAAGCACAATTAGTACTACAAAATATGATCGGGAAGATTCTGCGTAAATTAGCAAAATGTAGATTTTTCCTGCAGCACTCTATACTTTAGATCCAAAACGTCTCTCAAAGCCTGTTGAGAGATCTATGAACAGCTCCTTCTGGTGGACTTGTTGAATTGTGCTGAAGATTCTCTGAAAACTTATCGTAAGCACTGCCAGTGCTCCATTATATTCAGGTGAGCAAGATACAGACGTATCTTGGCGGGGGGAGGGGGGGTGCCAAAAAAGAGTAATTTTGCTTGCAGCCCGCTTCCGCCAAATATACAAAACAGGGGGTAATGAAAGAGATAAAAGTATTAGGGCAAAATATCCCTGAAATGTTCCTCTAGAAGCAGAAGCAAGCTGAGTATTACCACTTTCACCGTCATAAAAGTATGGAGCCCAGTCGGCACAGTCGCGCTTTAGAGCAATCAGGGTCCGCTTCAATTAGCAGAGTCACCTTCTGTGATGGATCTCCGGTGGGAAGCTCCCTAGGGGCTGCCCTTTCAGTTCCCGGAAGTCACAGCAGCTCTCGCTGCTTGGACAACGCTGTTGTGCTCCGAGTGTCATCTTCCATGCCTCAAACGTGCCTGCGGCGGGGTTTCAGTGGTAATGGCACGTCTATTTCTTGGAAACGAAGGACGTTGGGAACCCGGAGATAGCGGATGTTAAAAAACATCACCCAATATTAATTTCCTCCGGTATTCAGAGTGAACGTACAGTCCATTTCCCGACGGCTGGCAGGACGAGGCCTACGGACTTGTATCGATCTCTCTCACCCCGCCACACACTCTCACCCAACTCTGTAGGCCACGCCTTGCCAGCCCTCGGGAACTGGACTGTATCTTAGCAAGGTTATAAACGAAGGTAACAAAATCTCGAATTTTGCCGAGTTGTGGTGACACTTCATGTTCACGCGGAAGAATCTTCCGATCCTGCTCGTGTAGAAGGCTGTTACGAAGTTCAGTGATATTGTGAGGTGTGTTCTTGAATCTAAGGATGGAAATACCACGTCAGAATCTGCAGTATTTCGAAAAAAGTAGGGTTGAAGGTGGCGGAGAAAAAGTTACTGTTTTTTGGCACTTCCTGTATAAGATCACATTCATACTTTGCGGTGCCGGCGGCTGAGCATAGCTGAGTTTCTAGGTTTCGCCTTTGTCATCCTATCTCGTTGCCTGCGTCGTCTCTGCACCTTCCCGGGTGTGCACCCCTATGTCAGGATTTCGCACCGCGACATGTAGCATGCTAAGCAATGCGGATGAGCTAAAGGCGCCATGTGGTGGGTCTCGAAGCGATTACAAGTCGACTGTGTATCGCTTCCCCTAGCACCACCGTGTAATCGTTCTAAGACCCAACTACCGCGCACACTGCGTCGCACACCGCTCGCCGTCGTGCGAAGTCCTGACATAAGGGTACACACCCCACCTCCCCTGTGCCACCCTGTGTCGTTGCCTGTGAAATAGCCACGGCCTACCGGCGCAAAGTAAGAACGCGGCCTTGCTTCCCACATCAAAGACGCGGTTGAATACCTTCCAGCAACTCTCTATGAACCAACCTGTAATCTATTAACCTCTCTAAGCCGATTCTGAGCTTATAGGGGAAGTTTCGAAAGTGTTCCGTCGAGAAGCCAGTGTTTATCTTTCCGTTAATTCAACAGGATGACAGTGAACACGAAATGAGGGAACGATAATTCCTATTTCCTTTCTTTCCTTTTTTTCCAAATACTGAGAGACGAAATTCCTTTTTTTTTTCCAAATACTGAGAGACGTAGTGTTTCGATGAATTGACCTCAAAAAGTGGTCACGGGTCATCGTCTGTTCCTTTATGTGGACAATCAACGAAACAAAACTATGAAAATCTCCCGAGGCAATTACCACCACTTTGCCTAAAAAATTAAAAATTTCCCCGGTCACAACGATTTTTGCTCACCGCCTTGGCAAAGAACTCACTTCTGAGAGTATTTCTTTATTGAAAGAATCGTGTTTCCACGAGAAAAACTTCACACGCGATCCACAGAGACTACACACTGTGTAAGATGAGTTCCTCAAAGCGATATGGCAACTTTTGCAAACATTTCTGTGAGTGTTCTACTAAAAATTCGTTTCCGATTAATAACAGTTGTTTGCTTTTAATAATATGACAGGTGAAATGATCAGAGTGTGAATTACAGATAAAACAGGAGCCTGTTGTAAAGTTTATAAACTGAAAAGTATACTTTGTAATTAGAATTGTAATAACCGAAACGCATCAGCTCATACATTTAAAAGAAGAGGGGTAAGGAGAAAGTGAGAACTGGGAAAACTTGTTCTTGAAAACAAGCCTTCCACTTCAGGAGAGGTGATGTGTAGCGAAACTCGCACTAAAAAAGCGCGGTATGGGATCTTATCACGGTCCCGCAGCAGAGGCTGCAGTCCTGCTGTTCATCAGCCGGGCGAGCTGCCGGCCCGGGCGGGACATGGTCATTAATGGGCTCTCGCCCGTCTGCAATCTAACCCTTGCTGATGACGCAGAGAGGCGCGAGAGAGAAAGAGATTTCCGGGTTTTTATTGCTAGGGGTTTTCGCCGTTTTATTTCGTTCTTTCTCTACTGTTACACCGCTGAGCACCCCTGTTTTTATATCCTGCAGTCTCTCAAATTGATATCTTTCGTTACTTTAAAGGTAACGCTAAGCGTGTGGGTGGAGTAACAACGGGAGTTGATACTGAAACAAGAGATCTTTCTAATAAAGAGCGAGGATGGAGAATGGGCTCGAAGCAGACGGTATATGATCCATGGTGCGTTTAACGGTTTTAGGCGCAATCGAAGTGCCTAAGGTTGCCTTCACACTCTGCGACCAAGTCACCCGAGTCGCCCGACACTCTGAATGGTGCGAAGGCTACCTTGTACTCTACAATACTCACTCACATCAAGGAGTAGCATTTCCAAATAGCATTTACTTTTACTTTCTCTATTTAAGATTTTTTCTCGGAGTATTAGGATTTTAATCTATTCCTGAGTTTATAGTGGATGCCTGCCAGTCATGGCATTGTAATTCAAGTCGTTATAGCATCAAATTTTTTAAATTCTGTACAACAGCTACAAAGTTCCTGTAGTGCTGGGTCGCGATCTTGGTACTGTTAGCCGATCTCACATCGCGCTCCAATTAAAGTGCATTACGCCGCGCGAAATCAAAATTTTCAAATTTGGCACGGCGCATTTGTGCAATTATGGCTTACGTTTGGTTGTTCATTTCGGGTTTTTCCTCTTTTTCTATTATAATATAAGACTGTGTTTTTAAAAGCTACTATTGACATGCTTCCAGTTACGAGTATGAGTTCTTTCTCGTACGCGCCTGGTACTGGCGCTGTACTCTCACTCGAAGGGTTTGTGCTGCCTTCTCATGGAAAAGAGCGGTATGTATACGTCAACAAATTTTTTCGTTATAATAATATAGCTGCATAAAGTGGACCTGCTTCAGAAAATCTCATGCTCTCCGTTCAGAAGATGTTGCAATTATTGGCAAATTTGAAAGTGTCATTGACGATGTTGTAAAGGAAGTTTTCAACGAAGTTCTTAATAAGGTGAGAGATGTTGGCCCAGACGGTTATTGGCCCGGATAGTGAGAGTAGGAGCAGTGGCAATTGTTTATATACCATCTACGACTCCACGATTTGATATAACTACTAACAGGAACTGAAACTGTTGTTCAGCCATAAGCACCTTGATTGGTGCTGATGTAGGGGGAGGAGGGGGGGGGGGGGGGGAGGGTTTGGGCACTTATGGTCCCGCTGTCCTCCCTCACCATCGTTGTTCACATCAATTCATACACTGAAGTGTGTATTTCTAACTGAGCTTTACTCGAAAAGGGTAGGCGCTTTCCCCATAAACTAAGGCTCTGTCTAAAATGGCGTCGGACGCTGACACGGTGGATTGCCCCCCCCCCCTCCCCAACTACATTAGCACTCCTTGGTCCATGGATAACGTACGTATCTTTTCAGATTGTTGGTTTTTTCAAGAGCCCCGTTGGGACGTCCTATCACAAGAACGACGCTTGTGCGAAATTGTTTCCGCGTGGGTGGTCATCCTGATCCTCATTACAAGGTGTCACTGAGGAATCATGAAGATTTCATTTCAGGCAAGTTATTAATGGGAGTAGTTCGATGTAACATTTCTGATGTGGAAAGAATAACGGATGGCGTAGTTGAACGACTGCAGCGAGAAATAAGCAGTACTGTGGTGCTTAGGCCTGACGACACGAATATGCTTGGTGTTGTAAACAAAATTAGAAGTGATAACGGAAAGGTTTGTTGGCTATGGTACCCTGGAAACTTAATCAAGTTAGTTGTCTTCAATTTCAGGGAAAACGGCTGCTTATTGTTGAACAGGCGGAATCTCTCAGTCCACAGCTCTTGAATGGACTGTTTTATTCTCTTTCTTCTATCAACAGTGACATAATAATTCTTTTATGCCTGAGAATGTCTACAAAACGAACAACGTTCTTTTCGGCGTTGTCACGAAGGATTTTAGCCTCCCTTGAATTGAGATCTTTCTCGATAGCACCTTCAGAAGAAGTGTTCGATCGCCTTGTTTCTGCTGTACTACTCAACCCATCTTTCACACATTTGAAAGTGGAGCCATCATTTGCAAGGTTTCTGAGGTACTTTTTTCGAAATATGATGTGAAAGGCATTTTCTTCACCGAAAATTTCCTTGAAACATTTTTAGGGCATCCTTTTTTCGTGACGACTTTTCCATAACATTTGTGAAGAAGTCGCTACGTTTTGCCCTCATGCAGCATTTATGGAGAATGCATAAGCTTGATTCAAATGTATGTTTTCGATGTTCTTTGTATCGTCTAGTTCTGTTTTCGTAGTGTTCAGGAATATTTTTGCCATTCTTTTTCATTTTTCCTGAAAAGATCAGCTTAATAACTGTTTCTGGAAGATGCTTCGCGAGGTTGCATTCATACTTAGTGACCGTCGACGCAACGCAACTCCTGTTACCGGCGGAAACTTGTTGGTCCGCTAGCAATCAAAGAAAAAGTACTTGGTTGTCATATGGTGATTGTAGATCGAACCACTGTTTACTTATCTTCTTTTCAAAATCATTCGATCGCAAGCGATCGTCAGGTAAGGCCGCGCTCATACTTTGCGCCGGCAGGACGTGGCTGCGTTCACAAGAAGAAGGCAAAGTGGCATGAGGGAGGTGCAGACACGACGCAGGCAACGAGACAGGGTGACGGAGATGCAGAGACACGCAGCTAAGGCGTGCCGCCAGCAACGCAAAGTATGAACGCGGCTTGAATACAGCGCTGCGCAATCTGCGGTTTAAACCAGCACGGCCTCGGTGGGAGAGCGCGGTCTTTTGCTGTTGAAAGTTATAAATACCGTTTTTTTGTTTCAGGATGAAGTATCTAAGAAGTTTGCCTACGACGTAAACGAATACATGAATGTCCTTACCTTCTTGCATGACTCTTTATACGGCACGGAGTGAGTTATCTGCTTGTCTTCAGTTTCTGGAGTTTCTCAAGTGATCTAATTGCTTTTTTATTTTGTGTTCCACTCAGCTTTGCACTTTCTCGAAATACTATTTTTTTCTCACTTTTATTACTTTTTAATCCTTAGTTAACATGGCATCATAAAAGATCACGCTACCGTAAATGTCATTATCAATTCGTTCACTCAGTGATGAAAATCCAAGGCCGCCGTCAGACTTCGCGTTTTCGCGATACTGCAGTGTCACCGCTCCGCGCGCGATGTTGCGACAATGCAAGATCCCAAGATCGCAGTATCGCGTGCGAATGTGTGACGCCCCGAAATCGCGAATTCTGATGGCGGCCCAAGAACGGTTGCACTAGTCATAAAGCCCAAAAACCGATGTGGTTGTAGAGATTCTCTGTTAGAGTACGTACTGACTCGAATGGAGCTTAGCCCATTATGAAACTAGGAGTTTACTTCGAAACAGAAAAAAAGGAACCGTCTAGTATGAATAAGGAATACTAACGGAGGGCATGGGTAATGAATGATGCCTATGCAACAGTTCGTGTCTCTTTCCTTGATGACTCATTTTACCTTATGCTTCCATTGGTCATGCTTTTTCTTGAAATGAAGTTCAACATGCATGATTAAGGGAGGGACAGAAACACCGGCACTCATCGAGTCTTCTTAAGTTACACGAAGATGTGCAACTGGAGGGTTTTTCTGAAAGGATATGTGGCTCTAACGAATACAAGTACGGTTTTTATAATGTTTTGTTTCCGTCTTCTTCACATGATGTTGAACCTCTGACCTCTATTTCCCTTAGGTACTGGACTCAGTCGCTCAGACAAATGTCTAATGAAGAGCTTTCACATTTACTGCAACACGAAGGAATCGCCAAATACAATATCGAATTAGAGGAAGTTAGCGTAGCTGGCGAATCTTCAGAAAAGGTTGGTAATGTTAGCAGCCTGTGGAGCATTGCTTTCTTTGTTTTAACTCGCCTTTATCATTTTGCGCAGTTTTCTTCCGTTTATAGATAAGGTCGCAGTAAAGAATTGTTGTATCATAGTGCGGTGGTGGACTATTTCATGGAGCTCTATGACTTTTGGAAAACATGGGTCTCACCATTATTGAGCTTTCTTAAAACCGTACCAGGGCCTCATCGACGTTTTTGTTCTGGTGGTATACATGTCAGTTGTGAATTTAGGAAGCTCACATGGAAAAAATCTCAGAGCGAACTGGTCGTTTGCAGTAGATATATTACCATATCGCTTTCGATTTCTGGTCTTATCTGCTTTCCAAGTATGCGGAACTGTCGGAGTTGAGATTTTCTCAATAAAAGGATGGCATAGGTAACATGATCCTCGAACATTAAAGTTAGAAGGACATAGCGGAATGCTAACCAGTAACTCTCAGCGATATCGACCCATAAAATATGATACTTAATATATGATACTTTATATAATATTACTTTGATCCCATCCGAGAAAGAGAGATCAAGCGAGCACCCTAAGAGCCATCAATCACCATTGCTCCAGTATTGCCTACATTCTTCAGAGTTCTGAGAAACCGCTCGAGAAGACGTCGGTGTTACGTCTGAAGGAGAAAATGAGAGAGAGGATATCTGCTGCGCAACGCAACCCTCAAACCTTGGCTCGTCAAAAGGCAGTCAAAACCCTGGAGGTGAGCTGGCATTGTTTGCATTTCGATAAACACAATAACCGCCGAATCAGTAGGAGAATACTGATTCGGCATTCACTGTGTGCTAAATTCTCGAGAAATCTTGAGGATGTTTTGCTTAATTAACGTCGATTTGCTCATTCCTACCTTTTGATCTCACTATACATACATAACAATATTTGCAAATTTGATAGTACTTCGTACGTAGGTGTACCTATACGAATTTCGCCATGGACAGTGTCATTATTATAGATTGTCCGGGAAAGTTCATCGGTTGCAGTTTCGATTAAAGATCAAAGTGATCCCAGTCAACCTCGATCGCCTCCTCCCGCTTTTTCGGCAACTTTCCCCGTTCACTCCTCAGTTGCCTCAAGAGGCGAATCTCTTGATTCCCAGTGGTCAGCCACTTCCTTACTAGGGCATTAAATCGTTGCTTCGAATCCATGACATATATGTACCGCATGCGAAATTTCGACTCACCTTTCGGCACCACAGTCATCGCTGATTTGTCCGAATCTACTGTGCTATTTGAGAGGGCGACTCTTACGCGTGCTGTAAAGGTTTCTGTTCGCTCCACCCTGAGGCAGTTGTATTAGAGGAATCAGAAGGGGTTGGAAGAAAGAGGAAAATAGATAGAAATGATCGTTTTGAACCGAACATTCAAGCTTGGAAGCTGTAATCGTAGATAAATCTGGATTCAAAAGCGCGACGTTGTGGTGTGCATTCGCATCTACCCCGCATCTCTTTGAGGTGCAACATCACCTTTACGAGTTGCGCGAGCGTTACAGTAGTTGTTACCGTAAACCAAAATTGCCCCCTCACGTTGTCTTTAATATCACGACCGGTAGTAAAACAACTGGTTGGAAAGCCTACAAAAAGAAAGTTTTTCAAAGCAAACTATTATCTGTAATGTGGTGATAATGCGTTATCTTTCAGGATGTTCTGCGTTCTGTTTTACGCCCAATTCCGTCATTTGCGCACTCCTCAAATTTCCTAATAGGTGGAGGCACTGAGCACTTTCTAGCGCCAAATGTTGCTCAGCATGTAGAAGAGTCGCTTGTATCCCAGAAGGTGAGCGTCTTCAATAAAAGAGGACTTTTTGACTATGTCTGCTAATTTTCATAAAATTATCATCTTGAGCGTAACATCATTTATTGTAGAAAGAGTTGCTGAGTATAGCCTTACATGCACTTCTGAAGCAGGGCCGTTGGAAGACGGTTTCTCTCTCTGAATGGGGAAAAACTTTTGCTGCCGATTGTATGGCCGAGGTAATGCTTTGATGAGAGCTCTTTGAAACTAAGAACTTGTGCGGGAGTGCTCGAAATTATTAGTTCATGTACTGCTTCATGGGAATTTTCTTACGCGAGATATTTTTAGGGCCTTAAAATAGAGGAGACGCAAGTGGAACAGATGTTCTTCGCATGTGTTGGCCAGTTCGAACTGATGGGCCTTATAAGAGGGAGCAGTGACCGCGAAACTCCTTCCGTTACGATTGTTCATCATGTTCTCAGTTCAATAATATAACAGGGGCACTGTGCAAGGGCTCTCCGACCTCGATCCATGAGTGAACATTAGGACATTTTACAGAAGAAGTTGGTAATACTGTGTCTATAGATGATATCGTAGTCAGACTGTATAAGGAATACTCGAAGTAGTCACTTTTTATAGAGAATTTTCTTTCTGCCGAACAACAATTGTGGCTTCTATTTCATGGATGGGGTAGAATGCTTTCTAGTCACACCTCATTCACATCTTCAATAGTACCCATAGGAAGGCTCAGGACGATGATTACTTATACATGAACTGGAACTTTGGTAGGTTTGATTGTTTGCTTGCTTGTGATTCTTTAACGCATAACCCATTTTTACCCGAACTGCTGCAGCCTGGAGAGGTCGTGCAAGTTAGGACTGGTTAGGGGCTGAATAAAGTGTATGGAACGCATAAAACCACAGCTAGCTCCGCCTACTGTGGGAGGGGTTTGCGCTGAAATGCCCGGTGCTCAAATTTAAGTCCTCGCTTGGGCTCCAAAAATCGAGGGACTGACTAAAGTGTACGGAGCACATAAGAACAGCCTAACTCTGTCTTTCGTTGACGAGGCTTGAATGTCCGGTGCTCAAATCTACAGCCTCGTTTGGGTTTCAAAAATCGAGCAAGTTAGAATTCGATTTATATATAGGTAAAGATGATTGTCTTCCAATAAAACCTTCATTTTATTTAAACATTCCAGTGTAGTTGTCGCAATTTTTCGTTTTTTGCACACTTGCTTATATGAACCAGAAAAAAATTTGTGCAGGAAATAAAGGAGGGTAGCCTCCGTGGGCAACGTTTAGGTCACATGATTTATTAGGCCCATGACCTCGTTATTGCAGATCGAGAAGGCTTCCTACTTACGGGAGAGGTGCATAGACCACGCAGGCTACGAGACAGCGTTGCACGGGTGGAGACGCAGAGTCACGCAGCCACGCCCTGCCTTCGGCCCCGCAAAGTATGAACGCGGCCATAATGGAACTATTTTTGTTGTCAGTCTATCTATAATCAACACAACTGCGGCATTTGGTACATTTTTTTTTTGTATGAAGGCACCCAGGGCTAATGATAGAGTCGGTAAAGGCAAGCCATGCCCTCCGTAAATTAAATTGAAGTTTCGGCCGCTTTCATACTTTGCGCACCGACGCCGTCACGCGCGTGACGGCGTCAAATCAACGCAGATGACGGCGTCGATTTGACGCCGTCACCCGCGTGACGGCGTCGGTGCGCGAAGTATGAAAGCGGCCTTCGAAGCGCTCCATTGTGGCGTGGGGTACATCGAGCTAGGAGGAACTGTGGGGTCTTTATCGCACCTTAGTTTGGCAGCGTTTCGTGTTGCTGAGCCGCTGCAGGTGGCCGTGTTTATGGGATAGACAGAGCCGTGGAACCAACTCTATTCTGACGTGTTGTGACTCAGGGCTTTTTTTGCCGTTTGCTTATTTACAAACAAGCTTTGCGACTGACACAGAAAAATGCAACACAGAAGCAATCGAAGTGTTTAGAAATAAAAACAGTTGCAGTTACCGGACAAAAATACTGATTTGTAAGAACTGTGATTCATCCAAACCACTTGTGTTTTAGCGGGAAGCTCGTCAGAATTGGAAATTCCTCTGAATTAGGGTCTGTTTTGCGGTCTGTTTCGATCGTTTTCTACTGTCGCACTATTTAGCATATTTGCTTTCGTTTTCCATAACTATTCTGCAATCGGCCGAATTTATGCGTGAGAAAAGAGAAAAAGACACATATTGATCAAGCGATGGGCAATCGCATGTTCACGCGATTCAGGCAGAAAGGGTGAGATACGTATCGATTAGGTGGATGGTACGCGAACTATAAACAATGCCTAACGGTATAACCGGTTTGAGGTATTATTCCGATGGAATATGGAGAAAGAACACAAGGTGGAACAATGCAATGGTGAGACAGTGGCAAGTTAGTGCCACTAATGAAGCTTAGTCGTTGTCTTCTATTTCGGAATGGGTCCCCTGATGGGCAACCAAGCTTTTCAGACTTCCAGGTTGGGTGAATGCGCTGTATTGCGTATAATAATTTATTTCAATGGGCACTGTGTGATGAATACGACATTAATTCCACTGAATTCCTTGTTTACCGGAACCGGAATGCAACACGTGACCATCTGGCCTTTCTCACCGAAGAGAACATTAGAAGGCTGAAAATGCACTTATCATTTGCCAGTGCTGCTTTGCAGCGCTGCACAGTAACATGAGTTTTTATTCACGCATCTATGACATTATGTTGTCCGTTCTATACTTATGACCAAAGAAAATGAGGCCATCCAGTTCCTACAAACGGTGGGGTAAATACATTTAAATTCTTTAAAAAGTGAAGACAGTTGCGACTTCAGCCATGATCAGTTCTGCGGTCTCTCTTTCCCAGTGGGCACAGCTCTTCAAACATCATGTGAAAGCGTTCAAAAGGTGGCTCGTCCCTGTCAGCTTTTCACTTGCTCTACATCAATTGCTGTTCACTGCCTTGTCAGATGTATTAATTTTTTATCCACAAACTTTTCCCTATAATTTAACAATGCTCAGAACAGTGTAGCACTTTGGCCGTGAAGTTAAATGAATGTCTTTGCATCGTCCCCACCTTCTTCGTTACAAGGACATATCATGGATGCCAAATCAAAAAAAAAGAATTATTATCGAAATTGATTTATGAGCATTCATGGTCACCATTCTCCTGATATCGAACTAGTTGATGGCACATCGCACAATGGTTACGATATGTTCCATTACTTATCACATGATTGAAAACTGAACACATTTCACACGTGCCTAGGTACCTGCGCGCTATTTGTTATTTGTTGTTCTATCTAACGAACACTTCAAGGAGTGCACTAAGGCCAACAAAGCAGTCCTGTTAACCGTCGCAAACGAGTAAGATGGAATAAATCTGAGCTGCCAATTCGAGATTTTATATACACAGCGGCTTCTGCTTTTCCTCTCTTCACATATGAGCTTGTGTTTATTTTCTGCCATAAAAGTTTGTGAAGGTTGAATATTTATTTTGCCTGACCTTTCGACAATTTCGTGGTTGTCAAAGCCCTTGGTTCCTCCAGTACCGAGCGCTTCCTCAAATTCGACGATACAACGGAGCCAGTCTTACAAGGCTTGCAGTTTCCTCAAGTGCAGTGGGCACGTAAGCAAGCTTTGAAAATAAAGACTAAAATCGTCGAGATTCAAAGGGAGATTCCCTATTCTACTCGGTGGTAAACATGTTTATCGGAGCCACGAGAATCTGTGATATGTCGCACTTAAACGTAGGACATGAATTGTATGTAGCGGTGTGCTGCTTAGGGCTTTGCTGGGCTGTTTCTGGCGTGCAAAATATCTCTCTACTAGATGAACCACTAACTTTCGTGTCGGTTTGTATCTCGGTCTGTATGTCTATCCGTTAGCAAGTGAGTGGTTACGATAGGGGATAGACAGGGGAAATGAACTGCTCAATCTATGGGGGCGGAGAGTGTTATTAGTCGAATGAGTCTCACAGCAAAAAAATCTAGTTCACTATAAAATGATCCGCCAATCAGAAGGGAAGGGGAAGTCGCCAGTAGTAGCTAGAGCTACTGAAGGACGACGTTTGCACGATGGGCTGAGGGATGTATGGCCTTTGGCTTGTCCGGGCTGGCACGCGGCAATGTGTGCGCGAAGTGCGCGGCGTCGTTGACTGGGGCGCGAACACGTAAGAACACATAATGGAACGGATAAAAGCTGAAGTAGTTGGAAATTTTATTGGACACAGGCTTCTTCTTCCTTCCATTGGTGGTTATAAGATGAGCTTTTCTTCCATAAACCTCTATTTACTAACGATGAGTACCCTCATATTACCACCCATATCACTTGATATTATTTTTGGGAGCATCGTTCTGAAAAGTTTGAAGACAATAAGATAAAATCCGCTTCTGCCCTATGTTTTATGTTCACCTACAAGTTCACTTAAGTACATAAAATCTGGATGTTGCACGAATAAGAACTAACAGCGGAAAAGCTCAACTTATAAACACGGGTGGGAAGGAGGGAAAGTCCTTTTCTTAAAAAAAAAAACGCTGAGTATCTTGATCCAAATCAGCACGGTTGCGAATTCGCTCTCCAGTCAAGGACGACGAGGTTGCACGTGGCGTCGCGCAGCTTGCCGCGCAAATTATCGCGTGCCGGCCCGGACGAGCCAAAGGCCCGTCTCCCTGGGCTGAGCTCTAGTAGTGGGCGGAGCTTGGGCATTACATGAAACACAACCCGTGGAGATGGAGTAAATTTTGGAAAGGGTAGGGCATGGGAGAGGAGGTGAGGTGCACACATGAAACACACTGCCCAAGGGTCAAATCAAGTCGGGGGGAGGGGGAAACGCAATTTTGCGTCAAGGTCGAAGCTCCTTTCCCTCCCTAGGCTTAGGCTGAAATTGATATCCTCTCCTTCCACATGAAAAAGCATCTGTCAAAGCATAGGTTTCATCTGCTTTAGCCTAAGCCTAAGGAGGGAAAGAAGCTTTGACGTTGGTGAAAATTTGACGCAAAGTTGCGTCTTCCCCCCGACTTGATTTGACCCCTGCCCCACCCACGGTGGGAGGAGCGTGAACTGAAATACTCTGTCCTCAAAAAAAAAGCAATATCATTCGACTCAGTGGCGCCCATGGTGTAGGTGAACAGTAGTGTGCGCCAGCCAACTGGTATATAATTATTGACAAAATACTACTCCTATTGTGAAAGTTCAAATAAAAATGGTAAAAAAAAAAGTTCGCGCCAGTTTGGAGAACATGGCACCAAACTGGTGCCAACGAAAGAGAAGGCCGTATTGTAAATTAGCGCCCCATTTATCCCAGGGTCAAGTAACATCCATGGATAGAATTTAGCGATTCTTTTTTGTTTAACACGGGGTTGTGGAGTGCCTAATTCCCTTGCATCCCATAAAACATAAACCAATCCCTCAGTTAAATAAATGCTAAGCAATTATAAGTCGAAATTCTTCTGCTAGGAAGAAGAGCTGTTCAAACAGGGTTGAAACCATTTAGGCAAACGCATGTAACGTTCAGCATCGTATTCAGCTGGCGTAGCACTGAAGAGCTGTCCGTGAAACGAAAAACACTATCTGTGCACTGCAATTTCACAAATCATTTGACGTCTGAGTGAACTACCGTTCGAATTTTTCGTCGCTAGTTCTGCCAGCTTGCTTGGTCTTTGGTCCTGTGTACTTCTGGAATTATTTCGTTGGTTCGCGAGACATCTATTTACTTTTCTTCAGTTGCGAGACTAACCGGAATGTGAAGGGATGAGGTTTATCTTTTCGTGAATTGTGTAATGCAGTTTTCAGATGTCTGATGAGTACGACGTAGTTCAAGGCGACTCATCGTCGAATACCTCGACAACCGGAAGCTTCGAAAACGTCAGCGCTTCAGGCGTAGCCGATCCCAGTGTTGCGGCGAAGGCTACAAATGGTGACGTCACTGATGAGAAATCAACTGATGTGGAGCAAGAGGAAGCGGAGCCAACTCCGGAGTGGTTAAAGTCTGACGAAGTGAGATTATTAATTATGTGTGTTGTTGGAACCATTTCTTAGTTTCAAAGATATTTTCGGTGGTTCTCTTGCCGACAAGATAGAGGTCATTAAAAGAAAGGTGTAATTTCCATAACTGGAATTTTTTTTTGGAGTAGGATCCTTACCATGATTCAAATTAGTTGCCATCATGTAATGCCTCTACGCTTTTAAAGGGTTCTGTATCTTTCCAGGAGCTGCTTCAGACGTCCGCTCACACTCGCAGTGCTATAACGAACTTGATCAGATTTTCGGCTGCAATGTTTGTTCTTCCTCTACTTACAATGTTCACCACTTACCACTATGTTTTCCGAGGTTGGAGTTTTAGCCACTCTTCTTCAAATTTTCTTGGAATTTTTGTTGTGTTACCTTTGATTTTCTCGACTTCTTGCCATAGTATCGTAGTAAAGTGTTTTTGCTCATCTGCTGATCTCGATATTTTCTTTTTTTTTCTAGATTATTTCGATTTGCCTCCGGATCAGGCTATGTTGTATGCGGGATTGTGTGGAGTCGCCGTGGTCATTCTCATCATGATCGTCTTTGTTATTATCGCTTATCGTGAAGAACAAGCTGATGAGAAGAAAAAGCTTTCTTTGAGAAAGTCGCAATAAGGCACAAGTGTAGAGAAACATATTTTTTAAGAAAAAGTTTTTTGCATGTTTTGCCCATGCTTTATTGACAAGCATTGGTCTTCTGCTACAGACACGCTAGTTTTCCACATTGCTACAAAGTTGCACATATTGTCTTCTCGAAATTGAGATGTGTGTACATGAATTATACAGTAGATATTGAAATACCATTCACGGTCGAGTTATATCTATTGGAATAAAATTTCCTGTCATTTGTTTTTCCCTGCCATCGGTTGTTTGATCAACTGGTATCTTTTCCAAATTTGTGGTAATTTTATGGCATTGTGTTATCGATAGTGTTTAACGTAAGGTTAATCAAAGATGGCCAAGAAACGGATCAGGGTCAGTGGCAGTGCGTAATATAAAGTGCACTGGCAAGGGTGCGAATTGGAAACCCTTCTACCTTACTTCCTGTTCTTTTGAGCCCGTTCATTTTCCGATGAAGAGCTGGCTCATCGAGATGTTTTTTTCTCACAATCGGGGGTCTGTCCCACCTCATTTCGCTTCGTTGAGCGAACGCCAGGCTTCGTCGATTCCTCACCCCTCTGCGTATCACAGTGAACCGCTGTGGGGTACGACCTAGAGCTACGTCATTTACGTGGATTGGGTTTCGTGCCCCACAAATGCCTTGCTGGTCCTCTTGTGAATTGGTCGCGGAGAATGCTATCGCTCTCGCTACGTTCACGTCTCTGGCGTGACCCGACACAGCTCCAGTGGTTGTTGCACACGTCACGGTGATAATAAATGAAAAGAAGCTCTTTCTTCCATGTATCTCTCTTAACGTCGGTGTGAGATCCTGCAACTGTTATTGCCGCACGTGCGCGAAATCGTACCTTGGCAAAGTCGTGGAATGGCGACATGCGAAGGTCTGAGTCGCTAAATCGCGAAGTATGGGGTCAGTTTCAGGCAGCGGCCCACTATCATTCATAATTTTGTAGGTTATTTAAATAAATGCGCAGGGAAATAGAGCGAGGGAAGTATTTGGGGGGACTGGGGCTGACAAAGTGGAGGGAGCAGTGCGACATGGTTAATCTATCTCATGCTGTACACTGGTTTCAGTAACTTCTTTCCTAATAACTAGCTAACTAACACTTTTCTCGAAGACTCTTATGCGGTGCCCTGCTACATCACATCGAGTAGCGGTTTTTTGCAGGAATTTCTTGCACGATGGACGACTTGATACCGAATCTGCGAGACGAACGTGTGCAGGGCGCCGTTAAGAATCTTCTTGTGTACAGCATCGTCATACTGTTGGTTCCTCTTGGGTCAATGTTTCTTCTGAAGCGATTCATGTTTGAAGGTTCGCATCTTTTTGCGTCCTTTCATATTTGATGCTGTCATAATCAGACCTTACTGTTCACTTAAGATCCCTTTTCCGATTTTCGCGTCAGTTAGGTATTGTGTAGTTGATGATTGGTGAATCTTGATGATCATCTTTCTGTAGAATAATATGTCATATGTAGTACCCCACTGAGTCGACGATTCCTTGTTTGGCTACAGTTTTATGATGTGTAGAGGCCTTGACTTGTAGGTGTTAACTTGAGGATCACAATCCTTTAAGTGTGGGTTCCGAAAAGCCGTATCACTGCCTCGTATCACCTGCTAATTCCTAGAAAGTGGTTCGAGATGCCGGAAAAATATGCGAGTAAAAAGCACTCATAGGTTTTCGTTTGCTGAAACGATTCGCTTTTCAGTTCTTTTTGGCTACTCGGCGGATGAAGCACTGACCTACTCTGCTGTGATTGCTGTAATCCTCGTGCATGTGGTTCTCTGTTTCTGGCTTTTCACTGCGAGTAAAGAAGAAGATAAGAGAACAATAAAGAAACAAGACTAGAATCATGCAAAGAAGTACGCATGGTAAGGCACGCGACTATGCCTATACTTTTCATATTGCTTTTTATAACAGTCATGCTTTCAGATACTCCTGTATATCTTGGCTTTGGAAACTATTTAGAAATTGATGACTTGTATCGCCTTCGAAGTATTTTTTTACCGTTAGGAAAAATTGGTGGTAAGCCGTCATGGCTTAACCCTCAATATCTTCCTACAACAGCTGACTTGCAGTGCAGTGTAAGAGTTTTTAAGTCGTACTTGATTATCGATGTTCATGCACACATTTTCAATTACAGATATGTCAGAAAGCAATGGCTTTTTTGATTCAAATTTATGCAACGGGTGACAACGACCCTCCCCACGCTTTTCATCGGGCCCTCTTCATCTTTATTTGTCGTGATCCAAAATGTTCTAAGGTTTGTAAGCACTAGTTTCTGTCACTTTTCGCCATTATTTTGTTTTATATAGAGTTCACTGGTTTTTGTAGACTTTCCACCTAGTACCATATGCGGGATGAATATGGGCCATAGACAATTTTTATATGAGGGCTGAGGAAGTAAGGTTAACTTATGAGTCAACCGCGCTGATCTCCCTCTCAAGAGGCACGCCATGCATGAACCGCCATGTAAAGTGTTAAGGATTTTCAATGCCTATGTGGCCAACACAGTAGTGGATGTATTTCGCATTTTCGATGATCGCAGACCCACGGTCCAGTGAAATTCTGAATGCCCTTCTTGAAATTACGAGTGAAATTACGAGCTTTCCACATAGCATGCCGTGAAGTCTCACCGTGTCTAATTGAAAAAAAAAACACAATTTATACGTTATGGATGCGATGTTCTAACGAGGTCTTTTTGAGATTAACGATGCATCCAACATAGCAGTGTTCCGCTGCTGTCTTCCACGCGAAAATCCATTTTATTCTTTCGATGGACCAATGGATCCCGATTTAGGTTTGACGCTGCGATGTATTTGTAGATACCATTATTATAATCACTTTCTAAACCAATTACAGATGGAAATGTTGCTGATCCGCATTTACCCGACAACGCTCCTAGTTTATGTCGAATTTGTGGTTGTTATGCTTCTAAGAAATGTGGAAATTGTGGAGTTGCCTGGTATGTCTTCATTGGTGGTTTTCTTAGTTCACATCATTGGTTATTGGTTGGTTCTTGTTGAATTTCCATGATTGAATTTGGATTTCCCTTAATTATTTTTATCAGATCAATGGCGTAGTTGTTTGCTTTTCGACATCTGTTTTCGAGTGATCTTTCCTGGTTACCATATTGTATTCCATACCTTCGCTAGTTTCCTTGTAGATAGGCTTTCAGATAATGTGGCAGATGTTTTGGTGCACTTGAAATTCAGGTACTGCTGCCGTGACCACCAAGCATTAGACTGGACAACCGGGCACAAACAAGCATGTGGGTCAGGAGGTGATTCTGCTGTCTCTGCACCTCTTGCGAATCCTTCCAACAGATTTCTTTTTAAGGAGTACGGTATTGACATGGATCAGGTATTCAGTCAAAATAATGTTTCATTTCGAAAAAAATGCAGTTGGGTAGCGGACAAAATTATGAAGCACTGTCTCCGCAATAGTCTATGGGAAAGGGCTATACTCAATCATTCTAGGGAATTTCTTGGGTATTCTAGAAATTTGATGGTATTTGAAATATAATGTTGGCCGTTGCTCTTGGGTCCCTTTGCACTGAAGCCCTGTCTATGCAGTCTTCGGAAACAACAGGGCGCTCTGCAGGCTCATGGGTGGGTGCGGGTCTGACGCGTACGTGACTTGTTTCATTTTTCATGAGATGGTGCCGCTGTGGCCTCGCCCACAAGCTCATCACTTCCGAATCTGCACGTGGTGCTCTTTGAAACCAGTATTTCTGTCAAATCCCAGAGTAATGGGAGCAGCCATAGGTGGGGGGGGGGGGGTTGAGCTGCACGTGATTCTTGCATTGACACTTGCTTGTCCTGCGAGCTTTCCGCGACTTTTATATGAATAAAGCCGACCGATAAAAACGCTCATTACGAAAGTTTTAGGAGTATGTTTCCGCGAACTTTTTGGAGACTTTAAACGATGATGACGATGATGAGGAAGATGATGATGAGCCTTGCAACGAAGATGATGAACCCGAGGACGTGAAGAAGAAGCGCATCGCGGAGTTCGAGGCATATGTGGCCAAAAATAAACTGGTACGTTTGTCTAGCATAGGGCCTCTTGGAAATTAGATAGAGGGAAGAATAAAAAATGGCCTCTCTGCTTGAGTCATTACTTCATAGTTCTCATCTCCACTTCAAAAGCGTTTCTTTTCATTAAGCATTGTTAAATTTGTATCATGTATTGCAGCAAAACGACAGCTTCAAAACCGAAGAGGTCGAAGCAGCAGTAGCCGAACAAAAAAATGATAAAAAATTCGATAGGTAATTTGTCACATCGGAATCAGAGTTCTCTCTACATTCAGAATTTGCATAATATTCAATTTGGTTTTTTCAGGTTCAATCGCTTCCTGAACTTACATCCAACACAAGTTCTTCGCTACCAGCGCGAGGGTGAGCACAGGCTTCATGATCTTTCTGATTATTTGTTTTTGTAGTTGAATTGTATCAGCGTTCTGGTTTTTAACAACTTTTGACGGAATAGGGTAATCAACAAATGCTTCTCGTTAAGGCACTCCTCTTCTAGCCACAGATCGTGCTCCTCCGTTGAAAGTGGCTCCACCATGTGAAAGATGTGGTGCCTCGCGTACTTTTGAACTGCAGCTGATGCCTCATCTTCTGTCCCTTATCGGCGTTGATCAAATTGGTCAGTAACAATCTTTCACAACTTTTTCTGTCACTTTTCAGCGTATCGATTTTCCACTCTTGCCGTATTTTAAATAATTGATTCCATGCACGTGCTTCTGTAATCCCATGTATGGTGTCAATATTGCTGCACCGTATCAGCGCATAACTTGGAATGATTTTCAGTACCGTAGATTGAGGAAATATGGCGGAAGCTTTGACTCTATCACGCTATTATGAATTTTTTTCATTGAGACATCATTCTTGCTGGAGTCAGATTTCTTTGCAGGGCATTCGATTGACTGGGCATCTGTTTACGTCTTTACCTGTTCACAAACATGTGAGATTGAAAATAATGGTTATGCGAAGGAGTTTGTTTGCAAACAGGATTTCTGTTGATCGTTTGTCCACAGTTGTGTGCCATAATCTACTCGTGGGTAGGTCCCGTGTTCGTAAGATGTCCTCAGCAGTGGGGTTTGCTCTCGTTCCGGGCTTCGCTTGAAGCGCATTCGACATGTTCCGAATCTTGGTTGTTATTTTTGTTCTGCAACTTCGAATTCATCTTTCTGAATTCTCCAGAGATAGTCACATCTCGTGAACATCCCCTACAAAGCCACCGCCCGTATACCTGCACTGTTGTCAGTTGTTGTTTTCTCTTGTTGTTTCTTCTTCGAAGGCTGTACTTGTTATTTGTTATCAAATTATTTGATTTTATTATAATCGTTCAACAGTCTTATGTCTATGTGATCTACCATTCCTACTAAGTGGATATTTGTTTACTAATAAATAGCTAATTTCAATGAATTTTGTTCTTTTTCACGCGGGAAATCCACATTTTGATGCTTTTTATTGTCTCATTTACTTATAAGTTCTACAAAAACGAAAGGGAGAAATGCATTGTAATCACGATACCCTATTTGATCAATGATGCTTACAAATTCGCTCGAAGTCCTTTTGAATTAATGGACTGGGTGGAGCAATGTAAATAAGTTTTATATACGTGCTCTTATGCTCTTTATATTCTTGGAGCTGCGATTGACCTTTTGCTATGAAGAAGAATGTGGGAGCCGCGAAGTGATGATAATATAAGAAATCGGCAGTTTACTAATTGAACAATTCCAAAGAGCTTCTGATATTCGGTGGGGGCTGTATACATTTGTTCGATGAGGAGTTTGGATAGAAAGCAGATAGTGGAGGCAGAGGATAGTTTTTTCGGAGAATAAGGCTCTGGTTCAAGAGGAGGATCGTAGTTTGAAGCTCGTCACATCGCACTCGTTGTCAATAATTAACTAGGTCCGTTCAAGCACCATAACATTATTGAATTTCGAACAGCCAAGGTGAGTGGACCGCTGTGGTACGATCCATCTCAGTGCTGTCCTCACATTACCCCTTCTCTACACGTGGCGTGACCTTACTGTCCGATTTTGTATGACTCGTGTCGACAAAGTCCATCAGTGCTCAGAGTTCATCCGTTTTTGCCTCCGATAATCTGCGGTTCACCTGTTCTGCTATCGAGACTTGTCCGTTGAAAAACTCGAGAGGTCAAGGTCGGTCTTTTCGATTGAAGGGTTTTGTTTCTTATCTTTTTGAGGGGGATACCATGTTGTTGTTCAGATCGAGGATGAGTTTGAGGGGTTTGATCTTTGTTTGCTGGATCCACCTTATCCTCCAGTAGGTGGGTGATCGTATTATAGAGAGCGTTCAATGATAGAACTTCTTCCCTACGAGGGAAAATCAGTAACATGACATTTATCATATTACTGTCACGGTTACGTAGCTGTCTGATACCATCACATGTCGTTTTCACGAATCCCACCTTTATTGGCTAACCGTACTTTTTTTTTAGCGAATTGCATGTCAAGTCGTCCCCCGAGCAGGGAATCAGAAGGCAACAGAAGTCAAAAAAGGAAACGCGGAGGGCAGACAGACGTGCCCAGGCTTCTGAAGAGTCCATGCAACAAAGCGGGTAACGATCTTTGTCAATGCTATCAAAAATGAGTGTTCGTATGATACACTTTCAGCCCGCGCTGGTACTTACACAGTTTTCTTGTGTGGATTTTCCGAACGAGAAAAACGTGACCTCTGTAAACATTGTTCGGAGGAAGTCAACATCGAACAGGTCTAATAACGTTTTCCTGAAAACATTTTTTTAAATGAGATTGTAACAAGAATTGGTCAGTATCCAGATAATCTCCACATCTGTCACCCACGTTATTGTCAAACCTCCATCGAGAAAGGATAGAGGATATTTGTATTCAGCGCTTTACTATGCAGTTGTGTCAGGTTTGCTCTAGAAATCTTTAATTCCAGTGTGGGACCTTTTAAGATCTACAACGTCTCAATTACTTGCTGGAGTCCCTTAGCCTTACGGCTGGTTTTGATATCTGGTCTTCTCTCGCTGGTGCAGGTCTGGTCGTCTGCGTTCAGTGGGAGTTGAGATATTAAAAACTAACTTCATACGATATCCTTTCTGGACCTTCTGAAGAAGTGAGGTACCGAGTGATTTCAAGCAAAAGGAGCCGCTACCACATGTATACATAGTCCTAACCATAAGATCTAATCTCGAAACCATGACCCCCATCCAGCAGAGCCTTTCTGCCCTTTGCATTCGATCGAGTAGCATTGGATGAAATCATGGATATACCTGCTGGTCCCATATGTCGTATAGATCGAATCGCATCAAAAAATTCTGATTGGCGGTCAAAGGCATGGCTCATCTTAAAATATGGTTGATAAACGTTAAATTCTTCATTCTTGTCACGATGACAGTTTCAGTGATGGTTCTTTTGAAATGCGCCACGTACGGGCTCTGTAGAAAATTGCAACTTTTGAGTGCCTTCCCCTTTTCTCCTGCTCTAGTCGAGTTCAGGCCAGCGTTGCTATTCTCGTATACATCTCTGCTACCACAGCGGCTTAGGCACGATTAATCTTGTTGGATGCGCAAGCAGTAGCGTCTACAGTCACTGTGCTATTCTCAGCTGATTAATTACACTTTATTCACTACATCGGCCATCTAGTTGAATTTCTGTCTAACAATTCAGCATTTGATTGATGATCCTGCTCATTCAAGGTGCATGGCTGCTTCGTCCGAGTTGGATCTTGTCCTCTAAGGACGGTGTTGAACCCGAATGTGAGCATGAGATCTCATCAGAGGACGATGAACTGTATACAGACAAGTTCAAGGAGATACTTCGGTTGTATGTCTTGCTGATTGACGCCTTTTTCCTTTTTTTTCTGTGTTGAACTAGAAAATCTACACATATCAATGCGAATTTTGAATCTACAACCGCATATCTTTGCGTTCCTCGCCTTCCAGTTGGAAAATAATTTCTTTGGAAGCTTTTACAAAAAAAAAAAACAATTGCAGTGTTTTAGGTACAAGTCCTGGCGGACATCTTCCGAAAGGAAAGGCAGTACCATCTTTTCGGGTGATGTTTTTCGACGAGTTTTTGTGTTGACAGGTCGTACAAGCGAGGGAAAACAAAGAAAGGCGGCTCTTCATAGGTATACACATAATAGCTCACAAGGGAAGGATACCAGGTCGCACTGGCCATTTGTAACGAGACATATACCATCAGACGCGTTTCTGGATGCTGATCTCAAATCACTTTTCAAATTCTGCAAAGCGATTCTCTGAATGGAGTTATGGAAGTTTTTCTGAAGAAATAATACTATTACACTGTGAGTTCGGGAGCCCATAACGCGTGAGCCAGTGCTCCTCATGCAAAACTAGTGTGATTTTCAAGTTCAAGTAGTCAAATGACCGGAAGGGACGAGTTTCTAGCCAATTCGAGAATTTGACCAAATTTCGGAAAAATTCACGGGCTAGTGGGTGGCTACATATTGAACAAAGGAGGAGCCGTTGACCGTTGCCGAGGAAATGCTCTCATTTAACGTACGTTGTTACGCTTGTTACGTAAGTTTAGTGCGATGGGCAAGTGTAACAGGTATATGTAGGAACGTGTTCAGGTTGCAGGATTTTTGTGGAGGAAAAGTCAAAAACTACCACTTTGTCCCTCCGCCACCCCCTGTTTTCCGAAGTTGGACCAAAAACTCGATTTGGCTGGAACTTCGCACAGCGAGGTAATTCGACCCTCTGAGCGCGAATACCGTAATAGTTTTATGCGACAACGCCTAATTCATGCGTTATGAGAGTCTGCACATAAATAAGCTGGATCGCGGGGTTTTCTGCTTTACTGAAGACAGGGTTAGTACGCGAACCCATACATAATTTGGAAACTTAAAATGCATGCATATCATCATAAAGGTGCTTCTCAAGCACAAAGGAAGAAATTTCATGAAATGCAAAAAAAAGTCCCAAGCCCAGGACTCGATCCATGGTCTGCAGATGGCAAGTCCGAACGCTTACCTCCATGCCATCTGTGCCACGCCACAGCCCTGGATGCCCTGGCTTTTACCGCCACAGTGATGAAAACCACGTTCCAACGTGCGCCGTTCATTCAGAAAAACCTCCATAACTCCGTTCAGAGAATCGCTTTGCAGATTTTGAAAACTGATTTGAGATCAGCATCCAGAAACGCGTCTGATGATATATGTCTCCTTACAAATGGCCAGTGCCACCTGATTACCTTCCCTTGTCAGAACATTTTTAGTGTTTTGTTATTTTTTCCTTTTCATGGATGCTGAAGCGATATGTATTATGTGCTTGTGCGTACTGCTGTTTTTGTTTACAGCCTCATCAGCGCTGGAGGAGGCTGTGTTGTAGCTGACGAGTGTTGGCGGGTTGTAAGGGAGAAACCATGCAAAGCAACTGGCCTGGTAGGTTACATTTCCAATAGATCTTGAGTTTCTGTGGATTTCCCTCCTTCCATGTGCACATAAGTTTTAAAAAAATGTGCCTATCGAAGGACAGCTCGTAGTCGTTTGGGGGGATTTCTCTTATTTAAGGGATCATATCCTGGCATAGGTTTTAAACTTTTTTTTAAAGTTTTTTTTTTGCTTATATCTAGTACAAAATGGTATACCATTTTGTACTAGATATAAGCGAAGACGGCATAATCCGGCTGGCTGAGTGCTCATTTTGTTCACACTAGTGACTGAAAACCCCGACAGTGACAAGTCTTTCAATTACACCTTCACTTCTCTTCAGTGTTGCAGATTTCGGCGCTTATAATTGCCAATGGCGAAGACCTGCAGTCCCAGGATATCAACATTGGCTTTGTGAAGCAGCTGCTGACGCAGTGCGTGCCTATCCTCTACGAAGAAATGCTTTCACAAATTTTATTTAATCAAGTCAGTATTCTTAATGTTTTTGATAGGGGATACACAGCTTACTATTTTTTCGGATCGCTCACTGAGAGGTGTTTTCACTTTTATTCTTTCTTGGCCTCACTTCCTGATTTTTTCATTATTTTTGATTGAGGTTGTACCGAATCTGGAAATAATGATGACACATGCTGTGTATTATTGGTGCAATGAGCATCCACAGAAGCTGAAGCTTTCCAGTGAAGATATCGAATGCATCCGGATATTTCAAGAGCAGTCGGGTGACTGCGATAATCAGGTATTTTCATGATATCCTTCGCGGTTTTTTTAGCCGCAAAAGAAATCTTAAACCCGTGGGTCATTCGGTATTCATAAAAATTACACAATTACTCAATGTTTCAATTGTCCTCTATTTATTGTTTATTTTGAGATGGCGACCGATTATATTATTCACTACGACAACTTCGGAGGTGTCGACTCATTATGCTTCTCAATTAAGATTAATTTCATTATCGAGGCCGAACGATGAGCGGTACTGAGACCATAATAAGCCACAGGTGGCATAACAACACGTGGTATAGAAATTACAGAATAAAAACAGTGGATTACGGAATTACAGTATAAAACTTCGTCAGCAACAACCAACACAGGAGGTAGGCGGTATCCCTGGGTGGATTCACGGTTTGGCTTTACTACTCTCTGTCACTGGGTGATGCAGGGAACACGGAAGCTCATCCTTAAAGGGAAGGGGAGCAGTAAAGGGTCTCTTTTCTCAGAATTTGGACCGCTCCATTCCCTTCTTTTTTGCGAACTTTGATAACTTAGGCCCTCACAACCCTCTTCTTTCATTTTGAGTAGTGAAGCTGCCAGGCGTCGACATCTGTGGTGAAGAACGTTCGCTAGAAAGTAGACGCCACCTTGAATGTCATCGGTGAAAGGGCGTTCGTGCGTGCTGTGGATTCCGGTCAACCGGAATGCGCGGAACGTGCCTTTTAAATGTTGTCGGGTAGTAGGGGAAAGCAGATCAGTACGGCTTCATGATGTCGATTTTTAATGTTAATTGCGGTATTTTGTAAAAGCTTTTATTACAGAATATCGCTGATGAAGGTAATGCCCCAAGGGAGAACACGGGAAATTTCTCAAGCGAATCGACAAGTAGCGCGGCTATCCAAGAAGGTTACCTCACTCAAGAAGCCAAGAACAAGTGGGTTATTTTTTGCGAAGATGTTGCTATCAAGGCGATGAATATGGCATTTGAAAGTCCATGAGCAAAGTCTCAGTTTACAAATTATGAGAGGGGAACTTCTCAATGCACAGCTGCTTTTGATAAAATGGGTGTAATAGCTAGTACTTCTTTAACAAGGGAAGGACCCGAGGTCGAACTGGCCATTTAAATTGGGATACATATGGTCCGACATATTCTTGGACGCTGACCTCGAACCTGCATTTCAAGTTTGCAGAACGATTCTCTGAGCGAAGTTATAGTTTTTTGAAAAAAAAAACAATACAATTATATGGTAGATTTGGAAGCTCGTAGCACGCGAGCCAGACCTTCTCGCGCAAAACGTGCAATTTTCGTGTTCAGGGGACCAAACTACTTCATAGGACGTATTTTCAGCAAATTCAAAAATTTGAAAAATTTCGGAAAATTTCTTGGCCTACCGAGAATTTGACCAAATTTCGGATAAATCTTGGCCTACCCAATAGGCCTCGATTGGCTAAAAACATGTCCCGCAGAGCAGTTTGGTCTCCTGAACACAAAAATCGCAATGGTTCTGCGCGGGAACGTCTGGCTCGCGTGCTAGACTTCCAAACCTACAACATCATGGCGCTGTTTTTTCAAAAAAAAAACCTCCATAGCCCCGCTCAGAGAATCGTTCTGTGAATGTGGAATGCAAGTTCGAGGTCAGCGTTCGGAAATACGTTTGCCCATATGTATCTCATTCCGAATGGCCAGATCGACCTCGGGTTCCTCCCTAACTTTATAATTCATTGGCCTTTTAAGTGATTGGTATGCATGCGATAGAAGTTTGCTGGACGAAATGGAAGAGGAAATCAGGGAAAACGAGATGCGAGGAAATCGCAAGGCGAATTTGTCGACTGCAGTCGAAGAGGAGCAGGTTTGCAATGATTTCGTTTTAGTGCCGTGGCTTGCTTGTGCATCTATGCTCTCGATATTTGTCAACAAGCACTGATAGGGGAGCATGGTGACGGGTAACTATGTTTATCAATTTCCTAAATGGAAAGTTTTTCTTTCAGCAGAGTGTAGTCATCATTGACGCTGAAAAACGGTCTCCATCCACTGAAGTCGAGGATGACTGCGGTCTTTTCGAGATGGTTGATCTTGAACAATTGGCAAGTAATGAAAGAATTGGCAGTAACACAATCAAATTCGAAGAATCTGTTTGCAGGTGAACGAGAGAACGTCCACCATGGAACGTTCTTGGAGTGATGGAATGGCGAAGTTGAGCCACCTTGTGCCGAAAGCGTTGGCCAGAGGCGGAGTGGTACAGATTTTGTTCCTTTCTATATGGTTGTAAGGAAAGATCTGACCGGTTTTGCATGCACACAAGACAATCCCAATTTCAAAGCGCGTCAACTTAAACAACCTACTGTGCTACTAGGTGTAGGAAAAAATGCTCTTTGTAATTAAATTTTTCCTTTATAGAATTTGGATTCTTGGGGAATTTATAAAGTACAGCGAAAAGGACCTTCTCTGAATGACTTGACTTTACGAGTTTTGGTTTGGTAGAGCAGCGATGGAATCAACCACAAATGTGAGATCTGCAAGGGGAAAAGGTAAAAAATTGGAAGGAACAATTTGTCACTGGTTTTAAAAGTGCAGAGATGGAATGAGTTGCTCGGATTCTCAGTTGATCGAAGCGCTTTAATTGAAACAGCAAAAAGTGATGAGAGTCCATATTTGCAAGGGATCTCTTTTAGTATTGGCCTCCCTATCACAGATGTGGTTGACCACTTCGATGGCGCCGAATCATCAAAACCCCAAAAAAGGGTGCTGCGCGACCGCTCGGAACAGCTATGCGCGACCGAATTTATATACATTTATTACACGAGCAAATTCGTGTGGATACAAATGACAATGAACCTAGACCATAAGTACCAAAGTAAACAAGGTAATGCTTGCTTAAAGACAGTGTTTGGGATAATGTGGGTGACAGGGAATCCCATAAGGAGGCACTGAGTGAAAAACTACGGGTCTGGAAGGCCTATGCATGGCGAAATCCCCCGCGGAAGGCGCCCCCTTGAGCTGTGGCGGAGGCGGCCTCGTCAGGACAAGCCGCCTTGGACAGGACAGCCCGCCTCCAAGCGACGTGATTAGGGGTTGGTCACGGTGCGGTTGGTCAAGGAGATCGGCAGGATTGAATGTATCGAGCGCGCTTTCTCACTTTTAGCTTGAAGTTCACCACATGAAAAAGATGCTGTCGCATTTCCGAACATCCCTTCATGTTTATGTCTTGGTAATGCCAGTGGAAAACCTATGCGGACTACCCGCGTCTTGACGGAAAGATCGTCCGCGCCTAGAACAAATGGTGGGAAGGGGTTCTATTTCTCGGGTTTTTGGTCATCTCCATTCGTTTTTTCTCCACTGTCCTGTTACTAGGCATCTCGGCTTTCATATTCACTACTTCTTATACTTTTCGTCCGAATTTTCCCGAAAGCTGCCTTTAAAACCATTGATCAACAGAAAAATGGAAAAAGGTGAGAAAAAAGGATTCCAAGGACTCAGGCATTTATCCAGGCATTTTTTGAAAGCGTCGTATGATGATATGATTATCCGGTGCTTTTTGCATAACTCCCTAAACGAGGGATTACCCTGTGAGTGAGAAAAATGACGCCTACAGTTAAAGGCACACCACGTGATAATAAGATTAGTGGCTCACTTTCTTGGGGCAAGTAGGTCCTTAGATAACTGCTCACGCTGCACCTTTGTTGCGGCTGCGGGGTGCACCCTTACGGTATTGTGCCTAATTGAACACAGCCGAGCCACCTCACCCCACCAAATCGCGCCTAGCCTCAAACGAACAAATTTCCAACGTGGCGCTCACTTGGAGAAGGAAACTTCCAATAACAGGAGATAATTTGGTAAAACAGCTATTTCGATGACAAAAGCAGCTTCCACATCGGAAATTATTCGTTAAAGGCCGGGTTTGATTCGGTTGTGTAGGCGTGGCTCGGCTGTGTTCAGGCAGGAACAACACCGTGAGGGAGCACCGTGCAGTCGCAAACACGATGCAGTCTGAGCACTTATCCAAGGACCTACTTGCTACAAGACGTGAACAACTAATGTGATTATCACGTGGTGTGCCTTTAGGCTTGGCTCTACCTAGATCCACTTTCAGCTTGCCGCCTCTTGTTATCGAGTTTCTTAGAGACTAAAGTTTCTCACAGATCAATCTCCCGAAGTTGAACGAGTTGCAGGTGGAGCTTTCACTCAATACCAATACTTATCAAACCTTTGTTTGAAGCCATCAAATGCACATGAACGTCAAATGCGACCGCTGCGCATTGTTTCACTGACTGTCAGTCGAAGCTGCGCGGCAGTCATACGCGGGTAATTGTATTAGGTCTATGCAGAATAAATGGCCGAAACGTAATTGGCTAACTTCGCTCAGACACAACTTTATTAGTCGAAATAAAAACCATTCGAATCTACAGAATTTTGGCAACGATCTGGTAGGAAAATATACCATCACGATCAAATTCTGGATTGCGAGAATCAATAAAGTCAAGAATGGCATTTTTATCGTGCATAATTTTTCTGCCGCAGGTTTGCATCGGGAACCCGGAAAAAGTGGTAATCCGTCAGGGATAGGTCTGGGGAATAAGGGGAGGGGGGTGAGGGAGAGGCTCGATGCCTAACTGCATCATTTTTTTACTGGGTGCGCAAAACAACGCAAAACCCCACAAATCGCAAGTCACCCGGCAGAAACTGATCGAGACTCTCCCTCACCCCCTTATTCCTCAGACCTATCTCTGACGAATAACCACTTTTTCCCGGTTCTCGATGCAAACCTGGGTCAGAAGGAGTTCGCCGAAACGATGCATTTTGAAAATGCCATCGTTGACTTCATTAATTTTCGCAATCCTGAATTTGATCATGATGGCATATTTTCTTTACCAGATCGTTGGCAAGGTTGTGTAGATTCGAATGGTTTTTATTTAGACAAATAAAGTTGTGTCTGAGCGAAGTTATGGCGTTTTGAAAAAAGTAGTCCGTTTTGGCCATTTATTCTGCATAGACCTAATAGCTTCACTCTTGGGAGGAGCCTGCACACGGCGTGTCTGCTGCACACCGTATGACCCTTTCAAGACCGTTTTTCACCGCAAGTTGCACCACATGGCCGATTCCTGACGCCTATCATCCACTGATAGTGAACATTTTGCTCTCTCTGAGCACCTGAGTCATCGCTACTACTACCTTCAATGTGTGCTTGATAGCCCACACGTACTCTGGTGGAACCGGGTGTAGTTAGCGGCGATTGGGAAATATTCTAAGTGCTGATTAAGAATGAGTATAGTGAGCAATTGCGTTACGCAGTTGCGTTCATACCTGACTGAATGGGATTTCCTGCGGATCGACGTATCGGATTATCTGCAGTTTGTGATTTTTGGCGATGCCACGTATCACCACGTCGGTCTATATGCATTATGGCAATTATCCCAAATCACGGACATGCCGATCCGCCCAAAATCTCAAATCGAGGATACGAGGATAGAGCTCATTTCCTCGATCGATACATATTTCTTCTTGACGCGAAAATTCCAAAAAATCCCATTCAGTTGGGTATGAACGGAGCTTTATATTTCTACAACAATTTTGGAACTTTCGCTTCAACACCTCAATCTCTTTCCAGGAATCCGGCGTGTTTTCTGACAACCTGAGGCAGTTTCTCGAGGCGATCATGGTCGAACTAGGGAACAACATACCAACATCATTCATCCACGACTTCATCTGTTTTGAAGCAGTGAACTCCTTGCAGAACTCCCTGCATCCCTCACTTCTTCCCCCTCCCGATCTTCTATCGAGGCTTTTCCACGAAATAGCGAAGGTGTCTCGGTTTTTGGTATAGGACAAGCAACGCCACGTTTTTCCAACATGAAGTTGGTGTTATTGCAGCCGGAATATGGTCAACAGTTCAATGCAGCCAATGCCGTTTATCGCCTACTAATGTTCTTTTTATATGAATTTCCTCCATGTAATTCAGAAGGTCGTTTTTATTGGCTGCAAGTATGTTTTACTATCATTTCTGATTTACGGGAAGTTGATAGCGTTTACGTGCTACAAATAAAGAGAAAGTTGTCTGCAGGTACTGTCAACAGCTTCATCATCCGAGGAGGAACCGTCAACGTCGAGTGGTCGACGTGGCTCCGTTCTCAAAGGGCGGAATCTAATTTCTCGGGTAGCTGAGTTCAGGAAAATGGTCCTGGAAACTTTCACGTAAGGCTTTTTTACCAGTTGTCGGATGATTTAACACTCAAGCCATGTTTTATTCCAGTGAAGATGGAGTGAACCACAATCTTATGGAACTGTTGGTTACAGTATTGGAAGTGGACCTTTTCAATATGGAGGTGGATATTCAACAATAGATCCAAAAACTTAGGCGTTAGGGCTCTCCTCGGAAAACCGAAAGTTCATGAGAATCAAAGAAATGAAAAACCTTAAAAACACATTCTATTCTTTTGATATGCTTGTGCAACTCAGGGTTGTGATGGTCTGGACACTAGTAAGGATGCCACGGAGGAGGATGAACACGCTAATCGCTCGTCGACTTCATTGAGAAAGTATGATGAGCTCCAATTTTTTTCGGTCGTTTTTCGTCTATGTAGGTCTGGGATGAACGCCTTCGAAGGGCATCCAGCATTAGGCGCGATTAGCATGCATCCACTTTAGTGAGTGGTAAGTCTAGGAGGCTCAAGCATGTGTTCAAAGTTCCCAATGGGAGTTGCGTTTTAGGTTGGATTAAAAGTACGTCTCTTCGTATAATTCCTTGAGAAATTCCAGACGCACTCCTGTTTTTTAGTGAGTTTTGGACCTATGTGGGGATGGCAATTCTATAATTTACGATTTTTCGGAGACTTTCAGCATATACCAACTGCACCAAAATTTTAGTGATGCGGACAAGGGGAGTCGTATTTCTCAAAAATTTCCTCAACGCAACACTTGACCCTGCAGTCGACGTCATTTGCTAGTGGTTGCTAGTTGACGCCTGCGTGGCACCAGGCTTAGGCCGCTTTCATACTCAGCGCCCAAGCGTGGCTGCGTTCACAGGCAGCGAGGCAGTGTGGCACAGGGGAGGTGCAGGGATGACGTAGGCAACGAGACATGATGGCATAGGCGGAGATGCAGAGACACGCGGCCTCGCCCTACCCCGTCATGGCACAGTTTTGACGCAGCCTTATGTCGCAGATTTCTCACCACCGTGTCATGTTGCGGATTGATGGTTATGAAAATTGCAGTGAGGAGATTCTGGAACAAACGCAGAACTCGTCCGTCCTTGACGGAGTTCCATTGTCGTACTTGGTGTTTTACGATCCACTTGAAAGGAGAAAACGTGGTCTCGACAAAACAGCCATTGAAACATGTTTTGCTGTCGTCGATATGGCAATGTCCACAGAATCTGTAAGTGTTGCATTGGTTATATTATTACTCATTAGGTTATGAGGAAGGTTTGGCCGGTTTTCGCAACTTTACCTACCAAAAATCATAACTTGGCTGCAAGTGCATCTTTTCACGTAGAATACACCATTCGATTTGTCACGTTTTATCCGACATGATGCATATTTGCTTATCCTATTTCGGTGAAAGTCGAATGATTCACATCGCACGGAATAGTAAGAGATGACTCCAATTCATCATTCTTCCACAACACTCTGCTATTGGACTAGGTGTTCAGATGTTTGGATTAGTGGATTTGCTCAGCCCTAGATCAAGCGCGGATGATGGAAAAGTGAGAGTTTCAGCCTACAAATCCTTCAAGTTTTGGAATAGGATCGGTGAAAGAAGGGGACACGCAGCATCCATTTTTTTTTGAGTTTTGACGATCTACCTGAGGTGGACAACCACATCTGTATTGAGAGGGCCAATCCTTTTAGGTGTCTTCCGTTATTACGAACGCTAATTGGTTTTTGCTGTTTCAATTAAATCGCTTTGGTAAATCAGAAACTCGAGCAACTTATTATTTATAACTTTTGAAACCATGCACAAACTATCCATCTAACGGTGTGTGTACCCTTATGTTAGGATTTCGCACCGCGGCATGTCCCAAGCGAAGCAATGCGGACGAGCTAAAGGCGCCATGTTGTTGGGTCCCGTAGTGATTAGAAGTCAACCGCGTATCGCGCCTCTGGCATTACAGTGCAATCGTTTTAAGAACCAGCTATCGCGACGCGCATAGCTCGCACACATTGCGTCGCACGCCGCTCGCCGTCGTGCGAAATCCTGACATAAGGGTACACACCCCATCTAACGCAATGCCTTCTACCTTGCAGGGGTGACATTTAATGTAGTTGCCTCGCTGGCCGCTTGACTAAACAAGAACTCATGAAGTGAAGTCATCCAAAATGTGTCTATATAATTGTATTTTAGAATTGCATCACTAACTCAGACTTCACGAAGTTATTAAAAAAGCATATATTTCGAGAGCGTCCTTTTATCGATCTAAGGAGCGATACATGAAAATTGATCTGAGTTGACGCTCGTTCAGATTTGGATTTACCTTGTGAACGCACAAAACCGGACTTTATTTACGGCATAATGTAAACGAAGCTGTTCATAAATCGTTGATCCTTAATGATCACTTGTTCTTCAGATAATCAGTGCGAACCTATGCTGGCGGTTGTTAGCCGTTTGTCTGGAAGGTCTTCAATTCTGTCTAGCTGAGGTTCTTTCTTTTCTTTCTAAATAATTTTTCAAGAGAACGTGTCGACGCCTATAGAGCAGTAACACTTATATTCACTTCAATCATATATTGAACATAGGTTTAGTGGTGTTAATTTCTAAAATTTCTGCTGATTACTCATTTGAATGAATGCTTGAATGCAATTAGAACGAAACTATACAGATCTCAAGGAAACTGAGTACGGTAGTTCGATCCACCGTTGAAAATGAAAAGCAGAGGTGTTTAGGGTACAACAGTGAAGAAAAGCGAAATGAAACGGTTGTAAAGTGAAAATCGAGACCCTCTCACTCCTTTTATTCCTTGATTTCGGTGACAAACGTGTTTTCCCATGCGCAGCAGCACTGTTGTATGTCGGTTGCGTGATGTGTGGCGGTCATACGCAATACATGACGCATCGTGTAAGGACGGTAGCTGGTCAGCCCCGCCAGTTTCAGTTACTTGTAATCACGATCTATGTGTTCTGGCTCTCAAGAGGCTGACCAAAATGTGCCATCGTACTCTGAGCTTGATTTTTTTTATGTATTTCAGACGGTGAAGCTGTTCAGAAGAGAACGAATTTCCATTGATTTACAAATGGATATTGAACGGCTTGGGCGCTATCTCATCAAAAGGGGTACGTTTGTGAAATAGATGTTTTGTCATTGTTTCCCCTTATTAAGCCATTTAGGTCTGAGTCTTGCGGAAATCAGGCAACATATACGTGTTGGTTGGATATACAACACAATTGCTGCCATGAGTTAATCAAGGTGTTTTTTATAATCAGCCACCTTTGCTGAAAAATCGCTTCAAGGCAGTGGACACATTGGGAATGGGGGTGGAGTGACAACAGGCGTTGGGCGCTATGTGGTGAATGGTGAGTCCTTATCCACCTGGGCTTCACTGCCCGCACCGCTCTACCCTTACCCTGAACGCTGCGAAGAGGGTGTAGGCCGGGACGCTCGAACCGGGTCACCGCACGCACACAGTCGTGAGTGTGGCAATCTGTGGCGACCTTGACCCGATTCGAGTGTCTTGACCTACGCCCTTGTAAAGTAGTCTGTTATGTGCCATGCATTTTCTTCGTCTTACTTGTTGTGTATTTACTTCCAAACTCGCTCATTATTTTTTCTCCGGTTCCGCGATCATACGGTTATGCTTTTTCACAATCAGCATCCCTAAGCCTGCGTACATCGCTACAGCATTATCTGCCGCACTAATAAATTCGGTCAGATGTTATCAAGATGTGTTATAAAGAAGAATGCCATGAAGCTACTCTAGTAAACATGCAATTGATTGCCTTCTTTTTGTTTATCTACTGGGTAGCTCACTTAAGAACTCACAGATGTGAGCTGATGCAGATTTGTGAACGATCGTGGGGAAACAGAAGTGTGCATGGAAGCTAGCTGTTTAAAGGCATACTCCACGATAACCAGATGGGTCCACTTACCTTTTTAGGTGAGTAGTTCCTTGAACAACCGCCTACACCTTTTTCGCGTCGCCATGGCGCACCATCGCGGCGCTTCACTTGCTCGAATCCAATCCAACCACACCCACTTGAGCTCCTTTGTTGATCAAGTGAGCAAAATGGGTGGCGTCAAAGTGGGTTTGAGCAAGTGTAGTGCCGTGATAGTGCACCTTGGCGGGGCGGAAAAGGAGCAGTCTGGATAGTTACCCCTGGATTTTCTTCCCCGAGGAAGTAAGTCGACGTATCAATTCGCGTGCCGCGGTGACTTGCATTAATAGTCTTGAGGGACACATCGCGAATTAGTATTGACAGTGGAGCAGTCTAAGACCTGACATCTGAATGTGAAAAGCAGATCTGTTAGAATCTAGCCCAGAATGCAATAGAAGCAATTTATGCGATCTATGAAATTGTGGTCCTGTAGAAGATGTCGCTAGCATGAAGAGACCGTCGACAAACTAAGTCCTTCTTTACATGCAGAATGACCTGCAAAGATACACATTAATGACATTTATTGGACTTGAAAGAGGAGCCATTCACCTGCACATCTTGGTCTGAAGCCAAGTGGCGGCAGTAGCGCGATTCAAGACGGAATTCACGCAAGCAGAACCGCCGACAAACGATGTCAATGAGCTTTGACTAGCTCCTGACGTCCACTGAATAGCCACAGGCTTAGCGCCGTATTTTTGGGCCAGCTGCTTCATCAACTGGATTGGATCGCTATCCCAGCTGAAAATAGTGGGGAGTGGTTTATTTCCAGGCTTTGTCCTAACTATGGCGACATGCCCTTGTAGGAGTTGAAGGCACATTCCGCAAATCTAGGAGGCGGGCAAAATCTTCGTCGTCATCGGTTCAAAGGCTTTGAGTAATGTTTCTGCCACATCTCTCTCGCAGGTGGTGTGGTCGAAACGTTTCTCAACGGCAGCCTCTTCCGCCAGTGACAACAAGCATAAGCTTCACTCTTTTATGGCGACCCCGGAACGTGCCTTAAAGACCCCGAAGGGAGAATTGTAGTCGATTGTGAAATATGGAAGTAGGGGCGCAAAGTAGTGCAGCAACAGAGAAAGAACGATGGAACGAAATGATCAAAAATCCGAGAAGTACGACCCAACTACTGTGGACGTGCTTTCGCGCTCCCTCCATCACTGATCACTTGTGCCTATCGTCCCGTTGTTCATCGAGAGCCTCCAGCGGGCGCCAGCAACGTCTCCATTCGTCCCTGTCGCGAGCCAAAGCAGTCCAGTGAACGTTTGTGGCTCCAGGGACACGTAGCGTCTCGTTCTTTTCGCGCAGAGCTTCCCTGATCATTGATCGACGACGGAGTTCGGAACTCCGGATTTCTCTCTGCACTTGCGTGTATCGGGATACTCCAAGCATCGTCCTCTCGATGGCGCGTTGGATGACGCCGACCGCATGCTCCTCCTGCTCACGTAGAGTCCAAGCCTCTGAGGCGTAGTTAGGGCAGGAAGGACAGCGGAATCGAAGAGGGGCGCGGAGCCGGATGTTCTTCGTCTTCTTCACTACTCCCTCGATGGTCTTGAAGGCTCCCCAAGCCGCTCTTTTCCTCCTGCTCAGCTCTGGTGCTAAGTCGTTCATCATATTGATTTCCCGACCTAGGTACACATAGCTGAAGCATTCGGTGATGCTCGTTCCGTTGAGCGTGAATGGGGCGTCAGGTATCAATCCGTTCCGTTTCTCATGAGCATCACTGATAGGGGTGATAAAGACAGTGAGGGCAGCTAAGACGGTAGTGAACTTTGCGCGCTTTCCACAGCTACTCGGCCATTGGAAGGCGAACGACCAAAATAAATACATCCAAACCAGGCGGTAAAAAAACGCAAGACGTGTTGAACGCGAGCTTCGCCGCAGGTCATCGCTTCAAAACTCACCGTTCAACTTGCAGGAACATTTAATTGATTTCCTGATTTCCCTGTTCAACAGTGTCTCTGGATCGCTAAAAGCAACGGGTATGTTTTCTGGAAGCAAACCTTCCACTTCAAAAGAAGTGATGTGTGATAAAACTCGCATTGAAATAGCGCGGCTCAGGAATTGTCATGGCCCCCAGCACGGCGAGTCGTTCTGCCCTTTAACCGCTCGGGGAGTTGCCGACGAGGCGGGACATCGTCCGCGGCCGGCTAATTTATCGCTCACCCGTCTGCGATCCACCTCCGACTAGTGGCGTAGAGGGGCGCGAAAAAGAAGGGGAGTTTTTGGATTCCCATTTCTCGGAATTTTCGCTGTTTTATTTCATTCTTTCCCAACTGCCGCACTGCTGAGTCTCCATACCTTCATAGTCCACAATCTGTAAAATTTATCCCTCCCGGTGTCTTGGTATGAGCGTTTCAGTGATTGGCACAACAAAGATCTGAACGTACCTCGTTGTTCCTGTCACGTAGACGACAACCTTGTTGGAGGTCGAATAGTTTTGCGAAAGGAACTTATTGCTGATGGCTTGCAAAGACCTGAACAGATTGCAAAAATCATCAGCTAATTGTAAGAAACAAATCTTCGAATTCGTAATTAAACAACTCTACGAACAGCTTAAGTGTTTGCCCATTTGATCCGTCTTGCGAAAGGGTTCTGATGGTGTTCAGAAGCGTATTCCTGTAAGACACTTATGTTCTATTAGCGGAATAAGTGAGCACTTCGCTTCACAAGCCACTCACCTGTCTTGTCCTGTGTGAAATGAAGTCCCGTAAAGCTCCGAATCAGCAGCTGTCGCCACCAAAGCGAACTGAGTTGCTCGGTCTCCAATCGCAAACGGACTAATGAAATTGAGCAGCATTTGCTTCATCTGGAAGCTCATACTTTACTTTTATTGTAATTACTTGACATTTACTGCAAAAAAAACCAAAAAGAATAAAGTTATTGCAGAAAAAAATTAGCGATAAGGTCGAGCAAAGGGAGCGTGAGAATTACTCATTTACAGTCCATTTCAGAAAAACTGATTGGGCGTGTCCTACGGACTTGTATGAACGTGTATCAAACTCTCTCAATTCTCTCACCCCGCCACGCACTCTCACTCTCGCCACGTACTCTCACTCTCGCCATTCACCCAAGTCCGTGGGACACGCCCAATCAATTTTTTCGAAGTGGACTATATTTACTTTTGGTTGCATTGAAGAGGTTTGCACAACTGAAGGCATATATTGCAATGGCGCTGTCTGGAGCCGCGACGAAACGTGCAGCGTGATGCGTGCGAGCCACAGGCGTAGTTGGTTCCTAACAAGGCGATTACGCCTAAAGGGGTGTGTACCCCTATGTCAGGATTTCACACCGCAGCATGTGGCAAGCGAAGCCATGCGGACGAGCTAAAGGCGCCATGTTGTTGGGTCCCAAAGCGATTACAAGTCAACTGCGTATCGCGCCCCTAGCATTACCGTTTAATAGTTCTAAGACGCAACTACTGCGACGCGCATAGTTCGCACACACACTGCGTCGCACGCCGCTTGTGTCGTGCGAAATCCTGACATAAGGGTACACACCCCGCCCAAAGTAAGGTGCAGGATACGAGTAGTCGTACGACAGACAGTATACGGTGCCCCTTGCTTATTCCGATCGCATCGTACGTCACGTGCGAGATACTGACCTAATGCTAGATACACCACAACTGAGAGTGCAGGTCAGGACATTCGATATGGGTCACCTTCTCGAGGAGGTGCTGTTGTAAATTGGTCGCACGTTAAGGGTACCGCCATCAAGTCAATTGGCGATCTAATTCGAGTGCCCTGGCTAGACTGTCTGACAACCCCCACAAGCGATAGCCACTCCAAGTAGAGTGGGAAAAGCGCTTTCGGAACTTCAGTCGATTACCACACAAATATAGATCAAAACAAACCTGGGCAAAATCACTAGCGCTGATTGCAGATGAGGTATCGATAATCAGGTAAACGTCGTAGTTGAGAGCCGCCAGCTGACAAGGCACCGAGATATCTTGGGTTGGTAATGGCTGAGGGGGCGGTACTGTTGTTGTTGGCATACCGATGTTTCTGAATGTCTGCTTTGATTAGCCGGTAATATAATCTTGCGTTTAGGAGGGACTTTTATGGGTAGAGAAGGGTATACATGAAGCGCCGCCATCATAAATCCTCGGACTAACGTGGGTCAGTTCCAGGCCTGTTTGTTTTGGGTAGGAATAGACCCAGCATCGTCCGAAGAACAAATTCCCAACCAGTTTCTGCCCAAACAAACTAGGCTTTTCATCTGAAGCGTTTCCCTTAAATTGGTACGGAACTCGTGATGGAGCACTATTTACTGCTACTGCCTCATACTTGCCCGCGAAAACCATAGTATGGCCTGAATCGCATGTTAATGCCAACAGGATTTTAAATGGGAGTAGAAAGCGTGGCGTATTCCAAGACGGGTTGTTCAGGATCGAATACCTTAGTCTGTCAATGGAAATTTCAAGAAGTTTGCGGGTCAAGACTGTCCTACGAGGTTACCGCGGCACGCGGATAGCGTCGCCATGTGGGCTAAGGCTGCATTCATACTCTGCGGTACCGGCGGCAGGGTGTGGCTGCGTGTCACTGCAGCTCCCCGTGCCACTACGTCTCGCTGCCTGTGAATGCAGCACGCCTTGCCGACGCTCAATATGAACGTGGCTTAAGTGCCTTGTTGGTCACGTTGTTATGTGGCTGTGCATAAAAAAGCTGCGAGCGCCTCCTCTCCGCATGACCTGACCTAGTTTGATAGTTCTGACGCACAGCTCAAGGAAATAACTCACGGGCATCCATTCTGGTAAAGCCATTGTGTCACGAATTGCAGTTGGTCAGCATTGAACGAATAGAAGACGTTACTGCAAAGACAAATCGTGATGGTATATGCTTGGTGACGTCACAAGTTAACGGTATCCCTAATTACTACCTTGACGATCCTGAAAGCTGTTGAAGGGCAGAAGCTTGGTTTTGTACCGATTTAGAGCCGAGTCCAACTGTGAAGACCTGAAAAGGATCTACGCTTTTTCTTCTTTCAAACATGGAGTTGGGGGTTTCAAATTGATACCATGTTGTACTTCTTTTGAATTTGCGCAGGTAAAGAGCTACCAATTACAGCCGTGCCAGTCCACCTGCAAAAGCTCAGAATCATTGTTTGTTCGTTTACCACGTAGTAAATGGATTCTCATGAGTGTGCAACTTACGCATCAGCTGAGATCACCACCATCACATGTTTGTATCCATCACGGAATCCGCTTGATGCTTTCACATCAGCTTCCTCCTTTGTCAAGGCTCTTCAAATATGAAAATGACATAAAGAGTGCGAAGAACTTCTGAATATTAATAAACATACAAATAAAGCTGTCTGTCCTTGGTGTTGTCATGGGTGATGGAATTGATTGCATTGATGAGTGTTGTTCGGTTGTTGCTCGAAGACAAGCTCCCATATGACTTTGCTGTAGTCGCATAGGTATAAATAGTGACCTGGAGTAAGTTTTTTTCGAAAAAAAATGTGTGAAAATAAAGGTAAAAAAGATGGAGTTTCTGGCGCCAATCAGTTGCTAGGATGCGCTACGTATTTTAGTTCCATTCAAGATCGTTGCGATCTGTGAGTGTGATTTAACTTACAGCGTGAGCAATAAATACTGCTACGCGAGAAAAACCCTAGTATCTCTGCAAGAGTACAACAAAAGAAATGAAATTTGATGATAAATTTCCATAAAGATTCTGAACAATATGTCTTTTATCATCGCTTTTCCATTCAACCTCCTCAATTTCGGATGACGGCGCGCGACTGTTCGGGGTACAAGTCGAGTACAGGGTACAGGTAGTCGATGTCCATTTCGCCCACTTCCGTCGAAGGGTAGCCTTGAGCGACTCGAAACTTTGGTAAGGTGTTGCGCAGGCCTTCTAATCCAGAAACTCCAAACAGCGTAGAGATCGGACAAGGAGCTTCTCATTCGAGAAGACCATCCTCGAGTGCGTTGGTTCACGTCCTGTCATCGACTCCTACCCCGAGCGCTGTCTGTTATCCGAAATCGAGGAAGCTGAATCGCAAAGTTAGATGAAAGTACTGTTCAGTATCGTTATGAATATTTACCCGTTTTTTGTTGCACTCCTGCCAAAGATATTCGGTTTTCTCAGCTCACAACAGTATTTATTGCGCACCCTGTATATAAATACATGACTTGCAGGGACCAGCCAGTGTACAAATCAGATCTTCTTTCCTCCCGAACCGATTTGATACTTACTATGCACCTAATCGGACGGAAGGCTCGGTTGGAACAAGCGGGCACCGATGCGGAATATGTTCTTGACACCGTGCGTGTTGGAATGTGGGGCACTTACCCCTGCACCACCCTCATCCACTGTGATCGAATTGCTATTATAAATACATATTACTTTAGAGGTAAAGCTCTCATATTCTGTAGTCAATTTCAAGTGGCCACTGATACATGCACGTACTCTTGCGAAGATGGATAAGTAAAGGCAGCAACAATATGGAACATTCCCAGAGCCATAGAAATTTATGGAATAGTGGTGCTTCATGGAAAGTAGAGGCTTAGACAAGTATCATGCGCAGTAGCAGATGATTTGACGTTGTAGGTTGCAAACTTTAATAAGGATTTTGCAAAAAAAAAACTTCCAAAAGTGTCTCGATTTATTTTTTGAAAGTGACAGCTTTATTAATCATTCAGTACTTATTAAATGCTATTTCTATTCCCACTGACCATGGAACTCAAAGGAATCGTGCACGAAATTTCCCGCACTGGATGCAGTGTCTAGGAAATATAAGGACCGAGAATTTTTCCTTGTTCCAAAGCAAAAATCGGAAATCTGAAAGGGAAGCAAGTCGTTCGAATTCCCGCCGAAAGACCTTTCAACAGTTGTCAAGAGCAAAGGTGCAGTCCAATAATTTGCTCCCAAAGTTGATGCGCTTCCCGTATTGCGTCACTGCTCGCTTGACCGCAGCCGATTTGCTCAACAGTCCCCGTGGCCCCGTCCAGACATCAGTGTGGATGGGTTTTGGTGAATATATCTCGGCCAGATTTTTGTTCGTTTGCGTGAAACTTTGCAGTCGGACTTTGCAATAAATGCAACACAACTATCTGAGGAAACGAAAAATTCAGGATTCCGTGGACGATTCCCTTGAACCATATGGTGAATCTGGAGCGAGAACCACTGCCTGTACAAGTTTTCTAACATAAATACAAACGGAACTTCGGCGGGCTGAAGCACTTGGTTATTGCAGATGGGAAATAGGTGATGCACCCATATGATAAAAAGAAACGATAATAGCTCGGTCCTGATCCACCAGGAAAAACTAACACCAAATCCTGAATTGCTACCTAAAAAGCTAATGCTCAGTGCATAGTGGAGATGTTCTTAAATGATCCACTAGGAACAGTGTTAAGCGTGGGTCAAGGAATGTCAAAGGAGAGGAGGCGTGTCCGACTCTTAACAAAATGGTCTATGCAAAGGGATTAGCGCTGAACAGTAGTTAGTTTTTCGTGAAGGGCTCCAAAAATTCAACCAGAAAAACCAACGAATGTAGCAAGTAGGGGTCAGGGAAGTAGAATGGAGACCACGCCAGGGAGTCTCATCGTCAACAACTTGCTATTTTCATTGTTCACCTTTGACATTGTTTTACTTTCTTTGGAAACCAAACACGCTGTTGCTATTTATGAGCTTCATGGCCGCTGCTTGAATGCAACTTCATTGTCGAATCACTGGAGGCTGTGTCATGCAAGGTGAATACTTAAAGTAAAAGGATAAAGTTTTTGGCGTTAATCGACCCCTTCCTGGGATGTGCAGCACATTCTATTGTATACTAGTCGTGGTAACTGGTGAATGTGATGTAGCCTATACAATAACTTGCGGTGGCCAGCCGATGTACGAGTCAGCGCTTTTATCCTCCCAGACGAGTCTTGCACCAATTACCGGTCCCGAAGAGATGGACGGTTGGTTGGCCTGTGCGGGCGTTGATGTGGGATTCGATACCCGCACCATGAGAGTGGGGCAGAGCACTCCCTGGTGTCGAGGAGGCTGTTTCGATGCGACCCCTCTACGGAGACACAGATACGACCACCCGTTTTCCAACTTCTGCTGGCACTTCGTAGCTCACTGCAGAGAATAAACTGTAAAAGGCAGCCACGCAAGGCACAAAGGCAACTTGCGCACACATTTTTTTCTCATGGGTAGGAAACCTCTGATAAAAGATTTCCTTCAGCGAAGAAACATTCAGACATACAAAGCATTTGTTTGAAGTCAATACACAGTAGAACCGTAAGATTATTTCTGCATTAAACAATCCCGGATTATGGCTCTGACCTCTGCAATTACAACCCCCTCTCTGCTGCCGGTGAGATACGACCACCCCTAAATTCCCCTGAGAATCCTCAAAGTACCTATTACCGAGGTAATGAATCATCGGCTCACCTGTGAGTCATAGCTGGTCAGAGTGAGTTGTGAGGTGAAATCAAGCAACCATTGCTTTATCTGAAATCAATCCGCTATTCAGCTTGGTTTGTTACGAATTGCTGATTAGGCTTTTTTCAACGATAAGCTTATCAGCAAAGCGCTTTTTTGTAGCTTTACTCTTGTCCGTAAATGACAGAACGATCCACCCGGACTATCTAGCTGAAAGCTTGTGAGTTTCACCTCATTCAGCTTATAGTACCTCACCTGATTGAAGTCGGTCGAAGAGACAGCATTGGAAACGTCAATGACGAACGTGAAATCCGCATCAATGGCCTAAAGATAGACCTTTCAATGGCATTACAGTCGCATGTACACACGAGAGTTAAGAAGTACCTGTGGAATGCATGTCGACTGAAGGCAGACCTTGGGCACTCCAAATGCAATTGAAATTAGCGCCGCTAGAACTGTAACGAAGCGCATCACGAGTATAGCGAACCACACTGATACGTGATATCAGTGAACTCCAAGACAACGACGAGCCAGCTGGTAAATGCACCGGTAACAGGAGGCACATTCCCACGGTCAGCAATGAAAGTTTTTCTTCTCGGCAGCACTAAGTGTTGAGACACCTAGGTATCGAATAAACTGTGGTATTCGGATGGGAAAAGCAAGGCCTCCGTCAGAATCTCATTTGCATCATGAAATGGGCCCTTATGTGTTTTCAAGACTCAATCCCGCCTAAGGTTTACATTTGAATTGAATACCGAAATATAATAAAATGTCAATGGAACCTCGACATTGCTGGTAGTTCTTGTTTTTAACGCTTCTGCCACGAGGTTTTTATGTGGAATTCTTATCACGGCCAACTTCTCGCCCTCTAGGTCGTTGTCAAAGTCCGTGTATTCCACCGCTAGAGGGATTTAGGTCGAAACGTTGGCCAAAAAAAATTCCACCTAAAAACCTCGTGACAGAAGCAAGGATTCTACTGCACTTCGCTGCTACACAAAGGCAAGCTGCATGCAGAGCAGTTGATTCCACGTTGTGGTTGGGTGGTAGTCAGGCTCCTAAAGCAATTTCTGAGGATTTCTCAGTGCTCCCTAGAAAGAATAATTTTGGGATATATATTAATATAAATAGATATATGAAATAATAAATATTAATATATCATGAAGTATGGATCCTGAGTGTTCCACCGGCTCCATACTTCATCAATGGATTGGCTTGAGATAGCGCAGTGCCTGGATCGTTATCATTTGCCGCAAGCTCCTAGATTAATCGAGTCCTCAGTTAATCGGTCAGTTAATGCCAATGCCTTTTGAGCTTTTTGCTAAACATTAGCAGAACTTAGAAATCCTCTACTGGCCAAAAACACTTACAGGAAAAAATTACAGCTTTGTGTGGAACTTGAGATTTGAACGTGCATTAGCAATGTGAGACTGCCTATACTGATTCAAAAATGAAGCGTCGGCAGGAGTCCCAAAAATTTTTTCGAAGTATTTGCAATTTTTTCGGCCCTTTCCACTTTCGCCAGGCCTAAAATAATGCAGTTTTGTGCGGTCATATGTAATAAATACGATGTCTCAATGACCTAGATGACCCTGTCTTAACAATTTCGCTTAGACCTGCTCGGCCATCAAATAGGTTTGTTGGAGGAGGAAACTCGTCTCGGAGAAACTCAGAGACCTACACGTGTCACAGCAATATGAAACTCTAGAAATTGATTTAAAAGCCTAAAAAGTTTCCAGAAGACCAAAAAAATATTTTGAAGTATTTTGCAATATTTCGGTACTTGTCATTTTCGTCAAAACTGAAAAATGCAGTTTGTGTCGTCAGATTTGTTGACCAACATTTCGTTAGCCTCAGTTCTCAGATCAGAAATGAGTTCAACACGGCAATTGAAGTTCAGTGATCCTGAGAGGGTTTATCCTGCGCATGACTTTGGTAGCGGCGTTGTCTCCATAGCGCATGCCCTGCAATTTAAGAAATTTTCCATGCAGGATATTGTGCAGGACATTGGACACTTCCTGATACGTTCATCATCGGCCACCATAACGGCGGCAGCTGTGTTCATAGTAAAGAACCACACATAAATGTGTGTCATTAAGCACATAATGAGCGCCTGTTCAAACACGAGGAAAACAATGCGGAGGGATGATCATTGTTACGGCTGCCATATAAGGCCAGAGGCTGATCTCAGTGCTCTCTGTACAACGGCAAACAGAAATGCTTCAACGTGTGAGTTTTTGAGCGTTTCTTAACGTCTTTGGCTGACATGCAGATTGCCTTGTCCAACGGTTGAGCCTTCAGATCCTCGCTATCTTGTGCATCATAGCTGTGGTCACCTTGGTGTTCACTGAGGCTGCTTGTAAGGATGAGCTCGGTAAGTTTTTACACCCTTCACATGACCGAAATGTGCTTGTAGCGAGCTTAAAACTACGATTTTAGGCTCTCATTGTGCGGTGTTCCGCTCGTTCTGTTTCGACTCGAAATATGCGGCGCTGAAACCAAAATGTGCCGCCACCTGCGGTCTCTGCTAAGCCCATGGGCAATGCCCAATTCATATGATATTCTACGTAGAAAGTGCTAAGAGTGTTTTCTTCGTGTCGTGTGTGTGTGGTCCGATATTTGTTTCCACTTGAACTGGTCACTCGAGTGGAAATTAACCGTTTGTAACTGGGATTCGCTGTAATACAGTAAGCTGAAATAAACGTTTGCATCGCATTCAGTATTTCGGAACAATTCATCACAAAACTCCTGAGAACATTTGCGTTGGGAACATAAGCACACTCACTCTCATCAACTGGGGAACAGAGCGCAGACAAGTGAAGGTCCTGGAAGCAGGGTACACCTGGAGTCGACGATCTTTCGAGTGAGAGCGAGGGGGGGGGGGTGGTATTTGATGGGCGAGATGGGGAAAAGTAATTGCAGAGGTCAGCGATAGTCCCAGGAGATGGTCTGCTTACCCGGTTGCGTAAGAAAATAAAAAGTTTCGAAGTTGAAAATGATAAAGTTTTTTGGCGTTAATCAATCCCTTCCGTGGAATGCGCCGCACACTCTAGTGCCATTCAGAATCGTGATGGCTGGTGAATGTGATGTGGCCTATACGATGACTTGTGGTGGCTAGCCGATGTACAAGTCAGTGCTTTCATCCTCCCAGACGAGTCTGGTACCAATTCGCCGACCCCGGAGGGATGGAAGGCTTGGTCAGCCTGGGCGCGCGTTGATCCGGGATTTAATCCCGCACCATGCGAGTGGGGTGTGCACCACCCTTCATTACATCACCTCCGCCTTACGTAAGAAAATATCAACACAAATTATTGCAATAAAATGCTAAGTAGTACTATGAAATCGGCAATATTACTGATACTATGTATACTGATGGGTATGTAGATGCTAAAAGGGGGTCGTATTTGGATCCTCGTCAAGGAAGGGGTATTGTATTGAAGCGGACTGTTTTCTAGACATCTCTATGTGCCCTGCCCAGCGACTATCAAAAGCTTCCTGGCCTTATATGGTTCCCAGCATCATATTGGCTACCAGGTGGGCTGAAACACACAGCAGATTTGATTGCACGAACTGCAGAAAGGGACCAATACAATTTCCAATATGTGCTTGCTATTGCCACTTTCAGTGGCAACTACTCTTTGTGAGGATATTCACATAATACTAATGCATATTATGGACGTCCGCAAGCTGAAGTGAAGCATCTCTATTTACCCAATACCCCCCTGAATCAGTCTCTCTGCCTGTCGATGTGACGGATCGTAGATCGAATTCCGAGAAGATGCTAAAATTCATTAAGCGCGAGAGAATTTCGCCGTTCAGCATAAAAAATGTGCTCACACTAAACAACGACTAAATATCCACAGGGCGGAGGCGGTGTATTGACAGGTGGCGCACACCCCACTCTCATGATGCGAGGATCAAATCCCAATCAACGCCCGACCAGGTCAAGCAAGCCTTCCATTCCTCCGGGGTCGGCAAATTGGTATCAGTCTAGTGTGGGAGGAGAAAAGCTCTGACTTGTTTATCGGCTGGTCACCGCAAGTCACTGTATAGTCCACATCACATTCCCGCCATAACGATTCTGAATGGAACTAAAATGTGCGGCGCATCCCAGCAAGGTATTGATTGACGCCAGAAGCTTCCTTCTTATACTTTTAAAGACCTACACCGACGTATTTGGCGCATTTTCGCGGTAAGTAGCGCGCGAAGCGATGTAACATCAGTACGACGAAGGCTTCACGAACTGAGTATCCTATAAATAAGGCTGGTTTGACACCTGTAGCGTATGATCGCCACACATCACAGATCCACGTGAGGCTGATGACGTAGTCGATACCAGTCAGTGATGCGGAGTGCGGCAAAACACGACCAGGGTCAAACCAACGGTGCCCTGTCTGTGGGGTTTCGGTTGTCTTTTTTTCATTTTCAACGCAATCGGATAACCTACTCACGGCCTAGTAACCATCCATAAGTGCTTCACGCATGTGCGGCAGTTCTATTTCGGCAGTCCTCGAATCCTCCTAAAAAGAATTTTCGGCATTCTAAAATGTTAGGATCACTTATCCTGCAGCATACTTATTGTTGATGTGCGTTCTGTACTCGCCCTATTACTTGCAAACAATGTCACCCCAAGAGAATACTGAGACCCACTGACCTTTCCTCCCTTCCCCCGAAAGACAGAGCTACCGTCAGCTTTGCGGCGTCGCACTTTCGCACGCGATGCCACGACCTTGAGATTGTGCAATGCCGCGATGTCGCGTGCGGAACCGCGATACCACGAAACGTTTGGTCTCACGGACGCCTAAACCTTCATACAATCCGCGCACGTTTTTCATATATTTTACAGTAACTACGGTGATTCCAATGCGGAATCAGTTCGTGATCTTAGCAGCGTCTGAATAACGACTGGACGGACGGCGCTAGGCTGGCCCCCATAATCTGGGTGGGGGTCGATTGGTCGAATTTTCGCCTCACGGCGACGTCAGTACGAGTCGATTCCGCTCACGAGGCATTGAGCTGGTACCATAAGGGACCTTTAAGGATTATAAGTTGGAAGCTGCAACATCTAAAGGTCCCTTACGGTACCCCCATTGCGTCCTGAGCGGAATTCAAAACGACTCTTACTGACGACGCCGCGAAGCGAAAATGCGACCAATCAATCCCCACCCCCATAATCTAGTCATCAAGTTTCGGGCAAAGTTTGACTGGTGGATCAACCAAAACGTGGATTGTCGAAGTTCATAATCATATAGGAAATCCTTTAACCGGTAGCAAAAGAATCTACTGGCAAGGCGAAATAAAACACGGGGCAGTTAATCGCATAACTCGATACTTGTACAGTACATATGGCAATGAACATTGGAACATCAAACAGGAAATAATGTGATCCGCTCGAAATAATATGATTTGCAACGAATTATTATGTATGTAGACGATTCGCATCGTTTGCGAAAGCAATCAGTGAAGATCAGGACTGTCTCATTGAGATAACTGAGAACACGATTTGATAATTAGAAGAGCCATCTGAATGCACGGCGCACAACTGCTGGCACTGATGACCATTCGAATGTGATAACCTTGTCGTCACCAGACTTGATCGTAGCCTGAACAGTCCATTCAAAAGCTGTTCATATGCAAAAAGAGAAGGGCCGAACAAAAGATCTGAAGCGACTCACTTTGTACTTCATTTTCTGCTGTGACAATTTAGCATCAGTCTGCATAGATCCTGCCGCCTGCTTTGCATTGGCATGAAGATACTGCGACAAAAGCTGAGCTATGCGGTCGAATCTGAACAGCACCTTCATGAATAGGACTGCTGAAACCGAGCAAAGTTCCGATAAAAACAGCGTGAACGTACGAGTTTGCAGCATCCACGCATGTGTTGGGGTCTAGTGGATCTCTAGTCATTCCATAAGGACATGCACAGTAATGACCACCCGGGATGTTAACACATCCATGAGAGCAACCACCATTTCCATTTGCACACTCATCCACATCTGAATCGGTTACATGAATGGACCTCAAAACTTGGAGCGATTTCGAAGGGCAATGAAAATGACGTGGCACATACCGTAACACTGTCCTTTCATGAATAAATATCCGAATGGACATCTGCCAGCATGTGCCTTGATCTGAAAATATCAATAATACAAAACTGATAAGTAAACTTGTAAGCTAAATGATTTACCTTGCATGGACATTCATCGGCCGATGCAGGTGGAAGTGTAGAAATTGGACGATACTCATCCACGACAAGATCGCAAGATGGTCGCAGAATCGCTTCACCTTTATTACACAAGCAATTGCATGGAGCCATTTGAACTGGCTCGTAATTATCAGGCGCAGTTGTGTCTGAAGAAGGGGACGGCTGTACTTACAAGACGAAATTGTTACGTAATAAGGCCGAAATAAAGTGAGGTAATTTCAAACTTTTGGTAAGCAGCACTGGTGTACAACTGTCGCTTTCCGTTGAGAGTGTTGAGATGTTGTTGATCAGATGGGAGGCGACCACACAAACTACATACTCATGATCTGTTGGAAGATCCTGCAAAAAACAGTCAACTTAACTCTCGACAATTTTTCTGCGAAGTGCCCAGCAATTATGAGGTGGACTAATCAGTGTTTGTGAACACAAATTCTCACCAGAAATGAAAAGCCAAGGGGAAAGATAGTTCGGAATATCTCACATGAATCTTTCATAAAAACAATTTTGAAGGAGAGTAAGTTCGAAAGCCGCACGAAACTGCGGTTCGCGAATCTAAGAATGTCTTAGTTTTTATCGTGCACATATCGCTGGATCCTTCATTAACCCCAGCTATACTTTGCGAATCTGTAGCCCACTTGCACTTTGGGTAGAAACTAGATAAGTATCTACGCGATAGTTCTGCGATTTCAAAAATTTTTGTAAAATAGCAAACGCCGCAACGCATAAAGCACGCGAGGCGTTTGTAATTAAGTCCTGGTGGGTGACGCAAACCAAAATTACAGAAGCGAAAAGAGGAGAAAATGAGAATACTATACTGGGAGTACAAACCGAGTGATCGATTGCAAGTCTCAAGCGTCACATGTATATGGGAATCGAGCTATGTGTGTATTATACATGCAACTACTGCTTTGCTATACCCATTGATTGTACTGCTAAAAGACCAAAGGGTGGAACACCTCGTGATGATACACGATTTGTTCTCGCAACTTGCAATTGTTCTTCGGAGATGCACGACCGTCATCACCGAAGGCCTGATGCTTCACAAGAAAAGAAAAAAAAATTGAAGGATTTCCTAATTTGTCATTGATTAGTTAGAGAAAGCTCCAACAATTTCGTCAAATACTTCACGCTGACATGCTAATCAACAAAATATTAGCCAACTCTTAAGTAGCCCTTTTGAAGGCTGCATAGTGGCTGTAGGAACATTGTAAAAACCTCTCACTAATGATCTCAATTTTCGAAAGTTCTCTATAAAGACAACGCGCATCGGACACATTCCTGGACTGGTAAACCTTTCATAAAACAACGAAGGCTCAGTATTTCAATCAGGGACTCACCCGGCGTAGAAGAAAATGCCGCTTCAGTGCGACCCGCCCCTCCCCCTTTTCTACGGGTACCAAACACGCCCCTTTTTTCAACCTATTTAATACCAGTAACTGTTGTCGGATTGTATGGTTGCACTGTGTTTTATTGTTTTGTATTATTTTATTGCACTTATTTTATCTATTCTTAGCTGAAGCAAAAAGATATTCATTTCACCTTTTCCTCACACAAATTTGATGTGAAATATCTTTTGATTCTCATCTGCTCCATGAAAACTTAGATTCTAGTGCTTAGCGCTGACCTCTGCTTGTACGACCTCCCAACATCATGTCTGGTCAAATACGACCCCCTCCCCTGTCGAGGAATCCTCGAATCCCGGTGTACCCTTAACTCAACAGATAGATGACTCACCTGTATGGACGTTCCAAAACTGTCTCTACAGGTGGCCGGTCGTTTCTGCCAGTGTTTATACGGAATGGATACGTCGTGTGTATACAATATTGTGTAGTTCTGAAGCAAATTAGTAAAAAGCGATAAAAGCAGAAAAATCAAGGAAACTGTTGGAATGGAAAAAGAAAAATAGTTCACTTTGTGCATGGTCTCTCAAAAAGAATTTAAGCCGGGTAAAGAAAATGTTTCGTGTTACGGCAATCCTCAGAAAACGAAAAAGTGATCAATACGAACTGCTTTTCTGTTAGTGCAGCATGTCCACGATACTGAGAACGATGACGGCGACAATGGAATTGCTTCAACGTTTGTTGGCACTGAGAGAGCAATCGGAGCAGCTGAAAATAACACAATCATTTATTCAGTGTATCATGTTGCTTTTTCACTACACTAAACGTACGTGTAGTTCTCTTGGGGTGGGGGTTTTTCGCCTTGGTTGTTGGTGCTTTCGTTTTTACAGTCGTGGCAGTGACATAGTCACAAATTGAGTATGCAAACCAACTGTTGAAGAGTTCATTAGGAGATGTCCAGTCAAGATGTATCACCCTGAAAGATCATCTCTTTAATCATTTAGGCCAATATCATGCTAAAACCTCCTGCAAGTTTGAAGCGTACAGCAAATGATTACCTTGTTCCTGATCCAGTCATCTTTGTTAGAAGATCTGTGGACGGCTTGCGGACAGACAATCCAATTATGTTGTGGCTGAAGTCGCCAGTAGCATACTCCGCCGATGGAAGCGCGGGATCGCTGAACAGAAAAAACAGCCTTGGAGGCAACGTTCAAACATTACGTCAACATGGTTATACCTACCTGCTGGTACTGTCAGCACTAATAATGAGCATAATTCTGTAAGAGCCGCGGATATAATTTTCATTGGACATTTCAACCAGGCTGTCAATACCCAGACCCAATTTCGCTGACTCGTCATCGTCACTGTAAAGGGCACGTGTATCTTCATTACAACGGTGCCACAAAGATTAACTCACATGTTTTGAGTTATATCACTCAGGCTATAACTGACTTCTCCAACCATCAAACCAGCACGAGCATCCAGAACTTTCTTACTGTTCACTGTCATTATGTTGAACCTGAGAAAGGGCGAAAATAGTAAAAAACTAGTCTCTTTGATGAGAACCACTTCAGCACTTACAGCAGCATATTGTCATCAGGTGCGAAACGCTTCTGAAAGAATTGCGAGAGATGGTCCAAGACAAGACGGAAGTCCTGCAAAGCGATAAAAGCAGCATGTAGATGCAGCGATAACGAAATGAAATAAAATCTCATCAAATTATACCTCCGGAGATGAGCGAGCTGTCACATCTATGAGAATATTGAATTGGTAAGGTCTCTTAATGCGATCACTGCAGAGCGGAGGGAACTTCACTGCACGCAGTCCTGGGTATCCACCCCACTGAGTAAAGCTGAAACACACAGTATCTGAGTCCTGCCATTTAATGAGCGGAAAGATCAATTTACCTAGCAGCCTGAACATCTCTCTTGGTGGTGCGACGGTATACTACCTCAGTTGGAGTGATACCTTGGGCTGGAGTAGTGTAGGCACAAAGGTGACGACTTATAGCCGCCGCTTGGTCATCCATTTCATAGGCGGTCGCCACCTCGTACACTCGATCAGGATATTCGCTTCCTGAATGTTAAGGCAGTAGAATGGACACATCTGAGTGTGAACAGAAATAATCATAACTCTGCGTCAGAACGAAGAAAATGAGAATAAATCAGCCGGTACGAGGGTACGAGTACAATCAATGTGGAGGATGTGGTACGCAAAAACTGAATTATCTCCGACAGCGTTCATAGCTGGATTTGCTACGGTTCACCTTCCGCCACTCAGAATACGCAACTACGAGCAGTGGGATGGTACCATCTGATTCTTTGACCCATGCACGTTGATTCCGCATAGTGCTGAGTCTATACCATGCGATCGATTGGTATTCCGTTTGCAGTTCGACTGAAGATAAGCGCCTATCGATCTGCGATTCTGCGGATAGCACGATCAATGGGATCGCATAATCGCAGAATCGCATGTGTTGTCAGCGCACACTCACTTAAGCATGCAATTTTCCCGGCTTCTTCACCACCCAGGGGCCGTGAGTGAGGAGAATAGCACGCTGAAGTGGCCGCAAGACGAAGTGCGAATCGCAGGATCGCAGAATCGCAAAGTATAATCTCAGCCTAACACTGCTGGACTTGCTAATATAGAGCTTTACAAAAGTTCCAGGGAGGAAACAATGAAAGCGCTATAAAACACATTTCAACAAGGAGCATAAAGTCCGAGCCCCAAATCTGATTGATACTTAAAAGAGGAAACCTATTATACTTGTGTCACTATCTTGCAGGAAAGGGAGAATCGATCTTCAAATTCCACAATCATGTTTATTTAATATGCTGATTATATTGCGCGAAATAATACCGGCTATGCGTTTCAGCGTTGCGAGTCCTTCAGCATCTGCTGCAACAGCCAAAATGAACAACTGGACGTTGTAAATGTTTCGAAGATCTTCAGCTGCAGGAGCTGCATTTCCTCTGCAAAAAAAAAAACAACTTGGACGCTGAATAAAACAATTTGCGGGAACCCTCTGGACAAAGAAGAAGGCCCGGGCGCACCTGTTTCTTCCATTGGTTATCATGATTACGATACGAGTTGCATTTTCCCTTCCATGTAGCTGAAAGGTTTAAGAATTTAGTACGAGCATCTTCGATATGGCCTCGTGCAAATGAAAAGCAGAAACCTGGAATTGTTGTCGTGCTGCATTAAGGCCATAGAGAGCAATTGCGACTCCGTCGTTGATTTTCTCTGTGTCCGAGATTTGTTGTATTAGATCGATCTTATCGTCATAATGACCAAGCGCAACAGGAACAGCAACTTTGTCACTAAAAATATTCAATACTAATTGAATACAATATTTAAATATTTAAATACTTTTCACATTACAAATACAAGCGATTCGATGTCTTCAGCTTTGGCTTTTGCAAATCAGTGCAGGTTTTGAACACTTCGATGTAAGCCTCAGCGCTGCACTATGAACATTTCTGCGTGAGTTTGGCAAGGCTCGCTGTAGGATTGAATATGCTTCAAAGTTATTATGCGTGCCGCTGTTGGTTCAGTCCCCTTCACGTGCTAACAAAAAGTACGGTGGCCACGAGCTAAACGCAGAAAACGCATTTTGCTTCTGAAACCTACGCTTCAGTGGATGAAGCACTGAATCAGACTGCAACTGAAATCCTTGAAAAGTGGCAGCGTGAGCTTGTCAGACTTCCAATGACGCAGTATGAATAGGTATGGCCGCAAACTTGCCTGTAGACCACGAAGCCGATTCTGGCGATATCCGGTGAGAGATCAAATCCTGCATCAACCAACTCGGCAACGCTCTCTCTCATCTCATCGAATTCCTCTTGGGAGAAGTTTTCAGAAGAATCCAACATAATGATGACATCAGCCTGCAACATTAGACGTCCCCATTCCGCATTCGAAAATAACCCTTGAAACCTCACCGGGTAGTCAATTTGACTGCATGACCGAGCAGGTTTAGTCGACTGAGTAGTGATCTTTCTTGATGGCCATGTAACAGCGCGTGATGGATCAGCTGGAGCAATCTTCAAAAAAAAGGCAATAATTAAGCAAAACAACCTTCGAGATGTGGTAAGCAATAATTAAGTTCAGGTATAGGACGTAAAAAAATCTCAAAATGTCGTCTAAGATGTAAACATTATTAACACACCTTGCAAATTGCATCGGCAATTGGTCCCAAAACTTCCGAGTCAGTTCCTCTCCAACGAGAAATGCGAATGATTCTGTCCTTAGAGGTTATTTGGGAATCTTGCTCAAAACTTGCGTCATCGCCAGCTTCAACCACGAACAGCTCTGCTCCAATGTCATTTTTCAGAGCCTCCACCTCTTCTTGGAAATTATCTCTAGAAAAGAAACTATGACATACAAATCTACGATTAACGGTAGATTCTGTAGCCCTTAGGATGCGGTCATACCTTGCGAAACAACGATTATGCGATCATGCTATTAGCACGCCACCCTATGCAAACTGCAAGCGAACTGCGAAATGTTCGCAAAATGTGACCGTGACTTTATGTGGGGATGATGTGCCAACCGCTAATATTATTGTTTAAACTCCCGCGTGCGCGCGAATAGATCACTGACAGATGACATTCTGTGGCAGTACATGCTCATCTCTAACGCTCATCAAGTCAATGACCCAGTATTGCTTTTGTCCCCTTGTTTTTCATTATGAGTTCTCGTGTTGTTACATAATCGGCTAGTCGTAATAATTATGTTAGATCCTGCACAACACCTTTTGGGAGATTGGTAAACAAGATTAGATCAATTATAAGTGTGTACTTGGATTATGAAGGTGCTGTTTAGAGTTGTCGTTCGAACGAACAGGCAAATCGACAAGAAGGGTCAGTGTGGCTCGGGGGGGGGGGGGGACTTGACGTGCCGGCAGTATGTTCTTGCAGTTGAGGGCGTCTCCTCTAGCCGTCTGAACTCTCCTAGATGTGCCTCAGCCTTTTCATGGAAGGAGCTTGACAGCGTCGTCAGCAATCTCCGAAGACGAACGGCAAGCCGCGTCCCCTAACCGGGCTACTGATCCGACAAAAATGATCAAATAAATATCGATTAGGAACAAGCGAATAGACTACAATGATCAGTATTCTATCATTTTCGCGTGCCGTGAATTGGGATATGCAGCAAAGTCGATATCTACTCGTCCCGCCCATTCGTTTATTCGCGTATTCGCCTACTCGCCAGTTCGCTTCATCTATACATATCACATTCTTTTCTCCTAATCGTCTGCTCGCTCGTACGATCAAACGATTCGCATTTGATATCTTTTTGCTCTTTTTACTGGAAAGGGAAGCGAGCAGCCAGTTTTTCCAAAGTGATCACTTATCAGTCTTATCACATTCGCCGATTCTCCCAAAACGCCAAGAGCGGAGTCAGATAGTCGATTTGTGTTATGTTTCCAAGAACTTGAAGAACTTCCATGTGGGAAATTTCCTCACAAATGTACAAACATTTTATTTATCGACGATCAACCTGCCATATTGGGTTTTGTGGCGAGAAAGCGTAATACTCTCACTTCGGCTGATGTCAGACTTCACGATTCTACGGTATGGCAATTTCGCCACGATCCTGTGATCTTGAAAAAGTGCAGTGTTTTTACTCCAAACGCGAAACATGCAAATCTCGGAATCCTAGAATGGCAAAACCGCGATAACGCCAAATCTGACATCGGCCTTAAGGGGTCAAACTACACCTGGAGACAAGTTTTGAGTGGATGAAGCACCACACATGAGTCCGGCAAGGTGCCAACCACCCAAGAATCTCGCCGAAACGAAAATTTGTTCTCAATCTCAAAATAGGGGCTGTGACACGTGCCAAAATTTTCAAAAAAGTTCAAAAAAAAAAAACTCACGAAGAAACACCGTTCTTGAGAAGTAGCACGAATTTCGGCACCTCATCCGTTCCGGAAATGAGGAATTCTCCAGCAACCTCCTTGAGTGCTGATCCCAACAACGGTTTTCCTTTCACACGTCTTGCTTCGCTTATTCTATGCAGTAGATCATCCGCATAGTCGTAATCGCCAAGTGAGATGGGCACTTCTGCGGTTTCTCCGTATTTTACTACAGCAACACGGACTTTGTTTCTGGTCAGGTCGAAATGATCAGACAAGAAGCTCTTGAGAAGTTCTTTCATTACGCGGTAGTCCAAAACCTTAACAGTGTTGGATGTGTCAAGGACGACTATCAGTTCAATGTGAGAGGAAACAAGGCAGTGCGCAGAATGTCTTCTGAGAGGTGGGACAACATACTCTCCATACGAGTTTGTGGGATATGGCTTGTTTGTATGGTCAAGCGGACGTCTCGTACCATCGGTGGGGAGTGGTGAACCATCTTCTGCAAGAGCGTTACCATATTCATCGGTTGGAAGCGGACGACCGTCTTCAGTAACTGCAACATATGGTACGGGTCTTCCGCTGGCAAGGGTGGGAATTGTAAAACCTTCTCGGACGGCGGTTTCCGGAAGTCCATCCGGTCTTGTAACGGGGTATATCACATATCCATTTTCATCGGTCGGGAAGATTTTGTCAACAGATTCAACGAAATAGTAACCGTGCACATCAGTAGGTAGAGGTGAACCATCCTCTCCGAGAGGTATACCACTTGAATCTGTTGGTATCGGTTTCCCATCTGGTCCGATATAAGCTGCATTAAGGTTTGTAGGAAGTGGGCTTCCGTCTCCTCCTACTACAGTATAAATCGGTCGTTTGTGCATATCTGTAGGAAGGGGGGTACCATCAGGACCTACAACGGGATAGATGTAATATCCTGATTCATCCGTTGGGAGAACCTGCCCGTCAGGCCCTAGTGGTCTTCCACTTCTATCTTTCTCAATAACAGCACCCTCGTCAGTTACGTAATCTCCAGAAGTATCTGTAGGTAGCGGTGAGCCATCCGGTTTTGTCACACGATATATCACATTTCCACTTTCATCAGTGGGCAGCTGCTTGCTAACTGCTTCTTCAAGCGGAACGGTGACGTAGTTGCCCGATGCGTCCGTTGGTAGTGGAGAGCCATCTTTACCAAGCGGCTTTCCACTGGAATCGGTTGGTATGGGTCGTCCATCTGGGCCAATGTAAGCTCCGGATTTGTCAGTTGGCAAAGGACTTCCGTCTTTGCCAACAACTGGGTGAATTGGCCGTTTGTGCATATCTGTAGGAAGGGGGCTTCCATCAGGACCCACAACGGGATAGATGTAATATCCTGATTCATCCGTTGGAAGAACTTGTCCGTCAGGCCCCAGTGGTCTTCCTTCATCATCTTTTTCGATGATGGTTCCATCATCTGTGACGTAGTTTCCTGATGTGTCAGTTGGTAGCGGTGAGCCATCTGGCATTGTGACTGGATATATCACGTTTCCACTTTCATCCGTTGGTAATTCCTTGCTTACAGCTTCTTCAAGCGGAACGGTGACGTAGTTGCCCGATGCGTCCGTTGGTAGTGGAGAGCCATCTTTACCAAGCGGCTTTCCACTGGAATCGGTTGGTATGGGTCGTCCATCTGGGCCAATGTAAGCTCCGGATTTGTCAGTTGGCAAAGGACTTCCGTCTTTGCCTAAAACTGGGTAAATCGGCCGCTTGTGCATATCTGTAGGAAGGGGGCTTCCATCAGGACCCACAACGGGATAGATGTAATATCCTGTATCGTCGGTTGGCAGGACTTGTCCATCGGGCCCTAGTGGTCTCCCTTCATCATCCTTCTCGATAATGATGCCCTCATCTGTGACGTAGTTTCCTGATGTGTCAGTTGGCAGCGGTGAGCCATCTGGCATTGTGACTGGATATATCACGTTTCCACTTTCATCCGTTGGTAATTCCTTGCTTACAGCTTCTTCAAGCGGAACGGTGACGTAGTTGCCCGATGCGTCCGTTGGTAGTGGAGAGCCATCTTTACCAAGCGGCTTTCCACTGGAGTCGGTTGGTATGGGTCGTCCATCTGGGCCAATGTAAGCTCCGGATTTGTCAGTTGGCAAAGGACTTCCGTCTTTGCCTACAACTGGGTAAATCGGCCGCTTGTGCATATCTGTAGGAAGGGGGCTTCCATCAGGACCCACAACGGGATAGATGTAATATCCTGAATCGTCGGTTGGCAGGACTTGTCCATCGGGCCCTAGTGGTCTTCCTTCATCATCCTTCTCGATAATGATGCCCTCATCTGTGACGTAGTTTCCTGATGTGTCAGTTGGTAGCGGTGAGCCAACTTTACCAAGCGGCTTTCCACTGGAATCGGTTGGTATGGGTCGTCCATCTGGGCCAATGTAAGCTCCGGATTTGTCAGTTGGCAAAGGACTTCCGTCTTTGCCAACAACTGGGTGAATTGGCCGTTTGTGCATTTCTGTAGGAAGGGGGCTTCCATCAGGACCCACAACGGGATAGATGTAATATCCTGATTCATCCGTTGGGAGAACCTGCCCGTCAGGCCCTAGTGGTCTTCCACTTCTATCTTTCTCAATAACAGCACCCTCGTCAGTTACGTAATCTCCAGAAGTATCTGTAGGTAGCGGTGAGCCATCCGGTTTTGTCACACGATATATCACATTTCCACTTTCATCAGTGGGCAGCTGCTTGCTAACTGCTTCTTCAAGCGGAACGGTGACGTAGTTGCCCGATGCGTCCGTTGGTAGTGGAGAGCCATCTTTACCAAGCGGCTTTCCACTGGAATCGGTTGGTATGGGTCGTCCATCTGGGCCAATGTAAGCTCCGGATTTGTCAGTTGGCAAAGGACTTCCGTCTTTGCCAACAACTGGGTGAATTGGCCGTTTGTGCATATCTGTAGGAAGGGGGCTTCCATCAGGACCCACAACGGGATAGATGTAATATCCTGATTCATCCGTTGGAAGAACTTGTCCGTCAGGCCCCAGTGGTCTTCCTTCATCATCTTTTTCGATGATGGTTCCATCATCTGTGACGTAGTTTCCTGATGTGTCAGTTGGTAGCGGTGAGCCATCTGGCATTGTGACTGGATATATCACGTTTCCACTTTCATCCGTTGGTAATTTCTTGCTTACAGCTTCTTCAAGCGGAACGGTGACGTAGTTGCCCGATGCGTCCGTTGGTAGTGGAGAGCCATCTTTACCAAGCGGCTTTCCACTGGAATCGGTTGGTATGGGTCGTCCATCTGGGCCAATGTAAGCTCCGGATTTGTCAGTTGGCAAAGGACTTCCGTCTTTGCCTAAAACTGGGTAAATCGGCCGCTTGTGCATATCTGTAGGAAGGGGGCTTCCATCAGGACCCACAACGGGATAGATGTAATATCCTGTATCGTCGGTTGGCAGGACTTGTCCATCGGGCCCTAGTGGTCTTCCTTCATCATCCTTCTCGATAATGATGCCCTCATCTGTGACGTAGTTTCCTGATGTGTCAGTTGGCAGCGGTGAGCCATCTGGCATTGTGACTGGATATATCACGTTTCCACTTTCATCCGTTGGTAATTCCTTGCTTACAGCTTCTTCAAGCGGAACGGTGACGTAGTTGCCCGATGCGTCCGTTGGTAGTGGAGAGCCATCTTTACCAAGCGGCTTTCCACTGGAGTCGGTTGGTATGGGTCGTCCATCTGGGCCAATGTAAGCTCCGGATTTGTCAGTTGGCAAAGGACTTCCGTCTTTGCCTACAACTGGGTAAATCGGCCGCTTGTGCATATCTGTAGGAAGGGGGCTTCCATCAGGACCCACAACGGGATAGATGTAATATCCTGAATCGTCGGTTGGCAGGACTTGTCCATCGGGCCCTAGTGGTCTTCCTTCATCATCCTTCTCGATAATGATGCCCTCATCTGTGACGTAGTTTCCTGATGTGTCAGTTGGTAGCGGTGAGCCATCTTTACCAAGCGGCTTTCCACTGGAATCGGTTGGTATGGGTCGTCCATCTGGGCCAATGTAAGCTCCGGATTTGTCAGTTGGCAAAGGACTTCCGTCTTTGCCAACAACTGGGTGAATTGGCCGTTTGTGCATTTCTGTAGGAAGGGGGCTTCCATCAGGACCCACAACGGGATAGATGTAATATCCTGATTCATCCGTTGGAAGAACTTGTCCGTCAGGCCCTAGTGGTCTTCCTTCATCATCTTTTTCGATGATGGTTCCATCATCAGTGACGTAGTTTCCTGATATGTCAGTTGGTAACGGTGATCCATCGGGCATTGTGACTGGATATATCACGTTTCCACTTTCATCCGTTGGTAATTCCTTGCTTACAGCTTCTTCAAGCGGAACGGTGACGTAGTTGCCCGATGCGTCCGTTGGTAGTGGAGAGCCATCTTTACCAAGCGGCTTTCCACTGGAATCGGTTGGTATGGGTCGTCCATCTGGGCCAATGTAAGCTCCGGATTTGTCAGTTGGCAAAGGACTTCCGTCTTTGCCTAAAACTGGGTAAATCGGCCGCTTGTGCATATCTGTAGGAAGGGGGCTTCCATCAGGACCCACAACGGGATAGATGTAATATCCTGAATCATCGGTTGGCAGGACTTGTCCATCGGGCCCTAGTGGTCTTCCTTCATCATCCTTCTCGATAATGATGCCCTCATCTGTGACGTAGTTTCCTGATGTGTCAGTTGGCAGCGGTGAGCCATCTGGCATTGTGACTGGATATATCACGTTTCCACTTTCATCCGTTGGTAATTCCTTGCTTACAGCTTCTTCAAGCGGAACGGTGACGTAGTTGCCCGATGCGTCCGTTGGTAGTGGAGAGCCACCTTTACCAAGCGGCTTTCCACTGGAGTCGGTTGGTATGGGTCGTCCATCTGGGCCAATGTAAGCTCCGGATTTGTCAGTTGGCAAAGGACTTCCGTCTTTGCCTACAACTGGGTAAATCGGCCGCTTGTGCATATCTGTAGGAAGGGGGCTTCCATCAGGACCCACAACGGGATAGATGTAATATCCTGAATCGTCGGTTGGCAGGACTTGTCCATCGGGCCCTAGTGGTCTTCCTTCATCATCCTTCTCGATAATGATGCCCTCATCTGTGACGTAGTTTCCTGATGTGTCAGTTGGTAGCGGTGAGCCATCTGGCATTGTGACTGGATATATCACGTTTCCACTTTCATCCGTTGGTAATTCCTTGCTTACAGCTTCTTCAAGCGGAACGGTGACGTAGTTGCCCGATGCGTCCGTTGGTAGTGGAGAGCCATCTTTACCAAGCGGCTTTCCACTGGAATCGGTTGGTATGGGTCGTCCATCTGGGCCAATGTAAGCTCCGGATTTGTCAGTTGGCAAAGGACTTCCGTCTTTGCCTACAACTGGGTAAATCGGCCGCTTGTGCATATCTGTAGGAAGGGGGCTTCCATCAGGACCCACCACGGGATAGATGTAATACCCTGATTCATCCGTTGGAAGAACTTGTCCGTCAGGCCCCAGTGGTCTTCCGCTTCTATCCTTCTCAATTATAACACCCTCGTCGGTCACGTAATTTCCTGAGGTATCTGTAGGTAGTGGTGAGCCATCTGGCATTGTGACTGGATATATCACGTTTCCACTCTCGTCCGTTGGTAATTCCTTGCTTACAGCTTCTTCGAGCGGAACGGTGACATAGTTGCCCGATGCGTCCGTTGGTAGTGGAGAGCCATCTTCACCAAGTGGCTTTCCACTGGAGTCGGTTGGTATGGGTCGTCCATCTGGGCCAATGTAAGCTCCGGATTTGTCAGTTGGCAAAGGACTTCCGTCTTCGCCAACAACTGGGTAAATCGGCCGCTTGTGCATATCTGTAGGAAGGGGGCTTCCATCAGGACCCACAACGGGATAGATGTAATACCCTGATTCATCCGTTGGAAGAACTTGTCCATCGGGCCCTAGTGGTCTTCCTTCATCATCCTTCTCGATAATGATGCCCTCATCTGTGACGTAGTTTCCTGATGTGTCAGTTGGTAGCGGTGAGCCATCTGGCATTGTGACTGGATATATCACGTTTCCACTTTCATCCGTTGGTAATTCCTTGCTTACAGCTTCTTCAAGCGGAACGGTGACGTAGTTGCCCGATGCGTCCGTTGGTAGTGGAGAGCCATCTTTACCAAGCGGCTTTCCACTGAAATCGGTTGGTATGGGTCGTCCATCTGGGCCAATGTAAGCTCCGGATTTGTCAGTTGGCAAAGGACTTCCGTCTTTGCCAACAACTGGGTGAATCGGCCGTTTGTGCATATCTGTAGGAAGGGGGCTTCCATCAGGACCCACAACGGGATAGATGTAATATCCTGATTCATCCGTTGGAAGAACTTGTCCGTCAGGCCCCAGTGGTCTTCCGCTTCTATCCTTCTCAATTATAACACCCTCGTCGGTCACGTAATTTCCTGAGGTATCTGTAGGTAGTGGTGAGCCATCTGGCATTGTGACTGGATATATCACGTTTCCACTTTCATCCGTTGGTAATTCCTTGCTTACAGCTTCTTCAAGCGGAACGGTGACGTAATTGCCCGATGCGTCCGTTGGTAGTGGAGAGCCATCTTTACCAAGCGGCTTTCCACTGGAATCGGTTGGTATGGGTCGTCCATCTGGGCCAATGTAAGCTCCGGATTTGTCAGTTGGCAAAGGACTTCCGTCTTTGCCTACAACTGGGTAAATCGGCCGCTTGTGCATATCTGTAGGAAGGGGGCTTCCATCAGGACCCACAACGGGATAGATGTAATATCCTGAATCGTCGGTTGGCAGGACTTGTCCATCGGGCCCTAATGGTCTTCCTTCATCATCCTTCTCGATAATGATGCCCTCATCTGTGACGTAGTTTCCTGATGTGTCAGTTGGTAGCGGTGAGCCATCTGGCATTGTGACTGGATATATCACGTTTCCACTTTCATCCGTTGGTAATTCCTTGCTTACAGCTTCTTCAAGCGGAACGGTGACGTAGTTGCCCGATGCGTCCGTTGGTAGTGGAGAGCCATCTTTACCAAGCGGCTTTCCACTGGAATCGGTTGGTATGGGTCGTCCATCTGGGCCAATGTAAGCTCCGGATTTGTCAGTTGGCAAAGGACTTCCGTCTTCGCCAACAACTGGGTAAATCGGCCGCTTGTGCATATCTGTAGGAAGGGGGCTTCCATCAGGACCCACCACGGGATAGATGTAATACCCTGATTCATCCGTTGGAAGAACTTGTCCGTCAGGCCCCAGTGGTCTTCCGCTTCTATCCTTCTCAATTATAACACCCTCGTCGGTCACGTAATTTCCTGAGGTATCTGTAGGTAGTGGTGAGCCATCTGGCATTGTGACTGGATATATCACGTTTCCACTCTCGTCCGTTGGCAGTTGCTTACTTATAGCTTCTTCAAGCGGAACGGTGACGTAGTTGCCCGATGCGTCCGTTGGTAGTGGAGAGCCATCTTTACCAAGCGGCTTTCCACTGGAATCGGTTGGTATGGGTCGTCCATCTGGGCCAATGTAAGCTCCGGATTTGTCAGTTGGCAAAGGACTTCCGTCATTGCCAACAACTGGGTGAATCGGCCGTTTGTGCATATCTGTAGGAAGGGGGCTTCCATCAGGACCCACAACGGGATAGATGTAATATCCTGATTCATCCGTTGGAAGAACTTGTCCGTCAGGCCCCAGTGGTCTTCCTTCATCATCTTTTTCGATGATGGTTCCATCATCAGTGACGTAGTTTCCTGATATGTCAGTTGGTAACGGCGATCCATCGGGCATTGTGACTGGATATATCACGTTTCCACTTTCATCCGTTGGTAATTCCTTGCTTACAGCTTCTTCGAGCGGAACGGTGACATAGTTGCCCGATGCGTCCGTTGGTAGTGGAGAGCCATCTTCACCAAGCGGCTTTCCACTGGAGTCGGTTGGTATGGGTCGTCCATCTGGGCCAATGTAAGCTCCGGATTTGTCAGTTGGCAAAGGACTTCCGTCTTCGCCAACAACTGGGTGAATCGGCCGTTTGTGCATATCTGTAGGAAGGGGGCTTCCATCAGGACCCACAACGGGATAGATGTAATATCCTGAATCGTCGGTTGGCAGGACTTGTCCATCGGGCCCTAATGGTCTTCCTTCATCATCCTTCTCGATAATGATGCCCTCATCTGTGACGTAGTTTCCTGATGTGTCAGTTGGTAGCGGTGAGCCATCTGGCATTGTGACTGGATATATCACGTTTCCACTTTCATCCGTTGGTAATTCCTTGCTTACAGCTTCTTCAAGCGGAACGGTGACGTAGTTGCCCGATGCGTCCGTTGGTAGTGGAGAGCCATCTTTACCAAGCGGCTTTCCACTGGAATCGGTTGGTATGGGTCGTCCATCTGGGCCAATGTAAGCTCCGGATTTGTCAGTTGGCAAAGGACTTCCGTCTTCGCCAACAACTGGGTGAATCGGCCGTTTGTGCATATCTGTAGGAAGGGGGCTTCCATCAGGACCCACAACGGGATAGATGTAATATCCTGAATCGTCGGTTGGCAGGACTTGTCCATCGGGCCCTAATGGTCTTCCTTCATCATCCTTCTCGATAATGATGCCCTCATCTGTGACGTAGTTTCCTGATGTGTCAGTTGGTAGCGGTGAGCCATCTGGCATTGTGACTGGATATATCACGTTTCCACTTTCATCCGTTGGTAATTCCTTGCTTACAGCTTCTTCAAGCGGAACGGTGACGTAGTTGCCCGATGCGTCCGTTGGTAGTGGAGAGCCATCTTTACCAAGCGGCTTTCCACTGGAATCGGTTGGTATGGGTCGTCCATCTGGGCCAATGTAAGCTCCGGATTTGTCAGTTGGCAAAGGACTTCCGTCTTCGCCAACAACTGGGTAAATCGGCCGCTTGTGCATATCTGTAGGAAGGGGGCTTCCATCAGGACCCACCACGGGATAGATGTAATACCCTGATTCATCCGTTGGAAGAACTTGTCCGTCAGGCCCCAGTGGTCTTCCGCTTCTATCCTTCTCAATTATAACACCCTCGTCGGTCACGTAATTTCCTGAGGTATCTGTAGGTAGTGGTGAGCCATCTGGCATTGTGACTGGATATATCACGTTTCCACTCTCGTCCGTTGGTAATTCCTTGCTTACAGCTTCTTCAAGCGGAACGGTGACATAGTTGCCCGATGCGTCCGTTGGTAGTGGAGAGCCATCTTCACCAAGTGGCTTTCCACTGGAGTCGGTTGGTATGGGTCGTCCATCTGGGCCAATGTAAGCTCCGGATTTGTCAGTTGGCAAAGGACTTCCGTCTTCGCCAACAACTGGGTAAATCGGCCGCTTGTGCATATCTGTAGGAAGGGGGCTTCCATCAGGACCCACAACGGGATAGATGTAATACCCTGATTCATCCGTTGGAAGAACTTGTCCGTCAGGCCCCAGTGGTCTTCCGCTTCTATCCTTCTCAATTATAACACCCTCGTCGGTCACGTAATTTCCTGAGGTATCTGTAGGTAGTGGTGAGCCATCTGGCATAGTGACTGGATATATCACGTTTCCACTCTCGTCCGTTGGCAGTTGCTTACTTATAGCTTCTTCAAGCGGAACGGTGACGTAGTTGCCCGATGCGTCCGTTGGTAGTGGAGAGCCATCTTTACCAAGCGGCTTTCCACTGGAATCGGTTGGTATGGGTCGTCCATCTGGGCCAATGTAAGCTCCGGATTTGTCAGTTGGCAAAGGACTTCCGTCTTTGCCAACAACTGGGTGAATCGGCCGTTTGTGCATATCTGTAGGAAGGGGGCTTCCATCAGGACCCACAACGGGATAGATGTAATATCCTGATTCATCCGTTGGAAGAACTTGTCCGTCAGGCCCCAGTGGTCTTCCTTCATCATCTTTTTCGATGATGGTTCCATCATCAGTGACGTAGTTTCCTGATATGTCAGTTGGTAACGGCGATCCATCGGGCATTGTGACTGGATATATCACGTTTCCACTTTCATCCGTTGGTAATTCCTTGCTTACAGCTTCTTCGAGCGGAACGGTGACATAGTTGCCCGATGCGTCCGTTGGTAGTGGAGAGCCATCTTCACCAAGCGGCTTTCCACTGGAGTCGGTTGGTATGGGTCGTCCATCTGGGCCAATGTAAGCTCCGGATTTGTCAGTTGGCAAAGGACTTCCGTCTTCGCCAACAACTGGGTGAATCGGCCGTTTGTGCATATCTGTAGGAAGGGGGCTTCCATCAGGACCCACAACGGGATAGATGTAATACCCTGATTCATCCGTTGGAAGAACTTGTCCGTCAGGCCCCAGTGGTCTTCCGCTTCTATCCTTCTCAATTATAACACCCTCGTCGGTCACGTAATTTCCTGAGGTATCTGTAGGTAGTGGTGAGCCATCTGGCATAGTGACTGGATATATCACGTTTCCACTCTCGTCCGTTGGCAGTTGCTTACTTATAGCTTCTTCAAGCGGAACGGTGACGTAGTTGCCCGATGCGTCCGTTGGAGAGCCATCTTTACCAAGCGGCTTTCCACTGGAATCGGTTGGTATGGGTCGTCCATCTGGGCCAATGTAAGCTCCGGATTTGTCAGTTGGCAAAGGACTTCCGTCTTCGCCAACAACTGGGTAAATCGGCCGCTTGTGCATATCTGTAGGAAGGGGGCTTCCATCAGGACCCACAACGGGATAGATGTAATACCCTGATTCATCCGTTGGAAGAACTTGTCCGTCAGGCCCCAGTGGTCTTCCGCTTCTATCCTTCTCAATTATAACACCCTCGTCGGTCACGTAATTTCCTGAGGTATCTGTAGGTAGTGGTGAGCCATCTGGCATAGTGACTGGATATATCACGTTTCCACTCTCGTCCGTTGGCAGTTGCTTACTTATAGCTTCTTCAAGCGGAACGGTGACGTAGTTGCCCGATGCGTCCGTTGGTAGTGGAGAGCCATCTTTACCAAGCGGCTTTCCACTGGAATCGGTTGGTATGGGTCGTCCATCTGGGCCAATGTAAGCTCCGGATTTGTCAGTTGGCAAAGGACTTCCGTCTTTGCCAACAACTGGGTGAATCGGCCGTTTGTGCATATCTGTAGGAAGGGGGCTTCCATCAGGACCCACAACGGGATAGATGTAATATCCTGATTCATCCGTTGGAAGAACTTGTCCGTCAGGCCCCAGTGGTCTTCCTTCATCATCTTTTTCGATGATGGTTCCATCATCAGTGACGTAGTTTCCTGATATGTCAGTTGGTAACGGCGATCCATCGGGCATTGTGACTGGATATATCACGTTTCCACTTTCATCCGTTGGTAATTCCTTGCTTACAGCTTCTTCGAGCGGAACGGTGACATAGTTGCCCGATGCGTCCGTTGGTAGTGGAGAGCCATCTTCACCAAGCGGCTTTCCACTGGAATCGGTTGGTATGGGTCGTCCATCTGGGCCAATGTAAGCTCCGGATTTGTCAGTTGGCAAAGGACTTCCGTCTTTGCCAACAACTGGGTGAATCGGCCGTTTGTGCATATCTGTAGGAAGGGGGCTTCCATCAGGACCCACAACGGGATAGATGTAATATCCTGATTCATCCGTTGGAAGAACTTGTCCGTCAGGCCCCAGTGGTCTTCCTTCATCATCTTTTTCGATGATGGTTCCATCATCAGTGACGTAGTTTCCTGATATGTCAGTTGGTAACGGCGATCCATCGGGCATTGTGACTGGATATATCACGTTTCCACTTTCATCCGTTGGTAATTCCTTGCTTACAGCTTCTTCGAGCGGAACGGTGACATAGTTGCCCGATGCGTCCGTTGGTAGTGGAGAGCCATCTTCACCAAGCGGCTTTCCACTGGAATCGGTTGGTATGGGTCGTCCATCTGGGCCAATGTAAGCTCCGGATTTGTCAGTTGGCAAAGGACTTCCGTCTTCGCCAACAACTGGGTGAATCGGCCGTTTGTGCATATCTGTAGGAAGGGGGCTTCCATCAGGACCCACAACGGGATAGATGTAATACCCTGATTCATCCGTTGGAAGAACTTGTCCGTCAGGCCCCAGTGGTCTTCCGCTTCTATCCTTCTCAATTATAACACCCTCGTCGGTCACGTAATTTCCTGAGGTATCTGTAGGTAGTGGTGAGCCATCTGGCATAGTGACTGGATATATCACGTTTCCACTCTCGTCCGTTGGCAGTTGCTTACTTATAGCTTCTTCAAGCGGAACGGTGACGTAGTTGCCCGATGCGTCCGTTGGTAGTGGAGAGCCATCTTTACCAAGCGGCTTTCCACTGGAATCGGTTGGTATGGGTCGTCCATCTGGGCCAATGTAAGCTCCGGATTTGTCAGTTGGCAAAGGACTTCCGTCTTCGCCAACAACTGGGTAAATCGGCCGCTTGTGCATATCTGTAGGAAGGGGGCTTCCATCAGGACCCACAACGGGATAGATGTAATACCCTGATTCATCCGTTGGAAGAACTTGTCCGTCAGGCCCCAGTGGTCTTCCGCTTCTATCCTTCTCAATTATAACACCCTCGTCGGTCACGTAATTTCCTGAGGTATCTGTAGGTAGTGGTGAGCCATCTGGCATAGTGACTGGATATATCACGTTTCCACTCTCGTCCGTTGGCAGTTGCTTACTTATAGCTTCTTCAAGCGGAACGGTGACGTAGTTGCCCGATGCGTCCGTTGGTAGTGGAGAGCCATCTTTACCAAGCGGCTTTCCACTGGAATCGGTTGGTATGGGTCGTCCATCTGGGCCAATGTAAGCTCCGGATTTGTCAGTTGGCAAAGGACTTCCGTCTTTGCCAACAACTGGGTGAATCGGCCGTTTGTGCATATCTGTAGGAAGGGGGCTTCCATCAGGACCCACAACGGGATAGATGTAATATCCTGATTCATCCGTTGGAAGAACTTGTCCGTCAGGCCCCAATGGTCTTCCTTCATCATCTTTTTCGATGATGGTTCCATCATCAGTGACGTAGTTTCCTGATATGTCAGTTGGTAACGGCGATCCATCGGGCATTGTGACTGGATATATCACGTTTCCACTTTCATCCGTTGGTAATTCCTTGCTTACAGCTTCTTCGAGCGGAACGGTGACGTAGTTGCCCGATGCGTCCGTTGGTAGTGGAGAGCCATCTTCACCAAGCGGCTTTCCACTGGAATCGGTTGGTATGGGTCGTCCATCTGGGCCAATGTAAGCTCCGGATTTGTCAGTTGGCAAAGGACTTCCGTCTTTGCCAACAACTGGGTGAATCGGCCGTTTGTGCATATCTGTAGGAAGGGGGCTTCCATCAGGACCCACAACGGGATAGATGTAATACCCTGATTCATCCGTTGGAAGAACTTGTCCGTCAGGCCCCAGTGGTCTTCCGCTTCTATCCTTCTCAATTATAACACCCTCGTCGGTCACGTAATTTCCTGAGGTATCTGTAGGTAGTGGTGAGCCATCTGGCATAGTGACTGGATATATCACGTTTGCACTCTCGTCCGTTGGCAGTTGCTTACTTATAGCTTCTTTAAGCGGAACGGTGACGTAGTTGCCCGATGCGTCCGTTGGTAGTGGAGAGCCATCTTTACCAAGCGGCTTTCCACTGGAATCGGTTGGTATGGGTCGTCCATCTGGGCCAATGTAAGCTCCGGATTTGTCAGTTGGCAAAGGACTTCCGTCTTTGCCAACAACTGGGTGAATCGGCCGTTTGTGCATATCTGTAGGAAGGGGGCTTCCATTAGGACCCACAACGGGATAGATGTAATATCCTGATTCATCCGTTGGAAGAACTTGTCCGTCAGGCCCCAGTGGTCTTCCGCTTCTATCCTTCTCAATTATAACACCCTCGTCGGTCACGTAATTTCCTGAGGTATCTGTAGGTAGTGGTGAGCCATCTGGCATAGTGACTGGATATATCACGTTTCCACTCTCGTCCGTTGGCAGTTGCTTACTTATAGCTTCTTCAAGCGGAACGGTGACGTAGTTGCCCGATGCGTCCGTTGGTAGTGGAGAGCCATCTTTACCAAGCGGCTTTCCACTGGAATCGGTTGGTATGGGTCGTCCATCTGGGCCAATGTAAGCTCCGGATTTGTCAGTTGGCAAAGGACTTCCGTCTTCGCCAACAACTGGGTAAATCGGCCGCTTGTGCATATCTGTAGGAAGGGGGCTTCCATCAGGACCCACAACGGGATAGATGTAATATCCTGATTCATCCGTTGGAAGAACTTGTCCGTCAGGCCCCAATGGTCTTCCTTCATCATCTTTTTCGATGATGGTTCCATCATCAGTGACGTAGTTTCCTGATATGTCAGTTGGTAACGGCGATCCATCGGGCATTGTGACTGGATATATCACGTTTCCACTTTCATCCGTTGGTAATTCCTTGCTTACAGCTTCTTCGAGCGGAACGGTGACGTAGTTGCCCGATGCGTCCGTTGGTAGTGGAGAGCCATCTTCACCAAGCGGCTTTCCACTGGAATCGGTTGGTATGGGTCGTCCATCTGGGCCAATGTAAGCTCCGGATTTGTCAGTTGGCAAAGGACTTCCGTCTTTGCCAACAACTGGGTGAATCGGCCGTTTGTGCATATCTGTAGGAAGGGGGCTTCCATCAGGACCCACAACGGGATAGATGTAATATCCTGATTCATCCGTTGGAAGAACTTGTCCGTCAGGCCCCAATGGTCTTCCTTCATCATCTTTTTCGATGATGGTTCCATCATCAGTGACGTAGTTTCCTGATATGTCAGTTGGTAACGGCGATCCATCGGGCATTGTGACTGGATATATCACGTTTCCACTTTCATCCGTTGGTAATTCCTTGCTTACAGCTTCTTCGAGCGGAACGGTGACGTAGTTGCCCGATGCGTCCGTTGGTAGTGGAGAGCCATCTTCACCAAGCGGCTTTCCACTGGAATCGGTTGGTATGGGTCGTCCATCTGGGCCAATGTAAGCTCCGGATTTGTCAGTTGGCAAAGGACTTCCGTCTTTGCCAACAACTGGGTGAATCGGCCGTTTGTGCATATCTGTAGGAAGGGGGCTTCCATCAGGACCCACAACGGGATAGATGTAATACCCTGATTCATCCGTTGGAAGAACTTGTCCGTCAGGCCCCAGTGGTCTTCCGCTTCTATCCTTCTCAATTATAACACCCTCGTCGGTCACGTAATTTCCTGAGGTATCTGTAGGTAGTGGTGAGCCATCTGGCATAGTGACTGGATATATCACGTTTCCACTCTCGTCCGTTGGCAGTTGCTTACTTATAGCTTCTTCAAGCGGAACGGTGACGTAGTTGCCCGATGCGTCCGTTGGTAGTGGAGAGCCATCTTTACCAAGCGGCTTTCCACTGGAATCGGTTGGTATGGGTCGTCCATCTGGGCCAATGTAAGCTCCGGATTTGTCAGTTGGCAAAGGACTTCCGTCTTCGCCAACAACTGGGTAAATCGGCCGCTTGTGCATATCTGTAGGAAGGGGGCTTCCATCAGGACCCACAACGGGATAGATGTAATACCCTGATTCATCCGTTGGAAGAACTTGTCCGTCAGGCCCCAGTGGTCTTCCGCTTCTATCCTTCTCAATTATAACACCCTCGTCGGTCACGTAATTTCCTGAGGTATCTGTAGGTAGTGGTGAGCCATCTGGCATAGTGACTGGATATATCACGTTTCCACTCTCGTCCGTTGGCAGTTGCTTACTTATAGCTTCTTCAAGCGGAACGGTGACGTAGTTGCCCGATGCGTCCGTTGGTAGTGGAGAGCCATCTTTACCAAGCGGCTTTCCACTGGAATCGGTTGGTATGGGTCGTCCATCTGGGCCAATGTAAGCTCCGGATTTGTCAGTTGGCAAAGGACTTCCGTCTTTGCCAACAACTGGGTGAATCGGCCGTTTGTGCATATCTGTAGGAAGGGGGCTTCCATCAGGACCCACAACGGGATAGATGTAATATCCTGATTCATCCGTTGGAAGAACTTGTCCGTCAGGCCCCAATGGTCTTCCTTCATCATCTTTTTCGATGATGGTTCCATCATCAGTGACGTAGTTTCCTGATATGTCAGTTGGTAACGGCGATCCATCGGGCATTGTGACTGGATATATCACGTTTCCACTTTCATCCGTTGGTAATTCCTTGCTTACAGCTTCTTCGAGCGGAACGGTGACGTAGTTGCCCGATGCGTCCGTTGGTAGTGGAGAGCCATCTTCACCAAGCGGCTTTCCACTGGAATCGGTTGGTATGGGTCGTCCATCTGGGCCAATGTAAGCTCCGGATTTGTCAGTTGGCAAAGGACTTCCGTCTTTGCCAACAACTGGGTGAATCGGCCGTTTGTGCATATCTGTAGGAAGGGGGCTTCCATCAGGACCCACAACGGGATAGATGTAATATCCTGATTCATCCGTTGGAAGAACTTGTCCGTCAGGCCCCAATGGTCTTCCTTCATCATCTTTTTCGATGATGGTTCCATCATCAGTGACGTAGTTTCCTGATATGTCAGTTGGTAACGGCGATCCATCGGGCATTGTGACTGGATATATCACGTTTCCACTTTCATCCGTTGGTAATTCCTTGCTTACAGCTTCTTCGAGCGGAACGGTGACGTAGTTGCCCGATGCGTCCGTTGGTAGTGGAGAGCCATCTTCACCAAGCGGCTTTCCACTGGAATCGGTTGGTATGGGTCGTCCATCTGGGCCAATGTAAGCTCCGGATTTGTCAGTTGGCAAAGGACTTCCGTCTTTGCCAACAACTGGGTGAATCGGCCGTTTGTGCATATCTGTAGGAAGGGGGCTTCCATCAGGACCCACAACGGGATAGATGTAATACCCTGATTCATCCGTTGGAAGAACTTGTCCGTCAGGCCCCAGTGGTCTTCCGCTTCTATCCTTCTCAATTATAACACCCTCGTCGGTCACGTAATTTCCTGAGGTATCTGTAGGTAGTGGTGAGCCATCTGGCATAGTGACTGGATATATCACGTTTCCACTCTCGTCCGTTGGCAGTTGCTTACTTATAGCTTCTTTAAGCGGAACGGTGACGTAGTTGCCCGATGCGTCCGTTGGTAGTGGAGAGCCATCTTTACCAAGCGGCTTTCCACTGGAATCGGTTGGTATGGGTCGTCCATCTGGGCCAATGTAAGCTCCGGATTTGTCAGTTGGCAAAGGACTTCCGTCTTTGCCAACAACTGGGTGAATCGGCCGTTTGTGCATATCTGTAGGAAGGGGGCTTCCATCAGGACCCACAACGGGATAGATGTAATATCCTGATTCATCCGTTGGAAGAACTTGTCCGTCAGGCCCCAGTGGTCTTCCGCTTCTATCCTTCTCAATTATAACACCCTCGTCGGTCACGTAATTTCCTGAGGTATCTGTAGGTAGTGGTGAGCCATCTGGCATAGTGACTGGATATATCACGTTTCCACTCTCGTCCGTTGGCAGTTGCTTACTTATAGCTTCTTTAAGCGGAACGGTGACGTAGTTGCCCGATGCGTCCGTTGGTAGTGGAGAGCCATCTTTACCAAGCGGCTTTCCACTGGAATCGGTTGGTATGGGTCGTCCATCTGGGCCAATGTAAGCTCCGGATTTGTCAGTTGGCAAAGGACTTCCGTCTTTGCCAACAACTGGGTGAATCGGCCGTTTGTGCATATCTGTAGGAAGGGGGCTTCCATCAGGACCCACAACGGGATAGATGTAATATCCTGATTCATCCGTTGGAAGAACTTGTCCGTCAAGCCCCAATGGTCTTCCTTCATCATCTTTTTCGATGATGGTTCCATCATCAGTGACGTAGTTTCCTGATACGTCAGTTGGTAACGGCGATCCATCGGGCATTGTGACTGGATATATCACGTTTCCACTTTCATCCGTTGGTAATTCCTTGCTTACAGCTTCTTCAAGTGAAACGGTGACGTAGTTGCCCGATGCGTCCGTTGGTAGTGGAGAGCCATCTTCACCAAGCGGCTTTCCACTGGAATCGGTTGGTATGGGTCGTCCATCTGGGCCAATGTAAACTCCGGATTTGTCAGTTGGCAAAGGACTTCCGTCTTTGCCTACAACTGGGTAAATCGGCCGCTTGTGCATATCTGTAGGAAGGGGGCTTCCATCAGGACCCACAACGGGATAGATGTAATATCCTGATTCATCCGTTGGAAGAACTTGTCCGTCAGGCCCCAGTGGTCTTCCTTCATCATCTTTTTCGATGATGGTTCCATCATCAGTGACGTAGTTCCCTGAAGTATCGGTAGGTAGCGGTGAGCCATCTGGCATTGTGACTGGATATATCACGTTTCCACTCTCGTCCGTTGGCAATTGCTTACTTACAGCTTCTTCAAGTGAAACGGTGACGTAGTTGCCCGATGCGTCCGTTGGTAGTGGAGAGCCATCTTCACCAAGCGGCTTTCCACTGGAATCGGTTGGTATGGGTCGTCCATCTGGGCCAATGTAAGCTCCGGATTTGTCAGTTGGCAAAGGACTTCCGTCTTTGCCTACAACTGGGTAAATCGGCCGCTTGTGCATATCTGTAGGAAGGGGGCTTCCATCAGGACCCACCACTGGATAGATGTAATACCCTGATTCATCCGTTGGAAGAACTTGTCCGTCAGGCCCCAGTGGTCTTCCTTCATCATCCTTCTCGATGATGATTCCTTCATCTGTGACGTAGTTTCCTGATGTGTCAGTTGGTAATGGCGATCCATCTGGCATTGTGACTGGATATATCACGTTTCCACTCTCGTCCGTGGGCAGTTGCTTGCTTACAGCTTCTTCAAGCGGAACGGTGACGTAGTTGCCCGATGCGTCCGTTGGTAAAGGGGAGCCATCTTTACCGAGCGGCTTTCCACTGGAATCGGTTGGTATGGGTCGTCCATCTGGGCCAATGTAAGCTCCGGATTTGTCAGTTGGCAAAGGACTTCCGTCTTTGCCAACAACTGGATAAATCGGCCGTTTGTGCTTATCTGTAGGAAGGGGGCTTCCATCAGGACCCTTAACGGTCTCTGGGGGCTCCTCTATTGTTAAGTGTGATATCTGGGGAATAGGCTCTGGTGATTGCCTACAGTATTGCTCCACCAATTTAGAAATGGTAGAGCCGCGAATTCCCTCCAGTGGGATTTGTTTCGAGCGCGGATGATCATGCTTCTCTGGTGTGATAAACAGGTTTGCTATACCATTCTCATCTTCGGGGAGCCTGCAAATATAGGTGATTGGTACACTGGGAACGACCTGAAGGGATCTATATTGGTTTGATCGATGATTTGCCCCTATGCATTATCGAGTGTGATTCTAGAAACTACGCGAATGTTCTTACTCTGCATATTGATGAAATTGTCTGTCGTTCAACGTGATGTTAACATTACGAAGAAAGTATGACATTCATGAAATGAAATGGTGAATGGAGACATTTTCGAATACAATGACTACAAGGCAGCAGTGGTCGCAAACAAGAGAAGGACCACTCACTTACGAAAGCTTCAGATAACAACATCCACGAAAATGCGCAGCGCCACAAAGTAATAAAAATGAAAATGAAAAGAACTTATTCTCATATGCGACCAAACAGTGTCTGTCGACATTATCACATTTTCCAGGGTGCGAAAACGTTGAAATTGCAGAATTTCCGTGGAGTCAGAGGCTATCAGTTGAACTTATTAGTTTTTACGGAAAGCATCGTACCGATGATTTTGGAAGCAGCTCCATTTTGGAGTATTCCATGTAGTGTGCCCATTAACTTGCGCTCTAAGTTTGCTCTGGATTTGAGCTTCTTCCCGATATCTTTAGCCAAACCAAACCCTTTCGAAGCTCCTCCCGAAGAGAAAATTAAGTTAAGTCTCGATTGCGTGCCATTACTGACTGTTTTTGATAGTAACAGTTTCCGCGGTTTCTTCTCGAACAGAAGTTCCTTTTAGCCCGATCCGCTGGCGCACATAATTGGCGCGTTGCAAGGAGGGTACAAAACGGACTCATTTAGAATCGCTATTAGCAAGCAAATATCGTGTCTCTTTTGCATTAGTACAATATTACGTTCTGAGATTCCCACAGTTTCTTGCGCTAGCAAGGCTGGTCTTCTACTGATACACCAACTGGCGTAGCGCTTCGCAACTGCATCACTTCCGGACAATAGCTTTCTCTGTCTCCACAATGTTTTCTCAATCATTTCTGACGAACAACCTTATTATCTTCTCAATTTTTCAAATGAAGTAGAGATAGAGGCAATAATGATGTGATTTTTTTGTGCGTCCTATATGTGTATCGCATAACATTTTCTGGCCGCCGTCAGACTGCGATTTTGCGGTGTCGCGGCTCCGCACACGAAGTTGAGGCATTACACAATCTTAAAGTCGTAGTATCGCATACAAAAGTGCTACGTCGCAGTATCGCAAAACGGGAATTGTGACGGCGGCCTTCACGTGTCTCCTATACCTCACCCGATAAGAAAACTTATGATACTATGTGTTCAGTACCAGTTCGTCAGCTCCTAATAAAAACGTATTCTTGGAAATAGAAAAAAGCAACGCACCTTGTCAGTTGTTGTCCTACGACGACGGCTACTTTCGCGGAGTCTTCTCGAGGGAACATAGCAAACTGCTGTTTCACTGGATCGTATATAGAAACACCATCATTGGATGAATCTTGAATGAATGAGACACGCCGTATCTGTTCTTTCATATGCTCCTTTTCTTGGTATCCTCCAAGTGTCAGAGGAACAACAATTTCCTTGTTCCCGTAGACTAGGCCGAAACGAGTAACATCGGGGGAGAGGTCAACCTTGTCCGCGAATTCAGATACTGCATGCATGATACTGTCGAACGTGGATTTGTTTAAATTTCTCGTATTAATTGCGAATACAATGTCCATTTTCAATGATTTGAGTGTGCAGTTTCGTCGAATCTTTTCTGTTGATTCTGGTAGACCACCGCTTGGCTTAACAGCTGTTTCCTCTTCGATCCCACCCAGTGGAACAGTGACATAATGACCGCTAGTATCAGTTGGCAGTGGTTCTCCGTCTTTGTTCAGAGGAACACCGCTGCGGTCCGTTGGTATCGGTCTACCATCTTCTCCAATGGGGTGACCGGAATCATCAGTTGGGAGAGGTGATCCGTCGGGTCCTAAAACTGGATGAATAGGCCGTTTGTGCTCATCTGTTGGTAGCGGACTACCATCAGGACCGACCACTGGGTAGATGAAGTTTCCTGTCTCATCAGTGGGTAGAACTTGTCCATCTGGTCCGAGAGGACGGCCTTCCTCGTCTTTTTCGATGATCGTTCCTTCATCAGTGACGAAGTTTCCAGAAGAGTCGGTAGGCAGAGGTGAACCATCGGGTTTTGTCACAGGGTAGATGACATTTCCGCTCTCGTCCGTGGGTAATTCTTTGCTTACTGCCTCTTCCCGTGGCACGGTAACATAATGACCGCTACTATCAGTTGGCAGTGGCTCTCCGTCTTTGTCCAAAGGAACACCGCTGCGGTCCGTTGGTATCGGTCTACCGTCTTCTCCAATGGGGTGACCGGAATCATCAGTTGGGAGAGGAGATCCGTCGGGTCCTAAAACTGGATGAATAGGCCGTTTGTGCTCATCTGTTGGTAGCGGACTACCATCAGGTCCAACCACTGGGTAGATGAAGTTTCCTGTCTCATCAGTGGGTAGAACTTGTCCATCTGGTCCGAGAGGACGGCCTTCCTCGTCTTTTTCGATGATCGTTCCTTCATCAGTGACGAAGTTTCCAGAAGAGTCGGTAGGCAGAGGTGAACCATCGGGTTTTGTCACAGGGTAGATGACATTTCCGCTCTCGTCCGTGGGTAATTCTTTGCTTACTCCCTCTTCCCGTGGCACGGTAACATAATGACCGCTACTATCAATTGGCAGTGGCTCTCCGTCTTTGTCCAAAGGAACACCGCTGCGGTCCGTTGGTATCGGTCTACCGTCTTCTCCAATGGGGTGACCGGAATCATCAGTTGGGAGAGGTGATCCGTCGGGTCCTAAAACTGGATGAATAGGCCGTTTGTGCTCATCTGTTGGTAGCGGACTACCATCAGGTCCAACCACTGGGTAGATGAAGTTTCCTGTCTCATCAGTGGGTAGAACTTGTCCATCTGGTCCGAGAGGACGGCCTTCCTCGTCTTTTTCGATGATTGTTCCTTCATCAGTGACGAAGTTTCCAGAAGAGTCGGTAGGCAGAGGTGAACCATCGGGTTTTGTCACAGGGTAGATGACATTTCCGCTCTCGTCCGTGGGTAATTCTTTGCTTACTCCCTCTTCCCGTGGCACGGTAACATAATGACCGCTACTATCAGTTGGCAGTGGCTCTCCGTCTTTGTCCAAAGGAACACCGCTGCGGTCCGTTGGTATCGGTCTACCGTCTTCTCCAATGGGGTGACCGGAATCATCAGTTGGGAGAGGTGATCCGTCGGGTCCTAAAACTGGATGAATAGGCCGTTTGTGCTCATCTGTTGGTAGCGGACTACCATCAGGTCCAACCACTGGGTAGATGAAGTTTCCTGTCTCATCAGTGGGTAGAACTTGTCCATCTGGTCCGAGAGGACGGCCTTCCTCGTCTTTTTCGATGATTGTTCCTTCATCAGTGACGAAGTTTCCAGAAGAGTCGGTAGGCAGAGGTGAACCATCGGGTTTTGTCACAGGGTAGATGACATTTCCGCTCTCGTCCGTGGGTAATTCTTTGCTTACTCCCTCTTCCCGTGGCACGGTAACATAATGACCGCTACTATCAGTTGGCAGTGGCTCTCCGTCTTTGTCCAAAGGAACACCGCTGCGGTCCGTTGGTATCGGTCTACCGTCTTCTCCAATGGGGTGACCGGAATCATCAGTTGGGAGAGGAGATCCGTCGGGTCCTAAAACTGGATGAATAGGCCGTTTGTGCTCATCTGTTGGTAGCGGACTACCATCAGGTCCAACCACTGGGTAGATGAAGTTTCCTGTCTCATCAGTGGGTAGAACTTGTCCATCTGGTCCGAGAGGACGGCCTTCCTCGTCTTTTTCGATGATCGTTCCTTCATCAGTGACGAAGTTTCCAGAAGAGTCGGTAGGCAGAGGTGAACCATCGGGTTTTGTCACAGGGTAGATGACATTTCCGCTCTCGTCCGTGGGTAATTCTTTGCTTACTCCCTCTTCCCGTGGCACGGTAACATAATGACCGCTACTATCAGTTGGCAGTGGCTCTCCGTCTTTGTCCAAAGGAACACCGCTGCGGTCCGTTGGTATCGGTCTACCGTCTTCTCCAATGGGGTGACCGGAATCATCAGTTGGGAGAGGAGATCCGTCGGGTCCTAGAACTGGGTGTATAGGCCGTTTGTGCTCATCTGTTGGTAGCGGACTACCATCAGGTCCAACCACTGGGTAGATGAAGTTTCCTGTCTCATCAGTGGGTAGAACTTGTCCATCTGGTCCGAGAGGACGGCCTTCCTCGTCTTTTTCGATGATCGTTCCTTCATCAGTGACGAAGTTTCCAGAAGAGTCGGTAGGCAGAGGTGAACCATCGGGTTTTGTCACAGGGTAGATGACATTTCCGCTCTCGTCCGTGGGTAATTCTTTGCTTACTCCCTCTTCCCGTGGCACGGTAACATAATGACCGCTACTATCAGTTGGCAGTGGCTCTCCGTCTTTGTCCAAAGGAACACCGCTGCGGTCCGTTGGTATCGGTCTACCGTCTTCTCCAATGGGGTGACCGGAATCATCAGTTGGGAGAGGAGATCCGTCGGGTCCTAAAACTGGATGAATAGGCCGTTTGTGCTCATCTGTTGGTAGCGGACTACCATCAGGTCCAACCACTGGGTAGATGAAGTTTCCTGTCTCATCAGTGGGTAGAACTTGTCCATCTGGTCCGAGAGGACGGCCTTCCTCGTCTTTTTCGATGATCGTTCCTTCATCAGTGACGAAGTTTCCAGAAGAGTCGGTAGGCAGAGGTGAACCATCGGGTTTTGTCACAGGGTAGATGACATTTCCGCTCTCGTCCGTGGGTAATTCTTTGCTTACTGCCTGTTCCCGTGGCACGGTAACATAATGACCGCTACTATCAGTTGGCAGTGGCTCTCCGTCTTTGTCCAAAGGAACACCGCTGCGGTCCGTTGGTATCGGTCTACCGTCTTCTCCAATGGGGTGACCGGAATCATCAGTTGGGAGAGGTGATCCGTCGGGTCCTAAAACTGGATGAGTAGGCCGTTTGTGCTCATCTGTTGGTAGCGGACTACCATCAGGTCCAACCACTGGGTAGATGAAGTTTCCTGTCTCATCAGTGGGTAGAACTTGTCCATCTGGTCCGATAGGACGGCCTTCCTCGTCTTTTTCGATGATCGTTCCTTCATCAGTGACGAAGTTTCCAGAAGAGTCGGTAGGCAGAGGTGAACCATCGGGTTTTGTCACAGGGTAGATGACATTTCCGCTCTCGTCCGTGGGTAATTCTTTGCTTACTCCCTCTTCCCGTGGCACGGTAACATAATGACCGCTACTATCAGTTGGCAGTGGCTCTCCGTCTTTGTCCAAAGGAACACCGCTGCGGTCCGTTGGTATCGGTCTACCGTCTTCTCCAATGGGGTGACCGGAATCATCAGTTGGGAGAGGTGATCCGTCGGGTCCTAAAACTGGATGAATAGGCCGTTTGTGCTCATCTGTTGGTAGCGGACTACCATCAGGTCCAACCACTGGGTAGATGAAGTTTCCTGTCTCATCAGTGGGTAGAACTTGTCCATCTGGTCCGAGAGGACGGCCTTCCTCGTCTTTTTCGATGATTGTTCCTTCATCAGTGACGAAGTTTCCAGAAGAGTCGGTAGGCAGAGGTGAACCATCGGGTTTTGTCACAGGGTAGATGACATTTCCGCTCTCGTCCGTGGGTAATTCTTTGCTTACTCCCTCTTCCCGTGGCACGGTAACATAATGACCGCTACTATCAGTTGGCAGTGGCTCTCCGTCTTTGTCCAAAGGAACACCGCTGCGGTCCGTTGGTATCGGTCTACCGTCTTCTCCAATGGGGTGACCGGAATCATCAGTTGGGAGAGGAGATCCGTCGGGTCCTAAAACTGGATGAATAGGCCGTTTGTGCTCATCTGTTGGTAGCGGACTACCATCAGGTCCAACCACTGGGTAGATGAAGTTTCCTGTCTCATCAGTGGGTAGAACTTGTCCATCTGGTCCGAGAGGACGGCCTTCCTCGTCTTTTTCGATGATCGTTCCTTCATCAGTGACGAAGTTTCCAGAAGAGTCGGTAGGCAGAGGTGAACCATCGGGTTTTGTCACAGGGTAGATGACATTTCCGCTCTCGTCCGTGGGTAATTCTTTGCTTACTGCCTGTTCCCGTGGCACGGTAACATAATGACCGCTACTATCAGTTGGCAGTGGCTCTCCGTCTTTGTCCAAAGGAACACCGCTGCGGTCCGTTGGTATCGGTCTACCGTCTTCTCCAATGGGGTGACCGGAATCATCAGTTGGGAGAGGTGATCCGTCGGGTCCTAAAACTGGATGAATAGGCCATTTGTGCTCATCTGTTGGTAGCGGACTACCATCAGGTCCAACCACTGGGTAGATGAAGTTTCCTGTCTCATCAGTGGGTAGAACTTGTCCATCTGGTCCGAGAGGACGGCCTTCCTCGTCTTTTTCGATGATCGTTCCTTCATCAGTGACGAAGTTTCCAGAAGAGTCGGTAGGCAGAGGTGAACCATCGGGTTTTGTCACAGGGTAGATGACATTTCCGCTCTCGTCCGTGGGTAATTCTTTGCTTACTCCCTCTTCCCGTGGCACGGTAACATAATGACCGCTACTATCAGTTGGCAGTGGCTCTCCGTCTTTGTCCAAAGGAACACCGCTGCGGTCCGTTGGTATCGGTCTACCGTCTTCTCCAATGGGGTGACCGGAATCATCAGTTGGGAGAGGAGATCCGTCGGGTCCTAAAACTGGATGAATAGGCCGTTTGTGCTCATCTGTTGGTAGCGGACTACCATCAGGTCCAACCACTGGGTAGATGAAGTTTCCTGTCTCATCAGTGGGTAGAACTTGTCCATCTGGTCCGAGAGGACGGCCTTCCTCGTCTTTTTCGATGATCGTTCCTTCATCAGTGACGAAGTTTCCAGAAGAGTCGGTAGGCAGAGGTGAACCATCGGGTTTTGTCACAGGGTAGATGACATTTCCGCTCTCGTCCGTGGGTAATTCTTTGCTTACTCCCTCTTCCCGTGGCACGGTAACATAATGACCGCTACTATCAGTTGGCAGTGGCTCTCCGTCTTTGTCCAAAGGAACACCGCTGCGGTCCGTTGGTATCGGTCTACCGTCTTCTCCAATGGGGTGACCGGAATCATCAGTTGGGAGAGGAGATCCGTCGGGTCCTAGAACTGGGTGTATAGGCCGTTTGTGCTCATCTGTTGGTAGCGGACTACCATCAGGTCCAACCACTGGGTAGATGAAGTTTCCTGTCTCATCAGTGGGTAGAACTTGTCCATCTGGTCCGATAGGACGGCCTTCCTCGTCTTTTTCGATGATCGTTCCTTCATCAGTGACGAAGTTTCCAGAAGAGTCGGTAGGCAGAGGTGAACCATCGGGTTTTGTCACAGGGTAGATGACATTTCCGCTCTCGTCCGTGGGTAATTCTTTGCTTACTGCCTGTTCCCGTGGCACGGTAACATAATGACCGCTACTATCAGTTGGCAGTGGCTCTCCGTCTTTGTCCAAAGGAACACCGCTGCGGTCCGTTGGTATCGGTCTACCGTCTTCTCCAATGGGGTGACCGGAATCATCAGTTGGGAGAGGTGATCCGTCGGGTCCTAAAACTGGATGAATAGGCCGTTTGTGCTCATCTGTTGGTAGCGGACTACCATCAGGTCCAACCACTGGGTAGATGAAGTTTCCTGTCTCATCAGTGGGTAGAACTTGTCCATCTGGTCCGAGAGGACGGCCTTCCTCGTCTTTTTCGATGATCGTTCCTTCATCAGTGACGAAGTTTCCAGAAGAGTCGGTAGGCAGAGGTGAACCATCGGGTTTTGTCACAGGGTAGATGACATTTCCGCTCTCGTCCGTGGGTAATTCTTTGCTTACTCCCTCTTCCCGTGGCACGGTAACATAATGACCGCTACTATCAGTTGGCAGTGGCTCTCCGTCTTTGTCCAAAGGAACACCGCTGCGGTCCGTTGGTATCGGTCTACCGTCTTCTCCAATGGGGTGACCGGAATCATCAGTTGGGAGAGGAGATCCGTCGGGTCCTAGAACTGGGTGTATAGGCCGTTTGTGCTCATCTGTTGGTAGCGGACTACCATCAGGTCCAACCACTGGGTAGATGAAGTTTCCTGTCTCATCAGTGGGTAGAACTTGTCCATCTGCTCCGAGAGGACGGCCTTCCTCGTCTTTTTCGATGATCGTTCCTTCATCAGTGACGAAGTTTCCAGAAGAGTCGGTAGGCAGAGGTGAACCATCGGGTTTTGTCACAGGGTAGATGACATTTCCGCTCTCGTCCGTGGGTAATTCTTTGCTTACTGCCTTTTCTCGTGGCACGGTAACGTAATGACCGCTACTATCAGTTGGCAGTGGCTCTCCGTCTTTGTCTAAGGGAACACCGCTACGGTCTGTTGGTATCGGTCTACCGTCTTTTCCAATGGGGTGACCGGAATTATCAGTCGGAAGAGGAGATCCGTCAGGTCCAAGAACTGGATGAATAGGTCGTTTGTGGTTATCTGTTGGAAGCGGATTTCCGTCAGGGCCGAGGACAGGAAAAATGTAGTGTCCGACGTGATCAGTCGGCAAAACTCCACCATCAGGTCCCACAGGCCTTCCCTCTTCATCTCTCTCAACAACTGCTCCGTCATCGGTAATAAAATTTCCTGTTGCGTCCGTTGGGAGAAATGATCCATCCGGTCTCTTTATTGGGTAGATTAAATTTCCACTCTCATCCGTAGGATATATTGTAGCCATTTCTGTTGGAGGTGCTTCACTCTTTTTTGGAAGAACGTACTCTCCATGCTTGTTCTTTTTTAATGGGGTTCCATGTTCATCGATGGGGATTCCTTCTTCATTTGTTGGAATAACTGCACCTGAGGAGTCAATAAAATGACCACTTTCGTCCATCGTTATGGGCTCGCCATCGACTGTTAGTAGAGGAATACTCGGCTTGTCCTCGTCTTCTATCACAGGCTCAACATCTACCGATTCAATCACGAACTGTCCCTCTTCATTGATTTGATATGGTTCACCGTGTTCATCAAGTGGTCTTCCGATGGCGTCAGTTGCGATTACGCGACCATCTGGTGCTATCATGTTCCCGTCTTCATCTATAGTGATTTCTGTACCATCAGCCAATACAGCAGTAATTTTTGGCATATTGTTCTCATCGACAGGGAGGGGTTTGCCACTTTTATCAATGAGTGGATAAACCCAAGCTCCATCTTTATTGCGAGGCAATGGATTGCCGAATGGATCTAAGGGTTCGCCGTCTTCGATAATGATAGGACTATTATTGTTGTCAACAAGCTCCCCTTCAGCATTGACGCTAAGCGGCACACCGTCTGGTCCGACTACCAGTGGAAGTTCGCGTCCACTTGAGTCCGTAGGTCGGGCGGTTGACTTAATTTCGTCAAATTCCAAAGTTCTCCCATCCTGCCCCGTTGGCAGCGGCGATGCACTCAAACCGGTGGACGATATTTCCTCTGGTTGTACTTCTGTTGTAAATGAAGGAGGTGTCACCTGTAAGCAATTATTTAAGCGGCAGTCATCAAGGATACATTAAACATTTGAAAACAACGCACTCTAACAATTGTGTATGTTGTCGGAGCATCAGTGGAAGGTTCACATGACTTTTGATCATTGGCCAGCACGAAACCATTATGGCAGTAGCATTTTGAAGTAACTGTTCCATCTTCTTTCTCTTCGAATGTGCAGGCATGGGCGCAGTCACACGCAACTCCTAAAAATTTGAAGCAAAATTCAATGTCCTCATTCATTTGATTAAACAATGTACACTGAAATGATGTTCTTCACTATATCACCTTCTGCGCGATTTCCGTATTTTCACGTGAAAATGCAGGAGTAAATTTGGATTTCAAGGTCCAGACGAGACTGGAGGTTTCATCAACAACAAAAGTGCCTCCATGATTAAGCATTGGAATTCTAGCATTGTCTCTTTTATCGTTTTTGTGAAACGAAACCCAGCATACGTATGGATGATATCCGTCCCCTATATCCCTGCTATTTACAAAACGCTTAGTCTGTCTATACGTTCGTCCGTCCGTCCGTCCGTCCCTCTTTCTGTCACAAAATTAGGTATTATATCAAAACGACATGTGGAGATGGGGACAAGTATATTATGGGTAGGGTACGAGACAAGAAGTATTGATCACACAGGGACCAAGTTAAGCTTCGCCTACTATGGGCGAAGCTGCCGTGGAATGTTCTTTCAGACCAAAAATTGTTGATTGGGTCCGAATTTGCCCCAAACGTGGGGAGAAGACGAGCATGTGTCAGCGATGAGTTTCTGAAGGTCACGAAAGAGACCTGGGCACAGTGGGCGAAGCATTTGTAGCGGTGGGCGGGGTACGGACGTTTCATGGACAACAACCCGTGGAAACAGGCACAGGCTCCACGGAAAAACTCACCGGCGCGCGCATGCGGCGGGTGCTAGGTGACGTCACCGCTACCGCGCGACGCAGCGGTGAGCAATGGGCTGTTCTCCTAACATTGCACTGCAATGAGGGTAACCCTATTGGTACTTTGCTGATACACTGCGGGCGACCACATAATGCTGCGACAAGCTTTGCTGCTCTGACAGATATACGACAGCTGGGAGAGCTGTGTTGCAAGTGTTCTAGTGATCAGTGTGAGGTCAAGTCATCCATGAAAGGGTTCACTTCACCACACGATTGATTTATAACCAATTTCAAGATCTTGGCTACGTAGCTGGTCTACCTATGTCAAATATGAGGGTCGAAGAGTGAAGGCAGATATTTGTTAAGGTAAATATCCAGTAAAGTTGGATAA